>CM060426.1:94372172-95572172 GCA_030545235.1 Helianthus tuberosus
CAATGGTGAATACTTACGCCCGATGATGTTTACATCCTCACTTTTAACGATACCCAAACAGAACACGGTTCCACCATCCTATGTAATCATAATAATTACAAAGTTATAATTAAAATGAGCTAAAATCAGATATAAAATAAACAAAAATAGCAAAAATTTTGTTTACTTCAAGAGGAACAAAGACAAAGGGTTTTTGACCGAATACTTGTCTCCTCCTTCCATGGTTAGATTCATCAAAGGCACTTCGAAAGTCTGCTGATTTGGACTGCACATGATCAAATCCCCATGTTAAACTGCACACCGTTTGAGCTAAAACACAAGCCAATTTTCATAAGTAAGAATGTCGAAACTTGGTTGACTCTGGGTATCTTCCGTCTGTGAAGCAAACTGCAACGACATATAATCAAATAAATAATGCCAGTTTAATAAATAAAAATACAAGAGACAAAAATAACATTTTTCAAGTTCTTACTTTTGCCCAAAGGTTTGACCTGAAAAGTCAATGTTCATATTTCTAATGTGTACAGTTTGATTTCTAGAATCAAATAGACTAAACTTCGAAATTCAGCAGCCGTATAAATATTTCAACTTTTTGAACGGGTTATAAAGGATCTTGAATATTAGATATACTAAGATTGACATTAAAAGCCAATGATCCAAAAGGTATATGCAGTCTGAATGCTTTAAACCATTCACATGGCTTCATTTTACAACAATTGCAAATAACTTGACATATAAGAATTTATGATTATTTATTAAAACAGAAGAATGAATAAGCAATTAAGGGTACATTGGTTATTCATATACAACTTAGCTAATGTACTCTCCAAATATAATATAATGTAAGGATTTATGGCCTAGCAATAAGACAAACTTGTAATGGGGCCAATTCAGTAACATCAGTAGGTATGTAAACTGCAACAAAGCATGGCACTTGCGAACCCTATAGTTGACCACCTGAATAAAAAAAAGTATTAGACGTCCACATTTTTTTGTAAATAAAGGCAAAACATGTTGAGCAAGCAATGGGTCAAAACGGGTAATCTTTAATACAAATCCAAAACAGGTCGAACCTTTAGGGCTGACCAGTCTGACCCATTCGACCCGTTTCCCATATCATTTCAAGACGAAACCAAAAAAAAAAAAAACCAAAAAAAACCTTAATCATTAAAAAAGCAATTTTGTGAAGATTACCAATGAAATCCCAATAAGAGGTGCAAACTTGAAACCCTAGAACGACGAAAGCGGAAGAGTTGAAAATATGAAATCCTAAAATTACGCAGGTGGCAAATATCGTCGTCATCTTCATCTCCTTCATCATCTGAGCAGACCTAAAACCCTAGAACGATACAAAAACACATAAACTTATTCGATTTAAAACTTAGGTTTTTTGAAACATGGAGAGCAGATCCGATAAAAAAGAAGCAGTTGATGAAACCCTAACTATATCAACTAAAATAACAATTTACCTAAAATCGACACCGAGGATCAAGAGCAGTAAGATCATGGACCATTTGCAGAGATCACATAGATCGATCAGATGGAGATATCACATAGATGCGGCTGAAGGATTTAGGTCAGAAGGAAGCGGAGCTGTGAGAAGAGATAGAGAATTAGGTTTTCAATACATTTAAATATCAGGTCATAGTATGGATCCCGCACTTACCCATATAATGAAAAAAGAGACCCGAATTTTTGGAGCCAAAAAGCAAAATCCAGTGCCCTCATAGCTTGACACATTAGCACATTTATTAACGTTTATTATATATATATAATAGATTAGATTCAAATTATTCAACAATCATATTAAAAACATTTATTGGTTGTTACCAAATATGCTTAAAATCATTAAAATAATAGATACGGAATTGACTTTTGAACTTTCAGTGTATTTTAGATGATTATGTCCCTCTCAACCTAAGCGGTGTTGTGGCTTCCGGTTTATATCCCGTTGACCAGCTAACTTGAACGATTTTTTTTTTCTATTCATGAATGTATAATGGTCTATTAACTTCAAAACATGTACATTAATGTTTGTCATAATTAGGGGACAACAATAGAGAAGAGTATGGGATATACTCCACATTGTACATGACAGGTTTTTGGTCCACATGCAACTTCTAACTTCTCGGCTGCTGCAGAATCATCAGTAATGGTAGAACTCACCCGTTAGATAAACACAATTTGAAGTATTTAAATTCACATTTTAGCTCCTTTATACTTTATTTCTTTTCTAAATATTTACTACATGATAAAAAAGGGTAAATGCACGGTACCCCTGACCGCGGAGGGGATCCCCCCTCCCAGCTCGCTCACCGGATTGCTCGCTGGCGGTGAAATTACCCAGCCGAAACTGGGCACCGGAGCCCCTCCAAGATTCGAACCTGGGTGGTATACCGGTTCGAACCCCTTCATTGGGATGAAGAAACCACTGCGCTGCAGTGGCAACTACATTTACTACATGATATAATTGAAGACGAACATATTTCGTTAGGGGATGATTGTTTTTTCAATTGGCCTAAAACGAATTCGAGGTTATTGATTACGAAACTCTAGCAAGTAGAAGTATTAGAGTAATAGGCTTTCAATTTATATGTCAAACCAGAAAAACGTATTTCTTTTATTTATTTATCTTTTCGGTTTTGTTACATATATAGTTCGATGCTTCGTTTTATTTTAATATTTAACCTCAGATTTCCATAATAATTTCACGTGTATAGTTTCTTTATGATCAGTAACGTAATTTATTTTCTAAAAGTAAGAAACATATCATTATTCAACACCGCAAAATTCGCAGGTATTAGCACTAGTTATTAATATACTCCTCAGCCCTTTAGATCTCTTTCATCCGTATTTCAAAAAGGTAAACAGAATTTTATTATTTATTTGATATATGAAACCCATGTAAGTTTACCCTTTATTTTTGCTCTTAAAAAATAAAAACTAAAAACTAAATTTTATACACATTCTTACGTTATATATGTTTATCTAGGTAACGGTTAGAGAGACAAATAATATTACCACAGAACCTTTGCTTTTGCTTATGTAATGAATATATTAATATGTTTCTCGTGTACATTGAGATGTTTTGAAAATTCAAATGTTTGAACGCTGATTTAACATAAAATGGATTTTTTACTTTGTTATGATTTCTCTAATAGTGATAGATCAACCTTAGGATGTTAGGGAGCCACAAAGAGTGTAGAAAAAAGACCTGTTTGAAGGGACTTGGATAAGATGCACTTACACCAAAAATATAAAATGAGAACAAACTTTTATATGTATGAATAGTTTTTGTTTAATTACAAACAAAACAGATTCTAGATGGGTCTAAATTCAATGCCTTCAATAATAAGCCCGTCAGGAATATCAGCACCACAACTAGACAATTTAAGACGCATAGGATTCATTTCGGTGGTATTACCGGTTCGGAATTCCCAAATTTGTACTTCCATCCAATCATCGTTCCTTTGTTGTGGAAGGCCTTTTATAATTGGCCTATTGAGTGGGTTGTGAGTGTTTTCTTCAGTCTTCTGTCTAATAACCGGGGTTTGAGTACTCACTAAATAGATATACCAAATATGATTTGAACCCAAATCCTTCACTTTTACCGGAGCCTCAAATCCGGATGAGTCTTTTGGTAATTTGTAGACAAGATAACTTGCATACGTTGTTTGAGACGATACTAGTTCGGATTGGATGGTGCTCGAGGTAACAAGTCTCCAAAGACTGAACTCATTGGCTTCTCCAAATCTGAAAAAGAAAATCATCTTACATGTAAAAGAAAGGCTATAAATGAAAGAAAATCAACTTGTGTAATTTACTAGTAAGTTACGTTTTTGCATTATTTTTAAGTAAGATTTAACCAAAAACTTCGTCAAACAATATCCTGTGAAAAGAATTTCAATAGCATGAATGTAAAGTTTAAATCTGAAGTTACCTAAAGTCAGTCTCATTGTATGTTTTCAAAAATAATATGTACACCTATAATTTTCTTTTAACATATGTCTAATGTTCTTTATTTCTTCACACATGATGTGTTAAAAGAAAAACTGAATTTCGTACTAGGTGGGGGACAAGGACTTGACAGGATTCGAACATGATACAGGAAAATAAAACAGGTTTTGGGTCGATTAACATGACCAGTTTTCAAACAAGTCAGTTGACCCATTAACCGGCTTAGTATTTCAAAAAAATAACTTTTATAATTTAGTTTAGTTTTTTTCTTTTTTCATTAATCTACAGATTCACTTGCAATCCCAATCCATTTTCAATATATATAGTCTAATTCTCCACTAATCTCAAATTCTCAAAATCGAACTTTATGGTTGATATTTCATAATTTATTATGACTTTTAGTTCAATATTATATAGTTAATCATAATATTATTAGTTCTATCACTCTCATCGCCCAAGCACATTACTGATAACCCGCTTACAACACAACAAAGTGTTGATAGCTCATCAGTATGTATGACTAATTTAAAAAAAAAATATAGGTTAAATGAGTCGTGTTCGGGTTGACGCAAATTTTTATGTGTGCGGGTTAGGGGGTTAAAATCTTTGACATGAATAATAACAGGGTCCCGTTCGGGTAGCACATTTTCAACCCGTAGCCTATCAACCCGACATGACTAACACCCCTGTTAAATCTTAATTCACACATGGTGCATATTTTTTATAAGATAGAAATAGCTACAAGCAAATTAGCAGGAAGATATAAAAGAACCTTGATTCGGGTAAAGACAACGAATGTGTGTACATACGACCCTCTATGCAAGCCGCTTTTGCTGATAGCATATGGCATTTTTTCCCATTTTTGTCGAGAGATAGCCACTATCAAATAATATAGATGTGTAAGTACCAGTTAGCAATTCAATAAAGATTCTCTTTGAAACACTGGAAGTGTATTCATAGGGTCCATAATAACTACATATGAGAAACAATGGACCTACAATTTAGTAGTGAAAGTAATAAAATCATTCCTATCCAATTACCTCATTTCCTTCATTGATTAAGAACCCTTTGCGCATAATGAAGTACGCTTCCTTCTTCGTGGTCCATTGCACACTATTCTTTGACCATTTCATTATGTGTTCATAATCAATTGGCATTTTTTCTTCCCACTTTGCATCTGAATCTGATATGGGTTGCTTCTCATCTTTATGTTCCACCTGTACAAGAACATAACCATGTTAGACTCTAGTCAAATGGTTGATATGGAAGCAACTATCATTATTCAATATTCTTGTTGTACTTGATACCACAATGTTCTTTCCCAAAGAATGTAAACACTAAATTTGTCATCTTACTTTCTCTAGGGGCCGAAACTCGATGCCTTCTACTTCTATGAAAGCATAAGAATATTGATCGAAGCCATCAAACAGAATATCAAGATCAACAATACTCTGGTCACTAGTAAGTTGATACAATTCAGCCATCCACCATCCATCGTCTCTCTCGTGAGCAAGGTATGAAATTGAAGTTTTTGTCACCCCTTGTAATTTATATCTGAGTGATATAAGATCCTGACATTTTCTCCCCTTCTTTAGGGACATCTTGAACACAAGGTTTACCATGTATGGGATTCCTGGTGACAAGAATTGAGTTCTTAAACGGGTTTGGAATATCCCATTCTCCGAATGGTAGGTGCCCATGGCAAATCTGCATGAATAGTACTTAGCGAAGAATGATACACTGCTTTATATTTTATCAAATATTCTCAAAAGCTATAAACCGAACTTACCTTGAATTATATTTGGATGACCATGGATTACTTTGAAATGCACTTGGAACTGAAAACAAACATTCAGCAATAGATATCATCTCGGAGTGTTCTCTCTTCCTATTTAATGAAAGCCACTGTACGTACATTAAACAAGTTTAAGTTAAGTTGATTGGCTCATTGTATGCAAAAATGCTCTTCAACTGGACTTTTGTAGTATTACTATCTCCGAACATGTTTAATATACATTTCGCTTGCAAATGTGTGGCTAGACGTATAATATACATTCCAATTACAAACACCACCCTATGATTCACTGATGACAACTCCAATCACCAACGATTGGGCGTTGGAAAAGTGGTGAAGGATGTTGTGTTTACTTGTTTTATAACGATAGTTGCTGTACAAATTAGAACTTTGAAGGATTGTCCTATATCTTTATACCCATTTTCAGGCGCTGTCCTTTATGTTTAAAATTGATGAGTTTTGTACTTTATCTTTTAAAATCTATCACGTTTTGTCCTTTTGGCATAACCCAGTTTGATTTTTCAGTTAAATGTGGTCATGTGCAGGTAGATCTGTCATTTAATGCCTCTTTTAATACCTAAAGTTATCATCTTCCCCAATTTCATTCTTCATGAACCCTAGTTGGAGACTTATTGAGGGGCTGTTTGCCTAAGCTTATTTTAGTGACTTATTTACTTATTGACTTTTTGAAAAGTTAAAAGGTGTTTGGGTTAGCTTATTATGTGAGAGGAATAAGTAAATAAGTCACTCCATTTTGACTTATTTACTTTTCCAAAAAGTCAATAAGTCATAAGTCACTCCAAAATAAGCTTAGCCAAACAGCCCCTGAGATATCACTTCCCACCCAAAACCCTAGTTATAAACTAACAATAACACTAAATTATTACATAACAGTAAGCTTTGAAAAATTACAATTAGTTTCAATTCTGTTGGACTCATCAACAAAACCAAATCTCTGTATCTTCCGATCTCGAAAACAACGACACATTGACAATATCAACAACAATTAATAAAATAATCAATCAATTATATGCATTATGTATAAAGTATACACCTCCAAAAGTTCGTATAACTCATGGCAACTTTCAGTTCTACCTTCGTTGCATCAATCAGAAGCCTAAACACCGTCAGATCTACATCATTCACCAATCAATCAAACAATCAACGGCGATTGAAACCGGTGGTAGCGATGGGAGGAACAGCAAGGTATAAGGGGACGCATATGAGAGATGAAGCTGGCGGAGATGATAGAGAGAAAAGTGACGGAAGCGAAGGATTTGTGCGCCGGAGATGAAGGTTCCATTGAGTGTAAGGTGGCGTGGGATGAGGTGGAGGAAATAAGTCAGGCGAAAGCTCATCTGCGAGTGAAATTGGAGCGTGATGAAGATCCGATGGAAGAGTTTTGTTCTGGAGATCGGGAAACGGAGGAGTGTACGGTGGTTTACGATGGTTGATCGGAGAAGTTTACGACGGTGAAGGTTCAGGCGTTTTGGGTGGGAAGTGAGATCTCAATTGAGGGAAGTCTGTAACTAGGGTTCTCCAAGAATGAAATGATAACTTTGGGTATTAAAAGAGGCATTAAATGACAGATCTACCCTCACATCATCTGCACATGACCACGTTTAATTGAAAAATCAAACTGGGTTATGCCAAAAGGACAAAACGTGATAGATTTTAGGGTAAATTACATTTTTCGTCCTTTATGTTTGTATTGAATTGCAATGGATGACCTTTAACTTCAATATTTACAGTCATAGTCCTTTATTTGTAAAACCCATTACAACCTACGTCCTTTGATGTTAACCTAATTAATTTTTTTAGTTAAATATGAAATGTGCTAGGCACATGAGGGTACTTTAGTAATTTTGCTCATTTAACAAAAAAAAATTAAAAGTAAAAAAACATTAAATATAACACCTCTGTCTCTCTCTTCTTCTCTCTTTCCCTATACTCTTTTAACATCTCAATGACCATTAATTCATTATACTATAGATATTAAGAAAACATTGTATGAAATTAAGGGCTGTTTGGCAACATCTGAACCAATAAGTGCTTAATGAATAAGAGGTCTGAATGGGTAAGAGGCTCTGAACCAGTAAGTGCTGAACCAGTAAAGTGTTGTTTGGTTACACCTCTCAATGATTGTGTAAAATGACATTTTTACCCCTCTGAATGACTATGTAAAATGACATAATACTGAACATATATACACACAATAGATCATCAAACCATTTTCATACAAATCTGTTCATAATACTGAACTATTCATAAAACTTTCATACAAATCTGAACATATATACAATTTGTTCATATATACACATAACAGATCATCAAACCACTTTTATACAAATCTGAACATATGTACAATTTGAACATATATACAATCTGTTCATATATGCACACAATAGTTCATGATTTGTTACCTGTTGACGTGGAGGACTGTTGCGACGTGGAGGACGGCTGCGACATGGAGGGTTGCGGAGGAGAACGGAGGAGAAAGATGGAGGCCTGCGGAGGAGGAGATGGCGGCGGAGTGGTGGAGGGCGCCGGAGAGGAGAGGGGAGGAGGAGATGTTGGCCGCTGTGGAGGAGAAAGAGGCGTGATGTGTATTGTGGAGAAGGGCATTGTTTTATTAGGGCAAGGATAGAAGTGTCAAATTTTTCATTCAGATTATAAAAGTTGCTGAACCATCCAGAGCTGAATGGTTCCATTCAGAGGTTAAGTTTTTGTGAACCAAACAGCCCATACCTCTGACTGATTCAGAGGTAGGCTCTTAATGGGTCCATTCAGATGTAAACAAACAGGCCCTTAGGTTCATTTTCTTAGACATTCGAGTGAATGATCTTTTTTTCTTTATTGCTCTATTCAGAATCATCATTTTGTGTTCTCTTATTGACGTTACCTATTCCGGCGAACTCCGACAGTAACCCGGCGGCAAACGACGGTCCAAGCTTCATTGCGACGACAGTGAGTAATATAGTAGATTGGTGGCACTTGTGGTCTCCGGTGGTCTTTCTGATGTGTTTGGCAACTTATTTTGGTTTAGATCTGACATAATAACGGCGGAGACGGTGTTTCTTGGCGATTGAAGGCGGCGCCTGGTGTTGATCACAAACTGAAACAACTGCATCTCCAGCGGCGGCTTGGTATCTAGGGTTTTTAAGTCGGCCGGCCGGCGATGATAACCTTCTAAATGGTCTTCCGGCTAACCCAAGTAAGTCTATGGGACTTTGGTATTGGTTAATTTCATGAGTTATGCTTATTTGCTCATTGATTTTACAAGCAACAGGTTGAGGAGATTTTACCACTTTTGATGTGTTTAGGGCATTAAAACGAAGAATCATCTTGAATTTTGCTTGAGATTCCCTAATTTTAGTTGGGACACACAGACTTTGCTGGTTTTTTTTAATCCAGTTTGCTCAAAAAGAGAGTTTTACTCAGGTTGTGTTGTAGTTGAAAGGGTGGTGGTGGAATGTGCTAAAGAGAGGGGCTTAATTGATAAAGAGATTTTATGGTGGCTTGCCGGAGTTTTGAAGTGGTGGTGGTGGCAAATGAAGAAGAAGAACAATGACAAAAGGATAGTGTTTTATTCTTTTAAATGAAAAGGGTAATGTAAAATTACTGATATGCCCTCATGTGTCTTACACATGATTAGACTTAATTGATAAATTTAACTGGATTAAGGTTAAAGGACGTAGGGTGTAATGAGTTTTACAAATAAAAGACTGTGACTGTAATTATTGAAGTTAAAGATCATCCATTGCAATCCAATACAAACATAAAGGATGAAAAGTGTAATTTACCCTAGATTTTAAAAGATAAAGTACAAAACTCATCAATTTTAAATATAAAGGACAACGCTTGAAAATGGGTATAAAGATAAAAGACAATCCTTGAAATTCACTCTTATAACTTCTATACATAAGTTACAATTGCAATTGTTGGTTTAATCCCGATTTGTTTAAGTTTAAGGATCAGCATGGTACCGGTACTGAAAATACCGGGACCGAAATTCATCAAACTGGGTACCGGTACCAAAATATTCGGTACGGTACGGTACAGGACCGGTATTTGAAGGTAAAATTCGTTATTTTACCGATACCAAAAATGTCAAAAAATGGGTACCGGTACGAGACCGGTATTCGATGGTAAAATTTGATATTTATCGGTACCGAAAATGCCAAAAAGTGAGTAACGTTATAAAAAAATTCGGTACGAGAAATTCGATACCGGTACCAAGTACCAAATGAGATGCTCATCTCTAGTTAAGTTAGACTTGATATGTTGAGTAAATTAAACAAGAGTAGAATACAAGGGCGGACCCAAGCCCAGCCCAAGGTGGGCGGGCGCACCCCCGGGGAAAAAAAATTTAGTGCTAAGTTCCGTCGAAAATCCCGTCCGCACCCCTTGAAATTTTTTGTCCGCACCCTTTAGGTAAAAAGCGTTATCAATTTACATTTTAAATTTTTTTTAGTAAACTTCTAGTTTAAAAAAAAATACTACCTAAATTATATAACTTTTAATACCTAACTAACTAAACCCAAATACCCATACCTTTACCCACTTATAATTCCTAACTAGCTAGCCCACTAAGTTTTAGCCCATTAACCAAACCCAACAATATTTCAAACTATAATAAAATAATTAAAGCCCAAAACCTTTAGAAATTCTCTCCCGCTCTCTCTCTCTCTCTCTCTTGCGACCCTGCACTGCCAACGAACAACATCACCCAGTGACAACAGTCCAGCACCCGGCGACCACCGTAATTAGCCACCATACCACCGTCGTTTGACACCAAATCTAACCGGAATCCGAACACGTTATTTTGATGATTTTGGTTGATATTATTGGAGAAAAAAGGGTAATAAAGTTGTTAAATAGGTTTAAAATTTTGTGTGTTTTGACGTTGTTTATGGTTGTTTAGATAATTTTTAGGGTGATTATGTTGTTTATATATTTTTAGGGTGATTATGTTGTTTATATATTTTTTGGGTGATTACAACTTACGTTATGATTTCTAGGGCTTGAATAGTTGAAAATTAAAATTAAATTTAAAACATTATGTTATGGAGCGATGAACTTATGTTATATAGAGAAAGAATTGCTTAAGAAATTAGTTTTAGATGATGTTTTGGATAGATTTTAAAAAAATGAAAACCCGTAGGGCGTCGACCTTTTAATTATGTTTGTAACAAAGTTTGACATGTTTTTGATGATTATATAAATTTAGTTTGATGTTCGTTTGTTTTACATGACCCGACCCGACCCAATAGGAACCGATTTTTTTACTTACATACCTAGGGGCCTAAAATTTTTAAAAATGTTCCGCACCCCCATGGAAAAATTCCTGGGTCCGCCACTGGTAGAATACGGAATTATTATACTCTTGATGTTGTGCACCGTCACGTGGATTGAAACGTCGATCTCCTGCATCTATAAATAACTGATTTGTGCATCTGGAAAAGAGGAGTGGATGGGAATCAGGGATGGGTAAAGGAAGTATTCATTTGGGTTATGATCAATTTGTTTAGGGAATATGCCACAGAATAGTAATAGTAATGAAGTTTTAGGAGTGTTCCAATTAGGTCACTAATAAAATTTATTGTTCCAATTAGATCATTCTACTTTATTTTGGTGTTCTAATGCTAGATATTTTACCTGAATAGCAGGTCAATGGCATTTATTTAACTTTTTTTAAAAACAAGATGACATGGAATCAAATAAAAGAAATATAATAAATCAAAACAAAATCAAAACCCAAAAGAATCAAATATTACAAATCGAAAATCAAATCAAATCAAACAAATATAATAAATTACAAACAAATCAAAACCCAAAACAATCAACTATAACAATTGTAAACCCTACCCTCCATTCGTAAGAGATTCTACTTTAATCGCACTGCCGGTTTGTGTTTCGAACTAGATTCAGATCTCGTTAGGGCTGAGTTTCGGCGATTTGCGTGGAGAGAAAAGCTTCAACGATGGCGAATCAAGAACTTTTTAGAGATTTTGAAAAAAAAAAATCACATTTTTGTAATGGGAGAATGGCTAAACTTGAAATTTTATCGTTAGTTGTTTATCTTCTTTTATAACTTTTTTTGAGATTTTGAAAAAAAAAATCACATTTTTTAATTTTTTCGCATTTTTTTTAACTTTTCTACAATTTTTAAATTTTTTTTTAAACCTATTTCGCATTTTTTTTCTAATCCATTTGGCACTTATGTGCCATGTCAACAATTTTTTTAAATAAAAAACCTAAATAAATGCCATGTAGGATGGATGACCTTCTATTTAGGTAAAATATCTAGGATTGAAACATCAAATGAAACTTGAATGACCTAATTAGAACAAAAAAAAAATATGAGTGACCTAATTAGAACACTCTTAAAACTTGGTTACTATTGTACAAAGTTAACCCGTTTGTTTATATTACTTGGATTATTAGTTGCATCATGAACCATTAGCAATCTTGCTCAATCATAATCACATTCAAATCTTACCCTAAGTGGAAACAGAGATCTATGATGGATGGATTAGAAAAATTACGGAGGAGTGCTACGTGGTGGCATTTGGTGGTTGAAGTATAACTAAGTAAAAGTTATATAAATCTACAGAACTGGATTATAAACATACCGTTTTGCCGCAGTTAAGAAGGACTCCTTTGGAGAGATGTTTCCACAGTTCACCTTTGGAACTGTAGTTCAGAGGTGAGTCTTCAGTCTTTTTTTTTGGGTAAAGGGCATTTGCCCGGCAAATGAATATAAAAACAACCAAGAGACCTACATCATCCAAAGGGGCATACCCCCGAGCTGTCTCCCAAAACAAGCTTTAGGAGACCAAAAATAGGAAACAATGTATCCGACTCTAGGAATGTACAAAAACCTAGATCTAACCGAATTTATACAAACATAACACTGATGCCAAAAAGAGCTACACGACGGGCCAAATAATAAGGCCGGCGTAGACTCACTAACATCATAATTACCCACATAATGTTTGGGCCTCCAGAATCCCCAACCCAAAAAACGCTGCCCAGTATGACAGACATAGTGCACATACCACGTATGAGGACTTGGCCTTCTAGTAACTTTACTCCTTATACAATAATTGGACTTAACACTTTTCACTATACGATGGATCCTATCCACCAGAGCCAGAATTGTAGCCCAGGCCCGGGTCTTGTACACGGCAGCAACAATCGTCAACCACCCGAGATTATATCTGTGGGCTTGGAACAACAATAGAGGAGGGTTATGGAAGACCTCCACGATTAGCAGGGAAGCAGTGCCAAAAAAGGAATGAACAACTCCCACCCCATCACAAAGCTGGGCCTTTCGAAGCATCCAGAAAGATAAGAGCAGTCGATGATTGCACATAAGACTGCCAAACGAAACTCCACAACCAATCAGAACTTTAATTAAGTGATCTTTACTCCATGATTGATGTATCCAGCTCTTGGTAATTATTTTCCAGCAACAAACGCTTGAACCAAGACCCAAGCACATCAAATAAAAGCGACCCATATGAGTCAACAACTTAATTTCCGGAGCAAACATCCAACCAGACTCTCCAAAGGCAACAAACAAAATAACAGGAAGCAGCACAGCAATGCAAGGCTTAATCATGATGGGAAGGATTTTTAATCGAACTCCTGGCTCTCCATTGGACATCACCCATGTCAAACACACGGGCAACAGAGACCGTAGCAGCAGATTGGACCATGGACAGCCCCATGAGTCTCAACCTTACAACATTTTTAATAATATTAACAATTTCACCGGGAGATCTCTCCTTAGGTTCGTGAGACCGGAGATTACGTTCTTGCCATATAAAATAAACACAGGCCCCAAGGACAAGTCTATTAACGACACTCCAAATGGCACCCGTATGGGGGGTGTTACAGGCTTGAGCAATTAATTGGTCCCAACTACCCGACAAGGCACCCCACTTGGTGTAGGCAGCCATAGAATTCCAAACTTCTTTTGGGTACCAGCAATTAAAGAACAAATGATCATGGCTGTCAGGCTCAGATTTACAGAAAACACATTTCAAGCTATCCACCCCAAGCCACGATTCAAGGATGTCATGAGTTTTCAATTTGTGTTTGATGGCAAGCCATAAAATAAAAGCGTGACGCGGAATATTTTGGCTGAACCAAACCATTTTCACCCAGGGGACGGGTGTGCCAGCATCCCGCAGATCACGCCACACCTCTTTCACGCTAAACTGAATAAGGTCACCATTACTGGATTTCCAAAGAACCTTATCATGAACTGATCGGGCAAGAATGGGACATCTTGAAGTGAAAATAGCCGGGAATCTAGATTGCCAGTCATTGGGCCATTTCCAGTTACCATCCGAAATGAGGTCACTAACCTTAGCAAATCTTGAGAAATCTCCCTCATGCATATTCCTGTGAGACAGCAGGTTACATAGGGGGCCCAAGGGGTGCCACGAGTCAAACCAGGCAGATGTGGATTGCCCATTCCCGATAACGTGGATGATGTGGGGTCTTAGGATAGCTCGAGACGCAAGGATCTTTTTCCATCCCCAGCACGTATCGACTTTGGCCTCAAACTCCCAAAAATTTCCATTATTTAACCTGTACGAATGGATCCATCGGACCCACAACGAGTCTTTCTTAGTGATAATGTTCCAAGCGTGCTTAGCAATAAGGGCATAATTCCAAGTACGGAGGAGTTTCAACCCGAGGCCCCCATGTCTCATCGGGAGACAAACTTCTTTCCATTTCACCTTGGCCTTTCCTCTTTTCATTTCACCATGGCACCAAAGGAAACCTCTCATAAGTTTTTCAATCTCTTTGGAAACAGAGACTGGGAGGATAAAAACAGAGGACCAGTACACGTGAAGGGAGTTCAGGACAGAATTTATCAGCTGAAGCCGACCCGCAAACGACAGCGATTTGTTCTTCCAGTCAAGGATACGCCTCTTCACTTTATCGATCAAGGGAATGCAATCACGATGGTACAACCGAGTGGAAATAAGTGGGACCCCCAAATACTTAACAGGGAGAGTACCAACTTGGAACTGGATTAGGCTGTCAATGGATTGTTGGATGTAAGGTTCCACATTGCAATAGAAAATGGTACTTTTGGGGATGCTAGGGGTTAGACCAGACACGGCTTTGAACTCATCAAGGGCTGCCATCAGAGTAGAGACTGAATCCACATCACCATGGCAAAATAGGAATAAGTCATCCGCAAAACAGAGGTGGGTTAGGCCCACTTCTTGACATTTCCAATGATATTTAAAGCCGTCATCCAAGAAGACCCTTCTACGGATCATGAGAGTTAAAACTTCCATGACAAGAGTAAACAGGTAGGGGGACATGGGGTCACCCTGCCTCAGACCTCTTTTACCTCCAAAAAAACCGACATGATCACCATTTACAGCAATGGTGAAAGAGGTGGACGTAACACAACTCATAATCCATTTTATCATACGCGAGGGGAAGCCAAAATAGCCGAGGGAATCCCGCAGGAAATTCCATTCCACTGTATCATAGGCTTTTTGAATGTCGATTTTAAAGGCACACCTGGCTTGACCTCTGTCGAGGTGGTAGTTTCTCATTAACTCTTGAGTCAAAAGAATATTGTCACTTATTTGTCTACCCGGGATAAAGGCATTTTGGTTTTCATCGACAATATCAACTAAGACCCCTTTGATTCGATTAGCAATGATTTTGCTAATACATTTATAAATAACATTGCAGCAAGCTATCGGTCTGAAATCCGATACTTTTTTAGGGGAACCCAGTTTAGGCACAAGGGCGATGACAGTAGCGTTGGTTTCTTTAAGCAGTTTACCATTGTGGAAAAAATCCTTGACAGCCTTGCACATGTCCTCCCCAATAACACTCCAAGCAGCCTTGAAGAATTTGGTGGAAAACCCATCAGGGCCCGGGGCTTTATTGTCATCAATTTCAAACAAGGCCAGCTTGACTTCTTCCGAGGTCACACACCGGGTCATGAAAACAGCCTCACTACTAGAAACCCGTTTCGAGAAAAGGCTATCTGGGTCAGCGATAGGAACTACCGAAGACGAAGTACCTAGGACCGAACTGAAATGGTTCACAAATTGATCAGCAACTTGCTGCCCCACAAAAATATCCCCATTTAAATTTTCAACCGAATGAATACGGTTACGATTAAGATTAGAATTTACCATCCGATGGAAATACTTCGAATTGTGGTCTCCTTCTTTGAGCCATAAGACTTTGGCTTTCTGCTGGAGGAAGAGTTCCTCATCCCTGACAGCTTCATTGAACGCTGCAAGGTAGACCCCTTCCTCATCACGAAGAGCATCATTATGGGGGTCAGCAACCACAGCAGTCTGAATCGCTTCCAACTCAAGCTTTAAACGGGCCACTTTCTTAAAAATGTTGCCTTGACTAAAGGTGAGATTCCTGACTTCCTTTTTGACCCGCTTGAGTTTAGACACCAGAACAAACATAGCAAAGCCCGGGACATACCAGTTCCAAGCAGCAGAAACACATGGAATGAACTCAGGTTTTAAGGCAATAAAGTTAGGGAACTTGAAAGGTTTCGGTTTGGGGTTGGGGACATCAGGGATTGAAACAACAATAGGGGTATGGTCAGACTTAAGGAACGGAAGGAAAGAGGCATTTGCTAACGGAAAAGAGGATATAAAAGTGTCGTTTGACATGGCACGATCTAGTTTCTTCAGTTGCCCACCTACCTTGCCCGGAGATTGATTCCAGGTAAATTTTAAACCTGACATACAAAGGTCATCCACTTCAATGTTATTAAAGCATTCCCTGGCTTCATTCATACTAGCAGAAATGTTCGAGCTACCCATAATACGTTCATTCAGATCCACAATGGCATTAAAATCACCCAAAAGAAGCCACGGGTGGTGGCTGACAACAATTTTATGACACCGGAGCGATTCCCAACAATCTCTACGGGGCACCATCCGGTGGTGGGCATAGACAAAGGAGCAATAAAAACCAGAGGCACCATTGATCGGTTCAATAAAGCAATGGATAGCTTGGGGGTGTCTGTCAACAACCATCAGATTAACTGTGAAAGGATTCCAACTAATAACAATGCGACAACCCCCACCACAAACAGAAATGTTCGAGTCCCACATCCAATTACCAAAAACCCTGTTACAGACACTGGCTATTTTACTTTGGGACAAGTGAGTCTCAATAATACCACACACATCATACTTATCAGCAGCCAGATGATTTTTAACTTGGCCTTGATTAGCGGTGTTAGACAACCCTCTAATATTCCAGGCAGTAATTTTGAGCACCATATTAAACTGCTGAATGGGGGGTTTCCGTGGTCCCTAGAGTACCAGAACTGCCTTCATCAACCTTCTGCATAAAAAAAGTTGCTGTACCAGACTTATCTGGGACAACATCTTCAATGACATACGAGGGGTTCAATTGCAAGATTTTACATTGGGCCCAAAAGTAATCCCATTCTCCCTGCACCCAGGTTTGCTGAACATACCCTCTCACACCCTTGAACTTGATGAGGCTGTCTCTGATTGCTCTTTTTTGCCCGTCGGTAATGCCATAATCCGGCTCATCACTTTCATCCTCCATGTCTTGAACATCATTTGAAACCTGCCCATCTTCTGAATTTTGAAGGTTTCCATGCATATCTTCCGTATCTTGCATAACATGATCAGAAAGGTCCTTATTTTTCAATAACAAATCTGCAGATAACTCATTAAGGACGTAAAACCTGTTTGAGGTGTCAATCATAGGGTCAGATGGGTTAAGGGACTGGGTAGGGTATTTTGGCTTGAAGGCCGGTTTGGAAAGGGGTGATGGAGTATTTTTGGGTTTATGGGCTGGTGGTATAGGAATAGTGGTAGGGTTGTTGGGATGAGTGGAAAGGTTAACAGAGATAGGGGATTTTCGGGTGTCTATAGGTCTTATGGGTTGGCGAGGAGGGTCCTTTGGTTTGACCACAGGGGATTTTGGGGTATTTGGGCTAGCCATAAATGAGGAGTGGAGTTCTCTCATTTTCCTTTGAATTATAGGGTCACTAGACGTTGAAGCACCATGGTGAGTCACTGGAGTATAAGTCTCTGTCCTACTAGCACTCATGTGGGATTGAACAACAGGAATTTGTTTGCCAGCTGAGTTGCGTTTTTTGCCTTTGTTCCGACGTGTGACTGTGGTGAAATCATCAGCATCTGTATGCTGTTTCTGACCCTCATGGGTGGAAGTCTGCCGGGGTTGCTGTTGGACCACCTCAGCTGCAATTTCCTCCTCCGAACGGGGCCTGAGTTTGCATTGTTTCAAAGAGTGGCCAAAGACTGAGCAGTGGGAACAAATGGCCGGTTTCCAGTGATACGAAATGCTGATAGAACCCACTCTAGCTTGCCTTCCAGGTGCTGCAGGAAACTCTATCTCAACTTCATCAGGGAGATTCAACGAGGCTTGCACATCCACAAGCATTCTAGCAAAACCAAGTTTACCTGTCTGGTTCGAACATCTTGCCTCTGTGACTTGGTCCATAAGGAGTGGGATACCTGTTCCACTCATTATTTTGCATATACCCGTATCCGTCCACAGGTCTAGGGGTACTTGGTGAGCCGTGACCCAAAGAGGAATAGTAGACGGCTCGACTTTTTCCAAACACAGCCCCGGTTCCCATTTCTTCACGAATAATGGAATATTGTTCACAAACCAAGGACCACCCTCAAGGACTTCATTAAGCCCTTTTTCACTTTTGAATTTGAAATAGTAGTAGCCGGTGGGGCTCTTGGTGATTTCAGCAATATCATGTTTCTTCCAGTCCCTTTTCAAACAAAAATTCACTCGGTTATAGTCCATAGACATACCTAAGAAGTACCCGTAGAGGTGCAGAGAATAGGCTTTTGCTGATTTCAGCAGGTCTTCATTGGATATCAGAATCCTATTCTTTCCCTCTGGTGTTATAACCGGGGGATAATACTCAATACGAACCTTCGAAGCTTCTTTGCTCATTTTGATACGATCAGCAATGGAATGCCAGGTTTTACTTCTGGATTCCCACACATTCACATGATTAGGGCTAGGGTCCTGAGTGAAGGTATCAGAGCTAAAATCTGCAATCGGCTGGATAAGAGGGGCGCTTAGGGAGGGGGATGGCTGCTCATTCAAAATATCATTCTTACCAGCTGACGATTGGAGGGCATGAGAGATATTCTCCGTGAGCGTAGGGTCAGGGGACCCCTCGGACTCAGAATCCGAGACATCCGAGCTATCTGAGTCCTCATCGGAGTCGAGGATCGAGGGTTTCGTCGGAGAGGGACCCTCAACAGAGCTAGCATTCAAACAACACAGGGATTTTGAAGGGGAGACAGGGTGGGGGGCAGGATTATTACCTGGGTTGAGAGATCGAACGACATCATCCAAGGAGCGGTGCGAACCAGGAGTAGGAGCTGGGGACGGCGAAATCGCCTCCAAAATGGGATTCCCAGGTTGATTAGCTGCCTTCTTTTGCACACTGAATTGCCCAGTGTTTTGTAGGAGGTCATTCACGCTCAAGTTGGCCGGTGGTTGACGAGTTTTATCAGGTTTAGGCGGTTTGTGCACCCCTCTGCTACTAGGGATAGCCGTCCCCATCTCCTTATGGTCTTTAGGTTTAGCAGATGAAGAAGAAGAACGAGTAGAGGAACGGCGGGAAATGGAGTTTTCACTGAAATTGGGCGGCAAGGGGTCAGGAGGGGGGATCGGAGGTGGCGTACCACCTGAGAAAGGTTGCATTTGGACAGGAAGAAGATCAGATTCAACGAATTTAAGGTTGGAAAAGGGTGAATTCGGTGAAGAACATGAAGGGGTAGCAAGGTTATTGAGTCTTCAGTCTTAGTCATCTCTTTGTAGTCAAAAGGTGGTATCCATTCACTAAACTCTTGCATTTCGAGTGCAGTCTCAAGTTCTGTCACAACCTCATCCATCCTTGGCCGATCTTCACGAGATTCATTCAAACATCGATACGCAATGTCTGAAAATATTTCTAAAGTGCTCTGCTCCAAGGGTTGAATGGCCGTATCTTTAAAGATGATATCATTTAACTTCTTCTCTTCATAGCTCTTAATCCACGTGCGCACTAAATTCTGCTCAACACGACCATTGCTATATGGATAACATAACCTCCCACATAAAACTTCGAGTAAGACCACACCGAAAGAGTATACGTCTGACTCTTTTGTTAGGGGGGACGGGGTGGTGCGTTATACCACCCCACAACGCGTTGATTCATCACGGCACACCGCCGCCGACCAAGCCACCACGCGTTATAAATTAAACGCGTTGAACCGAGCACGCGTTGAAATTGTTGAATTTTGGAATGATGATGGGACCAGATGGCAGGGCTGCTGCAGGAGGTAGAAGAAGGCTGCATGTGGGCATCTCTTCAAATGACACGTGTGGAACTTTTAAATAAAGGCTGCATGGGGGCTTTCTTCAAATGACACCTGTACACGAAACATGTATATATTCACACACATTTATATAAATATTGGGTGATAGAATTCCATCACTAGTGATACCACCCCGCCTACATTTCTATCACTAGTGATAGAAATTTGGTTGATGACATGGCATGATATGATTGGACAATGGGAGTGATAGTTTCTATCACTAGTGAACCACCCCGTCCCCCCTTAGGGTGTGCGTCATCCAATACAGCGGATCAATATACCCATGAGTACCTGCTGCTGGAGTGACAATAACCGAGTGCTGCTCATTAGTTGACCCCATTATTGATAGCCCAAAGTCAGAAACTTTGCCATTCCACTGCTCATCGAGAAGGATGTTGGAGGTTTTAACATCACAGTGGATAAGTCTTTGGTGTGTCTCCCTTGGATCATGAAGGTACCTTACTCCCTTTGCGGCGTCAAGGCATATCTTGATACGTTGTGACCACGTGAGATGAGGGGAATTTAAATGGCGGTCAAGGCTACCTCGAGATGCATGCTCGTACACCAGGATCATCTCACTCCCTTGGCAACAAAATCCCAGAAGAGAGATAACATTTTCATGCTTGTAATCGGATAGCATGGTTATCTCTTTCAAGAACTCAGGTGCTCCTTGTCCATAACTCGGATCCAAACGCTTAATAGCGACAATGCCTCTGCCCTTAGGGTGAGACACTTCTCCTTTGTAAACTTTCCCAAAACCACCATTTCCGATGCAGTTAGTGTGGTCAAAGTTGTTGGTGGCTGTTGTTATCTCTTCCAGTTGGATTTTAAGATGTTGAAACTTCTCCAAGAATTTCTGCATGTAATATGCCTCCATATTTGTGGATCAATACTGATTATTAAATTCAAATCAAGGGTTCCAAGCAATTGTACAGATTGACAGGAGTGTATAAGGGAAATGAAAGATGGTTAAGAATGAAGAACACAGAAGATTCAATGAAAAGGAATGCCTTTATATTGGATTAGACAGGCCAGAAATTAAATTAGGAATACATATTACGCCACTTCAATAATTACATTTTATTAATTTAAAATATAATACACTACCTCAGATGCAAAGAACGTGTTGACATTTCAACATGTACACACGATTTCACATGATTTCATAAAAAAAATTTGTTTAATTCCAGCTGTTATAGACTAAACAATTTGTGGCTTTGTGGGTGGTTATCATGTCTCTTTAGTTGACCTTAGGATTTGATGGCCTCTGTTTATACCTACCCAGATGTCATCGTCACATATTTTAATATTGTATATGAAAATACTAGGTTAGAACCCCGTGTATTACACGAGTTAAATAAATGTAATTTTATATATTGAATAATAAAAAAGTTATATATTTATGAAACTCGTATATTGTACGGGTTAAATAAATGTAATTTTATATATTAAATAATAAAAAAGTTATATCTTTAAAAACTATGTGTATTACTTTTTTTTGGGTAAAGAAGGGTAATGCACGGTACCCCTGACCGCGGAGGGGATAACCCCTCCCAGGCCGCCACCCGACAAGCCTGAGCCTGGCAATAAATACCCTTGCCGAGCCCACCCTTTGAGGGTACTTTGTTCGCCCCAAGGTTCGAACCCGGTACCTCTTGGTAAGAGGTGGGTGTCGGTGGCCAACTGGGCTACCCCAGCTGGTTAAACTATGTGTATTACACAGATTAAATAAATGTAATTTTGTATATTAAATAGTAAAAACGCCGTATCTTTAAAAAACCCGTGTATAATCGGGTTGAGCAAATATACCAAATGATAAAAAAATTACATCCTTAAAAACCCCGTATATTACACGTGTTGAATAGATCTAAAAAAGAGTTATATCTTTAAAAACCATGTGTATTACCCAGATTAAATAAATGTAATTTTGTATATTAAATACTAAAAACGTCGTATCTTTAAAAAACTCGTGTATAGTCGGGTTGAAAAATCTACCAAATAATAAAAAAAATTATATCCTTAAAAACCATGTGTATTACACGTGTTGAATAAATCTAATTTTACATAGCAAATGATAAAAAAATTATATCTTTAAAAACTTCGTGTATTACACGGGTTATATAAATGTAACTTTGTATAGTAAATAATAAAAAAAGTTAAATTTTTAAAAACCCCGCGTTTTACACGAGTTGAATAAATATAATTTTTTATACCAAATAATAAAAAAGTTCTATTTTTAATAAATTAGCATAACATTTAATATTAATTTATTATTTATATATTTAATATAAGATAAGTAGAAAAGAGAGGTATTTGTTTTAAAATTATATTAAATTAACAATTTAGATTTGATGATAATATTTTATTAAAGTATGATAAGATTTAATATTAATTTATTATTCATTTAGTTAATATAAGATAAGTATATATTTGAGGATACCTTCAATGAATGACACGTGTCCAAAAATTAGCTTCTTTTATTATAGTAGATAGTATAAGATAAGTAAATATTTAAGGATACCTTCAATGATGAAACGTGTCCAAAAGTTAGTTTCTTTTATTATAGTAGATAGATTAAGTTATACCTGTATAGCGTAAAAATTGGATCACGAAAACAGCGATTTGAGTTTTCATCTTTAAAAAACAGCGATTCCAGTTTGTTTCTAAATTGTATATCCATGTAACTAGGGCTGTTCAAATCGCTGACGCTCTATACTCGTTTGTTGCTCCCTTGAAAAATGCTTGGAAGTTGCTCGTTCGATTAAGCTCGACTGAAAAAACACGCTCGGTTCGGATCGGTTTGTTTTTATAAACGAACGAGTACGAGAAAATGTCCACTTGGTTCGGTTCGGATAGCTACCGATAAGCGTCCGATGTTCATTGCTCACTCATACTGTAAACTAACAAATAGTCAAATAACACAAAACAATATTTACACGTAATTACATAAGTTACTTCCTAACACAGAAACTAAAGTGTCACCAGAACACTTCTTTGGCTTAAACCAGTGGCTGTAGCTCTGATACCACCTCCTGTCACAAACCCCGACCCCTACCCCGGGAGCGGGTGCCGCGAGATTAGATAGATGGTATCGGTGTTTATTAATTTGGCAGCGGAATACATCAGGACCGTAGTTAGTAAATATTTTTATCAGAGTTAAACACCAAACTTTTTATAACAAATCATTGGGATAAAATCCAAGTTCATTTGACAATACATTTGTAGGGGTAAACCCTAATTATTGAAAACAAAAACTCCTTTTTATTTAGGTAACTTTTATAGCCACTTTTCCAAGCCTTCAGTGCTCTCCAGCTGGCTTCTATTGGCTTTCACATTGTGTTACCAGAAACACGTTTTAAAGACATTTTATCAGCAATAAATACTAGCAAGTACATTCCATTTCGTAAAGCATCAGTTGTTTACACATTACAGTATTAAGGGCGACTACAATGTTTATATCTACACAATTACTCGGTCAGTACGTGTCCCTCGACGGATCTGTGACTATGGTCATATCACACATTGGATACCCGTGCCTAATTGTGAAGGTTATCAAGTACTGTATACAAAAACCATAATACTGGCAGCAATTGTAGAATTACAAAGACTTAATCACTGTAATTGTATTTGAAAACATTTGAGGTTTTGGTAAAACATTTTGACTCACAAAAAGAAAACGTACTCACTAATAGTGAGAAAAAGTGAATGTACTTACTTTGTTGACTTAGGTGATACTACTATAGCTTCCTGGTGTTTCTCCTGGTTATTATCTATTAAAATTAAACAATGCACACGCGTTAGTAAAATAACCCAAATCACATTAACCGTACAACTCGATACAAAATTCCAATGACTGAGTCAGGCAGAGCCTTGACATTCATTACGGAATCCTAGATCAATCGAGTGTAACACGAGACAGAACTCCAACGACTGAGTCAGGCAGAGCCTTGACATGCGTTACGGAGCCCTAAATCGATCGTGTAGGGTAACAGCAGGGTTATAATACTTACAACGAGGCAGAGCTTCGCTTTATAGAGGGGTATTATGCCCGAGTATAATAATTGCCTACAGAATATTGAGAGAGAATTTTGATTTCTGAACATCGAACAAATGAACTGATCGACCACTATTTATAGGCTGATCTAAGGCGGCTCGCGCCCCGCGAAGAAGACAGGGAAGGCCTTCGCGGCCCATGAGGAACTACGTGTCGAGTATAGCCTTGGCCAGTCATTGGCCTAGCTTCGATGAGTCACCTGCCACGTGGCACTATGCAGTGTCGAGCAAGCAAAGGTCCTCGCGCCCCGCGACAGACTCTGGTGTCTGAGTCGCGGCCCGCGAGCGACTCCCAAACTTTGTTTTTCTTGTTTTTTATAAATACAAGGGTATTTCGGGCTCGTTTCTCGC
Organism: Helianthus tuberosus; assembly: GCA_030545235.1. NCBI lineage: Eukaryota > Viridiplantae > Streptophyta > Magnoliopsida > Asterales > Asteraceae > Helianthus > Helianthus tuberosus. The sequence continues at coordinate 94,396,743 of CM060426.1, forward strand.
GTAGGGGGTATATTCTAGGACATTTAGGGTTACGTTAAGGGTTCTAGGAGGGTTGTTATATCCTCCCCACCTTGTTTTAGATCTCATCCTCGAGGTCTACTGGAATAGGTATAGGTATTTCCTTTGCATTTCTGACTCGAGTTCCCAAGTGTATTCTGGTCCTCTCTTGGAATCCCATTTCACTTTGACCAGAACTAGTCTCTTGTGTTTGAGATTCTTGATCTTTCTATCTTCAATCTGAATGGGTTTCTCGATAAACTTAAGTTTCTCATTTACCTCTATGTCCTTAAGAGGTATCACTAATGATTCGTCTGCTAAACACTTTTCGAGATTACATACATGAAACACATCATGTATTCCTGCCATTTCCTATGGCAGTTGTAGCTGATAGGCTACAGGTCCTATTCTTCTAATAATCTCAAAAGGTTCAACATACCTGGGGCTTAGCTTTCCTCTTTTAACGAATCTGACTATTCCCTTCCATGGAGAAACTTTTAATAATACTTTATCTCCTACTTGAAATTCTAGAGGTTTCCGTCTGTTATCTGCATAACTCTTTTGATGATCTTGTGCTGCTTTTAGTCTTTCCTTGACTTGAATTATCTTATCTGTCATTTCTTGCACTATCTCTGGTCCAGATAATTGCTTTTCTCCAATCTCTGCCCAACAGAATAGAGTTCGGCACTTTCGTCCATAAAGTGCTTCAAAAGGTGCAACATTAATGCTAGTATGATAGCTGTTATTGTAGGAAAATTCTATTAAGGGTAAATGGTCATCCAATTTCCTCCAAAATCATTTACACAATCTCTAAACATATCTTCCATTGTTTGTATTGTCCTTTCGCTTTGTCCGTCCGTTTGTGGATGATAAGCTGTGCTTAGATTTAACCTGGTTCCCATTGCTTTTTGGAAACTTGTCCAAAAATGAGAAGTAAAACGACTATCTCTATTAGATACAATAGATAAAGGAATTCCATGTAATGAAACTATTTCATTTACATATAGCTTGGCTAACTGTTCCATACTGAAAGTTCCCTTCATTGGTAAGAAATGAGCAGATTTGGTTAATTTGTCAACAATCACCCAGATTGTATCATTTCCTTTTCTTGTCTTGGGTAATTTGGTAACAAAATCCATTGTTATCAATTCCCATTTCCATATTGGCATCTCTAATTGTTGCAATAACCCTGAGGGTTTCTGATGCTCAGCTTTAACTTGTGAACAAGTTAAACATTTAACAACGTAGTTTGCTATATCCCTTTTCATTCCTATCCACCAAAAATTCTTTCTTAGATCTTGATACATCTTATCACTTCCAGGATGTATCGTATACTTAGACTTATGAGCTTCTTCTAGAATTCTGTGGCGTAGGTTTCCTTGTTTAGGTGTCCACATTCTTTTCTTATGGAACTTCCAAATTCCATCTGTTCCTTGTTCTAATTCCTTAATCATTCCTTTTAAACTTTCAGCATCGTCCTTGATTGCTGTTTCCTGTATCTTTCTAATTTGATCATTTAAATCTACTTGTAGATTTAATCTGAGAGAACGTACTCGTTTTAGCTTTCCATGATACTTCCGACTTAAAGCATCAGCTACTACATCAGCTTTCCCAGCATGATACCTATGCAGTTAATATCGGTGATATATCAGTTATATCGGTCGTATCGGTCCCTTAGTAAAATATCGGTGTCAAATATCGATCAAAATATCGGTACCGATATTATCGGCGATATTGACTGATATTTGACCGATATATCACCGATATTTGACCGATATAACCGATATATCACTGAATTGTTGGTGTTAAATTGCTATATATATAAATTCTGCATTATATTAAAATTACCGATATCCATCCGATATCTCACCGAGATAACCTATATTTCAAATATCGGTCCTTGACCGATATCCGATATTTTACCGCATTAACTGCATAGCATGATACTGAATATCATAATCATAATTGCTAAGAAGTTCCATCCAGCGTCTCTGTCTCATATTTAATTCTTTTTGCCTAAAAAATATACCTTAAACTCTTATGATCGGTGAAGACAACAAATTTATTTCCATAAAAATAGTGTCTCCAAATCTTAAGGGTAAAAACTATGACTCCTAATTCTAGATTATGGGTTGTGTAATTCTCTTCATGTTTCTTAAGTTGTCTAGAGGCATAAGCTATAACCATTTGACGTTGCATCAACACACATCCATATCCTAACTTAGACGCATCACAATAGACTATAAAGTCTTCAGTTCCTTTTGGTAATGCGAGTATGGGTGCGTTGGTTAACCTTTTCTTAAGAATCTTAAAAGCTTCTTCCTGTTTTGGTCCCAATTCAAACTTAACTGATTTGCATGTCAGTTTGGTTAATGGAATGGCTATTCTAGAGAAATCTCGGATAAACAGTCTATAATATCTTGCTAGTCCAAGAAAACTTCATACTTCTGTTGGCGACTCAGGGATTTTCCATTTAGTAATCGCCTCGATCTTTGTGGGATCCACATGAATTCCTTCATGATTAACCAGATGTACAAGGAATTGCACTTCTTGTAACCAAAATTCAGATTTTGAGAATTTAGCATAAAGCTTCTCTTTTCTCAACAATGTCAGAAGTGTATGCAGATGCACTGCATGTTCCTCTTTATTCTTAGAGTAAATTAGAATATCATCTATAAAGACAATTATGAATTTATCCAGGTATGGTTTACATATCCTGTTCATCATGTCCATAAATGCGGCTGGGGCATTGGTTAAACCAAATGGCATGACGGTAAATTCATAATGACCGTACCTTGTTCTGAAAGCAGTTTAGGAATATCCTCTTCCTGTACTTTCAGTTGATGATATCCTGAGCGTAAGTCGATCTTAGAAAAGAATCGAGCTCCTTAAAGTTGATCGAACAGATCATCGATTCTCGGTAGTGGGTACCGATTCTTAATCTTAACCTTGTTCAAGTCTCGGTAATCAATGCACATACGCATCGATCCGTCTTTCTTCTTGACAAACAACACCGGTGCTCCCCACGGTGATAAACTTGGTTGTATAAAACCTTTGTCAAGAAGTTCGTCCAATTGTTTCTTCAGTTCCTACATCTCCGTTGGTGCTAATCGATATGGTGCTTTGGCAATCGGTGCCGTTCCTGGTATTAGGTGAATCCTAAATTCAACCTCTCTATCAGGCGGTAATCCAGGTAATTCTTCTGGAAAGACGTTTGAGAATTTAGATATTACAGGAATATCTTTTAATTCTTTTCCTTTAGTATTAATGATTACAGAAATCATATATACTACTCCTCCTCCTTTCCTTTCATAACTTGCAGCTTTCATCACAGAGATGAACTTCATCGACCTGGTTGGCTTATCTCCTTTAATTGTGTTCTTTTTACCACTTGAGGTACTTACTTGTACTGACTTTTGATCACATAAAATACTGGCATGATTGGCTACCAACCAATCCATTCCTAATACAACTTCGAATCCGGCCAGATTCATTGGGTAAAGGTTAGCAAATAAATGATGGTTCAGGATTTCTATTCTTGCTCACTGCAAGATTTCACTTATTTTAACGGATTCTCTGTTTGCTGTCTCTACCAGACAATCTTGTTGAAGTTTGGCTAAGGGTTGGTCAAGAAGTATGTAGAAAGAAGTATTGATAAAACTTTGGTTTGCACCAGAGTCAAATAATACTTTGGCAAATATATTATTAACTAAGAACGTACCGGTAATCACATCCGGAATCATCTTGGCTTCTTCAGCTGTCAGAACAAATGCTCTGGCATTTTTCTTAGGAGTTTCAGTTGTCTTAGCCTTGTTGGTTACTGCTAGAGCTAGTTTCGGACAGTTCGGTTTGATGTGACCAACCTCTCCATAATTGTAGCATATCCTGGCACTAGCCTTTCTCCTACAGTCTTCTTCCTTATGTCCTGGGTACTTGCAAAAGTTGCAGGACACAGCACACTTTCCTGAGTGCTTCTTTTTACAAAACTTGTAGTAGGGTGCAGAAGAACCTGTTCCTTTTCCATGATAGGAATTACCAAAACGAAATTCCTGGGTAAGCTTTTGAGCTAGGTTCTTTCTCTGGTTTTCCTCTTGTGTGCGTACCAGTTCATCAGTCAGGGTATTGGCTAGTTCTACTGCTTCTTCTATGGTTTGTGGTCTAGCTGCCTTGACTACGTGCCTAATCTCACTAATTAATCCCCAAATATAACGGGAGATTAACACTGGTTCAGGTGAGGTTAAGGTTGGCACTATCCTAGCATATTCGAAGAATATGGTAGTGTAACCTTTGCAGTCTATTCCAGTCATTATAAGATTTAGGAACTTATTGGCGATTTGTTCCTTTTCATTAGGAGGATATAATTTTCTTTCAACCATTTCCTTAAAGTTGATCCATTCCATATTGTAAACTTTGTCACTTCCCCTAGACTGGAGAATAGTATTCCACCATTTTAAGGCTGCATTTTTGAAATATTAGAAGCAAACATAATCTTATCTTCATCTACACGTTTACTTATTTTTATGACTGCTTCTGTCTTTTCTATCCAACGTAAAGCTGCAATGGATCCTTCATTGCCTAAGAATTCGATTGGTTTGCAGGCCAAGAATTCTTTATAAGAACAACCGTAAGAAGCGGTTCTTCTTCTTTTAGGAATTGGAACTTGGATTATAGGCCCGTTATCGTTCACACCGTGACTTGGTTCAGTGTGTTGGCGTTTACTTCCATTTGCAGATTTATTAGTTTCTGCTTCTTTAACAGTTTTGATGATATAGGGCATAGCATTTATAATTCCTTGTGCTACTATATGTTGGATGGCATTGTTATCTATTTGGTTTCCGTTATTCTTATTATTCTGCTTTTCCTGATTTACTTCGTTGTCCATCTGAATTGTGAAAATTTATCAAGTATTAATTATCACAGGATAAATTTAGTACAAATATTTATACACAATTACACAAAAAATTTGATCAAAAACATCGATCATTGCGACTTTTACTCTTTTCTATATATATATATATATATGCATCGGTTACATACTACAACTGGAAATCAAATATACTAGTAGTTATGCATCCGTATCTATTTTAGTCTATCTATAGATTTTTTTTCAAAATACAAAATTACACATATATCTAGGCATTTTCTAGGTATCATGTATCCAATCATGTATATCACGCTAGACATGTTTCCACATAAGCTTCTCCCCTATTTGACGAATTCTATCTCCTTACTCAACTAATTCGTCACCATATGAGCGAAGTTCTTCCAAATTTTCCTGGCTCTTAGGTGGCATGGGTGCTGGTATTGGATCAGGGTGTCGGGGGATAGGTTGTCCATAAGGGTATGGGTTTCTTATTACACTCTGTGTCCACCATTCGTTGTTCCAAAAGGGGCCTAAAGGGTTAAGGTCAGTGTTCTGAGCTATGGGGTTTGGTGGGGGAATTCTGGGAATCTCATAGGGATCTACATCTGGAATTGGAAACTGGTCTTCCTGGTCGGGTTCTAGCATTTGTTGGTCTAGGAATAAAGGTAGCAGTGGCCGTTCAACTATTTGGTTTAGGTTAGCGTCTACTGCTGTAGTGGCTAACATATGAAAATCTGCCAACTGTCTATCTAACTCCTCTTCCCAAGGTGGCCAATTGACTGTCTCCCTAGTCTGTGCATTCGCTTCCCAATTAGCTCTGACTATCGCTCTCTGTTGTTTTAATTTCTTCATTCTCTCATGTACTCCTCTATTAAACCAACCTCTCTTTTTAGTAGTGAAGGGTTCCTCAGACTGTGCCTTAAAAATAAATATCCCTTCCTCAGTATCGGCTGAGTATCCTAAGGGATTGGGTTGAGATGATGTTCCTTCATCTTTTGGTGAACTAGCTATATGACGATAAGCGTCCGATGTTCCTTACTCACTCATACTGTAAACTAACAAATAGTCAAATAACACAAAACAATATTCACACGTAATTACATAAGCTATTTCCTAACACAGAAATTAAAGTGTCAGCAGAACACTTCTTTGGCTTAAAACCAGTGGCTATAGCTCTGATACCACCTCCTGTCGCAACCCCCGACCCCTACCCCTACCCCGGGAACGGGTGCCACGAGATCAGATAGATGGTATCGGTGTTTATTAATTTGGCAGCGGAGTACATCAGGACCGTAGTTAGGAAATATTTTTATCAGAGTTAAACACCAAACTTTTTGTAACAAATCATTGGGATAAAACCCAAGTTCATTTGACAATACATTTGTAGGGGTAAACCCTAATTATTGAAAACAAAAACTCCTTTTTATTTAGGTAACTTTTATAGCCACTTTTCCAAGCCTTCAGTGCTCTCCAGCTGGCTTCTATTGGCTTTCACATTGTGTTACCTGAAACGCGTTTTAAAAACATTTTATCAGCAAGAATCTGGCAAGTACATTCCATTTCGTAAAGCATCAGTTGTTTACACATTACAGTATTATGGGCGATTACAATGTTTTTATCTACACAATTACTCGGTCAGTACGTGTCCCTCGACGGATTTGTGACTATGGTCATATCACACATTGGATACCCGTGCCCAATTGTGAAGGTTATCAAGTACTGTATACAAACCCCATAATACTGGCAGCAATTGTAGAATTACAAAGACTTAATCACTGTAATTGTATTTGAAAACATTTGAGGTTTTGGTAAAACATTTTGACTCACAAAAAGAAAATGCACTCACTAATAGTGAGAAAAAGTGAATGTACTTACTTTGTCGACTTAGGTGATACTACTATAGCTTCCTGGTGTTTCTCCTGGTTATTATCTATTAAAATTAAACAATGCACAAGCGTTAGTAAAATAACCCAAATCACATTAACCGTACAACTCGAGACATAATTCCAATGACTGGGTTAGGCAGAGCCTTGACATGCATTACGAAATCCTAGATCAATCGAGTGTAACACGAGACAGAACTCCAATGACTGAGTCAGGCATAGCCTTGACATGCGTTACGGAGCCCTAAATCGATCGTGTAGGGTAACAGCTGGGTTATAATACTTACAAAGAGGCAGAGCTTCGCTTTATAGAGGGGTATTATGCCCGAGTATAATAATTGCCTACAGAATATTGAGAGAGAATTTTGATTTCTGAACATCGAACAAATGAACGGATCGACCACTATTTATAGGCTTATCTATGGCGGCTCGCGCCCCGCGAAGAAGACAGGGAAGGCCTTCGCGACCCGCGAGGAACTACGTGTCGAGTTTAGCCTTGGTCAGTCACTGGCCTAGCCTCGATGAGTCACCTGCCACGTGGCACCATGCAGTGTCGAGCAAGCAACGGTCATCGCACCCCGCGACAGACTTTGGTGTCTGATTCGCTGCCCGCGAGCGACTCTCAAACTTTGTTTTTCTTGTTTTTTGTAAATACAAGGGTATTTCGGGCTCGTTTCTCGCGTACGGGGTATATTCTTGGACATTTAGTGTGACACCTGTGTCACTTCAACCATCAAACAAATACCAAACCAATGAAATATTGTATTTTATACTTGGGATTTGTATAAATATGTGTATCGTTTGCACATATCAATTCTTGATCGATTTCGAGCTCTAAATCGCTTTCTAGAAGGTTATACGCGAACTAATGCGTAAATATAATCAGTTTAATGCAACAAACACTCCAGAACAGTGAAATAGGCTTAAAATACCTTAAATAACCTTTACAAAACTTAGAAATAAGTTTTGGATGGTTTGGTGTGTCGAAATCAAGTTTATTCGCTTACAGGGGCTAATTTCGACAAACTGCGAAAGTATGCCGATTCGTACTGTAACGAACATTCCGGAACTTGATCATAAGTTAAAAATACCATAAATATCCTTTATATAGCTTATAAATAGGCTTTGAGGTGTTCGGTGTGCTAAAATAAACTTTTTGATCATTCAGGGACTAAAAGCGTCAAAAAGTGCATAAGTTTGCGTTTTCACGCATATCTTACGTTCTGAATATATCCGGACATCCATAAATTTATGTAAGCATTAAAATATTTTATTTTAGTATTTGGCATGATAAAATTCCATTCGTCGCTTAATTTGGATCATTTTTGTGTTCGTTATGACTTCCGTCGTAATTAACCGAACAACGCAATCGTACGACCAAACGAGCCGACATCCGAGATGTTTTTGGGCATTTTTTAAGTTCCCTATACTTTAACATCATTTTAGAGCCTTGAAATGAGGTTAACGGGGCTTAAACTTGCCGAAAACTGACTTTTTAACATGCAGGGACCATTTTTGACATTTCTGGAAACTCAGTTGAGATTCATTGAATCTGGTCCATTTTTGAAGTTTTGATGGGTTTTAATGGCTGATTTTGGATACCATGGGCTGTTATTTTATGATTTTTAACATTCCCATGGTTTTGAAAACCATGAGCCCACATGGAGGGCTTGGATCGAAGCACGGTTTTCGATGAACGATCCTAACGGTTCATGGTTTTCTATAAATACCCAACCCCATTTTCATTCTTTCCACACACATGATCTGAATTCTCTAAGTTGGAGCTTGAAAAGCTTCATACCTGAGAATTTATAGATCATTTCTTCCTAGCTTGGACCCTTTGTAAGCTTCTTTCGTTCTTTTATGCGTTTTTAAGCACGAAAGTCGAACTGTCTTTGACTTTCTGCTTTGACCGGGTTATGGTCAACACAAAGTTCATTTGAACTTTGCAACGTGAGCGTAATCACGATGGTTATAGTCCCTAGTAACTATACCTACTGATTACCACGTTGATTAGGTGTAGTGACGAGTCGTAGTTTCGGCCAAAATGCGTATTCATGCGTATTTTGTAACCAAACTACTCCTGGGTATCAAAACACTTTATCAAAACCTGTTTTCTAACTTAACTAAACATGTTCTAACATGTTTAGCTCGTCACTTTTAGATTAGTGCTTATGCAGAGTCGTAAGTAAAGCGGTCTAAACAACCGCTTAGACTTTCGAACTAGACCCGTTTGGTCGATCATTAGGATCTGACCAAACATGTTTTGTGACCATAGTTGTATAGGGAATAACCTTTCCGTGGTTATACTTTATGGTCACTTCGTTTAAGTAGTTGTATGATAGGTAGTCTATATGCCTTAGGTAAATGACCAAAATGCCCTTTTGATGCATAATTGATATTTAAGCATAAGTAACCCAAACTTTTGTCACTTAACTAATTATACAACATAATTAAACATGTTTAGGCATATAATACTTATCATAAGACTAGTTAGGTGTTCCGAACGCGTTTTATGAGAACGACGCGTTAAAGTAGCATAAGCTACCTAAACGGGTCGTAATGGGTCGTAAGCACTTAGGTTAGGTTTCGTTTTAGTATGTAGGCTTTGTTAAACCATATCATATGAGTTCCAATACTCATTTGGTTTACGAAACCTCATCCTATCCGATCTCCCGATTTAGGTCCGGTTTATTAATGTAGTTACCTATATTAGGTACCGTTTGATTTCCGGAATCCCTCTAGCTTTGCTCGGTCGTTATTCAAGACTTCTAAGCATCCTCAAGTGAGTACATAGTCCCCTCTTTTACTGTTTTCAAATGTTTTGGGGTGAAATATGTGTACCTATTTGTTATGTTCATGATTTCAAAGTATAAATTATTATACGTATTAGTACTTATCTTTTGACAAACTGAATGATTATTTATGGTTTAAACACTAATTTTTCCAAAGATTATAAAATTAAATTGTTGGATAGTACTTATTTTATGTTCACCAGACTGGTTGGTAGTATGATATAGCGCTATAGGATTTGACACCCCATTCCTGTTGTCATGGAATGTCAGAAACCGATATTTTATCCAAATAGGGATTGCCTTTGTGGTATTTCTATAGTCTCAAAGGTGTATTTTGATGCACTCAGGTCTGAATGAATTCTTAAATCACATTTTTATTGTATATTTTGTTATACTCCCAAAAGTATAGTTTGATATGCTCTCATGTGTGATATTGTACAAAACCAACATATATTTTGTTAATTATTAAAACATAGTTTGATATGTTATTTATAAAACCAAAACATAGTTTAATATGTTATTTATAAAACCAAAACATAGTTTAATATGTTATTTATAAAACCAAAACATAGTTTAATATGTTATTTATAAGACCAAAGCATAGTTTAATATGTTATTAATAAAACCAAAGTATACTTTTGATATACTACGGAAAATTATTATTTTGACGACTAAATTATATTTAATATACTATTTTAACGATTTTGGAACTGAAATATATTTTAATATATTACTTATTCGACTTTCTTAAACAAAAGTATATATTTTTATATATATATATATATATATATATTACAAACCTTTTTATCAAAATGTTGTTTTATAAACAACATATTTTATATAAACTCATTTTACTTAATTATTTATTTGTGCATTATTCTGTTATATCATCTGATTTCCTATAAATTTTAGTATGATTTATAAAAGAAAATATTTTAAGGTTCATGACTATTTTTGATTAAATATATTTTTTTTAAAACTTACAAGTCATGAATCCTATTATAATAAAACCTATGTATCTCACAGGCATTTTTATGCCGACGTACCTATTTTTACACATGTTTCAGGTGCTGTTATGTGATGATTGTTGATGCATGCTATACATAGGATGGACTCGTGCCTTAGCGACTTTAAAACTTTTGTATTTATCTGATTTGTAATAAAACAATGAGTTCAATAATTCAATAAAATGAAATTATTTAATCCATGGTTGTGAAACAATGATTCTATTATGACACTCCCCGACGTTTCCGCCACGATTTGTTGTTTTACGTGGTCGGGGTGTGACATTTAGGGTTACGTTAAGGGTTCTAGGAGTGTTGTTATAATATATATATATATATATATATATATATTTAGTAAATAAAATTTTCATTCAATAAAATAGATGCAAATTACAAATCATGGGTTGGTAGAGGGGCAACAAGCTGCGCCGCCACCCCCTTTTGAATTGCAAATCCTACTCGGCTAAACACATAACTATGGCCTACAGACACTGTGGCATGCGTAAGTGCTGCCTTTTGAACCCGCTTCAAGAAACCGGACGCCACAGGGGCCAGACAACCAAAGGTATCGAACGTGAAAGGAAGGAAGGCATGTTGATTATCTATGCAGGCCTGCTCGTGCTTGGATATTTTCCCCGCCTCAGCCTTCCGCGTCGCTTGCCCTGAAACAAAACCACTGCCCCTGAAACCGGCAAGAGGCGACACCCCCGTGAGATCAATGCAAGCATGCTTACCCCCGGACCATTAAAAAACCAGCACATCGGCTGGTCGAAGGGAAGACCTCCCCTCCTTCGGGTCCGTTAGGAAATTAACCGGTGCCTCTTTTTTAGCAGCGATACCAGCTCACTTGAGAACGTCAAACAACACATCTGTGCAGGTTTTAAAATATATTAAAACCATTCAAGCTCACCAGTCTACAATGTGTTATGGTGAGATTTTTCAAGTTTGCACAGTGGGAGAAAAGACCAGCACCCCTGTCAGTGGGAGAAATGAAAGAGATTTCGAGTAGTTGGTCGATGACATGATAGATAAAGATCTTGACACGATCATATCCATTTTCAAGTATTAAACTAGATAGTCCAAGATGAAATATATTAAAACCATTCAAACCCACCAGTCTACAATGTGTTATGGTGAGTTTTTTCAAGTTTGCACAGTGGGAGAAAAGACCAACACCCCTGTCAGTATTGTCATAATGCAATGAGACATAACTGAGATTTAAGTGGCGTGTTCCAATCAACGTTTATCGACATTGTTATAGGTGATGAAGAAACCCTAAAACGGAACATAATCCCAGATTGTCTAAAGAAGCGCTTTTATCATGTGTCATGTGGTAACAACTACCAAGGGGATATTCAGATCTCTATTCGGTCATCTTTCCGAGCTTTTACACACGAATATGTGGTTCTCAATTTGTAAAATATTATGTCAGTGGGAATGTTTTAAAAATCAGATGCAATTTTACGGCACGCTTACCTTAATCACATTTTCTATGGAGTCACAGATCCGACAATAGGGCCCACGGATCTTCAAGCCCACCAGTCTACAATGTGTTATGGTGAGATTCTTCAAGTTTGCACAGTGGGAGAAAAGACCAGCACCCTTGTCGTTCCGTATTTTCTCCTTTTCTAATTCTCGAAGAATCTCGTAATGTATTCTCTGTTTGTCTAAATCATCTGTAAAATTATAAAAAAAAAAACAAACTATGCGGGCTTTCCATCCATATATTCCCTTCAATTGAGAAATTCATAGTTTAATACGCATCGTATAGGTCTATATGATGCGTATTAATCGACGAAATTACTGAAATACCCCTGTTTTTTTGATAAATTCAGGGGTAATTTTGAGAAAATTCAAATTTTAATACGCATCGTATAGGCCTATACGATGCGTATTAAGCCGATGTACTGTCACACCACGATATTTTAACCACAAACCGGTGGGCCCGGTGGGGAGTATCGTGACGTAGTTGATATCATCATAGTCAATTAAACACAGTTATAGCACAGCGGAAGGATTGGAAGGTAAATTACTATTACAACCCGATTGTTCAAAGTACGAATAAAAGAATATACGGACGATTGTAAAAGATAGGATCCACAGGCGGATCTAAATAAAATACAAAACAAGGTTCAACAAACTTAAGGCATCACGGATGTGACACCTGTGCTCCGTAAACACACACAATATAGGACACTATCATTTATCAAAGAAACAATGTGTTTTGGTCTCAAAAATTTGTATATTTTGGTTTTACAATTTCATATTTTGATTCTAGTTCATTTTCATGCCTTAAATCGCTTTCTGGAAAGTTATACGCCAACTGATGCGTAAACGTAATCGGTTTAATGCGGAAAACACTCCAGAATAGTGACATAGGCTTAACATACCTTAAATAACTTTTATATAACTTAGAAATATGTTTTGAGAGCTTTGGTGTGTCAAAAACAAGTTTATTCACACTCAGGGACTATTTGCGTCAAACTGCGAAAGTCTGCTGATCCACATAGTATCGCACATTCCGGAACTTGATCATAAGTTAAACATGCCCTAAATATCCTTTACATAGCTTAGAAATTGGCTTTGAGGTGTTTAGTTTGCACAAATAAACTTATTTGATCATTAGGGACTAAAAGCGTCAAAAAGTGCATAAGTTTGCATTTTCGCGCATAACTTACGTTCTGAATATATCCGGACTTCCAAAAATTTATAATCATTAAAATATTTTATTTTAGTGATTGGCATGATAAATTTCCATTCGTCGCTTAATTTGGATCGTCTTTGCGTTCGTTACGACTTCCGTCATAATTAACCGAACAACGCAACCGTACGACCAAACGGACCGACATCCGAGATATTTTTGAGCATGTTTCATGTCCCATATGTTTAGGCATCATTGTAGAGCCTTGAAAATGGCTTAACGGGCCTCAAACACATCGAAAATGGCCTTAGAAGCATGCAGGGACCATTTCTGTAAATTCTGAAACTTGTTTGCTGAAACAGAAGCTCAGGCGGCCCGCGTAAGACCCCCCCTTACTCTTACGCGGCCCGTGTGAAAGTATCAGACCTGCAAAAATGAATTTCCAGCTGTTTCCAGCTTGTTCCAACTGATTTTCTCACTTGCAAATGGTATTCTAACTTACTATGGGCCATTTTAAGGTGCCCATGGTTTTGCAAAACCATGGGTGCACATGTATGGTCTAGATCGAAGCTCGTTTTACAATGAACGATCCTAACGGTGGTCCATTTCCTATAAATACGCACCATGGTTCATTGCAATCTTCACACAATCTGATCCATTTGCTCTAAGTTGGGGCTTAGCACCTCATACCTGAGCAAGTTGGATCTAGATTTCCATTCTTGGACCTTTTGTAAGTATTCTTTCGTTCTTTTACGCGTTTTTAGTGTGAAAGTCAAACTTTGTTTGACTTTCAGCATTGACCAGTTTATGGTCAACACGAACTTCGTTTGAACTTCGCAACATGAGCGTAATCACGATGGTTATAGTCCCATGTGACTATAACTACTGATTACCAAGTTGATTAGGTGTAGTGACGAGTCATAGTTTCGGTCAAAATACGCTTCTATGCGTATTTTGAAACCAAACTATTCTTGGGTATCAAAACCGTTTGTTTTGATATCAAAACCTGTTTTCTAACTTAGTTAAACATGTTCTAACATGTTTAGCTCGTCACTTTTAGGATAGTGCTTGTGTAGAGTCGTAAGTCAAGCGGTCTTAACAACCGCTTAGACTTTCGAACTCGACCCGTTTGGTTGATCATTAGGATCCGACCAAACACATTAGGTGACCATAGTTGCATAGGGAATAACCTTCCGAGGTTATACCTTATGGTCACTACGTTTAATTAGTTATATGATAGGTAGTTTATATGCCTTAGGAAAATGACCAAAATACCCTTTTTGCACATAATTACATTTTAAGCATATGTAACACATGTTTTGACATCTAAACTGATTATATAACATAATTAGAAATGATAAGCCATATAATACTTGTCATTGGACTAGTTAGGCGTCTCCAACGTGCTTTTGCGCGAACGACACGTTAAAGTGGCATAAGCTACCTTAACGGGTCATAAAGGGACGTAAGCACTTAGGATAGGTTTCGATTTAGAATGTAGGCTTTGTTTAACCATATCACATGAGTTCCAATACTCATTTGGTTTACAAGACCTCATTCTACCCGATCTTCCAATTTAGGTGTCGATTCCCTAACATAGTATCCGTTACCCTAGGAACTGCTTCAACACTTGAAATCTTGGTCTTTTGAGCTTTGTTATACCCTTTGAACCGGGACTATACACAACCCCAGACGAGTACATAGTTCCCCTCTTTTATCGTTTTCAAATGTTTTGGGGTGATTCATATGTGCAATCGATTTGTTTTCAAAATGTATGGCATACATGTGTTCACTAAGTGCTTTTACGTGTATTATTCCGATTATGCAAATGATATGTTTTATCCTTAAATGATCTACCTATCTTCATAGTTAGATTCATGTAGGATATTTGGAGTACAGTCTTAGATCTTCCTATCTTCATAGTAAGGTTTTTAAGAAGTACTTTACAACTCGAGAGTTGGTTGGTTTTTGTGTAGATTGTTGGTGATTTAGATAACGAAACTAGATAATACAATAAGCACATGGTGGATACGCCGCTGGTACTTCCTATATATAAGTGTGCTTATTGTATTACCTTTCGTGGCGTTATCCCGAATCACCATTAGGATTTAGGATTGTTTTGATTCAATGATTCAATGTGACAGAACCCAGAATCCCTGTAGTATCTATCTATATTCATAGTTAGACTTATATGGGATGTTTAAAGTACTGATATTAGAATCCTTTATTGGATTATTATGTGCTTTAATGCGTGATAAGTTAGACAATGTTATGAGAACCCAGAATCCCTGTAGTATCTATCTACATTCATAGTTAGACTTATATGGGATGTTTAAAGTACTGATATTAGAATCCTTTATTGGATTTATTGTGTGCTTTAATGTGTGTTAAGTTAGACAATGTTATGAGAACCCAGAATCCCTGTAGTATCTATCTATATTCATAGTTAGACGTATATGTGATGTTTAAAGTACTGATATTCGAATCCTTTATTGGATTCATTGTGTGCTTTAATGCGTGTTTACAAGTTGATACAAGTTGACAATTTATGTGTTATGTGGTAGTTGTGATTTAGATAACGAAACGGATGTAATAAAATAAGAACATGGTGGATACGCCGCTGGTACTTCCTATATATAAGGGTTCTTATTTTATTATTCTTGTAGCGTTATTTGGATCACTTTAGGATTTTGTGTACAATTGTTTCAATGTTTGACTATCATAATCTTTGTAGAATCTCCCATATTTTTATATGTTAGATTCCTAGAAAGATATCTGAAGTATTATCATGACTCATTGATTTGATTTATATAATACTTATATAAGTTTTGATTTATTTCAAAACAGTTATTATTAATCCTTGATTGGATTCCTAATAACACATTAACATGTTTTTACAATGGTTTAATCGAGATTTCAATATAAGGCATAAAATGACTTAGTAAATATCATATTACCATATATAAACCTATTTTGTCACGAATTTTCACAATTAAGATTAATACCAAATGTTTTGCCATTTACTTGGCTAATAAAACCTATGTATTCGCCGGCATTTTTATGCTGACTGTTTTCACATATGTTTCAGGTTTTCGACTGTTCAAGCATGCAACGCATAGGACTGCATACGGGCCTTAGACTTCTAAAAAGAACAATTACATGTGTTCTTTGTTTGTAAAACGATGTTAATGATATTGAAACAATTTAGTACCAGTAGTTGTGAGCAATTTGTAACGTGACTCCCCGATATTTCCGCCGCGTGTTGTTATATTACGTGATTGGGGTGTTACAGATTGGTATCAGAGCACTGGTTATAGGGAATTAGGTTATTAGCATGCCTTAAACCTAGTCTATAACCTTCCTAGGACCCAAACATGAGTAGACTTAGGACTTCTTTCCTAATCCTCATCCGTATTCGTGCCACAACTGCTCTATGATTTACGAATCATCTAACCTTAGATGATTTATCCTGAAACCCTTAGGCTTTATGCCTTAAGGTATTCCTCAAAATGTTTTTCTCAAAACGTTTTCATTAAAATATTTTTTCAAAATGTTTTCTTAAGCGTTTTTGTCAAAATATTTCACAACATGTTTTATCTCAAACGATTTGTATCAAAGGATTTCTCGAAAGTTTTCTTCAAACATTTTTCATCGAAATATTGGGTTTTAATAATGTGAACACATGCAATCTGGAAGGGTGGATACCTGTACCCCGAGTTTTCTGTCTAAGGCTAGAGTGTTCGTACAAATCCGCATTATCGGACCAGTCACTCTTACCTAGGAACTCTTAGGGTGAGTGTCCAATTATAGGCTAAAGCATGTCTTCATGAAGCATTATAAAAACCTATCTGTCTTGACCCTACCGATCGATTTCTAAGCGACCTTTGTAACCCTACTCATTCATGTTACCCTCGGTAATGTGTTTGCTCTGGACAACCGAAACAACTTTCCATTCCCAATACTATTTCATCATATTACCTTTGGTGATATGTTTGATTCAATGCAGTTGAAATGAACATCATTTCATTTCACGACTCTACAAGATCTTATTTTATTTTCAAAATACTACCTTTATCTTTTAAAATTTCAAATTTTTACCATTTGGATGAGAATTTTCAAAATTTCAACACAAAGTTTCTTTATTTTAAAATTTTAATTTAAAAACATTTTGTCTTAAAAGTAATAAATTTTTAACAGATAAAGAATTTATTAACCTGGTTTGTATTCTCTCATCCAAAAATATTACAAAAGTTTTCAAACAACTCTTGTTTCAAAACAATAATGTTATAAACTCATAACAATTGGATAAATCTAACTTTTGGTTTTCTCTATAGCTATACCTTCAAGATGCCTCCTCGACGAGATGCACAACCTCAAACTAACGAAGAAATCGCAACCCTTGTCACTCAGCAGATGGCTGCTGTGCTTCCGAATGTAGTAACCCAGATTCATCAGATATACAACAACAATAACAACAACAACGCCCAGTGTAATTTCAAGACCTTCAATTCAGCCAAACCGCTAAAATATTCTGGGTCTGAAGGAGCAACCGCACTCTTACAATGGTTCGAAAGTATAGAAAGCACATTCCGCCATGTTCAGTGTTCTAATGAGCGTAAGGTAGATTTCGCTTCGAGTGTCTTTCAAAGGAGAGCACTCACTTGTTGGAATGGTATTATGAGAGACCGAGGTGCCGATGTAGCAATGGAACTGATGTGGGAAGAATTTAAGGATCTAATGAAGAAAGAATTCTGCCCACGAAGCGAAATAAGGGCACTTGAAAACGAGTTCCATTATTTAAAATAGGATAGTGGGGAAAATCGTGCCTACACTGACCGATTTGAACAGTTAAGCCTACTTTGCCCCACTATGGTCACACCTTTGGATCGGGCCATTGAGAAATACATCGATGGTTTACCTGACCCTGTCCAAGACATTGTCACTGGCAGCCAACCTGCAACGCTTAGGGAGGCTAAGGAATTAGCTGCTATCTTGACTGATTCACAGGTTAGAAAAGGTAAGTTATCTCGACAAGGAGACAAGAAACAAGACACCGAATCTGTTACCGAGAATTCGAGAAGATCAAAGGCCGAATCTTCTAAAAGTTCTAGGAAGCGCAAGGCTTCAAAGAATTTTGTAATTTCTGCACCTGCTCCACTGAACTCAGTACCTTTTAAGGGATTTTATCGTGGGAAGCAACCTCGGTGCAATCATTGCAATTATCATCATGCATCAAATTCCCCTTGTCGCCAGTGTACAATTTGTGGTCTATTTGGACATCTAGCTGTGACCTGTCGTATCCAAAACCGAGCAGCCCCTACTCAGACTCGCCCAAGAGCATGTTTCAATTGTGGTGACTTAAATCATTTCAAGCGAAACTGCCCCAAGCTTGCCAATGCTAATGGACGAGCATTCAACATCAACGAGGCCCAAGCTAATGATCAAGCGCTTATGATCATTTGAACCTCTAGGTTTCCTATTTATTTTCAAGAACAATGTATATATTTTAATTATGTTGTAATGACAATAAAAATTTCAAGAAATTTATTTTTATCTCTGTTATTTAATTTTCAATTTCAAATTCTAATGTGATTGCACTATGTGTAATTTCAAATTTCATGCTAATTTTGATGATTCCGTTCTTTAGGAACTAAATCTTATAATTTAGTATAATGTGATTGCACTCTAGTGCATTTGTACAAATTTGGTAACACGATCAATACAAGATAATACTGTTTTATGATCATAGCGTTATACACATGATTTGTTTATCTAATATGTATAGCACATGATTATAAATCCAATTTGCTTCATATGTTGATTTAACATACTTAGTACATTTTTTTACATTTCATGCTATGTATGTCCATTTAAGTGCATACTTAGTACATTATTTTACATTTCATACTATGTATGTCCATTTAGTGCATACTTAGTACATTTTTTTTATACATTACATTTTATGCCATGTATGTCCATTTAGTTCATACTTAGTACATTATTTTTCATAAAACATGCTTACATTTTGGTATGACATTTGGTTTGTTTAAATGGAATAAAATACATTCATTAACATTAGCTACGCCTATTCGTTAGTAAGTAGTGTTATCATTGCTAGTATGAAATACAATTCAATTTGACAGATGTTACGTTGTGACAATGTTTATTTGATTTAGAAAATAGTTCGACCATTTGTTTACCCTTGCTTAACAAGAGGAGCTATGTGGACCATGTGACAAAACGAGTAATTATGGGTGCACATTTAATTATGAGTTTCGACGCATGAGAATCATAGTAAGCCTTGTTAAGTATGGTGGCATAAAGTCTAGAATGATTAAGGTAATGGGAGGGGTATGATGCGATAAGAACACGGTGGATACGCCGATGGTACTTCCTATATATAAGTGTTCTTATTGTGTTATTCTTTAGAACGTTGCTGAGGTCATTTGGTGATTTTATGTTATCTTGGACCATTATGTGATTATGTGTTTGTTTGTTATTTGAGTGTTTGTTTCTGATAGATAATAGCAAGTACATTCATTAACTCAAATCGAGCTGAACGGGAGTATGATATGGTGTTAAAGGTGACGATCTTGATGCCATAGGTATGTTGACCCGTCTCCTATGCATGAGATGCTCATGGTGCATTGGATGTACCTCTTGGGACGTTAGAAACCGTGTACGTAAAGGGCTTGAATGTACACCCCTTCGTTTGCTAGGAATTACACTAGGAGCTTGTATAACATAGTGCCTTACTTAAATGATTTTTGAACACTAGTCGACTATCACAAGTTTCAAAGGAATGAAAACCTTGAGATACTTTGAATACCCCAAATCACATTTTGAATTCCCTTCAAAATGATTCTCTGCATCTTTGGGATCTAGCAATCTGCTTATCCATCAGTTGTTTCAATTCCACTCTACGGTCTCCTTCGAATAAATTTCGGGACGAAATTTCCTGAAGTAGGGGAGACTGCGACACCTGTGCTCCGTAAACACACACAATATAGGAAAATATCATTTATCAAAGAAACAATGTGTTTTGGTCTAAAAAATTTGGTTATTTTGGTTTTACAATTTCACATTTTGATTCTAGTTCATTTTCAAGCCTTAAATCGCTTTCTGGAAAGTTATACGCGAACTGATGCGTAAACGTAATCATTTTAATGTGGTAAACACTCTGGAACAGTGACATAAGCTTAACATACCTTAAATAACTTTTATATAACTTAGAAATAAGTTTTGAGAGCTTTGGTATGTCAAAAACAAGTTTATTCACACTCAGGGACTATTTGCGTCAAACTGCGAAAGTCTGCTGATCCACATAGTATTGCACATTCCGAAACTTGATCATAAGTTAAACATGCCCTAAATATCCTTTACATAGCTTAGAAATTGGCTTTGAGGTGTTTAGTGTGCACAAATAAACTTATTTGATCAATAGGGACTAAAAGCGTCAAAAAGTGCATAAGTTTGCATTTTCGGGCATAACTTACGTTCTGAATATATCCGGACTTCCAAAAATTTATGTAATCATTAAAATATTTTATTTTAGTGATTGGCATGATAAATTTCCATTCATCGCTTAATTTGGATCGTCTTTGCGTTCCTTACGACTTCCGTCGTAATTAACCGTACAACGCAACCGTATGACCAAACGAACCGACATCCGAGATATTTTTGAGCATGTTTCATGTCCCCTATGTTTAGGCATCATTGTAGAGCCTTGAAAATGGCTTAACGGGCTTCAAACACATCGAAAATGGCCTTAGAAGCATGCAGGGACCATTTCTATAAATTCTGAAACTTGTTTGCAGAAACAGAAGCTCAGGAGGCCCGTGTAAGACCCCCCTTAGTCTTACGCGGCCCGTGTGAAAGTATTAGACCTGCAAAAATCAATTTCCAGCTGTTTCCAGCTAGTTCCAACTGATTCTCTCACTTGCAAATGGTATTCTAACTTACTATGGGCCATTTTAAGGTGCCCATGGTTTTGCAAAACCATGGGTGCACATGTACGGTCGAGATCGAAGCTCGTTTTACAATGAACGATCCTAACGGTGGTCCATTTCCTATAAATACCCACCATGGTTCATTGCAATCTTCACACAATCTGATCCATTTGCTCTAAGTTGGGGCTTAGCACCTCATACCTGAGCAAGTTGGATCTAGATTTCCATTCTTGGACCTTTTGTAAGTATTCTTTCGTTCTTTTACGCGTTTTTAGCGTGAAAGTCAAACTTTGTTTGACTTTCAGCATTGACCAGTTTATGGTCAACACGAAGTTTGTTTGAACTTCGCAACGTGAGCGTAATCACGATGGTTATAGTCCCATGTGACTATACCTACTGATTACCACGTTGATTAGGTGTAGTGACGAGTCATAGTTTCGGTCAAAATACGCGTCTATGCGTATTTTGAAACCAAACTATTCTTGGGTATCAAAACCGTTTGTTTTGATATCAAAACCTGTTTTCTAACTTAGTTAAACATGTTCTAACATGTTTAGCTCGTCACTTTTAGGATAGTGCTTGTGTAGAGTCGTAAGTCAAGCGGTCTTAACAACCGCTTAGACTTTCGAACTCGACTCGTTTGGTTGATCATTAGGATCCGACCGAACACATTAGGTGACCATAGTTGCATAGGGAATAACCTTCCGAGGTTATACCTTATGGTCACTACGTTTAATTAGTTATATGATTGGTAGTTTATATGTCTTAGGAAAATGACCAAAATACCCTTTTTGCACATAATTACATTTTAAGCATATGTAACACATGTTTCGACATCTAAACTGATTATATAACATAATTAGAAATGATAAGCCATATAATACTTGTCATAGGACTAGTTAGGCGTTTCCAACGCGCTTTTGCGCGAACGACACGTTAAAGTGGCGTAAGCTACCTTAACGGGTCGTAAAGGGACGTTAGCACTTAGGATAGGTTTCGATTTATAATGTAGGCTTTGTTAAACCATATCACACGAGTTCCAATACTTATTTGGTTTACAAGACCTCATTCTACCCGATCTTCCGATTCAGGTGTCGATTCCCTAACATAGTATCTGTTACCCTAGGAACTGCTTCACACTTGAACTCTTGGTCTTTTGAGCTTTGTTATACCCTTTGAACCAGGACTATACGCAACCCCAGGCTAGTACATAGTTCCCCTCTTTTACCATTTTCAAATGTTTTGGGGTGATTCATATGTGCAATCGATTTGTTTTCAAAATGTATGGCATACATGTGTTCACTAAGTGCTTTTATGTGTATTATTCCGATTATGCAAATGATATGTTTTATCCGTAAATGATCTACCTATCTTCATAGTTAGATTTATGTAGGATATGTGGAGTACTGTCTTAGATCTTCCTATCTTCATAATAAGGTTTTTAAGAAGTACTTTACAACTCGAGAGTTGGTTGGTTTTTGTGTAGATTGTAGGTGATTTAGATAACGAAACTAGATAATACAATAAACACATGGTGGATACGCCGCTGGTACTTCCTATATATAAGTGTGCTTGTTGTATTACCTTTCGTGGCGTTATCCCGAATCACCATTAGGATTTAGGATTGTTTTGATTCAATGTGACAGAACCCAGAATCCATGTAGTATCTATCTATGTTCATAGTTAGATTTATATGGGATGTTTAAAGTACTGATATTAGAATCCTTTATTGGATTTATTGTGTGCTTTAATGCGTGTTAAGTTAGACAATGTTATGAGAACCCAGAATCCCTGTAGTATCTATCTATATTCATAGTTAGACTTATCTGGGATGTTTAAAGTACTGATATTAGAATCCTTTATTGGATTTATTGTGTGCCTTAATGCGTGTTAAGTTAGACAATGTTATGAGAACCCAGAATCCCAGTAGTATCTATCTATATTCATAGTTAGACGTATATGTGATGTTTAAAGTACTGATATTCGAATCCTTTATTGGATTCATTGTGTGCTTTAATGCGTGTTTACAAGTTGATACAAGTTGACAGTTTATATGTTATGTGGTAGTTGTGATTTAGATAACGAAACAGGTGTAATAAAATTAGAACATGGTGGATACGCCGCTGGTACTTCTTATATATAAGTGTTCTTATTTTATTATTCTTGTAGCGTTATCTGGATCACTTTAGGATTTTGTGTACACTTGTTTCAATGTTTGACTATCATAATCTTTGTAGAATCTCCCATATTTTTATATGTTAGATTCCTAGAAAGATATCTGAAGTATTATCATGACTCATTGATTTGATTTATATAATACTTATATAAGTTTTGATTTATTTCAAAACAGTTATTATTAATCCTTGATTGGATTCCTAATAACACATTAACAAGTTTTTACAATGGTTTAATCGAGATTTCAATATAAGACATAAAATGACTTAGTAAATATCATATTACCATATACAAACCTATTTTGTCACGAATTTTCACAATTAAGATTAATACCAAATGTTTTGCTATTTACTTGGCTAATAAAACCTATGTATTCGCCGGCATTTTTATGCTGACTGTTTTCACATATGTTTCAGGTTTTCGACTGTTCAAGCATGCAACGCATAGGACTGCATACGGGCCTTAGACTTCTAAAAAGAACAATTACATGTATTCTTTGTTTGTAAAACGATGTTAATGATATTGAAACAATTTAGTACCAGTAGTTGTGAGCAATTTGTAACGTGACTCCCCGATATTTCCGCCGCGTTTTGTGATATTACGCGATTGGGGTGTTACAACGGACTTGCAAGATCCTCTATTTAACGCCCAGTAGCTCCTAGTCTATTACGTGTAGTACCTGTCACTTAGTCTTTTGAAAATACGTCAGTTTACACCGGTAAATACAATTAACCGACTCTTTTGAAAAGTGTGAGTGCATTTTGTATGTCCATAGTTAGAAATCTGTATGTACGTGAAGGGGTATGGTCCCAAAAAGCCACGCAGACCTTTTTCAGGTCGCGCGCTGGACCATACTCCTTATTCAGCAAGCTGATTAATCTTAGACTCGTGCGGGTTGCTTAACCAAAGACTAACCTCGCGCGAGGTCCAGACGAGATAAAACATCAGCTTCAGCACTTAGCATTTTGAATAAGAGCCTTCAACACCTACATCCTGTGCGGTCCAGTTACGTGCTCAGCAAGGGTCGCGCAGGAGTTAAAGCGCAAGGCCACTTCAGAAAGTGCACAAGGAACAAGTGGCAGAGGAAAGAGCCAATCAGCGTCCACCAGGCTGTGCTCTATCGTGCTCCATGATCGTCTGACATGCAGGAGACAATAAGTACACAAGGACGCCTATGTGGCACCAATCAGGGGGCGGCGACACCTACCCCATGATCTCCACTTACCTGCTGATGGCAGAGGGAACAAGGCCAACAAGAGGGACACGTGGCTCCAATCATGGTGCGCCAGCCCCGGAGATCTTATAGAAGGCACTAACGGTCGATACCAGCGAGACAAGAAGGATATTCTATGTTGTCGCATTCCAGCCCAAGGCCCATTAGCCCATCTCTTCTTACACCTCTCCAGCTATAAATAGGGACCTTCATGCACAGGTTAATTCATTCTGCTCTCTTCACTCTCACTCTTAACACACACTTATTTCCTCAAAGCAGATACTTATTCTCACGCCGGAGTCTGGTTAAGAGGGAAACCCCATATTCCCCTCTTAACGAGTTAACGGTGTTCTGTTTTGCAGGAAGATCGAATCATTACGGAGCTCAGGAAAGCTAAAGAAGATTAACCCTCATGTTTGAAACATAAACCAAACTAATTAAACCTAAAATTAGTGTCGTGTTTCTTCATTGGCGTCCACCGATTTTTACAATCACTTTCATCTTCTTTTTTCTGAGTTTTTGTTGTTCTCTTGGTCATGGCTGGTCAAGGGATAATTCCCGATTTCGGTTTCGGCACAAACTCCAACGTAGGTTTGGGGGAGGACAATCACAATGTCCAAGTCCAACCTGTTGAGGAGATAGGCGAAATCGAAATAACAAACACTGGGGGACCTCGCGCGAGCATCACTCGCATCACTCCAACGGGAACCCCAGGAAGTAATGTTGCTGGTCCTTCAAACCCAGCTCCAAACCCGAACATTTCGGCGCTACTAGGGTTACCAGAAGGCGAAACTTTAGCCTCTTGGTACGCCAAACAGATTGCTACCATAAATGCTGCGTATCAGTCTTTGAGCGCACAACAAGCAATTCTGCAAGCTGAACCATCCTTGGTTACACCTCCGGGTCCAAGTCAGGGGGCGCGCCAGACACCCCCGCAGCAGAATATCCAAGGAAGAACCAACAGACCTCCTCCCCTGAGAAGGCCAAGCATGCACGACACGCGCGACACACACGGGGAGACAGGCAGTTATTATGACCATCCGTCAAACGTTCAAAGGGGTCCAGTTCATAGCCAGCTCGGGCCATGCAACATGAACAACGAATGGGATGACACAGACCCAAACGATTCAACATGGCAAGATGACGAAGGGTCCTCAGTCTTCAATCGTTTGGAGAAGAATCATGAATACTACAAGCCAAGGCAGCGCATCGCATATAGCGAAGATGCAGAGCGAGACTTCATCCTCGCCTATAGACCAGCTGAAGCAGCCGAACACTCGAAGTTCATCCCAAAGATAGCTCTAGCCCCGCTATCAAAAGAAAAATTGCCTACAACTGTGGGAAAGTTCAACGGTCTAACTGACCCAGACGATCATGTCTGAGTATTTACAAGCGTTGGTGTTATGGGAGGATGGAACATGCCAATGTGGTGCCATCTGTTTATCTAGACTTTCACAGGGGCTGCTCGCGCCTGGTTCGACAGCCTTCCGCCTGGAAAGATCACATCATAGGTCGACTTCAGAACCCAATTTGTAAATCGTTTCAGCCAGCAAAGACGTTACCAACGCGACACAGCTGAGGTAACATACATCTGGCGCAGAGACAACGAGGGGCTAGAAGAGTTCATCACTCACTTCAACAAGGAGTGTTTAGAGATTGGTGGTGTAAATGAACAATTGATGCGCGCTCACTTCAAGAAAGCTATTCGATGTGATAGTCTCATCAGGACTATTATAGGAAAAGATGGTATGCCCAAGGAATGGGACAAACTCATGGAAGCCGCGAAGATAATAGTGCAAACAGAGGAATCACTGGCTGGTACCAAGAATTCTTATACTGAAGATCGTTTTTCCAAGGGAAGCTCGCGCGATAACAAAAGGCGCAACAAAAACAGGAACCCTGGATGAAAAGCCAACCAGTCCAGCGGTTATGATAAAAGGCCTCACTTTAGAGAGGACGCGCGAGACACGATCGATCGCATTGGTTATCGAAAAACAGTCAGGAACGAGAATCGAGAAAAGCATTGGACTCCGCTCATTAAGACACCAAAGGAGGTGCTCATGACGGAGAACCATGACTTCAAGGCACCAAAGCGTATGACGAACAAGAAGGGGCAAGACCCAAACCCGTACTACAATTTTCACAAGGATACAGGTCATCTGACGGATGACTATATCAGTCTAAGGCAAGAAATTGAAAAAGTGCTGAAGAGCGGAAAGCTAAGCCATCTGGTCAAAAATGTGCTCAAGGAGATGCGCCAGATTCAGAGGAACGATGATGGAAACCAGAAAAAGGTTAGATGCTTAGAGACGCACATGGTCAATGCACCAAGATACATCGCGAGAGACAAGGGCAAGCACCCATTCGAACCAGCATGGCAAGAGCAACAAGTCATCTTCCCAGTTGTGCGCGGGGGGCCACGCGCCACACACCCCGTCGTCATTACCGGCATCATAGGTCACTATGAAACAGAATACATCTTCATCGATCCCGGGAGTACAGCTGACATCATTTATGAACAATGTTTCAATGAGTTCGATGATGAAGATAAAGCGCGCCTTGAACCTGTCGATTATCCTCTTTCAGGATTCTGCAACGAGATGGTCTTCCCACTAGGCCAGATCAGTTTCCCCGTCACGCTATCTGATGGGAAACATTCAAGAATTACACATGTCAATTTCATGGTGATGCCAGTCAAATCAAGGCATGTTGTTTTAATTGGGAGAGAAACCCAGGGAGAAATGAACATGGTAACCTCCACACCACACTCAGCCATCGGCTTCCCAACAGAGATGGGGTGGCGATTATCTATGAAAAGAAGGAAGTGATGGCAGCTGAGGATGCGCGCACAGTCAAAGCGCCAAAAATTTCAACAACCGAGCCATAAAAGTGGGTCTTGAACCGCAAGTACCCAGAACAAACGGTGACGATTGCAATCTCACCAAATATCAGAACACACCTCAAGCAGTTACTGTTCAGAAACATGGAAATCTTCGCCTAGACTCCGACCGACATGACCGGTGTCCCGCGCGACGTTATTGAACATTGTCTGAACACTTATCCCTTTGTCAAGCTAAAAGTGCAAAGAAAGCGCAGCCTAGGGGCGGATAAAACTAAAGTTATGAATGAGCAAGTTTGTGAGCTGCTAAAAGCAGGGATTCTGAGGGAGGTGCGCTATCAAAGTTGGGTCGCGAACCCTGTTATGGTCGAGAAGTCTAATGGAGGATGGCGCATGTGTGTTGATTACACTGATCTCAATAAGGCATGTCCCAAGGATTGTTACTCACTGCCTGAGATCGACAAGAAGATAGACTCTCTCACGCCATACAGGTGGAAATGTTTTTTGGATTGCTACAAAGGGTATCATCAAGTCCAGATGGCGCTGGAAGATGAAGACAAGAGAGCATTCCGCACTGACATCGGAATTTTCTGTTATACAAAGATGCCCTTTGGGCTCAAGAATGATGGCGCAACCTACCAGCGATTGATGGATACGATCTTTGCTGAAGATATCGGGAAGCATATCAAGGTTTACATTTATGATCTTGTGATCAAGAGTCCCGAGGAGGACCAAATGTTAAAGGATATAAAGAAGACATTCAACTCTCTGAGAAGCGTGACATGAAGCTGAACCCAGCAAAATGTTCTTTTGGTATGGAGGAAGGCAAGTTCTTGGGCTTCGTGGTTACAAATGGCGGCTTTAAAGTTAATCCCGAAAAGGTTCAAGCCATAGAGCGGATGCCGTCACCGCGCACGATCAAAGAGATGCAAAGGTTGGCCGGCCGCCTAGCCGCGCTTAATCGATTTCTATCAAACCACTATGCAAAATCATATCCTTTCATTAGTACTTTGCACAACTACGTGAAAAAGCAGGAATTCAAGTGGACGCCAGAAGCAGAATCTGCCTTCCAACAAATGAAAGAGTGTTTGATCAAGCTCCCTACTCTAACCGCACCGTTTGAGAAAGAGCCACTCATTCTGTACTTGTCTTCTTCGGACAAGGCAGTTGGGTCGGTATTGTTGGTGGAGAGAGAGGGAGTTCAGACTCCAATTTACTATGTCAGTAGGGTGCTTACAGATCCAGAAACAAGATATTCAACCATGGAAAAGTTAGTGCTCGTGTTGTTACACGCCTCCAGGAGGCTGCGCAGATATTTTACAAGGCATGTAATCACGGTTCTCACCAACTTCCATATCGGCACAATTTTGCAAAAGCCAGAAACGTCAGGTCGCCTAGCAAAGTGGGCAATTGAACTGGGGGGCCACAACATTCTGTACAGGCCGCGCCCAGCCATTAAAGGTCAAGTATTAGCAGACTTTATCACGGAAGTCCTAGAAGATAAGATCAAAGATTGTGAAGTTGTTGACACTCCCATCAATGACACGTCCCATGGATTATGGTTGCTATACACTGATGGGGCCGCAAACGAAGATGGCGCAGGAGCTGGATTGCGCCTTGTTAGCCCTGAGAAACATGAGTTTACATACGCCATCAAGTTGGATTTCAAGAATACGAACAACGAGGCTGAATATGAAGCGTTCTTGGCAGGCCTGCGCCTGGCCATTAAGATGGGAGCTCAAAACTTACATGTCGACTCTCTGCTGATCGCGAGTTATATGATGCGAAGGGCGAAGTTATGGCTCTGTATTTAGAACAAGCGAATGAGTTGCTTCAGCAGTTCAAATCATACAAGGTTGTTCATATCAATCAATCTGAGAACAAGCCAGCGGACGCGCTAAGCAAGCTCGCTTCAACAGCTTTCCAACATCTCGCCAAGGATGTACGAATCGAGGTCTTAAAAAATCCATTCGTTTTGTTGAGACAAGTGAATGTAATTGAGATAGGGCCACCATCATGGATGACTCCTATCATCCAATATCTTCAAGAAGGAATTCTCCCTGAAAACAAAGTAAAAGCTAGGAAGATACAGAACAAGGCGTTGTTCTATGAGACGAATGGTGGAATCTTGTATCGAAGATCCTTCTTGGGGCCACTGTTACGCTGTGTGGACTCCCAAGATGCAAGTTACCTGATCAGGGAGATTCATGAAGGCATCTGCGGCATTGATGCGGGCCCACGCATGGTTGTCGCGAAGATAATGAACGCTGGTTACTACTGGCCAGGGATGCACGTTGACGCTCTAAAGGAATTGCGCTGTTGGTGCATGCGTCTGTCGACTTCATCTTGTATCGAGTCTTACTTTGTTTGTAAATCGATCAGGGCATGTAATACAAGAAAAATGTCAAATATTAGGTGAGAGGCAATTTCAAACGGAATTAGAAATTGTAATTTCGTTTGAAATCATCGTGTCCATTTCAAACGAAATTACCAATTCCGCTTGAAATGTGATTTCGCTTGAGACAGTTTCAAGCGGAATTAGCCTGCCTATATATATGTGTTGTCTGATTCCGTTTGAAAAAGTTCTGTAATTCCGGTTTAGAGAGCCGAAGTGCTGCCGAAGTGTCTACTCGCTGTAAAACTTTGTCAAATCAATCTAAAGACAGTTTAAAGTGATATTCTAGCTGAATTGAACTTGATACGTTTGTTTCTG
This sequence comes from Helianthus tuberosus, assembly GCA_030545235.1. Classification (NCBI taxonomy): domain Eukaryota; kingdom Viridiplantae; phylum Streptophyta; class Magnoliopsida; order Asterales; family Asteraceae; genus Helianthus; species Helianthus tuberosus. Next base: position 94,426,816 of record CM060426.1, read on the forward strand.
CCACTCGTATTAAGAAAAACTCTTCTGAACGACTCGTTCGGGTCTGAAAACGATCCTACAAGTGGTATCAGAGCTCAGGAGGAATAGTTCATACCAATTCAGCTGCAATTTCTGATTTCTACACCTTCTTTTTCAAAATTAACAACTTTTCACGGTTAAATTCGGCTAATTTTCTCACATTATGTTCGCAACTGTGTTTTAACAAATCCTTGAAAGATTTGGACCTTAATTCGATCTAAAATTGATAAAATTTGTAATTCCGCTTGAAAAACTGCTCGAATTTGATAACATCAGCAGTATTTCGCTTGAAATAACACCTTGATTTCGTTTGAAATCAGCTATTCCGCTTCAAATTGGTATTCCGCTTGAGTGATTCCGCGTGAAATAGCCTAATTCCGCTTCAAAGTGTAATTCTGTTTGAGTAGTTTCATACGGAATTAGGTAATTCCGCTTCAAGTTGCTATTCCGTTTGAAAGGGCGTTGTTTCACACGAAATCAGGTAATTCCATGTGAAGCTGGTATTTCGTTTGAGAAGGTAATTCCGTGTGAAGAGGTTATTTCGCTTGGGAGTTAATTTCGTTTGAACTTGTCTGTTTGTGAAATTTTGAAACCGAAACATGGAAGAGGAATTTTATAATGTATTTGCTACTGCCCCGACTACACCAGCATCTCTTACTCAGAACTTGACCATGGAAAATGAAACAGGCACTATGCAAAAACCGCCTAAACTCATGAACATCGAGGAGTATAAAGGATGGGAAGAACGGTTTGAGAATTGGGTACAAACAAATTACTTGGATGCTTGGGAACGCGTGGAAACAAAATATGTTAGACCTTTGAATGATGAGGAAGAGGAGATTGCTATTAAAGATCTAAGTGCTGATGATAGAAAGAAATACAAAAATGAAAAGATGATGATTAGTTTATTGCATCAAGTTGTGAAGGAAGATATCTTGGTTTTACTGCAACACACTGGAAGTGCATATTCAATTTGGAGAGCTTTAAAATCAAAGTTTGTTGGAAGTAAAGAAATGATCAAGAACAAAAAATCACTTTTGAAGAAATAGTTCGATTTATTTCGTGGTTTGAGAACTGAAAGCACAAAACAGATCATCGATAGATATTGCAATCTATTAGTCCAAATGAAGAGAGTGAGCATCAATAAAGATAATGAAGAGTTGGTAGAAAAGTTGGCTGATGCATTGCCACATGAAACTTGGGGCACATATTTGATGATGTTGAGAAATAAGAAAGATTTTAGGAATTTGAAACTGAACAAGTTCATTGAAAACCTTGAAGCTCAGGAGATGGAACAAAGGAAGATCTCAAGAATGAAGGATTTTGATGGTGAACAAGATATCGGTCTTTATTACAAAGGAGGTATCAGTGGAAAGACCAACATGTCACCAACAGTTGAAACTGCATTCAATGTGAAAAGCTCATCTGGAGGAACATCTAAAGGATCAAACAACAAAACGAGTTTTTCTTCATATCCATCATTTGATCCAAACTTTTCAACAACCAAGAATGGAAAGAAGCTTCAATGCAACATTGTGTTGAATCTTGAGAATGATGAAAATTTTTCGGAAGAGGTTGCAAAAAGTCATATGTCTTTGTTGGGAACTGTGCTAGAATCATATGGAAGTCTTGTAGCAGGAAAGATCGGAAATCCAATGTTGACAAAAGAGGATTACGATCAGATTGATGCTAAGGAAATGGAATTGATGGATATAAAATGGTGTTTGGCGAGTGTTTTGAGAAGAGCTGAAAAGTTTAAACAAATTACGGGAAGAGATGATTTCCGTGATGTAAATGTTTCTACTTTGGGTTTTGATAAATCTAAAGTTACTTGTTTTCGTTGCAGGGAAAAAGGACACTTCAAGAGGGAGTGCACGAATCGCGAAGCAAGTGGAGCTCAAAATCCATTCAACAACAATGACTATTATCGGAAAGCAATTTATCATCAAGTTGCTCAACATCAACAAGAGCCACAAACTACACATGCCAGGAAGACAATCGAAGAGTCATCAAAGAGAGCATGTATGGTGAATCAAGAAGATAAGAAATCATCGAAAGATTTCAGTTGGGACAAGTATATTTCAGATGATAGCAAAGCATGTCTGATAAATCAAGATGATGAAAAATTACCAGAAGGGTTTAGTTGGGAAAATTTCAGTTGGGATGATTATGATCCTAACAAAGCTCCAAAACACAAAGCTTTTGTTGCTCGAGTTACTAAAGACAGTGATAATGATGATGATTATTATGCAAGGAGATTGGAAAAGGATTTAAAATTGATAGAGGAGAGTGACCGTGATGATGAAAAAGCTAAAAAGAAAAAGAAGAAAGTTAAAAAACCCGTTAGCAGTGATGATGAAGAAGTTCCAGTGATAAGAAAACAAGTCAAAAATATTCCAGTTTTCAAAGTTGAAGTTGAAGCTGATGCACAAAAGATTCCGGTGTTATGTGAAAATTGTGAAGCAGTAAAGAAGCAAAATAGTACTTTGATTCACAATATGATCAGATTGAAGGAATCATATGATGTTCTCAACAAAGCAATGAATCAGTACAATCAAACAAGCAGTGAATAAGCAACAGCAATGAAGACACTTCAAGGAGCTTTCATGACAAAACAGAAAAGTGTTAACAGTTACATTGAAAAATGTGCTGTTCTGGAACAGAAACTAGAAACTCAAAGAATTGAAACAGAAAGAGTTAATAGATTGTTAAAAAGTTACTCATGTACTTCTTATGTTATTGACAGGGTTTATCCAACTATTGAAGGCATGAAGGCATTTGATGAAGAGGAAGCATCTGAAGACAAAATTTCTAAAAAGAAGGATACTGAAGTGAAGACATCTGGTAAGAAACAAAGTTCCAGTTACAACAAGTGTCCACCCCCGCTTGAAAATGGATATTCTCCTAGAAATCCAAATTCTGATAGAGTCAAAAAGGCAACCAATTTACAGTGGGAGTCTAAGTCTTCAGAAAATTTGCCAGACAACATTGATGTTATTTTCACATCGTCTGATACTGATCATGAGTCTGAGTTAATAAAGAAAGTAGTCGATCAGGTGTTGGATAACGATGAAACCGAGGATTCAAAGTCGGAGTCAAATTCAGAGTCAAAGTCTGAAAAAGTCAAGTTCAACAGTCAAAAAGGAGAAACGGGTTTACTATAAAGATTTTATGTTATCAAAATCTAATTTGAATGATGAACCAATCAAAGTGGTTTATACTTTGAATGATTCTGACAAATTGTATTCTGATGAAGAATTTCCAATAAGAGGTGTTAAAACGAAATGATTAAAAAGGTTTTCAAATTAACAGAAATTAATATTTCTGAAATAAAAGATGTAAATTTTTCTGAAAAAAACTAAACCTTACATCTCAAGAGTTCAACAACGTTTAAACAAGAAAAAGGGTTACAATTCTGGTTCTGGTTTTCAAAAGAAACCAAACCATAATGGTAATTTCAAAAGAAAAGGTCTTGGTTTTATTCCATCGAAAAATCATAAAAATGAAAAAACTTATAAACCAAAAACTGTGTTTGTTTCAGGAACATCATCTGAAGAAGAAAAGGAGAAGTTGTTCAGGAATCAATCGAACAAAGAATTCCTTGCGAAGAAGCAAGAGGAAATGAAGAAGGAAGCTGTTCAAAGAAAGGAAACAAGAACCTGTTTTCAATGCAAAACAGTTGGACATATTGCCAGAAATTGTTCAAAGGCAATTCAATCAAAACAGGGAGTTTCTCTTAAACTAAAAGAAAAGATGGTTGAGAATGAACCACCAACTGAACAATTCAAAGTTTTCAAAAATTCAAAGTTTGAAGTTGGTGAATGTTCAAAGAGGTTTTACAAAAGAAAAGCAAATCTTGACAACCAAAAATGGGTTGTTAAGAAATCTGATGATAGTTTTAGCAATGATTCTGATTCGTCAAAATCAGAGGAGCTATTTTCTGGCGATGAATCTAATTCCACAAAGTCAGAGGAGCCATGTGTTGAGTTAAAGTTGGAAACATCAGTACCTCCAATGGATGATGCAAATTTTCCACCATTGAGGGCCGAAAAATTTTAAACAAAAAGTTGGTAAAGTTGAGATTTCAAATCAATTTTTCTCAGAAAAGAAAGAATTTGATATTGAAAAAGTTTTTAATCCCAAAGTGCAACATATTTTTGGTAAAATGGTTGATGGGAAGGTTAAAGGGGTGAAGGAGTTTTATGAGAAGAAAACAAAGAAACCAGGTAAGAGTGGGTCGTCCCAGGTGTGTGACTGGGATGGAACCTATTATTCTGATTAAACTCTGGACTTGCCGGAGCTCCCAGGTTGGTAAGAGTGGAGCAGGAATCGGCATCTTTCTTAAGAAATATCACAGATGTGAATGGTGGTTGTTAAATGATATTTCGATTTACAAGTGGTAAATCAGGGACATTAAGTTGTACTTGATTTTCTACAAGTGATATTTGTTGGTTTGAACTTAAAATTGTTTAATGTTTCAAGTGGTAGAGTAAACAAGGTGATGATTTGATCCCCTAACCTACAAGTGATTTTATGAAATCAACAAAACTTATTTTCCGGAAAAACCATTTTGATTAAAACAAACTTAAGTGTTTTGAAATCATACTGGGAAAATAGTTTGTTGTGAGGGGGATTTCTGATTGTTTATGCCAAGTGGATGGCAAATTGAAGTGATTTGATATCAGTTGTCATGTTTCTTGTACAGTTTGTTTTCAAATTTCTTTAATGATTTTGAATTTTAGGGGGAGTAAGAATTTCAGAAAATCCAAAAACATTTGAAAAAAATTTGAATAAGCCAAAAACATGATAAAATCAAAAATGAGTTTTGTTGAGAAAAGAGGAAATGATAGTACATCAGTGGATGATCACAGCATGCTAAAGAATTGGAAAGTCTATATGTGATAAACGGTCTCACTGATGATGTGCCAGTAGGTTTTTGCACATTTAGTAGATTGTGACGAGATATAAACCTAAATTTCAAACTTGCTTATATCGTGGGGAACATCTCTCGGATATATGGGTAACCCCCGAAATCTTGTTTGAAAGGTCCCTCTTTCTGAGATACTAGGTCTTTATACTTAGTGATATCTGGGGTATTATCCTGGGACTTCTGATTTTGCGGAAGCAATGGCCTAGTCCCCGGAGAATACTTTACGCTTGCTTGAAATATAGCCCACCCTTAGCATAAAAAATGATGAAACATTGCAAAATGCTAATCATGTGCTGTTGAAGAAAAGATTCTCTAAAGGGAACCCACCAAAAGTCGAAGCCGTCATCTCTCTGCTGAACGAAAGTTCTGACCTGAGCTCTCACGGCCCTCGCATTTAACCCCTTATAGATATCATCTAGGTATACTCACATGTAAGACTGAATATTGGGATCTGGATACGGGAGTATATTCTGAGGTGGGACACGCGAATAAGTTTAAGTGCTTAATACATTAATCTCGTATCTCGAAACAGTTGAACTTTGTGTGAAAATTTAAGTGGATCGGTATACTGACAATCTAAGTGAATCGTTTAGAACTTAGAATGTTTTAAGCTTAACGGTGTTGGTGATTTGTCTCATAAACTGATATGATCCTCTTACACAAACTCACAAAAATATTGTTTGTAAATATTTCTTTACTGTTACTGTATTTTCTTTCAAGTTCAAAAATTCCAAAAAGATTTTTAGTGTGTTTTAGCATAAATTTTGAAAAATTCAAAAAGATTTTCGACAATTGATGTTGGAGAACTGATTTTTAAAATTCCGAGTGCTAAACATGATGAACAAGTTTGGGAGTATGTGAGAAGAAATTTTTACAAGTGGTTCATCAGAGATTGACATTGTAAAATCATTTTCTTTAATGATTATCTGGAAGTGGTTATCAGAAGCTTTTAAATGTTAAATCATTTTATTCTTACAAATGATATTGGTTTGTGTATACAAGTGGTAAGCAGAGAATAAATTTGTAAAATGTTAAATTTGTGAAATTTATTTCTGGGTTAAGAATGTGCAGGAATGAAGATTGGCTAATAGCTAGGTTACGATTTCTGAAGATTCTGTGGTTACAACAAACCAGGTCATGATCTTGGATCAGAATTTTTCCAGACTGCGATTCCAGCTCATTGAAAGGGGGAGTCTGAAGACATCTAGAGGGAGCCTGAAGTTGTAAGAGCCAGTTTCAGTTCTTGGAATAGAAGATTGTAGAGCCAGATTGCGATTCTGGAAGAAAGAGAAGAGAGAGATTGAGGATACTTTACATTGTTAGATACTTCGAGAAAAAGTTCGAGAAGACTGATAAAGACTGAAGATATTGGAGACTCAAAACTGAAGACTCGTCAACATTCGAGGGGGAGTCTGTTGGTGCATGCGTCTGTCGACTTCTTCTTGTATCGAGTCTTACTTTGTTTGTAAATCGATCAGGGCACATAATACGAGAAAAATGTCAAATATTAGGTGAGAGGCAATTTCAAACGGAATTAGAAATTGTAATTTCGTTTGAAATCATCATGTCCATTTCAAATGAAATTACTAATTTCGCTTGAAATGTGATTTCGCTTGAGACAGTTTCAAGCGGAATTAGCCTGCCTATATATATGTGTTGTCTGATTCCGTTTGAAAAAGTTCTGTAATTCCGGTTTAGAGAGCCGAAGTGCTGCCGAAGTGTCTACTCGCTGTAAAACTTTGTCAAATCAATCTAAAGACAGTTTAAAGTGATATTCTAGCTGAATTGAACTTGATACGTTTGTTTCCGCCACTCGTATTAAGAAAAACTCTTCTGAACGACTCGTTCGGGTCTGAAAACGATCCTACATGCGCAAATGCGACTCCTGTCAAAGGCATGCCCCGAAAACCCTGCACCCAAAAAACTATCTCATCCCTGTGTCCACTGCCTGGCCTTTTCAGCAGTGGGGGATTGATATGGTGGGACCCTTCCCTGAAGCTCCTAGAGCTGTGAAGTTCATAATTGTTGTCATGGATTATTTCACCAAGTGGGTGGAGGCCAAAGCACTCGCTTCAACTACTGCAATGATGGTGCGCAAGTTTATATGGAAGCACATCATTTGCAGATTTGGTCTCCCACTCAAGATTGTAACTGATAATGGCACCAATTTTGCTTCTGAAGATCTTCAAGAATGGATGAAAGAGATGAATATCGAGCACACTTTCTCTTCCGTTGCGCACCCTCAGGGCAACGGCCAAGTTGAAAGTGTCAACAAAAGTATCATTGAGGGGATAAAGGCCCGCCTGGGCACTAAGAGAAGAGGCTGGGTAGATGAGCTCCCGAGCATCCTGTGGGCTCATCGAACCATGCCGAAAACGAGCACTGGCGAAACCCCTTTTAGCCTGGTCTACGGCTTAGAGGCGGTTATCCCAGCGGAAATTGGCCTCCCCTCGCCACGCTTGACAGCAGTCAACAAAATCGATAACAAGGCGGAGCGCCGTCTAGACTTGGACCTATTCGAAGAGAGGCGCAAAATAGCGCGGATCAAAGAGGCCAAGTACAAGACACAGTTGGAGAGGTACTACAATGCAAGAGTGCGCATTTGTACCTTCACTCCAGGAGAGTACGTCTTGAGAGACAATGAAGCCTCCAATGCTGAACGCCTCGGGAAGCTAGCACCCAAGTGGGAAGGCCCATACTTAATACATGAGGTGCTAGGAAAAGGGGCATACAAGCTGCGCACCCTGGATGGATACATCATCCCGCGCACGTGGAACGCGTAACAATTTCAGCCTTGTGCCTTTATCCAGTTATGTTGGCCACACGCCTTTTTAATTACTTATGTCGGCTTTACGCCTTTTTTATTTCAATGATGTACGTTGGCCTGGCGCCTGTTTCCTAGCTACTTAATGAAAGCTTTGGCTATGCCTTATGTTTTTTTATCATCAATTGGTCTACGTTACAAATGCATGTTAAACTTTTGATTAGCACGAAAACACTTCAGTAAATTACGAGCTCTTGAGTTATGCCTCCAAGGTCCTCCACGAACATAGCGCGAGACCGGGCAGTTACACTCTCACATGAGCCACACTTACATTTATTCGCGCTAACTTAACCAAAGTTTCTAACAACAATGCAATAATTGTAACTTGGCAAATAGAAAGCAAACATAAGTGCTATATTCAAAAAAGCGCGACCGTGTAATGATTACATTAAAAACTAACAGTACATCATAAGTTCAATTCAAAAAGCGCCTCAGCGCAGTACACAAAAAGTTGAAAACAAATTGCAAGGCATCAGCCTGCAAACACTATCTATTCGTCTCCACCACCTTCGCCTTCTCCATTGCCATCACTTTCTCCGCCGGCTGTATCTTCTTCTTCATCAGATAACTCCACAGTCTGTGGAGGGTCTAGGATAGTCTTTAGCTCGATGACACCGGTCGTCATGCTTCAGCGCTTCTGCGACCAAATCCATCACAGGCATGATCATAAACTCTTTGTAGGTCCTGATACGGATCGTTGGACTATGATGACTTCTTGTTTCGGGTGTCGTAACGAGTACGGAATCCTCGTCGCGACACAAACCGAGCGAGGGAACAAACACACAAACAAAGATTCAACGTTTAAAGCTTAAACGTGTATAGATCTGGAAGAGTTTGGTTACAAGAATGATACAAGAAATAATACTCTCAAACTCTCAGATGTGTGCTCTCGTGTCTCACTGTGTGCTTCTAGGTATCTGTCTGCAGTTCTGCTGCTTATATAGGCACATTGTCGACGAAACTTGTTGCAGGTCGACGAAAGATAAGCAGCCGACGAAACACTATGACGAAACATCATCAGCCGACGAAACTTGTTGCAGGTTTTTCGTCACTTATCACATTATGACGAAACATGTCTTTCTTCAAGGGTTTTTCGTCAACAGCAACAGGTTACAACTTTCGTCACATGTGTCTTCGTGATATATTGTTCCAAACATTCAAAGTTCCATGAACAGTTGAAGTCTTCGTAGACTTCATGTAAAATGAATTTCAATTATACGCATGTAACATCATCATGACATCATCATCATGATGTCATGGTGATGTTAGCTCGCGGTGTTTCGTGCTTCGCGTGTCGAACTCTGGGGCACACGACTGAGGAATGTCGTGATGTCGATCTTGAGCCGAACCGAACCGAACCGAGTCGAACCGAACCTAGCCGCATCCACAAAGTTCATCAACAAACTCCCCCTTGGATGCTGCTCGTGATGGTTCGATATTCACATGTTGTCGGATCTTTAGATGTCTTCACGTGTCACAAATAGGGAGTGTATCAACAAACTCCCCCTTGAATGATGCTCGTGAATCTTTTGATCTTCAATACTTCAGATCCTTTCGGTGTTGATGATAGGTCAGCGGCAACTCGATCATCTTCATCTTTTGAGTGCCTCCACGTCGTGTCTTCATTCCAAAGCTTGTCATCGAACACGTTTTCTTCGCCTTTAGCTGGTTTGATTATAGCATCTGCACATACAAGAAAGCTAAACGCGTAATGAGAACAACTGCTTGGAATATAATTAACATAAACAAATGACACACATGTGACCATTTTTCAACTACCGTCCGACAGTTTGAAAGTTTAACGTATTTTTCACTTTTAGTTTTTAACTTTCAAAACTTGCAAATTTTGACCGTTTATGAAGAATCAGTCGTTTTGGTTTTCTATCAGGTTTCAGGTAATGAAGACTCGAGTTCCAACATCGGGTAATCAAAAGAAATTAGAAATAAAATCTTTTTGGCTTTTATAAAGTTTATATTAAAACACACCTAAAATCTTTTTGGAATTTTGAATATTTCAAATGTAAAGACTGAAAGCAGTAAATAAATATATACAAGGATGCAGAAACGAAAAGCAGTAAATAAATATTTACAGACATTATTTTTGCGAGTTTCGAGGGTAAGAGAATCATATCAGTGTACGGTCATGCCAAAACGTTCTTGTTGTTCATTAGTTAACATTTAGATAAGCATCCTATAACGATTATCGGTATTGTTATCCACATAAGGTCAACTTATTAGATGTAAACATGGCGAGGGGATACAATTAGTGTATGATTTATACTTACCGACCGGTGTTCATCCACACACGACAGATTCCCGTATCAAGGTATGCACGAGAGTTCATCTTACTGGTGAGTATAGCATTTATCATCTGTTTTCAACGTATATGATGTGAGATACTCACTTATTTTGGATGAATACAAGCCCTATGTGATTAAATCACTTATTAATGAGGAACTTGATATTCGATGCATGAAGGGCACAAGAGCAAGTCCGTGAACAGGTTAGTACCATCGTACCGACAAAGAGACGAACTTGACTCCCGGATAAATGTGATATATTATCACTTATTGAAAGGGACATGTGATTGTTTATCACTTATTGAGGTCGAATGCATCATGTATTATATACATGTTTAAATGATATTTACACGTATGTAATGGTATCATGGAAGTTCTAGACTTGCGTCCCCGTTATTTTTCGGTAAAAGAAACAACCATGATACCCAGATGATAAACAACATAAAGACCACGTATCTCAGAACCTTCGCAATCTATCAAACGAAATTTTGGTACCAAGACCATATGCCAATGAGCGGTTCCCACACAGTCTTCAGTCGATTTAGGTTTATATCACCCTGCACACTTTAAAATGATTGTGAGCCTACCGATACATCTTATATAGAGCTGCGTATCGTTTTTCGTTTTAGGTTTAAAGAGGTTTTGATGTACTATCATATTCTCTTTTTCTCGCCAGGAAACTCATTTTTGTTTTTCTAATGTTTTTGTGTTTTTGAAATTTTTCGATGTTTTTGTATTTTTAAAATTTTTAAATGTTTTTGTATTTTTCGTTTTTACTCCCCCTAAAATGGAAAAAGTACGAGAAATTAAGAAAACACAAATAAATATTTACAAAAATAATTTTCCGATGTTGGATTAACTCATGTTTTTACCTCGATGCCGTTTACCAAAATTAATTTAATCAAAAATGATTTATCGAATTTTGGAAAAATCAGTTGGCACGTCGGTAATCGGTGTGGACCAAAACAATATTGACGAGTTTCACATTGAAACAATCACGTGTGAGGTGATATTCGAGATCAATGTGTCTGGTCACGGAGTGCTGTACGAGATGTTAGTAATTAAAAAAACAGCTTAAGTGTCGACAAGGATAGGAGAGATTAGAAATTTAAAACCGTAATCCTGCAAATTCTTCGTGTATTGGCAGGAATCTGAGTGCTCTCCCAAACTAGATATCCACGCGGTGTGGATTTCAAGGTCGATTTTGCAGCTACTTCAATTAACCGAGAAATCTATCCACAGCAACAAGATCAGAAACCTCCGGGTCCGACTGGTAAGAGGCAAGCAAGCATGTGGGTAAATCTTGTACACATCATCATGGTCGGTCCATACATGATGTCTTCCACATGCCTTTGCACCAGCAAAGGTCTTCGTCTTTCTCCTTTAGAAGTAGTGTGCGGTTGATAAATCCATGCCAAGGTATCCGCACACCCGGTTGGTTTGTTCAACAAACACATTTTCTTCAATCACACCGTAGAGAAAAGTACCCTACACGTTCATCTTGTGGACTTTGAACTTCTTGTGGAAGAATAATCCATGAATCTTCGAAAAGCTTCAGACGTGCTGCAGGCGCGTACTTTTCATTGGAATCTTTCCTAAGGACCCCATCAAAACCTTCAACAATCAAATTTTGGCACATTTTTCATCTTGTCGAATTTTCAACTTCATTCAACCACATTCTTTCACCATCATTCCTTCATCGGACTTTTTGTCTTCTTTTCTTTTTCTAACACCATCAAAGGCAATAACATTCTCCTAGATGTAACCATGTTTCGGAGCCTTATGTCGCCGATCTTGTGCATGGACGCTCCAATATCAACAATCCTAAGACTATCAATAGTTCCTCCTGGAACATCCTGCACACTCGTTCAGAAATTAGTTGGAGAGGGGGACCCAAGCCTTCACATACTTGGGTCATCCGTCATCATCGAGAATTGTAACATCCATTTCCCGATGATTCGGAATTAATGTAGCTCCCCCTGAAACAGTTACCGATTTTGGTTTCCAAATCTGTTTTTGTTTTTCATTTTTAACTTCTAACTTAATAGACTGTGTTTGGATAACCTCTGTTTTCAAAGCCTTTTCAACTTCTTTTCTTTGTTTCTTTTTCTGTTTCTTTTCTCGTTGTTTAACAAGATGAGGGTCCTGTTTTGGTGAAACAGATCTTTATGGTAACAGTTACCATGGGGGGCATCAACTTTTGCCTTTCCTTTCGTGAGATATGGACAGTTTCTGATAATGTGCCCATACTCACCGCATTCAAAACATGATCTCTGCTCAACAAACCTCGGAGTATCATAATTGTAAAAGCTTGTTGATGAACTTCGTGAGCTTGAGGTACTTGGTCCTACATCACAACAGTTTGTGTGTTGTGTGTAGTTGTTTTGACTGTTTCTTTTCAAAATTTTCTATTGCAGAACAAAATATGTGTTGGATTTGTTTTCAAAAGATTCAATTTTATCAGTCCCTCGAGACTTCACGAAGCTTATCTTTTGAAGCCTTTTCTTGTTTTGAGCTCTTTTGCCCTTTCTCTTTCCTTGATTAGCGTGATTTTGCTTTTGGCGAACTGGAAGTTTTTGATTTCCATATTGTTTCTGAACTTCGGCTTTTGGGATAGGAGTACACTGAGTTACTACAACTCTTGGGCTAGACTTTCCCAAAAACTTACTGGTTGAATCCTCAAACACTTTATCAATCAAGGATTGATTAACATTCTTGATTGGGAAATCCTTGTCTGAATATATTTTATCAGATCCAATCAACGTGTAAAGCAAATTTACGCTTTCACAACTGTCAGACTCTTGCACAGACGTGGACTCAACCAGAACAGTCTTAGCAGGTTTTGCGGGAGGATCACATAGAATATGATTCTCAAGAGGTACGTCCTCTTCTTTGGTTACCGCATCAGACTGTGCTGAGTCAGTATCATCGGATTCATCATCTGAAGAATCAGCATCCTCAACAATGAGTGGAGGATCCTGATTTTGTTCCGCAGTTGATACTTTCGTATCTACTGACACATCCAAATCTGATGATACTTCCTTTTTGTAACCAAGTCCAGCCGCGAATTCCTTAACGTCTAATGGAACTGATGGCTCAAAGTGAGGCTTATTATCCTCATCAAGCAGAGCGGTATAATTGTGTCTAATAGGTGGAGGACACTTCTTATATCCAATGCACGTGACATCTTCTTTCTTTTTCTGTATGTCAATGATGTGATCCAGCACATACCTCGAGTTTGAATAACTATCTAACTTAAGCTGGATCGCCTCACTTTCACACTTAACACAGGCCAACTCTTTTTGTGTTTCCTCGAGCCTATTGATGTAATTGTTTATCGCAGTTTGTTTTCTTGAAACCATTTTGGTCAGCTCGGACGTATCTTCCTTCAATGTGTCAATTATCTTTTTAAGTTCATTTTCATGATTTTTGTGAAACATATTGGCCTCTGTGCATTTTGAAAGATCCACGATCAAACTTTGATTGTGGATAAATGTCATGTCGTACTTGCTTTCCAAATCGTCATATTTGCTTTGCAAATTTGACAATTTGCTTTGCAAATCAGACAATTTAGCATTTAATTCAACACAACTATCACACCTATCAGAACTTGGTTTATCGACACATACCTGACTGGATTCACTCTCGGATATTATCTCATTTACCTCAGAATCAACAACCTCCCTCGATGATTCACATTCAGATCCATCCTCGCTTGAACTTGAAATAGTAACATCTTTAACTGAACTACCGCCATGTTCAGAACTGTCGTCATTTCCCGAGGACTCACCATCGCGGACATTCTTGACAATTTCAACATAAAACGCCGTTCTTGTTTGACCACTGTTCTCTAACTAAACTGTCGGTTCACAATCGACAGTAGATTTATCCCGTAGATTGACTTTTGATGGTGGAGGGTTATTTGACGATGTGGGAGACTGAAGCCAAGATGGCACTGAACCCTTTTGCGTTGGAACGGGTGAGGACGAGGGTGTGGGAGACTGAGCCCATGAAGGCACTAAACCCTTACCCGTATACATATTATCCCCAACTGGTTATGGTTTTCCATACATATCGGTGCTTGAGACAAAAACCGTTTGTAGCTGAGCATGTTGAGCAGGTCTTGTAGCTGAGGCACCTGGTTGTGGTTCACCATACATATTTCTTGTAACAGTGCTAGTACCTCAACAATTTCCATAATACATCTTAGGATCAGGTTTCCCACCCCACCAGTCTGAACTCATGATAAAGTGAAAACAAACAACTTATGAGGCAAAGGTGAACCTTCTATGATACAACTGTGAATGACGAACTTCCACGAAAAATGGTAGACCACGAATAATATGCCACGAAAGATGAATGGCCCACTTGAGTTACCAATCCCAAACCGAATAACAGGCCCACGAAAAATAAGCCTAAAACTTGGTTCTTAGCCCAACTTATGAAACCAACGAATAACCAGCCCAAACACCAATCAGTTGCTAGGCCCAGTCCACGAAGAAGAGAGATCAACCCACTAATGACAAAGTCTTATAACAATTTAATTTCCTTTTCAGCAGCCCAAATTTGTATTATATTCACGAATTACCAGGCCTGAATAAGACAAACAAATTGGTTCTTTGTTGACCAAGGTAATGTTTCTTTGACTTGAATTCTCACAAAGACTATAGGTTCTTCGTCACTTGTGATGTAAATTGAAATTGGAACAAGACAAAACACTTGTTATATTGTTGACTCAAAATAGTTCTTGGTTGACTTTAGTATATGGCAAACAACAAACTTTGGAATTAGTATATGGTCCATGAAGAATACATGGTTAGCAGGCCCAATACAAACGAAAAATAAATGATGAAGGACAAGGCCCAAGGGTCTTTCATGAACTGGTAGGTAGAATGTTTCCTTTTTAAGCAGAATCTGGTTTCTGAAAGAGTGAAAGTTAAAAGCTGGTTTACCCAAGATAGTTAGAAAACAAATATTCAAAAATTACTTCCGGTGACTTTTTCCGGTGAGCTTCTTCGCCGGAAAAAATGGTGAAACGAGTTTATAACGTCAAAGCTCAAAACAACTTGTACTTTCGATTATCTCCAACGTTTTTAAAAAGTTTTAACCAAAAACGACACCAAATACTAACGATTTTCAAGTTTTAATTCAGAATTTTATGAAACAAAACTGGGTTTTTGAAATTTCATACAAAGCACACTCAAAACCCACTCAAAAATCACTCCGGAAACTCGGTTTTCAACAAGAAATCGAGGCTTACGCTCTGATACCACTTGTAGGTCCCGATACGGATCGTCGGACTATGATGACTTCTTGTTTCGGGTGCCGTAACGAGTGCGGAATCCTCGTCGTGACACAAACCGAGCGAAAGAGCAAACACACAAACAAAGATTCAACGTTTAAAGCTTAAATGTGTATAGATCTGGAAGAGTTTGGTTACAAGAATGATACAAGAAATAATACTCTCAAACTCTCAGATGTGTGCTCTCGTGTCTCACTGTGTGCTTCTATGTATCTGTCTGCAGTTCTGCTGCTTATATAGGCACATGATCGACGAAACTTGTTGCAGGTCGATGAAAGATAAGCAGCCGATGAAACACTATGACGAAACATCATCAGCCGACGAAACTTGTTGCAGGTTTTTCGTCACTTTTCGCATTATGACGAAACATGTCTTTCTTCAAGGGTTTTTCGTCAACAGCAACAGGTTACAACTTTCGTCACATGTGTCTTCGTGATATATTGTTCCAAACATTCAAAGTTCCACGAACAGTTGAAGTCTTCGTAGACTTCATGAAAAATGAATTTCAATTATACACATGTGACATCATCATGACATCATCATGATGATGTCATGGTGATGTTAGCTCGCGGCGTTTCGTGCTTCACATGTCGAACTCTGGGGTGCACGACTGAGGAATGTCATGACGACGGTCTTGAGCCGAACCGAACCGAGTCGAATCGAACCGAGTCGAACCGAACCGAGCCGCATCCACAAAGTGCATCAACACTCTTTCTGCGCGGGCTAATGCAGCATCAGCCTGATCGGTCACTGAGCAGTGACTGACATCAAATTCCTGTCCAAACGCCTCTTCAACATGTTGTGCACACTCTAGATAACCTCCACGGTGCCCAACCGCGCGTGAGGCATCTATGAGAGAGGCAACAGCCGCATCCAACTCAGAGGCATTAAGAATGGAGTTAGCCATCTACAAGAAAAAGGACAACGAATAAGAACCAAGGCAACAAAAATAAAGCCTAAAGTTAAAAAGAGGAGAAACTTACCAGGACTACCCCTCTACCGCGCATCCATTCAGCTTCCGAGGTACGCGTGTCTACGATTGATTGCGCTTCAGCATAATTGTTTTGGGCTACGTTAAGAGCAGAGGTGCTAATATCTCGCGCCTCGTCGGCCTTCTGTTTGGCCTCCTCAGCGGTAGCAGCTTAACTCTTTCAGCCTCCAAATCAATCTCCAACGATTCACTCTTGTCAGTTTGCTCACGCAATCCGCGCTTTAACTATGCAATTTCCACATCCTTGGCAAGCAAGTCCTTGTCCCTACTGGCCACCTGCGCCTTTAACTCAGCCCGCGAGGGATGGAAAATGACTTAGTAAAATTTTTACAAGTAAAAAACTTGAAGAAGAAAAGGTTAAAGTTATTAGACCTCAACGCGCTCTTTGTCCGCTTCGACATCCTCAACCTTCTTTGTTAATGTGGCATTTTGAGCCTCAAGGTCGGTAATCTTGGGGCGAGCCGCAAACATGCGCTGGTTATCTTTCTTACAAACCTCCTTCCATTCGGCGCGCTCTTTCAACAAGAGCTCTTCAGCAGCACGAAGCTTGCTTCTTTAGCCCTCGCGGCCCCACTCTTCAGATTTTTTCTCAGAGTCAAACTTGGCTTTCTCCTCAGCAAAAGCAGCCTTTGTCTTCTCAAATTCCTTAACCTGCCTCACCACATGCTCACGGTATTTTTCCCAATCACCACGCTCCTTAACCATCGTACGCCACTCGCGCACGATTTGGTGGTTAGCGGCGAGAGTATTGGCTTCCCCAACAACGAAGGCATGGTATAGTCCATCGTGAGTACGCGCCCTTTGCCGATTAACCTCACTGGGAGGGAATGAATTTAAAAACCAATCGTGACATGGCCCAAACTCCAAAAAAGTGTCCTTCTGCTTCAGGCCCCATGGAGCTTGGTGTGGAGCATCACCACGAGCCTCCTCGGTGTAGGTTTTGTAATAAATATCGCCTAAGGTATCCTTAGGACCGATAGGAGTCTGTGGCATAGACCCTCCAGCACCACCAGCCGCACCTGCGCCACCTATAGTAGTTGTAGTCTCTTTGCGCGCAGCAGCAGCCGACCCCCCAGCAGCAGAAGTGACTTGAACAGTTTGGGTGGGGGCATCAACCTACGCAGGCATGGTTGGCTTAATAACCTCGGGTCTGTTAGGTCCCGGTTTGATCCGTTTAGATTGCGAACCGACTCGTACGACGTGCGGAATCCGTGCACGAGCAAGACCGAAACACACGAACGTCAAATAATCTGTGATTCTGTATATGATTTGAAAAGATACAACACCTTGAATCACTTGAAGCTCTTTCTCTCTCTACTTTCTCTCTCTAGCCTCTATCTTCTCTAAAGCTCCAAAATGAGGAAAGATCTCCAAAAGTTCCTAAAGCTAACCCTAAGGAACCTATTTATAGGCCAAGGGATATAATGAGAGATCTCATTATTTACATAAATGCCACCTTGCCTTTTTCTAGATATTTCTAACTATTACAATATAAGTACTAGAAATAAACTGTTTCTGCTACGGTCTTAAGATGACGGAGGCGATAGACATACTGCACTAACAGACTCCCCCTTGGATATTGCCGCAGTCAATCTCAAACATTTAGTCAGACTCGTAGCTTCTGGTCTTTCTCTCTCTCTAGCTCGAACAGAATCCCGGTGGATCTGTCTTCAGCTCCAGCTCCTTCCTTTCGGTAGACTCTTCAGGCTCCCCCTTTCGTCAAGCTTCCGTGCCTTTGGGATCGACACCTGGCTTTCCAGTTACAAGCTCTTATGGGAAAAGTATCCTGGCTCCTATGTACGCTTCCCTTTGCGTTGAGCTCGTCTTCAGACTCCCCCTTAGACTCAGCTGTCGGGATCATAGTCTGGTACAACATCTGCAACTTCTCAAACATTTATAAGTAACAATGTTTTAATTGACCAATTGTCCAGGAATCGTATCCTGGCACTATTAAACTTTCTAAATCAAGATCCTGAGAGTAAGATATAATAATATGAATATATCTAGGAATACTTGATATTCTCCCCCTATCAACAATCTTCAAAGATTTGGCAGTTTCAACGAACCGGATCGGAAACTAGCTCTTTTACAGATTTTAACATTTTAAGCATCCAAATCCCTCACAGTTAATCATCCAAGTCCAAACTAATGACCTTGGAGATATCACAAACTGTTTTTGATTTTTGATAAAAATACAAGTTTCAAATTAATGAACTTGTTTTATTTTCAGAAACACAATCAGCATACTCAGATTTTGAAACTCAGCACTCAGACATCGGTTGTCAAAAATAAAGCAGAATCAAAATCTTTTTGTACTTTTTCTGAAATGTAAAACAGTAAAGAAATATGTACAAACATATTTACAGACAATATTTTTGATTGAGTTTGCGTCAGAGGATCATATCAGTTTTTGACAAATCACAAGTACCGTTGAGCTTAGTTACACATTAAGAATTAAACAATTCACTTAGATTGTCGATATACTGATCCACTTAAATTTTCATACAAAGTTCAACTGATTCAGGATACGTTTTAGATGTTTTAAGAACTTAAACTCATTCATGTGTCCCACCTCTTGAATATACTCCCGTATCCAGAATCCCAATAATCAGTCTTACAAGTGAGTATACTACAATGATATATGTACATAAATTAGGTATGCGAGGGCCGAGGGATCTCAGGTCGATACTTCCGTATACGCAGAGAGATATCAGCTTCGACTTTACGGAATGTCCCCTTTAGAGGATCTTTTTTACAACAGCAGCGACTATCAATTTTATTGTTTCATCGGCATGCTGAGGGTTTATGCTATGTTTCAAGCATTTGCAGAAAGTATTATCCAAGGACTAGGTCAGAACTACCGTTCAGCAGAAGTCCCGGAATAATACCCCAGACATCATTGAGTATAAAGACCTAGTATATCAGATTATGAGACCTTTCAAACAAGATTTCAGGGGTTACCTATATATCCAAGTAGTGTTCCCCACGAAATAAGTAAGTTTGAATTTATGTTTATATCCCGAAAAAGTTTACTAAATGTATAAAAATCTACCGACACATCCACGGTGAGATCGTTTAACACATTTAAACTTTCCATTTCTTTAGCGTACTGTAACTGTCTACTGATGTACTATCATTTCCTCTTTTTACACAAAAACTCAATTTTGAATTTTATCATGTTTTTGGCTTTTTCAAAATTTTCAAATGTTTTTGGATTTTCTGACAATATTACTCCCCCTAAAATTCAAAATCATTTAAAGAAAATTTGACAACCCAATGTAGATAGCTTTGTCTCGCCATCCATTTTCTGCTTCGCATGCTCTGATTTGCAGAAAATATAATGTACCCCCATGATTTACAACCCATTGATTTTCGACAGTTTGAAAACCGTTTTTCAATCTTGTGAAATTAATCATGTTTGTTCAGCCGTGAGGGTTTCGGCGTATTCAATCAACATATTTTTGAATTTTTGAATATATTTGACAAAAACAAAACATATTTTTGGTTTTTCAAAATTTTCAATTTTTAGGGTTTTTGAAATATTGTTTATTTATGTACAGAAAACGATAAACTCCCTGTTCAACCAAACCAGGGTTCAGCAGCCTCTTCTTCTTGTGCCAGGCTGCTCCGATTTCCATTTTCACAATCTTCAGTTGACTTGAGCACCTGCACATTCAAAGTATTTGATTACTTGAACAATTTAGCCCAGGTCTTTTTGACCTTAGGAATTTCAACACAATAATTTTCATTCAATGCTGGAAACTCTTTGTCATCTTTCACAAGAATCTTTTCAACTTTTACATCAACTTTGTCATCTTTTTCCAAAGTCACTTGTTTCTTAATACTCCATGTCTGACCTTTCGGAGTACCTCTTTTGTAAAAATGTGATTCTTTTTGAACATTTTGTTTTTGAACAACAACTTTTGGTTTCCAAAACTCTTGGGGTTTTGTCATATCAACAGATGTGTTCCAACTTTGTGTTGTTCTGAATCTGGGTGTGTGAGAAATCTGGGTTTGTTTTGAATCAGACCTAGTCTGTTTTGGTTTCCAAGTTTGATTCGAAGCAAACTTGTTTGTGTTGTACCTCCAAGTTTGTTTGGAATCAGACCTGGTCTGTTTTGGTTTCCAAGTTTGATTCGAAGCAAACTTATTTGTGTTGTACCTTCAAGTTTGTTTCGAATCAAATCTGGTTGACCTTGGTTTCACATCCTCAGATTTCTGTTTTTCAACATCAACAGGCTTTGGATTTGGACACTTTCGAGCAACATGTCCAATTTGATCACATTTAAAACACACTTTCTTTGAAACATCCTTGGCCTGTTGTTGTTTCTTTTTCATAGCATCAAACTCAGCATTAGACTGTTGTCCAATTTTGAGTTTTTCTTCCTCTGCTAAACTTTTTCCTTGAACAAAACTAGTTTTAACCTGAACATTTTTCTTCCAATTTTGTTTCTTTTTATAACCCAAACCAGCCTTCATGTTTTTCTTCTTAAAACCAGGTTTGTTATAAAAAGATTTATGACCTTTACCAGCAGACTTTGAAATTTCCGATTTCTCAATCTCAACCATTTTGAAAACTTTATCGACCTTCTCTGAAATCACATTCTGAATCGGAAATACAATATCTAAGAATAGTTTGTCCAATCCAATCATGGTATAGACCAATCCCTTTGAATCATCATCCAAATTTTTCTCGGATTTTGTGTTTTTCAGATAACCATCATGAAAATTTCCTTCATCTTCCTCCTGTGATTCAGACTTACCTTTTGCAGACTCATCTTTCAAAACGCTTTCAACAACCTTATTTACAACCTCTGAATCATTAGCATCATCAGATTTGGAGTAAGTCACATCGATACTTTTAGGTAACTGGTCAGCTATGTTCAAACCCTTTGCCACCTTTTCCTCATCATAAAAAGTATAATTGTTTCTCAATGGTGGTGGTACCTGATGAAATTCTGAACCAATACCCTTTTTGCAATTTTCAGTATCTTTGTCATCTGGTGTGATGTTGAAAATGCATTCGAGAATGTACGAAGAGTTATGATAACTTTGAAGTTTGGTAACAACCTTTTCTTTTTCAGCCAAGACTTGTTTAAGATTTGCAATTTCATCAACACACTTGTTCAATTCAATTTGCTTTTCTTTAAACTTTCTTTCATACATTTCTTTAGTGACTAAAGTTTCTGACAATCTTTGATCAAAACTTTTGACTTGGCTTTTCAAAGTATCATAAGCTTCTTGTACTTTTTGACTCGACCACTTTAAAGAATCATACTGTTTTTGTAAATCTTGAAATTTAGATTCTTTTTCAACACAATCGACACATTTTGCTGAACACAGTTGTCTATGAACATCATTATCCTTTTCAAGACCTTGACATTTCTGTGTTAGCTTTTCGACTTTTAATTTCAAAATTTCTTCTTTTTCAATCATATCTTTACATTTTGTTGTGAAACCATTTTCAAGTTTAACTATGTCATTTTCTTTTTGTTTTTATGATGTCATCTTTTTCAGTACAGGCTTTGCACATTTCTATGCAATTCCTGCACTTGTTTTCTTTTTCATCAACCAATTCAACATTCGACAAGTCAGAAGATTTTCTTACCTCAGTCTCTTTCAGCATCGGTTCTTCTGTCTGATCTTCCTCTTTGTTTTCTTCTTCTTCTTCTTCTTGTTTCTGTTCTTCTTCAATCTTCTGCTCTTCTTCAGCAGCAAGCTTTGCAGTAATCTTTACTTCTTCAACTAGCTTTTTCAACTCTTCTTCTTTTCTCTTCTTCATTTCCACTACCTTTGGTAGACTTGCTTCAAAAACTTCTTTTATCTTGTTCATTAAATCCGGCAAGTAACTTTTATCAGAAAGCCTTCTTGTGTTGAAAGTGCCCTCATTTGGAAATAAATTGGTTACTGCATCAAAATCCACTTTTGAAGGGTCAACCACTGGATTACCCTGTGGATCCATATAACATTCCAGTTCAGCATTCCATCTCTTGGCTCTTTTTGCTTCCTTGAACGGTTTAGTTAACTTTCCAATCTCCCATCTTGCACTGTCTCTTCTCCACCAACTATCATGATCAACATTTGTGACAAATGCATATCCAACTGCATCTTCTTCAGGGCAAACTTGACTCCAGTCGTAACCTTCATCGCCATGTATAACTGCAAGAGCCCTTGATTTTTCTTCAGGTTGCTTCAATCTTGGAGGCTCAGACTTGTTCTGATGGTAGATCGCTTTTTTGTAATAATCTTCGTTGAATGGGTTTTCAGAATCATCAGCAGCATACGCATTTCTGCACTCGCGCTTAAAGTGACCTTTTTGTTTACATTTGAAACATGTCACCTTTGATTTATCAAATCCCAATTTGGTAGATGATCCACCAATTGACTTTCTCCCCGTGATCTCCATGAACCGCTGTGCCCGACGAACCGCACTGGCCATGCACCATCTTATATCCATTAGTTCCATCTCCTCGGGGTCTAATTGATCATAATCTTCTTTCGTCAAGTTGGTGTTGCCAATCTTCCCTGCAACGAGGCTTTCATACGATTCAAGTACAGATGCCAAGAAAACCATATGTTGTTTTGCCGATTCTTCGCTGAAATTCTGCCCATTCTTAAGATCCACTGGGATATTACACTGAAACAAATTTTTGGAAGCAGATTGACTTAAAGTGTTCGAAGAAGATTCACTGTGAAAACCACTGTGAAGACTTTCATTGTTCACGGTATTTGAGCTTTCTGCAGAAAAAGCTGTTCTTGGAGACCCGGCTTGTGGTAGATTTCCTCGATAGTACAGCTCCACATTCTGCTGATAAGCTGGATTGTTGACTTTAGATCTCTTTATCTCCAACTCATGGCTTTCAAGTCTTTCAATCAGCAAATCCACTGTTAACACTTCAGGCTTGATTGTGTTTTTCAACATTAAGGCAAAGTATTGCCACTCTTGATCTTTTGGTAATGCGTCAAACAATTTATCAACCAGCTCCTCTTCAGTGTATGTGATTTTGTATCTGGCCAGCTCCATCTTCAGATGCCCAAATCTCTCGATCATTTTACAAACAGATTCATTGTTCATACAACCAAATAAATCGAACTCTTTGCGTAACAATTTCTTTTTGTTTTTCACAATTTCAGTGCTACCTACGCATTTCACCTCTAAAGCTTCCCATAAACTTTTCGATGTTTTCTCTTGTTCAAGTAGCGAAATAATATCTTCTCTCACTGACTGTTTTAACAATGTAATCATTTTATACTCAGTCACAACATTTTTTATATCTTTTTCTGTGAACTCTTTTTCTTCTACTAACTCTCCTCCTTCTTTAACTGGTTCACTATATCCATTTTTCAATTTTAACCAGCTTTTAGGAGCAAAAGCTTTTACCCAACCCTCAAACCGATTTTTCCACCAGTTATAATCTTCAATCCTCATTAGTTTCGGTGGTTTCTGTTGGCTTCCATACATATTATCATATTTCAAATTCTCTGCAATCTCTCTCGAATACTCTCTTATTTCAGATCTTCTTTCGGATGATTCTGAAGTAAAGGCATTGTAGAACATGTTGTAAAATTCTTCACCGCTACTCGACATCTTCAAATTTTGTCTTGAATTTGCAATTTGTATATCTTCAATCACCTGAATACGAACAAACAAACACAATGAGTTTAATCAAATTTATCAAACGATTTTAAAAGAATTTGGTTCGTTCGGATGGATCAATAGTCGATCGGATGATGTTGTCCCAAACGGATGAGATCAGCCCACTCGGATGGGTGTCTTCGAACGGATGGAGATCCGTGCGGATGAGGATACGTACGGGTGGGGATCCGGGAGACTAAGGTGATACGTACGGGTGGGGATCCGGGAGACTAAGGTGATACGTACGGGTGGGAATCCGTGTGACTAAGGTGATGCGTACGTGTGGGGATGTTATCCGCGCGGACAAATTGTTCGTGCGTATGGCAAGTCAACTAAGGTCAACACGGATTAATTATCCGTGTGAGTTAATGATCCGCTTCTCTCTACTAGACGACAAAACTTTGAGTTGATCGGTTGGCTCTTTGACTTCAAGAAAAAATCACATGCTAATGACAGTCACATATAGATTCTCATTGGACCAAGATATGTCATCACTTTTTATCAAAACATGCAGACTATGATCACATGAAACGGTGCTGACAAGCACTTTAATGTTCACATGCACTTGTTGACTAAGTTGCTTGAACGGGTGATGTTGAGACACGTATTGTTATCCGCACGTACGGGTGATGATCCGGATGATGTTATCCGCACGGGTGACACAACACCTTGAATCTGACACTTAAACAATCACGTGACAACAACAATTATGAGAACTATCTGCTGAAAAGAAGATCACATGCAAAACAATTAATGAAGTTACATGTTCACCGCTTTGACTGACAAAATAATAGTGTTGACTAAAGTTGGATAGGATATAGAATCGCGGATTACTATCTGTGCTTACAAGTGTCCATGCGGATAGGTCAACGAATAGTCAATACGTATATGTTGTGCGTGCGTGCGACTTATCCACACGGATAGGTCAACAATCAGTCAACGCGGATTAGTTATCCGTGCGTATGACTTATCCGCACGTAGAAGTCATCCGTGCGTGTGACATCAAGAACAACAGCAGCAACTTTTATCATTTTCGCACCACAAAAATTAAGATTTCTCTCAAACGACTATGAGTTTGAATCTGAAATTTTGTAGGATTGTAAATCATGCATATACGCACAACATATCCGAAAATTATCAATTTTTAACCGTAAAATCCTTGTTAATTTTGCGTTTTTCTGTTTAAAACGTGACAGAGAATAAAGATGAAGAAATTTCTCAATTCTGATGCGAATTGAGATCTGAAAACGATGAAATCCTGTGCGAAATCGTGTGAATGATCTGAGCAATCGATATCCTGATCTGATACCACTTG
This sequence comes from Helianthus tuberosus, assembly GCA_030545235.1. Lineage (NCBI taxonomy): Eukaryota > Viridiplantae > Streptophyta > Magnoliopsida > Asterales > Asteraceae > Helianthus > Helianthus tuberosus. The sequence continues at coordinate 94,452,132 of CM060426.1, forward strand.
TTAGGTCCCGGTTTGATCCGTTTCGATTGCGAACCGACTCGTACGACGTGCGGAATCCGTGCACGAGCAAGACCGAAACACACGAACGTCAAATAATCTGTGATTCTGTATATGATTTGAAAAGATACAACACCTTGAATCACTTGAAGCTCTTTCTCTCTCTAGCCTCTATCTTCTCTAAAGCTCCAAAATGAGGAAAGATCTCCAAAAGTTCCTAAAGCTAACCCTAAGGAACCTATTTATAGGCCAAGGGATATAATGAGAGATCTCATTATTTACATAAATGCCAACTTGCCTTTTTCTAGATATTTCTAACTATTACAATATAAGTACTAGAAATAAACTGTTTCTGCTACGGTCTTAAGATGACGGAGGCGATAGACATACTGCACTAACAGGGTCCCTTCCCCCAAGTAGTTTCCTTCTTTTTCTCATGAAGGGGCTGGTCAAGCCCCGTAATGTGGACGACCTCCGGACCCTGCGCTTTATCATGCACGGTAGTAGCAGTGGTCTGGGTCTCCTTTGATTGATCACCTACAGGCTTTTCAACAGCCTTCTTCTTCTCTTTTTCCTTCTCTCTTTCCTTCTCTTTGTCTGTCTCCTCGACTATCTTCTCAATCGTCCCCACGGTTGTCTGGGGATGCTTAATGACGAACTTGGTTTTCTTTTATGCTAGCTCCTTTGGGTCTTTAATATCAACACCCTTAGTCCTCTCAGGGACCTTCTTCTGGGCCTCTACAGAAACTAAGTGTTAAAAAGAGATGTCACTAGAATAAAAAGACAAGTATCAACTTAACACTAACCTGGAGAGAATTTATATAGGGTGCGCAGCCTGCTCTGTTTCCCTATCACAGGGACCTCCTCAAGCTTCTGCGCCACCTTGACATCAGCAGCAACTGTCTCTCTACTTCTTTTCCTGCTCACTAACTTAGCAGCAGGCTCTTCTACTTCTTCTTCCTCTTCCTCTTCTTCTTCATCCAGCGCGATGGACGAAGGGGTAGCAGCAGCATCTGGATTCCTTGAACCCGCGCTCCCCGAGCTCTTTGAACCATCAGCTCTGGTTTTTTTCTCACCTATACGAGACATACCCTCGAGTGAGTCGCTTGCAACAACATAATCCTCCGAGTTACTCTGACGAAATCATAAAGTACCTTTATCAGAAGTTCCAGCGGTCGCGCGGCTACTCCCGCCCTTCTTGCTGGTCACCTCAGCGTCAATGGTGATAACCTTCTTTTTCTTCTTGCTCGTCTTCTTCTTCTTCTCCTCCGGATCAATTCCAAGGTCGCGCAACACACCTGCAAAGATGTTAGACCAGGAACTTAGCTCCCCATTCGACGACCCTACAGACTCCTCGCTGGAAAGATAAAGAATCTCTTTCCCAGCGGAAGTCATAGCACGCAAGGGTCTAGGGTTGGGAAGATGCGCACCTTCGGTTGCAGCGGGAGGATTGGCAAAGGCTCCAGCCAGGGGGTACAGGAAATGACCTTTGATCCGCTCATACCAGTACTGCTCCCATGATTCCAGCAGGCGCACCCCCATGGATCCCCCAAAGGTTAGGAAAGCAGCTTGGTAAAGATGAGCCTCTGCAATGAAACTAAACAAGTAAGCACAACTGAATTACAAAGAGGGGAAGTAATCAAAGAAATAACTAACCTCTATCTTGAAACTTCAACACGGGCACTTCAGTGCTTTCCGCTGGCCACTGATCGCTCATCTGCACCGCAACAAGAACATTTTCACCAAAAATCCGGTTTGGCGTCGCAGTCAGCTTTAAGTACCAGGCTTCTCCCTTTGGAATCGGCAGCTCCTCCTTCTCGATCATGTCCGACGCACGGAAGATCATGGCTATCGGGATAACCTCCTCCCTAATGAAGAAAAATTTATGTTTCCAGTCGTGGAAACTCTTCGGAGGGTTAAGCAAAATCTTCTTGGAAGATCCCCGGTTGCCAAATGAATAGAACCCCATGTTCCTTATCAGCTGATAGAATACCCTAAACCTCTCCATTGTGGGCTCTATATCATGGGATCGGCATAAAAACTCAAAGTGTCTCACCCTCACCATACCGGGTGAACTCATCTGGGATAGATGAAAGACATAATAATAGAGGATATGCGACAGGAACTCTGTCGCCGGCAACCGAAAGTTTCCTTGAAGAAAGAAATCTTCAAAAAGGGTTATATATCCCGGCGGTGCATCGGCGGCAGTCTGACCCTACCGGGGATACTGCGCATCCCACTCCGGTGGAAATCGGAACCCACGTGTAATCTGCTCAGATAGGCTCTGATCCCATTTGAGGACGAGGAGGGGACCTTCTTCATGTTGAGATTCTTTTTCAGCCATTTATAAAAGTAGTCGAAAACAGGATGGAAATTGTCTAAACTTCTGGGAAATTTGAAGGCTACCTTCAAAAAACTTGAAGATCTGCTTGAAGATTTGAAGAAACTCTGAATATTTGAGAGAAAAGTGGAAACAGTAGAAGGATTTGTGATTTCCTCTCTCCCCTCGTCATCTATATATACCCATCGCATTTAATTATATGGGTAAACGTGCCGAAATCACCGCGCGGGTATCCAATCAGCAGACGCCACGTAAGGCGGGATTCTCGGAGTAACGGTTACCACGCGCGCGTGGGCCTCACTCGCCTGACGAAAAGCCAAACCGTCAGGGACAGCTTGATGATGGCCGTGTCAGCAGTCAACTCAAATGTCGCCCTCAACGACATTTGCATCAACCTGCCAGAATTCAAAATTCAAGGTTTTTCCCGCTCAAATGACTACAAACTTCATGCAGAAGTTACCCAGGCCGCGCAACATTCACAATGGTAGTCGCGCCGTAGTAACTGACAAACACTTACACGCGCGCCATCTACCAAGACCAAGCAAGCATTTCTCACAGCTAGCACTTCCTTTTTTCTAAGTCCAGAGCTCCAACCATTTACTTCGCGCATGATGCAGCACTGGACTAGGGGGACTTGAAGGGGTATGGTCCCAAAAAGCCGCACAGACCTTTTTCAGGTCGTGCGCTGGACCATACTCCTTATTCAGCAAGCTGATTAATCTTAGTCTCGCGTGGGTTGCTTAAGCAAAGTTGACCTCGCGTGAGGTCCAAACGAGAGAAAACATCAGCTTAAGCACTTAGCATTCTGAATAAGAGCCTTCAACACCTACATCCTGCGCGGGCTAGTTACGTGCTCAGCAACGGTCGCGCAGGAGTTAAAGCACAAGGCCACTTTAGAAAGTGCACAAGGTACAAGTGGCAGAGGAAAGAACCAATCAGCGTCCAACAGGCTGTGCTCTATCGTGCTCCACGATCTTCTGACGTGCAGGAGACAATAAGTACACAAGGACGCCTATGTGGCACCAATCTGGGGGCGGCGACACCTGCCCCATGATCTCCACTTACCTGCTGATGGCAGAGGGACAACAAGGCCAACAACAGGGACACGTGGCTCCAATCATGGTGCGCCAGCACCGGAGATCTTCTAGAAGGCACTAACGGTCGATACCAGCGAGACAAGAAGGATATTCTCTGTTGTCGCCTTCCGGCCCAAGGCCCATCAGCCCATCTCTTCTTACACCTCTCCGGCTATAAATAAGGACCTTCATGCACAGGTTAATTCACTCTACTCTTTTCACTCTCACTCTTAACACACACTTATTTCTGTAACACCTCGAAAATTCACGTCCTATAATGTGTTGACACGTGTCATAAAGTTAAACGTGTGAAAGAAATATGATGGGAGGACTAAAGTTGACAAACATGGAAAGTATGTGAATATACGTATTCTAAGTGTCAACTGTGAATAAATATAATGTACATTAACCCTACACGACACTCATACCTTCAAACGAATAAATCATGGATCATACGAAGCAAAAAAGTGAGTAACTACAAACTACAGGGGTTAAATGTGTCAACATGTTAAAAATATACTTCTGAGTGACCTTTGGACAAACCCGAAGCTTTGTAAATGCAAATTATGCTCACTAGAATGCACGATTAAAATTTCATAACGTTTCGTTATCGTATGAGAAGGTTATGACCAAATTCGTGTGCGAAGGGTTAAAGTGTTAACGTTGAAAGTTAAGGCTTTTCGGGTTAATCGGAAGTGTTCAAGGACTTGGCAAAATGGGTATAAGTCCTAAAGTCCTTGATGGTAATTATGAGGGGGTCAAAATGCAATAAAACACTTGTTTGCCCTTTCAAATTAACCAAAGGTCAACTTGCAAAACAATAAAAATCGAAAATCAGAATAAGCAGGCCAGGCGGCCCGCTTTGTCTTTGGTTAAATCGGACGCGGGCCGCGTCCCAGGCCCAGATACAGAATACGGGGACAGACCCCTGTATACGCGGAGAAACGACTTTTAACCGGATTTTTCACATGGTGGGCGACCCCTAACTGTGCTAGAGCACTAGGTACAAGTGTTGGATGGTTGTGGTTGATCCTAGAGTTGGTTGTCAACATGTTACGGTGAGTGATTTCACTATAAAAGGCACCCTTATGCAACAATCATTCTCACACCATTCTATGCATTGTTGGATTGATTCTGGAGCTCAAACTTGCTTCCTAGTGATCATATCTCATGCATAGGACTTCAGTAAGTATTCTCCTCCTTCTCTAATTGAGTTTAGCTAGGATAATTAGCTAAAAGTCAAACCGTCGTAATTACGGTTTGACTTCGAGATTAGTCAATAATGACTCAGTCATATCTCGAATTAAAAGTAGTTATGAGTTGGTATTTATGTGGGTAATAAAACCTCAAAAGGGTTTCCCATGATCACCACTCTAACCAGGTCTAATGTCGGGTCAAACTTTTAATTAAAAAGTCAACATAATGCTTAAAATGTCATTTATGCATAATTAGCTGTCTAGAACATATATAACCTGTTTGATCATTGTTATAACTTAGTAATTAGTGTAAGAACATGTCCAAACCTGTTCAACCCGACTATTTCCTGTTTAGACCCGGTTCGGAACCGAAAGTCACATAGTTTGACTTTCACGTTGACTTTCAGTTCTGACCCGTTTAGGCATGTTCATTAGTTATCCAATTTATATGCATGTTTCCGTTAATTGCTCATATGTTGACCGTTATGCCCTTATTACCTTAAAACGTGATTTATGAAAATATAAAAGTGTAGAAACCTTTGTTACTGATATATAGACTTGTATGCAAAGTTTGACATCAGTTTGACTTGTAGTTTAAGAGTTATGCTCATTATCGCAAAACTAATGCTTTATGTTAATAAAATGGCGTAATTAGCGTATAGCCTAGTTAAACATACTTTTTGGTATCAAATATTTTACCCACTGATGTAATATATTATTTTGGGATTTTTAAAGATTTTTAATTAATTTTAGGCTGAGCATAACTCGTAGTCGTAGGCTTAATCCGGTAATTGTCGGTTTTGCCCTTACGGGCCATAAAATGAGTTTTACATATCTAAACGACCCCAAACCTTTTGCCACTGACTAGTTATGATAAATAAATTATTTTAAGCCTTCTGGAAATATAAAAATATCAGATTTAAGTATCGAACCCGATAATGGCCTTTAATCGCCTTATTTAGCGTTTTTAACGCATAGTATGTTTTAAAATCATATTGGACATACCCGGGTTGATACCTACTGATATAAGAGGCAAATTATAATATTTTAACAGTAAGCAAAGGTTGATAAACTCATACTTCAGTTTTGAGCTTTTCGGCTTATGTGAAATTACCAAAATACCCCTACGGGGCCTAGTTTGGTTAAAAATGATAAGTTTCACATACATGCTTTAACCTACTGATGTAACTTAGCAAATTGAGTATATTTGCTGATTACATCAGACCTGTAACTCAGGTTGTCACTTAAACCCTTTTTATAAACTTTTAAATGACCAAACTACCCCTACGGGGCCTAGTTTGTGTTTAAACACATTTCGGGCATAACGAAAGACACCTTACTGATGTCACTACATATTTGAGACATAATTAACTTAGGAAACCTGTATATAGCTCTCATGACTACCCGTCACGCTTATTACGCGTACGGTTAGGTTTATGTAACAAGTTTACATAAATTAGCCGAAACGGGTCAAACCTTAACGGTTTTATCTCAAAATCCAGAATGTGAATAATAAACCCATATTAAACAAGTCTTCAAACTTGTCGGGTCTGCATCACATTCTATCCGGTCTTCGCTTAATCGTGCGTACGAACCGTATCTTGAAACTAGCCGGTCTAAGCTTAAGCTTAATAAAAGACCCGTTAGCATTCTAATAGGTTATTATAAACCTTCGTTCCAGATTAGGAGAACTAGTAAAAGCTATGTGCATTTTGCTTGTTGTGATTAATACTTACTCAGGTAAATACTTTTAACTTATTTTCCCTATACGGGCTTGGGTTACGGTATATAGTATACCGCTTGATCGGGCATCAAATCTCCACGCTTAGTGGGTAGTTGAATAATTTGATCGGCTCGTTTAAACAGTCTTGTTTACTTTACAGCCTTTGGGGGGTTAATGACCATGTCCCGGATATCCTTGGCATCATCTTACGAGATGGCCGCGACCTGAGCACGGGGTGTAGGCGTACACCATCCGTGTATAACTCAATGATGTGGTGTGTCTATTGATCTTTAACCCGGACTAGATCCGGGCTACTGAACGCATAAGTAACATGTAATTCGTTCACAAGATTATAATATTAAATAATTCTCCCAAGTTAAATAAAAATGTTTATGCCATGTGCACCCAAACCAATTTTCAATCATTTTCCAAAATGAGTCAGTTGAATGTATTTACCAGTGTAAACTGACGTATTTTCCCAAAAAGACTGAATGCAGGTACTAAACGAAATTGGCTGGATTGTCTCCTAAGCATCAATAAAAAGTCTCGCAAGCTTAGGATGCCTGAAGTCTGTTGAACCATTTATATTATTTTGTTTCGATCCGTTCTGTGGATAAACTTCCGGATATTGTTACATTGATAAACAATATTAAATTCGGTTGTATCATATTTTAAATTTGCTTCCGCTGTGCATATTAATATTGTGTTGTTTGACTATTACGTTGCCAACCACGTCACGATACTCCCCCACCGGGCCCACCGGTGACACGTGGAAATCGGGGTGTGACAGGTTGGTATCAGAGCCAACTCTGAGTGAATTGAACACTAGCCTTTTGTGTTTAATCTCAGTACACAATTGCACATTTCTAAACCTTCGAGTCTAGACTTATAACATAGGACAAATTCTACCTTATTCGGTTTTTGTTTTGTCCTTTAAATTTTATATTTGTTATTGTTATCTTATGCTTTATCGACAGGAACATCAAAATGCCTCCGAGATTTTTCAGAACACGAGGGCGAGGCAAGGGGCCAGTCACCGCCCCCAATGACCATGAAGCTGGACCGTCCAATGTACGAGCTCCAACTGCTACGGAAAGCGAAAATCCACGTCGGAACAGGAGAAACCTGTTCGAACCGGCGAGACGATCAGTTTCGCACAGCTCTACACCTCTGGTCCACAATTCATACGGACCACATTCGGAAGACGAGCCCAACAACCCTCTGCCTTCCTACATACCGCTACAGAGATCTTTGTCCCATCATTCCTATGGGGACCCTACTCCAGTGTTCAGAGGTCAGTTTAACCCGGCCAACTACTTACAAGAACCCGTGGGTTTTAACCCACTGGGTCCAGAGGACCACTTTTCAGGAGATCACGCAGATGATATGGACAAGGATACGGACCCCGTCATGCCGGCGAGTGGTACTCCAAACCATCCGATCGAGATCTCCGACGGATCGTCTTTTCACGGATCACCCTATGGTGGTCCAGACAGTTTCCAAGCCTTGTTTAATCAGCACGAGTGGTACTATACGCCTTCTCACCACTCGTCGTCTCATGGGCAGCAACAGCAGCAGCAGCCACAGCCGCAGCCGCATCATCAAGATTCATCTGAGGATCACCGGTTTGTGGCAGTTACGCCACCACCTCCACCGCCACCAGTTCAGCCGGCACCTCCTCAACCGCCAAGGCGTAGGAGAACCGGTGCCCGCATATCGGCACGACCAGGGAACTTCCATCTCAGTTCCCCACGACAGTCAAGTGCTAGTCATTACCCGCCATATCAGGAGGACCCACAAATGGGTGGACCTTCCAACCCCGCTATGCCACAGCCGCCGCCAATGGGTTTTGACAACCCAATCCCAGCTTATACAGGTTCCATGGCTTACAACCCGTTCGAACCGCCAGTCCACCACGACTATGGATATGCAGAGGTCGATCCTTACTTGATGGATGCCAACTACAATGCCCTGCAACCCGAAGGACCATACGGAGCTCCATGGGGAGTTGGGTACCCAACACAAGGGTACCAAATACCACCTAGGCCTATCATACAGACTCAATCGCAGCCACCTAGGTTCTCCCCACCCGAGCATGAGGAACTCCTATAGAGGCTGGATCAGGTGGAATGGGAAGTGCACAGGGACCGTAGGGAGAGGCAGACATTCTTTCAGGGATTAGTAGGATTGATCAAGGGGAAGAACAAGAAGGATCATTGAATCCTTCCATTTTCTGTGTAAGCCCCTGCGCGGGTGTATTTGGTTGTTAAGCCCCTATGTGGGTATGTGTGTTGTATGTTTGTTTTGAGCCCCTGCGTGGGCCTATCTTTCTATTTTCCGTTAACCCCTGCGTGGGTATGATGTTTAGTTGTTAAGGTCCCTACGAGGACTAGTTTGTTTGTTTAAAAGCCCCTGCGTGGGCAAGTACTTGTTTAAAACCCCTGCGTGGGTAATGGTTGTTGTTTGGAAAAGACCAGTTTAGGGCAATATGTAACATATGTAAAATAAATGGAATGTTGTTTTTATAAATTTCATGCTTGCCATTTTGTGCATAAATATTTACAAATGAAATAAATAAATTAAAATCATTCCTTTTAAATTAATCTGCCTATGTAATTATTTAATTAAGAATCTTAAAGTGTGAAACCTAGCCTTGTGTCAAATATAAAACCGGGCCAAAATGGTAAGACCTATTTAAAAGATTCAAATCCCTGTTAACATCTTAAAACATGTTAACACTCTTGGCAGAAGTGATTCGTTAAAATCACATGTCATTTTATATATATAAGGATTCTTTAGAAGATTCCAAACCCAATTATATGATCTCTGAATCATGGGTTAAGATTATCAATTAAGATGATCATATTTTACCATACGTGGTAACATGATGCCTACGGGCCCAGCTCACTTCCATATGAGCCAAAAGACAGAGGTAGCTATGACTCCCTGTCCGATAAGGGTAATGAACTAGGTTCAAACCTTAAAAGTCTTGATTCTCTGAAATCATAGCTTATAATCTAAATTGTCCACGTGACTAAGCCATATGTGCTAATATATATTGTTATTGTTTATGTTTAGGATAAATTTTAATTGAAATCCTAAATTAATATGATTAATAAGTTAACCAAATATGGTCTCTGTTTACCATGGTTAACGAATTACCCTAAGGGGTAATTCCATAATAAAATCCCAAATAAAATATTGACCTTGTTTTCTGCAACAGTTCAATACAAATGGCTAACTCCAATGAAGTCAATAGCCATCCAGCGGAGCCAAATGAGAACGCCCAGATTACGTTAACGGGTGCCGAATTAAAAGCGATCATAGACGGCGCTGTTACTCAGGCTTTGGATAGGCATTATGAAGAATACAGTGGTACTCGAAGTAGGACCCACTCTGCATCACATTCAAAGCCCAAGACACATTCTGAGGCTCATAGCAAGCCTCCTCCCAAAAAGAATGGACCCAAGAAAGATGGTGATGACCGTCAGTCCACCAACCATCAAAGTATCCCATCTCAGCATATAGTACTGCATCAAGAACCCCGTAACAAGGGTTGCTCCTATAAGTACTTCGTGTCTTGTAAGCCCAGGGATTTTACTGGGGAAAAAGGAGCCGTCGACTGTATGACTTGGCTGGACGAGATGGACACGGTGGTAGACATCAGCGGGTGCGCTGAAAGGGATATAGTTAAGTTTGTGTCACAGTCCTTCAAGGGTGAAGCGTTAGCTTGGTGGAGATCTCTGATGGAAGCCTCCGGAAAGATCCCGTTGTATAATATGTCGTGGGATCAATTCATTGCCCTAATCAAGGAAAATTTCTGCCCTCAACATGAGGTAGAGAAGATAGAATCTGACTTTCTATCGTTGGTGATGAAGAACCTCGACTGTCAAGCTTACCTGACAAGCTTCAATACGCTGTCCCGGTTGGTTCCCTACCTGGTAACCCCGGAGCCAAAAAGAATCGCTCGCTTTATTGGTGGTTTAGAACCCGAGATCAAGGCAAGCGTAAAAGCTTCCCGGCCAGCTACCTTCAGGTCTTTAACTGACATTTCCTTATCCCTCACTCTGGATGCGGTCAGGCAGAGATCGCTGAGGAATAAGGAGGCCGAGAAGAGGAAGCGTGAAGATGATGGTTCGCGAAGGTCGAACAAGAAACACCGTGGGAATGGTGACAACAAGAAGGGGTCTGAGTCGAAGAAGGATGGGCATAAGTCTGATGAGAAGCCCAAGTGTAAAATTTGCAAGAAGCAGCACTATGGAAAGTGCAGACTGGAGTCGAACTCTCAGACTCAGTCGAAACCCTTTGCTTGTGGAATTTGCAAGTCCACGGACCACAAGACCCTGGATTGCAAAAAGATAAAAGACGCAACGTGCTACCGTTGCAATGAAAAAGGGCACATCAAGACCAACTGCCCAAAGTACAACAAGAAGCCTGAGGAGGCTAAGAAGACTAATGCCAGAGTCTTCAGAATGGACGCGAAAGAAGCTGTGCAAGACGATAATGTCATAACAGGTACATTCCTTGTAAATGATGTCTTTGCAAGAGTACTTTTTGATTCAGGCGCAGATAAGTCTTTCGTAGATCATAAGTTTTGTAAATTGTTGGATTTACCTGTCAAAACCCTAAGCGTAAACTATGAGGTAGAGTTAGCAGATGGTACCATAGAAACCGTCTCTACTGAGTTAGAGGGATGTGTTATATCCATTAAGAACCATTCTTTTCCTCTGTCTCTACTTCCGCTTAAATTGGCTGGTTTTGACATAGTTCTGGGTATGGACTGGTTATCTCATAACCAGGCCCAAATTGTCTGTAACCAGAAACAAGTGGTAATAAAGACTCCATCTGGTGAATCACTTACCATTCGGGGAGATACCCAGTATGGGCTGCCTGAGCAGGTGACTATGCTCAAGGCTTCCAAGTGTTTGAAGAAGGGGTGTGTCATTTACATGGCGCAAGTGATTATTGATGAGCCTAAACCGAAGATAGAAGACATCCCTGTCATTTCTGAATACCCAGAAGTGTTTCCTGAAGATCTACCTGGTTTACCACCAGATAGACAAGTTGAATTCAGGATCGATATCATCCCCGGAGCGGCACCAGTTGCTAGAGCACCATACAGATTGGCACCCACAGAAATGAAGGAGTTGCGGACGCAGCTAGATGAATTACTGGCTAAAGGTTTCATTAGACCTAGTTCATCTCCTTGGGGAGCGCCAATCTTGTTTGTCAAGAAGAAGGATGGGTCGATGCGTCTGTGCATCGACTATCGCGAGCTTAATAAAGTCACGATCAAGAATAGGTATCCTCTGCCCAGAATCGACGATTTGTTCGATCAGCTTCAAGGGGCAAGTTACTTCTCGAAGATTGATTTGAGGTCAGGCTACCATTAATTGAAGGTCAAGGATGAAGACGTTCACAAGACTGCATTTAGGACTCGTTACGGTCACTACGAGTTCCTAGTGATGCCTTTTGGGCTCACTAATGCACCAGCCGCGTTCATGGATCTCATGAATCGCGTCTGCAAGCCTTACTTAGATAAATTCGTCATCGTCTTCATCGATGACATCCTTATTTATTCTAAGAATCAAGCTGACCATGAGAAACACCTTCGTTGTATTCTCAAACTTCTACACCAGGAGAAACTCTATGCCAAATTCTCTAAATGTGAATTTTGGCTTCGTGAAGTCCAATTTCTTGGACATATGGTCAGTGAGCGTGGTATCCAGGTGGATCCCGCTAAAGTTGAAGCTGTTATGAATTGGAAAGAGCCAAAGACGCCTACGGAGATTCGTAGCTTCCTGGGATTGGCAGGATATTACAGGCGTTTCATTGAAAATTTTTCAAGGATTGCTGCACCCCTAACTTCCCTGACCAAGAAGAAAGTAAAGTTCGTTTGGGGCCCTAAGCAGCAAGAGTCCTTCGATGTTTTGAAACAGAAGTTGAGCAATGCTCCTGTGCTTACATTACCTGAAGGCACTGAAGAATTCGTAGTTTACTGCGATGCTTCACACACCGGCATGGGGTGCGTGCTTATGCAAAAAGGCAAGGTTATTACCTATGCATCACGACAGTTAAAGGTGCACGAAAAGAATTACACCACCCACGACTTGGAATTGGGTGCCGTTGTGTTCGCACTAAAACTGTGGAGGCATTATCTATATGGAATCAAGTTTGTGATCTATTCTGATCACAAGAGCCTCCAGCATCTGTTTAATTAGAAAGAATTAAACATGAGGCAACGCCGTTGGATGGAGACCTTGAATGATTATGATTGTGAAATCAAATACCATCCCGGCAAGGCGAATGTAGTCGCTGATGCCTTGAGTCGAAAGGAAAGGATGAAACCTATCCGAATCAATGCCAAGCGTATGGAGATAAAGAATAATTTGATGGAAAGGTTGTTAGCTGCACAGAAGGAAGCTGTGTTGGAAGCTAACTATCCTAATGAAAAGTTAGGGGTAACTGAGGAGCAGTTAACTCTTAGCAAGGACGGAATTTTAAGATTGAATGGGCGAATATGGGTTCCAATTTATGGGGGACTTCGTGATGTTATCCTCTAGGAAGCCCACAATTCCAAATACTCCGTTCATCCTGGAGCTGATAAGATGTACCAGGATCTGAAGGCAAATTATTGGTGGATAGGCTTGAAAAAGTCTGTAGCCACTCATGTAGCTAAATGCTTGACTTGTGCGCAAGTCAAGGCCGAGCATCAAAAACCGTCAGGTTTGCTACAACAGCCTGAGCTTCCTACGTGGAAGTGGGAAATGGTGACGATGGATTTCATCACCAAGTTGCCAAAGACAAAGAAAGGCAATGATACAATATGGGTCATAGTTGACAGACTGACTAAGTCAGCTCATTTCTTACCCATCAAGGAGACTTATAGCTCCGACATGTTAGCCCAGTTGTACGTTGATAAGATTGTAGCCCTACATGGCATACCTGTAGCTATTATCTCTGACCGGGATACTAGGTACACGTCACACTTTTGGAAAAGTTTCCAACAATCTTCGGGCACACGTTTGAATTTTAGTACGGCTTATCATCCTCAGACTGACGGTCAGAGTGAGCGTACTATTCAAACGTTGGAAGACATGCTACGTGCATGTGCGATCGATTTGGGAGGTAGTTGGGATAAGAACCTACCATTAATCGAATTCTCCTACAACAATAGCTACCATTCCAGCATCAAGGCTGCGCCTTTTGAGGCATTATACGGTAGAAAGTGTAGATCGCCAGTTTGTTGGGCGGAAGTTGGAGAAGTCCAGCTATCAGGACCAGAGATTGTGTTCGAAACGACGAACAAGATTGTCCAGATTCGTGACAATCTCAAAGCTGCCCGGGATAGGCAGAAGAGTTACGCTGATCCAAATCGTAAGGATTTTCACTTCGAAGTAGGTGACAAAGTCCTACTTAAAGTGTCACCTTGGAAAGGAGTGATGCGATTTGGTAAGAAAGGCAAGCTAAGCCCGAGATACATAGGACCTTTCGAGGTTATCGAACGTGTCGGGTCAGTTGCCTATAAGTTGAACTTACCGGAAGAGCTCAGTGGAATTCACAATGTGTTCCACATCTGCAACCTGAAGAAGTGCGTCGCTGATGAATCACTGGTTATACCGCATACAGATGTGCATATAGATGAGAGCTTAAAATTTGTTGAAAAACCTTTGTCGATTGAAGATCGACAGGTAAGGAAGCTTCGAAGGAAGCATATACCTTTTGTAAAGGTCAAATGGGATGCCCGTAGAGGTCCCGAATACACGTGGGAGGTTGAATCCACGATGAAAGAAAAATACCCTTACTTATTTCAGTAAATCTCGGGTCGAGATTTATTTTAAGGGGGTGAGGATGTAACACCTCGAAAATTCACGTCCTATAATGTGTTGACACGTGTCATAAAGTTAAACGTGTGAAAGAAATATGATGGGAGGACTAAAGTTGACAAACATGGAAAGTATGTGAATATACGTATTCTAAGTGTCAACTGTGAATAAATATAATGTACATTAACCCTACACGACACTCATACCTTCAAACGAATAAATCATGGATCATACGAAGCAAAAAAGTGAGTAACTACAAACTACAGGGGTTAAATGTGTCAACATGTTAAAAATATACCTCTGAGTGACCTTTGGACAAACCTGAAGCTTTGTAAATTCAAATTATGCTCACTAGAATGCACGATTAAAATTTCATAACGTTCCGTTATCGTATGAGAAGGTTATGACCAAATTCGTGTGCGAAGGGTTAAAGTGTTAACGTTGAAAGTTAAGGCTTTTCGGGTTAATCGGAAGTGTTCAAGGACTTGGCAAAATGGGTATAAGTCCTAAAGCCCTTGATGGTAATTATGAGGGGGTCAAAATGCAATAAAAATCGAAAATCAGAATAAGCAGGCCAGGCGGCCCGCTTTGTCTTTGGTTAAATCGGACGCGGGCCGCGTCCCAGGCCCAGATACAGAATACGGGGACAGACCCCTGTATACGCGGAGAAACGACTTTTAACCGGATTTTTCACATGGTGGGCGACCCCTAACTGTGCTAGAGCACTAGGTACAAGTGTTGGATGGTTGTGGTTGATCCTAGAGTTGGTTGTCAACATGTTATGGTGAGTGATTTCACTATAAAAGGCACCCTTATGCAACAATCATTCTCACACCATTCTCTGCATTGTTGGATTGATTCTGGAGCTCAAGCTTGCTTCCTAGTGATCATATCTCGTGCATAGGACTTCAGTAAGTATTCTCCTCCTTCTCTAATTGAGTTTAGCTAGGATAATTAGCTAAAAGTCAAACCGTCGTAATTACGGTTTGACTTCGAGATTAGTCAATAATGACTCAGTCATATCTCGAATTAAAAGTAGTTATGAGTTGGTATTTATGTGGGTAATAAAACCTCAAAAGGGTTTCCCATGATCACCACTCTAACCAGGTCTAATGTCGGGTCAAACTTTTAATTAAAAAGTCAACATAATGCTTAAAATGTCATTTATGCATAATTAGCTGTCTAGAACATATATAACCTGTTTGATCATTGTTATAACTTAGTAATTAGTGTAAGAACATGTCCAAACCTGTTCAACCCGACTATTTCCTGTTTAGACCCGGTTCGGAACCGAAAGTCACAAAGTTTGACTTTCACGTTGACTTTCAGTTCTGACCCGTTTAGGCGTGTTTTAGAAATGCCTCAGAGCTTTAATTGGATTAGGTTACTTGTTAGAACAACCCTCTGTGATTATACACCTTGGTTCATTAGTTATCCAATTTATATGCATGTTTTCGTTAATTGCTCATATGTTGACCGTTATGCCCTTATTACCTTAAAACGTGATTTATGAAAATATAAAAGTGTAGAAACCTTTGTTACTGATATATAGACTTGTATGCAAAGTTTGACATCAGTTTGACTTGTAGATTAAGAGTTATGCTCATTATCGCAAAACTAATGCTTTATGTTAATAAAATGACGTAATTAGCGTATAGCCTAGTTAAACATACTTTTTGGTATCAAATCTTTTACCCACTGATGTAATATATTATTTTGGGATTTTTAAAGATTTTTAATTAATTTTAGGCTGAGCATAACTCGTAGTCGTAGGCTTAATCCGGTAATTGTCGGTTTTGCCCTTACGGGCCATAAAATGAGTTTTACATATCTAAACGACCCAAAACCTTTTGCCACTGATTAGTTATGATAAATAAATTATTTTAAGCCTTCTGGAAATATAAAAATATCAGATTTAAGTATCGAACCCGGTAATGGCCTTTAATCGCCTTATTTAGCGTTTTTAACGCATAGTATGTTTTAAAATCATATTGGACATACCCGGGTTGATACCTACTGATATAAGAGGCAAATTATAATATTTTAACAGTAAGCAAAGGTTGATAAACTCAGACTTCAGTTTTGAGCTTTTCGGCTTATGTGAAATTACCAAAATACCCCTACGGGGCCTAGTTTGGTTAAAAATGATAAGTTTCACATACATGCTTTAACCTACTGATGTAACTTAGCAAATTGAGTATATTTGCTGATTACATCAGACCTGTAACTCAGGTTGTCACTTAAACCCTTTTTATAAACTTTTAAATGACCAAACTACCCCTACGGGGCCTAGTTTGTGTTTAAACACATTTCGGGCATAACGAAAGACACCTTACTGATGTCACAACATATTTGAGACATAATTAACTTAGGAAACCTGTATATAGCTCTCATGACTACCCGTCACGCTTATTACGCGTACGGTTCGGTTTATGTAACAAGTTTACATAAATTAGCCGAAACGGGTCAAACCTTAACGGTTTTATCTCAAAATCCAGAATGTGAATAATAAACCCATATTAAACAAGTCTTCAAACTTGTCGGGTCTAAATCACATTCTATCCGGTCTTCGCTTAATCGTGCGTACGAACCGTATCTTGAAACTAGCCGGTCTAAGCTTAAGCTTAATAAAAGACCCGTTAGCATTCTAATAGGTTATTATAAACCTTCGTTCCAGATTAGGAGAACCAGTAAAAGCTACGTGCGTTTTGCTTGTTGTGATTAATACTTACTCAGGTAAATACTTTTAACTTATTTTCCCTATACGGGCTTGGGTTACGGTATATAGTATACCGCTTGATCGGGCATCAAATCTCCACGCTTAGTGGGTAGTTGAATAATTTGATCGGCTCGTTTAAACAGTCTTGTTTACTTTACAGCCTTTGGGGGGTTAATGACCATGTCCCGGATATCCTTGGCATCATCTTACGAGATGGCCGCGACCTGAGCACGGGGTGTAGGCGTACACCATCCGTGTATAACTCAATGATGTGGTGTGTCTATTGATCTTTAACCCGGACTAGATCCGGGCTACTGAACGCATAAGTAACATGTAATTCGTTCACAAGATTATAATATTAAATAATTCTCCCAAGTTAAATAAAAATGTTTATGCCATGTGCACCCAAACCAATTTTCAATCATTTTCCAAAATGAGTCAGTTGAATGTATTTACCAGTGTAAACTGACGTATTTTCCCAAAAAGACTGAATGCAGGTACTAAACGAAATTGGCTGGATTGTCTCCTAAGCATCAATAAAAAGTCTCGCAAGCTTAGGATGCCTGAAGTCTGTTGAACCATTTATATTATTTTGTTTCGATCCGTTCTGTGGATAAACTTCCGGATATTGTTACATTGATAAACAATATTAAATTCGGTTGTATCATATTTTAAATTTGCTTCCGCTGTGCATATTAATATTGTGTTGTTTGACTATTACGTTGCCAACCACGTCACGATACTCCCCCACCGGCCCACCGGTGACACGTGGAAATCGGGGTGTGACAATTTCCTCAAAGCAGATACTTAATCTCACGCCGGGGTCTGGTTAAGAGGGAAACCCCATATTGTGACAACCCGACTTTCCAAGGTCTTTCCTCGACACGTTACTTGTTCACAACTATGTCTTCATAATTTGTTTTAATTTGTTTGCATTGAAATTGTGCACAGTTGTTCTATGATTGTTATGTTGTGTCATTGTTTGGGTAGTGTTCGACAACTTCTGAATTACTTAAGTATATAAACTAAACTTCACTCGACAAAAATCATGGTGTTTCGTCAACATGAGGCCCGACGAAACATGGTGTTTCGTCAATGGACAGGTCCTTCGTCGAGCATGGGCCTCAGCCCAAAACAATTAGCGGCCCAGGTCTGATGTGTTATAAATTCATGGCGCCTTAGACGTAAAACAGAAACCCTAAGTTCCTCTCATCTTCTCCCTACACTTCGACGACAGCCTTTCCATTCGAACTCCTCCCTTGCTCGTTCCAGCATCATCGTATACGCACAAATGTACGGTTAGTATCCTGTCGATTACTAGATTCGAACATGTGTTATAACAGATTAGGATCCTGTGAACTCTTGATATTTACTAGAACATGAGAATAATTATAATTTAGGAATGTGCATCGTAATTTGATCTGTATGGTTTGGTTTCATGTATGAGGGTCAGTGGTTGGTGTTGATGATAGGGGTTTGATAGATTGATTGTGTTAATACACTGTTCATGTATGTAAAGATCGTTCATGCGTAGATCAAAGAATTAGGACTGTTTGACACATATGTTTAATGATATAACTTGACGGCTTGATTCGATGTGAATAATAAATCTTGATATTAATTTTTGGTAAACGAGTAATAGGAATAATGATTCGAGTGGTAACTGTTGTTAGCAATGATTTGGAACAAACTGACATGTTTAGGGTTAGAAATTACTGATGATTGAATTATGTGCATGATGTAAACTGTTGAGCATAAACTGTAACTGTTAGAAACATAACGTTTGATCCGATAGGGAATTGATAAACTTGTTTGCTGAAATCACGGGAGTTGGTTATTAAGGAAATAGTGTAACTGTATGTATGCGACGAAACATGCATCTTGACGAAACACTCCTCACGGCGAATCACGGGTCTTTCGTCTAGTAAGATCACGACGAAACTTGAGTCTTTCGTCGATAGGGGAAACAAACACAGTGGACTAAGTTGACTTTGTTGATGAAAGATATGTTAATGAAATCATGTTACCTACTGTTAACAATGATTAAGTATGACCAAGGAGATATGAGTTGGTCTTTTCTTGCGTATAGCACACTTAACTCTTAAGCACTGTTACGAAACATGCATATGAATTGTAGGGGATTATATGAGTTGTATGACTGCTATGATAGTTTGTATGCACATTATGATTATACATGAACGTAAACTGATTACGAGTGCTTGAATACCTTAGGGTGTGACTGTTTAAGTGTGAACAAGTAACAAATCATACCGAGCAAACCAAGGTGAGTTCACTGCTCTTTTTCCAAGCATGCGTCCCGGGTTGGGACATCTGGTAAACGTTCCGGGGAGGAATGTCGGGTAATGGGTTTGACTGGAATGTTAAACCTGGGTTGTTGGTTAATACACGTCTGTATCTATCACTCAAGTCCCTCCTACCGATTGTTGCTTGTAGGGCAACGGGGTATTAGTTAGTAGCGCTACTTAGGTTTGGCACACTCACACCGCACCGAGGAGGTCGGGAGTGAACTAATGACCCCCATCTTGACCATTGCTTTGATAGAGGCAATGGGGTTTAGGGCAAATAATCTGGAGCCATCGGCGGTAAGCGTGTGATTAACAACAATGAATTTGTGAAATGTTTTAATCTGGTAACTGGTAACTAAACACGTTAACAAAACCTTGAACTCACCAACGTCGTCTGACACACTTGTCTGCATGCTTGCAGGTCGTTAGAATCTTGATTATGGACTTGCTATCTGGGAGTGCTGGAGTGGTCATGGATCGAGACTCTTGGATACTTATTACATTGGTTTAGAACACTTGTTTTGAAATAGTTGATTTACAAATTACTATATGCTTTCTCTGAACGTTTACTTTGGTTTTAACTTATGACTTGGATTTATCTTATGCAATGAATCAAATGTTTTATTTAAATATTTATTATTGGTTCAATGTGATTGGTGGCTTGGATCCTGGTACGTCACACGTCCCGCGGTGTTCCCACACGTGGTATTTTGGGGGTGTGACACATATTCCCCTCTTAACGAGCTAACAGTGTTCTGTTTTGTAGGAAGATCGGATCATTACGGAGCTCAGGAAAGCTAAAGAAGATTAACCCTCATGTTTGAAACATAAACCAAACTAATTAAACCTAAAATTAGTGTCGTGTTTCTTCAGGACGTTTAACGTTTAAAGTCTTGAGTCTGTATTATACCGGACAAAGGTTTCGTTAGGTTTTGCTAGGTGTCGTTAGGCAATGTCAGGTCAGTATACGGTACGACACGATGCGAAGAAACTGAACAAGATCAGACATGATGTCATCATGACTAAATGATGACATCATAACCAACGTCATAATATCACGTGCATGGAATTCAGATTAGTTAAAGGTCAACATGCGTGGATGTGGTTATCAGCCATTCGACCGAATGAAGAAAAGAAACCAATTTCATTCGGATGGGTATCGCACATCCGATCGGATGAGGTGTGCTTTTCGATCGGACGAGGAATCTTTGGTATTTCCTATAAATAGGCCTGGCCATCCGATCATATCTCAAACAAAACAGTGAACATCAGAGAACACACAAGAAGTCCATCCGTTCAAACAACAGTTCTTCAAGTTCTTCACTGATCATCATCTACAACAACAAGATCACTCTCGGTTTCGTCTTGTTCTTAGATTTCGAGTGTTCATGTATGTAGATCGAGTCGAAACTCTGTCCGGTTGTCGTTGATACGTAATAAAACGACGTTTATTTACGTTTCGGCGCACGATTACGGTTCGATTTAACGGATTCCGCACGTTAAATCGAATTCATCGCAGATCTAGTGATCGTTTACGATCCGATCCTGAACTCACAAGTGGTATTAGAGCTACGGATGCTCTGCGTGTAATCGTGATCGAAATCGGACGAGTTTCGGTGAAATCGATTTGGTTTTCGTTTGATTTTGGACTGTTTAAGGTTGAGTTTCTGTGATTTCGGACTGATTTGCCAATTTACGGTTGAAATTTTGATAAATCCGAACTGATTACATCTATATCAGTTTGTTTTCATTTGAAGTTTCAAGTTTTTCGAACATTATAATTTGAAACTAATTTGATAAACAGATCTGATCTGAAATCTAAAGTTTGTGTTCATAATCTCATAAAACCATATTCAATCAAGTATACAATAAAAATCGTAAAAACTTCATATTCGTGTTTCAACTATGAATCATGTTATGGATCTGAGTTGCTGAAGTTCTGAGTTTGCGCCATTTCACAATTTGAAATTTGGATCTGAATTGAAATCGAATATGTTGTTTCTGATTCAGCGTTGATAGATAGGTGTAAATTCGATAATAGTTGTTGTGATTGTTTGTGCAATCTGAATTCCGAATCTGTTTTTGTTTGAACTGATCATTGCTGAATCGTTTCGAGTGAACTGAGTATTGTAGGACTGCTTCGGTTGATTTGTGATGTGTTTCTAATCAAATTTGAACATTCAGATGGATTTAGATCAATATCGGACTGATTTCGTTTGATTTTCGGCAAATTTGGAATTGTTTTTGAATAGTTTCGGTGAAAACTGTTTGAATTAGTTATTTGTCCGATGAATTTCGAACTAATCCGGTATGATTTTGAACAGTTTTAGTTGATTCGATACAAGTTTTGTTCGATTACATACTGGATTTGGTTGATTTACGGTGTAATCGGATCAGATTTTATTGAGTTTCAGTGAATTTTGGTCTGATTCGGTGAAAGTTTCGAACTGTTTCAGTAAAATTGAATGATTTTTGGTTAGTTTTCAATATGATTTTGATCTAAGTCGGATTGTTGCGAATTGTTTTTATCGCTGAAATTGAATCGAAACAAGATATTTTGATCACAAAGTCATAGAAATCTCTTTGAAACTATAAAACTGCAACGGAATTATAGAAAGAGTCATATAATTTCAGCATAGAATTTGCTAAAAGTTTTCTGTTTGATTCTTCGAGACAATTCTGTTGAATCAGAACAATAAATCTGTCACATCTTGAAGATTATCTCAGAAAATCACATCCGTGCGGATCATTATTTGTTCAAGATCTGAATATTTTCGAAAAAAAAAAACTGAAACTGGATTGAACTTCTTGTTGTTGATTTAGCGAAATAACAATCTGCAGTATCAGTTGCAATCTCATTTGAGTAATCTCAGATCTAAACAAACTGATGATGTGTTAAGATTCAGATTTGTTGTAGATTTTATGTTAGTAGAATGAAAAGATTGTTTGTTGTTCGATTTCAGATCTGATATCACACTGTAGAAGTGATTTGCAGTTGTTTTTGTGAAAAGAAAGTGCCGATTGGATCTGAAAGAACCTTCAAGATCTGAATCGACTTGGATTGATTTTCGACGAGTTTCGATTTCAGACCATTTCAGATTGATTTTCAGATCAAAATCTAATTGTTTTTGAACAGTAATAATTGTTTTTGGATTAATCTTTGTTTGAGTCAGACTGTTTCGAGATAATTTGAATGAGTTTTGATCTGTTTAAACAAGTTCAGTGGTGATTCGGTGTGATTTAGTGTTCTTCGAGCAGTTTATATCACGAACAAGTGTTTAAGAATTGAATCAAAGTTGGTTGTGATTGAAATCGGTTTTCGAGAAAAAAAAAGTTTGTGAAACTAACTGAAATTCATATGCAGATTGTTATTCGCTGAAATCATCTATTTGTTGTCCATCCGAAAACAGAATTGCACATGTGCAGAATCTGTTCATTTTAGCGCTCAGATTACTGTTCATCCATCCGCTGCAATATTCAGAAGTTCGAAACAGTTTATTCGCTGATAATTCGCTGCAGACCCGAATCAGTTTGGAGTTTATTTGGTGTACAGTTTGGTGTCGTTTGATTCATTTGGTGTTTCTCAGGTCTGTGTTTGCTGATTTCTCAGAATCGGTGATCAACTAGTCATCCGCAGAATCTGTTCGCTCAGAATTAGATCAGAATTAGTTCGCTGAAAAATTATTCATTCGCAAAACAGATTCATCCGCAGAACTGATCCGAAAAATCAAGATCATTCGCAGTTTCAGAATTTGATTCGGTTTTGAGTGGTTTGAATTTACGAATCAAGGATTTCAAATTTTATACAAAAATCAGAAGTTGATTCGGACAGATCGGTTATTTACGTCTCTGATTTGCAGATTGATTTCATTGTTTCAGAGTTGATTCATTCGTTTGAATCTGGTCAGTTAAATGTTTTCATCCGAGTGAATACATTCAATTGCAGGTATATCAGTTTTATACCTACACATCTGGCCGATTGTCCATTCGGTAATAAAACTCATTCGGCCGAAAGGAGTTATTAAGATTCATTCGTATTACAGAATTTGGTTACAAACTTTTGCTGCAGATACAAGTACAGAAGGCTGTTAAACAGTTCACGCAGAATTTGAATCATTTTGATAATGTCCATCCGTAGAGCTGCAGAGTTGAGTTCGTCAACTGCATTCTTCATCTGTTAAACAAGTCTATTCGCAGTTTAAATTGATCATCCGCAGAATATTCGCTCGAGTTAAATATTCCTCATCCACAAGTTTTGAAACAGATTCGCACATTTACAGTTTTGATTGCATTCGCATACTTCACAGTTTCGCAGATTCAAAATTCAGTCCGCAGAATTGATCCAGTTCATTTGCAGATTTCGCTAAAATCAGACCTTAGTTCATCAGTTCATTTGTGGTTATTTGTTGACTAACGCGGACCCAGACTCATACATTTGCGCAGACTCAGAAATATCACATCCGCAAAAGTTTGTTAATTCGCACGAACTAAATATTCATCTCGCACGGATTGAGTGTTATCACGCATTCGCGCGTATTTGTCGTGTCGATTGTTTCCAAAAGTTAAAACTGATCGAGTGTTTTGTGTGATTGCAGGTGATTCAAGGTAAAAATCAAGGTGCGATAAAGTCAAGGTTACAAATATTCGAACATTTCAAGATCATGGCTGAGTTTGATGATCTAACATGGAGGACAGAGCATGCTCGATATTATCGTCAAAAGTTGTATGAACAGGTTAAAGAGGCAAAGAAAGCAAAGAGATGGGATGCTGAAAGAGAATGCTACTTGGATCCACAAGGTAATCCGGTAGTTTATTCCGCGGAAGTGAAGTTTGAAGATG
This sequence comes from Helianthus tuberosus, assembly GCA_030545235.1. Lineage (NCBI taxonomy): Eukaryota > Viridiplantae > Streptophyta > Magnoliopsida > Asterales > Asteraceae > Helianthus > Helianthus tuberosus. The sequence continues at coordinate 94,476,155 of CM060426.1, forward strand.
TGTTGGCGGTTGTTCCAACATGTAAACAATTTTATGAGAGAAGGTCGATAGATAAAGATTACGAAAAAACTCTGTATAAATGTGTAAAAGAGGTATTTTATGCAACACTACCGAAGGTAATGGATTTTAAGAAGAAGAAAGAAGAAGTTGTTGAGAAGCTGGTTGATGAACTGAAGAAGACAGCAGGAGAAACTGTTGAAAACCAACAAAAGAGTGATGAAGATCAGAAGAAGACAGCAGAAGAAGGTACATTCAAGACGGATTCAACTCCAAAGAATGAAGAATATGAGAAAAAACATGTTGACAATGCTCACCAAGAAAAATCTAAACAAGATGAGTCAACTGAGTTGTTACAGAACGGTGAAGTCAAAGAATCAATTACATCAACAAATGAAACTTCAAGTTCTGAACCTGTGTGCTCAAATTGTGAAAAATCAAAATCTGAAAATGTCAAACTGTTGAGAGATGTGGAAATTTTGACATTAGAAAACAAAAATTTTATAAAATTAGAGAATGATTTGAAAAATCAAATAAAAATTTTAGAAAATGAAAAGTCAGTTTTAAATAAAAATGATTTTGAAAAACAAAAAACAATAAACTCGCATCTTGAAAAAATCACGCAACTTGAACTAGATGCTGAGATTGCAAGAAAGAAATTTAAAGATTTAGAAAAGAAATTGAAAGGTTTTGGTGCTTCGTCCTTAATGCTTGATAATACAGTTCCAAAACCGATCAATAAAAATGAAGAAACTAGGGAGGACGAATATGAATTTTGTAACCGTGGTATTGGGTGTAAACCGTCAGGAAGGGGCAAAACAAAAACGGTTGTACCTGATAACACGAAAAACAAAACTCCCTCGGTAAAAACTCCAATAAGTGACAATGTCACAAATTATGACGAAGTCATAATTGAAGATTGTGATGATGAATCTGATGATGAAAATGATAAAAATAATATATTTTTGAAATTAAAAGAAAAATTAAAAGAAACAATTCCACAATTTGCTGAAAAAGGGGAATATTCAACTTCTAAGAAAAATGGGGAACAATAACAAAATGTTAAAAATTTTAAAAATTCAAAAAATGTTCAAAAGCAAAGATCATCAGTTCAATCATCAAATCACTATAAAAATAAAAATTCACAAAAATTTGCAAATCAAAACTCACAAAAAGTTGGTAAAAAGTGGTGCAGGTTTGACCACGGTATTCAAAAGTCAAATCAAGCTTACAGGAGAAGGTGGAATGAAGATTATTCAAAGACAAATCATTATGATGATAGAAAAAGGAGAAGTCATTATTACCACAAGGCAAAACAATGTTACGATCTAAGTGTTTGGTTTGAAAGTGGAGAATGGTACGATAACAAGGTGTGTTACAAATGTGGTTTTGAAAGACACATTGATGTTAACTGCCAGAGTCAGAGATTTGAGACGAGAAGATGCTATGAATCTCAAATCAGAGGTCATATTGCCAGAGATTGCCCAATGAGATCAAAGAGAAGATCGAGGGTTGAATCTCATAAAATGGATAAGAAAACTGAGAAAATAGAAGAAAAGCCCAAAGACCAAAGAATCAAATTATCACAAGGGCAGAAAGATAGACTGAGAAATAAAAGAAAGAAAGCGAGAGAGTATTTAGAAAAGATTTTGTCTTCGGAAACTACCATAGATTCAGATACTAGTTCTGATGAATCACTTTGCTCTCCAAAGAATAATCAGTCAAGTAAAACGAATTCATCAGATACAAATCTGAAGACAAAAGAGAGAATAAAGAAGGAAAAATTGGTTAATCAAACGGTTAAAAAATCTAAGAAAGTTAAATTTTCAGATAAATTTTTTTATAAAAGTGTTTGAATATAAAAGAAATTATGAAAGGTCGTTCATGTCATATGTTGATGAATTTGGTAAACCTAAATCCAGTATGGATTGGGTTCCAATTCAAAACTAATCAAATTCATTTGCTTGTGCAGGTGTTCAGGGGCCAATTCAAGTTCAACATGAATAACGGAACAGCCTGGCACATGAGGAGAAAATCCTGTGTCTGTGGTTAAAAAACATGAAGTGATTGGTTTAAATTGTTAAAATTTGAAATTTTAAAAGGAATATGCCGAAACCCTCACGGCTGAACAAACACACGATAAAATTAGATTGAAAAACGGTTTCAAAAAATTATAATCAAGTGGTTTGTAAATCATGGGGGAGAATGTGAGCTAAACAGAGAATGTGAAGCAGAAATGGATGGCGAGATGAAGCTATCTACATCGGTTTGTCAAATTTTATTAAATGTTTTGGATTTTAGGGGGAGTAAAAATTTGAAAATACAAAAACATTTGAAAATTTGAAAAAGCCAAAAACATGAGAAAATTCAAAATGAGTTTTTGTGTAAAAAGAGGAAATGATAGTACCTCAGTAGACAATCACACCATGCTAAAGAATTGGAAAGTTAAATATGTGATAAACGGTCTCACTGATGATATGCCAGTAGGTTTTTACACATTCAGTAGATTGATTTCGAGATATAAACCTAAATATCAATAGCTTTCTTATTTCGTGGGGAACATCTCTCGGATATACAGGTAACCCCTGAAATCTTGTTTGAAAGATTGCCTGTTTCTGAGATACTAGGTCTTTATACTTAGTGATATCTGGGGTATTATACCTGGACTTCTGATATTGCGGAAACAATGGCCTAGTCCTCGTATAATACTTTATGCGCTTTAAAATTAAAGCTTTCCCTCAGCATAAAAATTGATAAATATCGAAAGATACAAATCAAGTGCTGTTGTAAAGAAGATCCCTAAGTGGGACACACCTAAAGTCGAGCCATCATCTCTCTGTCTGAACGTAAGTTCTAACCTGAGCTCTCATGGTCTCGCACTACCCAGAGAACAGATATCATTATGGTATATTCACCTGTAAGACTGAATATAGGGAATCTGGATACGAGAGTATATTCTGAGGTGGGACACGCGAATAGGTTAAGTGCTTAAGACATTAATCTCGTATCTCGAATTAGTTGAACTTTGTGTGAAAATTTAAGTGGATCAGTATACTGACAATCTAAGTGAATTGTTTAGAACTTAAAGTCTAAAAAGGTCAACGGTGCTAGTGATTTGTCATAAACTGATATGATCCTCTAACACAAACTCAACAAAAATATGTTTGTAAATATTTCTTTACTGCTTTTCATTAAAGAAAAATTACAAAAAGATTTTCGAAGTGTTTTAACATAAACTTTGTAAAATACAAAAAAGATTTTGTTTCACGTTATGTTTCGACAACCGATAATGGAAATCTGAATTTCAAAATCTGAAGATGTTGAACATAAACAAGTTCATTAATTTGAAACTTGAATTTCAAAATGAAAATATAAAAAATCGATAAGTTGGATAATCAAGGTCATCTGTGAGGGTTACTGAATTTGATCATGCTTAAAAGTCAAATATGATAATAGACATTTATGTGTTTAGAAAACTCTCACTAGTTAAATCTAAATGTTTGAATAATGATAAGATTTGACAGGAAGCTAATTGAAAGGGCGAGCAAGATTAATTGTCAAATCTAAGATTCGGAGCATTATTCAAGGGGGAGCTTACAGTTTTACCTTATTTGCTTGAATATGCAATCTGAGGCAGATCAAGACTAAACTTCGTAGATATCTAAGCTATGTCCAAGGGGGAGTCTGTGAGTGCATTTTGTGTGTCCATTGTTAGAAATCTGTATGTACGTTTAACGTTTAAAGTCTTGAGTCTGTATTATACCGGACAGAGGTTTCGTTAGGTTTTGCTAGGTGTCGTTAAGCAATGTCAGGTCAGTATACGGTACGACACGATGCGAAGAAACTGAACAAGATCAGACATGATGTCATCATGACTAAATGATGACATCATAACCAACAACATAATATCACGTGCATGGAATTCAGATTAGTTAAAGGTCAACATGCATGGATGTGGTTATCAGCCATTCGACCGAATGAAGAAAAGAAACCAATTTCATTCGGATGGGTATCGCACATCCGATCGGATGAGGTGTGCTTTTCGATCAGATGAGGAATCTTTGGTATTTCTTATAAATAGGTCATCCGATCATATCTCAAACAAAAAGCAGTGAACATCAGAGAACACACAAGAAGTCCATCCGTTCAAACAACAGTTCTTCAAGTTCTTCACTGATCATCATCTACAACAATAAGATCACTCTCGGTTTCATCTTTTCTTAGATTTCGAGTGTTCGTGTATGTAGATCGAGTCAAAACTCTGTCCGGTTGTCATTGATATGTAATAAAACGACGTTTATTTACGTTTCCGTGCACGATTACGGTTCGATTTAACGGATTCCGCACGTTAAATCGAATTCATCGCAGATCTAGTGATTGTTTACGATCCGATCCTGAACTCACAAAAAGTGTTTAAGAAAATTGGTTTAGGTGCACAAAGCACAAAAATCTTTTATAACTTGGGACAATTATATTTATAATCTTGTATACAGCTTTACATGTTTGTCATACATTTAGGGCCTGATATAGAAGCCGAGACATGATTAACCGACACACCACTAATATAAACCCACAAGGAGTTATCCCCAACATTGTGGGTATATCTTTTTACATACGCAACTGTCAGGTGTATGCCTACACCTCGTGCTTAAGTTATGGCCATTTGCAATTAAATGAGCCGAGGATATCCAGGACACGGTCGTATTAACCCCCAATGTTTATGTTATCAGATAAAACGGGTTATGGGGATTTATTAATCACAATCCGACTGAATGATCCCATACCCGACCAAGCGGTAATATTTTACCGTATCCCAAGCCCGTATAAGGGAAAATAAGTTAAAAGTATTTACCTGAGTTTTTAGATGCAAGAGTTTCTACTCAGCCGTAAAATTACTAAGACTTTATGACGGTATCTTTTACCAGGGCTTCCTAGTCTGGAATGAAGGTAATATTAACGTATTAGATTACTAACAGGTCTTATTTAAGTCGTAGACTTAGACCGGTGAGTTTAAAGAAGGATTTACGGTATGAAACGCTAGATTAAGCGACGACCGGAATGGAATGTAATTTAGACCCAACAAGTATGGAGACTTGTATTATATGGGTAAACTAATTTCATGCTGGATTTTGAAGTTCAAATGATAAGGTTAAACATGTTTCGGTTAATTTATGCAAACTAGTTACATAAACCGAACCGAACGCGTATAAGCATAAACGGGTAACCGGATGAGTCATATACAAGTTCCACATGTTGTTATGCTTAAAATATAACATGACATCAGTAGGATATCAATATGTATGCCCATAAAGGTTTTAAAACCGAATTTAGCCTTATAAGGGCAATTTGGTCATTTTAGAGGTTAATAAAAGGATTTATTTGTAAACTGAAGTTCTGGTCATAAACATCTTGTAAATATATTTAATTTATGTTATTATAATAGTAGGATATCATACATATATGTGATTTATGATTTATGGCCAAACTATGCACCGTAGGGGCATTTTGGTCATTTCACACATAGTTTTAAGGACTTAATTGGGATTCTGAGTTCATAACTTATACCTACTGTAAAAATATTAAAAATGGTGTTGGTGCATGCGTCTGTCGACTTCGTCTTGTATCGAGTCTTGTTTTAGAATAGATAGATTATGGCACGGAAAACGAGAAAATAGGGTATAAGAGTTAATTTCGTTTGAAATTGACAATTGTCATTTCAAACGAAAGCACATGAGTTAATTCCGTTTGAAATGGTTAATTCCATTTGAATGGTAATTCCGTGTGAAAGGTGATTTCGTTTGAGCATGTTCAAACGAAATCAGCTTGTCTATAAATAGTGATCATGTGATTTCGTTTGGGTCATTGGTGTATGTGTGATTCCGGAGCCGAAGTGCTGCCGAAGTGTCGTCTCGCTGTAAAACTTTGTCAAATTAATCAGAAAGACAGTTAAAGTGAATATCTAGCTGAATCAAACTCGATATGTCTGTTTCCGCCTTTCATATTGAGTAGAACGCCTCTGAACGACTCGTTTCGGGTCAGAACACGATCCTACAAGTGGTATCAGAGCTCAGGAGGAGGAGTTCTTACCAATTCAGCTCAAAATTTCTGTTTTTCTACACCTTCTTTTCAAAATTAACAAGTTTTCACGGTCAAAATGTCTTGAATTTTACACATAATGTGCGAAACAGTGTTTTAACAAATCCTTGAAAGTTTCAGATCTTAAAACGGCTTAAAACTTGATCAATTTGACAAAGTTCAGACCGAAATGGTGACATCAGCATAATTTCGTTTGAAATAGCATGTTAATTTCGCTTGAAATTACATTTTGTGCCTAATTCCGCTTGAAATTGCTGTTAATTCCGTTTGAAATCCTAATTTCGCTTGAATAGTCAATTCCGTTTGAAAGTTTCAAACGAAATCAGTGATTCCGCTTCAAATCGTTATTCCGTTTGAAGACCTTATTCCGTGTGAGGGTATTCCGTTTGAAACTGGTTTGCACTTCAACAGGTGATTCTGTTTGACAGGGTATTCCGTTTGAAGAGGGTACTTTCGCTTGAATAGTTAATTCCATTTGAAAGTGACTGTTTTGTGAAAAAGTTTATCGTATCATGGAAGAGGAATTCTACAACGCGTTTGCTACATCCCCGACTACTCCGGCTGACATTGCTAAAAACATGAACATGGAAAATGAAACCGGAACATTACAAAAACCCCCGAAACTAATGGGAATTAAGGAGTATTATGGTTGGAAAGATCGGTTTGAAAGCTGGGTTCAAGCTAATCATTTGAGATCTTGGGAGTGTGTTGAGAAAAAGTATGTTTTACCACGCACAGAGTTGGGAATTGAAAAGAAGATTTATGAATTTTCAGACAAAGAAAGAGATATGTACAAAGCAGAAAAGATGATGATTAGTTTACTCCAGCAAGCTATTAAAGAAGACATATTCGTATTGCTTCAACATGATAAGACTTCACGTTTAATTTGGGAAGCACTTCGAATTAAGTTTGAAGGAAGTGAAAAGATGATCAAGAGTAAAAAATCATTGTTAAAGAAAGAATTTGATTTGTTTTCAAGTTTCCCGGGAGAAGATACAAAGAAATTGATTGAAAGATATTATCACTTAGTAAGGTCAATGTCATTGTTAAACATCAAAAAAGATCGTGAAGAATGGGTTGACAAACTAGCTGATGCTTTACCTCAGAAAGAGTAGGGTACTTATTTGATGATCTTGAAAAATACTGGAGAATATGATGGTTTGACAATTTCTCAGTTCATCGAAAAGATTGAAGGACAAGATCTTGAGCAGCAAAAGATTTATAGGATGAACAATCCAAGTGCACAACAAGATGTTAAGATGTATTTCAAAGGGAGTGTTCAAAATGTCGAAGCAAGTCCTAAAATTCAAACTGCATTCAGTGCAGGAAACTCATCTGAATCAGTCAATCAAAGTCCAAGCAGCAGTAGTGGATTTTCTTCATACCCAAGTGTGAATCCAAAGAATTTGACATCAAATCATCAGTTTCAAAGCTCAAATAGCAGTAATGGTCAAGTTTTAAATTGCAACATCGCATTGCATCTTCAGAATGGCCAAAATTTCTCTGAAGAGGTTGTTAAAGGTCACATGTCATTACTTGCTACAGTGTTAGAATCATATGAAGGGTTGGTTACTGGAAAGATCGGGAATCCTATGCTGATGAAAGAGGATTACGATCAGATAGATGCAGAAGAAATGGAGTTAATGGACATTAAATGGTGTCTAGCCAGTGTTTTGAGGATAGCTGAAAAGTTTAAGATGATTACAGGAAGAGATGATTTTAGAGATGCTAATGTTTCTACTTTGGGTTTTGATAAATCTAATGTTACTTGTTTTCGATGCAGGGAGAAAGGTCATTTTAAGAGAGAATGTAAAAATCAAGAAGCAAGTGGAGCACATAATCTGTTTGGTGGCAATGATTACTATCGGAAAGCCATTTATCAACAAATTGCTCATCAACCGTATCAACAAAAGGAACCACAAACTGCTCATGCAAAAATGATCGTAGAAGCAAATAAGAAAGCTTATTATGGTATAATCGATCAAGATGATGAGAAAGTGACTGAAGGCTTTAGCTGGGATAAATACATTCCATCTGATTCCAAAATGACAGCTCTCATTGCACAAATTATTCAAGAGACAGTCTTTGATCAATCATCATCTGATGACAGTGATGATGAAGAAGAAACGCATATTAGTATTGCAAAATCTCATCTATCTCCTGAAAGTTTTCAATTTTATTTTGCAGATCGTGTGAAAAAGCTAAAGGAGAAACAAGCATCAAAGGAACAGAAAAAGATGAAGAGTAAAAGTGTTGATCAAGAAGTAAAGAATGAACAAAGTGAAGAAGTTGAATTTACTGAGAAGATGAGTGATACTGAGAAGGTGATTGAAGTTGAAAAAGTGGTTGAAGTTGAGAAGATTATAGAAGTTGAAAAGATTGTTGAGGTTATCAAACCGTGTCAAAAGTGTTTGGAATCTTGCAAGCAGTGTGCAGAGAAAGATGAAAAGTTGAGTGAACAGGAGAAAATGAAAGAGACATTATTGTTCAATCTCAACTATGTGAAAGAATCGTATGATGTGTTAAATAGAACAGTAACTGGTCTACAAAAGACAAATTCTGAAAGAGAAGATGCGTTGACAATGATGAATGCTACGATGATGACAAAGCAGAAGGCCATTAATCATTACATTGAAGAATGTGCCAAGTTGAAGCAAGAGTTGGAGACTGAAAAGATAGAAAATGAAAGAATCAGGCGTTTACTGCAAAGTTATTCAAGTTCTGACTATCTAATTGATCGAATTTATCCAACTGTTGCAGGTTTTGAAGTATTTCAAGACAAGAAGCCTGAAAAAAAGGATACTGGTAAGAAACAAAGTGCAAATTATAACAAGTGTCCGCCTCCGATCTGGGAAGGTTATTCTCCCAGAAAACCAAATGAGGAGCAAGTCAAAAAGGCTGTCAATATAGAGTTAAAATCTGAAACAACTGACAAGTTACCAGAAAATATTGACGTCACATTCACATCGTCTGACACTGATCATGAGTCTGAGTTAATAAAAAAGGTGGTTGATCAGGTGTTGGATAAAGATGAGGAGTCGGAGTCAAAGTCTGAGTCAGGGAGTTCGAGTTCAGTTGATAACAGTTTAAAGTCATCGGTTAAGAGGGTTTACAATAAAGAATTCTTATTGTCAAAATCTAATTTGAATGATGAACCAGTCAAAGTGGCATATACTTTGATTGATTCAGAGAAATTATATTCTGATGAGGAATTTCCAATAAGAGGTGTTAAACCAGAAATGATAAAAAAGGTTTTCAAACTAACAGAAATCAATATTTCTGAAATAAAAGATGTAAATCTCTCTAAAAAACCTAAACCTTACACCTCAAGAGATCAACAAAAAGTAAACAAAATATTAAACAAGAAAAAGGGTTACGATTATGGTTCAGGTTATCAAAAGAAACCAAACCATAATGGTAATTTCAAAAAGAAAGGTCTCGGTTTTATTCCACCGAAAAATTATAAAAATGAGAAAACTTATAAAACAAAAACTGTATTTGTTTCAGGATCAAGTACGGAGGAAGAAGAAAAGTGCTCATTCTGGAAGCAATCAAACAGAGAATTCCTTGCTAAGAAGCAAGAGGGAATAAAGAATGGAGTCTATCAAAGAAAGGAAACAAGAACCTGTTACAGATGTCAAGAAGTTGGACACATTGCCTGGAACTGTCCTAAGGCAACCAACATCAAACAGGAAGTTGTTTCTAAACTGAAAGAAAAGATTGTTGAGAAAAATGAACCACCAATTGAAACATTCAAAGTTTTTAAAAATTCAACATATGAAGTTGGTGAATGTTCAAAGAAAAGATTTTACAAGAGAAGAGTGAATCTTGACAACCAGAAGTGGGTTGTTAAGAAATTTGATGTGAAATCTGGCGATGAATCTGATTCCACAAAGTCAGAGGAGCAACAAGTTGAGATAAAACTGGAAACTTCAGTTCCACAAATGGATGATGTCAATTTTCCACCATTGAGGGCTGAAAATTTTAAACAAAAAGTTGGAAAGGTTGAGATCTCGAATCAATTCTATTCTGAAAAGAAATAATTTGATGTCGAAAAGTTTTTAATGGAAATGTTAAAAAGATTTTTGGAAAGATGGTTGAGGGAAAAGTCAAAGGGGTAAAAGATTTTTATGAAACAAAGAAAGCATCTTACTACCCGAGTGAAAATGAGGAGGTAACATCCAAGTTTGGTGAAGCTTGGATGTCTGTTTTTCCTAAGTAAGAAGTATGACTTGTCGGAGCTCCCAAGTAGGTAATCGCGGAGCATGAATCGGCATCATTCTTGAAAAATTGTTTTTGAAAAGGTTGACTTGCCGGAGCTTCCAGGTTGGTAAGTGTGAAGCAGGTATCGGCATATTTCTTGAGAAATTCAATCTTGTGATATTTCCTCTTTCAAGTGGTAAATCAGGGACATTAATTTGTACTTGATTTTCTACAAGTGATATTTGGTGTTTGAACTTAAAATTGTTACATTTTTCTAATGGTTGTTAGAACAAAGTGATGAATTAAACCCCAACTTTACAAGTGGTAAGATCAACAAAACTAATTTTCCGGAAAAACCATTTGATTAAAACAAACTTAAGTGTTTTGAAATCATAATGGGAAAATAGTTTGTTGTAAGGGGGAGTTCTGATTGTTTATGCCAAGTGGATGGCGAGTTGAAGTGATTCTATATCAGTTGTCACTTTATTTGTACAGTTTGTTTTCAAATTTTCTTTAAATGATTTTGCATTTTAGGGGGAGTAAATTTTCGGAAAATCCAAAAACATTTAAAAATTTGAAAAAGTAAAAAACATGATAAAATCAAAAATGAGTTTTATTGTTAAAAAGAGGAAATGATAGTACATAAGTGGACATTCACAGCATGCTAAAGAATTGGAAAGTCAAAATGTGATAAACGGTTTCACTGATGATGTGCCAGTAGGTTTTTACACATTTAGTAGACTGTGACAAGTTATAAACCTAAATTTCAAACTTACTTATATCGTGGGGAACATCTCTCGGATATATGGGTAACCCCCGAAATCTTGTTTGAAAGGTCCCTCTTTCTGAGATACTAGGTCTTTATACTCAGTGATATCTGGGGTATTATCCCGGATTCCCGGGACTTCTGATTTTGCGGAAGCAATGGCCTAGTCCCCGGAGAATACTTTACGCTTGCTTGAAATAAAAGCCTGCCCTCAGCATAAAAAATGATGAAACATTGAAAAATGCTAATCATGTGCTGTTGTAAAAAAGATCCTCTAAAGGGGACCCACCAAAAGTCTAAGCCGTCATCTCTCTGCTGAACGGAAGTTCTGACCTGAGCTCTCACGGCCCTCGCATTTAACCCTTTACAGATATCATCTGTGGTATACTCACCTGTAAGACTGAATATTGGGATCTGGATACGGGAGTATATTCTGAGGTGGGACACGCGAATAAGTTTAAGTGCTTAAAACATTAATCTCGTATCTCGAAACAGTTGAACTTTGTGTGAGAATTTAAGTGGATCAGTATACTGACAATCTAAGTGAATAGATTAGAACTTAAAATGTGTAAAGCTCGGTGTTGGTGATTTGCCTCAAAATCTGATATGATCCTCTTACACAAACTCGCAAAAATATTGTCTGTAAATATTTCTTTACTGCATTTCATTTAAATCTAAAATCCAAAAAGATTTTCAGTGTGTTTTAGCATAAATTTTGAAAAATTCAAAAAGATTTTCGACAACTGATGTTGGAGAGCTGATTTTCAAAATTCTTAGTGCTGAACATGATGACTATCAGTGAGGGGGAGTTTGTGTTTAAAAACGAAAAGATTTTGAATATTTGCTTACAAGTGGTCATCAGAAGCTTTTGAAGTGTTAAATCTTTCTGGAAAGGTGATATATAATTTTGTCAAAGTATAAATCTGTGAAATTTATTTTTGGGTAGAGATATGTGCAGGTTAGCCAGGTTCCTGATCCTAAGATGAGTCAGATTGTAGAGCCAAGTTCAGACTCTGATTCTGAGTATTAGAAAGCCAGGTTACGATCTTGGAAATGCTGATGTTGATGAAATTAAGAAATCAAGAGACCTAATCAAGAAGAGAATTGAGCCAGGTTGCGATTCTGGAAGAAAGAGAAAGAAGATTGAGGATGCTTTACAGTGTTAGATACTTCAGGAAGAGTTAAAGACTGAAGATGTTGAAGACTCGACACTGAAGACTCGTCAACATTCGAGGGGGAGTCTGTTGGTGCATGCGTCTGTCGACTTCGTCTTGTATCGAGTCTTGTTTTAGAATAGATAGATTATGGCACGGAAAACGAGAAAATAGGGTATAAGAGTTAATTTCGTTTGAAATTGACAATTTTCATTTCAAACGAAATCACATGAGTTAATTCCGTTTGAATGGTAATTCCGTGTGAAAGGTGATTTCATTTGAGCATGTTCAAACGAAATCAGCTTGTCTATAAATAGTGATCATGTGATTTCGTTTGGGTCATTGGTGTATGTGTGATTCCGGAGCTGAAGTGCTGCCGAAGTGTCGTCTCGCTGTAAAACTTTGTCAAATTAATTAGAAAGACAGTTAAAGTGAATATCTAGCTGAATCAAACTCGATATGTCTGTTTCCGCCTTTCATATTGAGTAGAACGCCTCTGAACGACTCGTTTCGGGTCAGAACAGGATCCTACAAATGGTTTATAAAATCAGCAGGTAACAAGTCTTGGGTGCTAAGTATGGTTTAAAACCATACTATGCACCTTAATGTCGTAAAAGTCGATAAATGACGATAATTCGTATGTTAAAGGAATTCTGAGATTATGACCAGCTTAAAATAGTCAAAATACTTTATTTATCATAACATATCAGTAGCAAAAGGTTTTGCATGAATATTATGTTCAAAATCTATTTTAAGTAAGAAAAGGGCATTATCGTCATTTAGTAACTTTATACTAGATTATGTGCATGAACTCAACAAGTGATCAGACTTGACATCCCAATTAATCCTAACTATGATATCATAATAGTAGGTAATGAGTTTTTATGTTTAATTATGTTTAAAGCTCATTTTATGTGACAAGGGGTATTTTAGTCCTTTTAAAAGCTTATATTTTGATTAATTAAGCAAACTCAATTTATGACCAGTTTATAAATGTTAAAATATGCTAAACATGTTCACATATCAGAATGTAATTCATTTGCATGCTTAGTTATGTTTAAAATCTCATTTTTGAATAAAACGGCATAATAGTCAAGTTTAAGCATAATAACAAAAATTAGTAAACGAACTCCGATTACTATGTGACCATTTAATATAACCTCAGAGGATTATATTACAACATAACATGGTTACAAAGGAACCTTAATGCATAAAGGAATTAAGCTAATTCGGGTCAGAACTGAAAGTCAAAGCAAAAGTCAAGCTTTTGCGACTTTCGATTACGAACCGAGCCTAAACTTAGAATTGTCGGGTCGAACATATTTAGACATGTTCTAATAATGTTTACCAAGTTATTAAAGTGATAAAACATGTTTTATAACTCCTACATTATTAGATTTGTATTTATTTAAAAACTGACCCGTTTGACTTTTTATGTTAATTACTTTGACCCGACAATTAACTAAGTAAACGTGGTAATTAGAAGGTGCCCTTTTGAGGGATTAACACCTACCTAATTACGATCACGTAGCCATATTTGCCTCGAACAATGGCTGAACCATTTAGGTCTAAACCGAAAGTCAAAGCCGATTAGCGGCACCTTGACTTTCGGCTTTTAAATGCATAAAAACCGAACTAGAGTGGCTAAGGACACTTACAACAGGTCCTAGCTCGAAAACTTGACTAAGGGGAGCTTCATTTTGATTAGGAACCTCAGAGAAGAAGTAGAGAACTGATTTTGAAAGGTGTAAGTATGAATGGCAACATGAAGGTCCTATTTATAGTGAAACAAGGACTCTCAAGATCATTCCAGGTGTAATGAGGCTTCCTCTGATCATCACAAGTGTCCTAGAGGTTTTTAAAAACCATTTACAAGCTCCTTGTATCGAAATCAGGCTGCATGGTGGTTTAATTGGGGCTCAAGGCTGCAATACATGCAGCTGTCCAGTTTTCTGTTACTGGACGTTTTCTCGCGGCCCGCGAAAGAGTCAGGGGAGGGCTTCGCGGCCCGCTACTCTCCCCTCTTCCAGTTAAAAATGCTTGATTAATGACAGTTTCAGTCCCTGGTCCTTTTATTTTTCATATATGTTTCATTTTAAGCATAATTGGCCCCTAAAGTTAATTTTTAAGGATCTTGAGAAAAATAACAAACATCGTTAGGCTCCCGTTCAGTTAAAAGGGTTCTTCGGAGGCACTAGTTTCTCTTGTTGACACTTTTAACCCTTCTTCTTGCGTTCTTATGCAACTTATTGTATAATGATACCGAAACCCTTCGTAATTAACATCAAGCATTCTCGGAAGGGTATTTGGATATTTCCAAGCCCCGGGTGTGTTAAAAGGTCACTCAGAGGTAAGAATTAACATGTTGACACGTTTAACCCCTTCGTCTTATAAACTTTCAATTGTTTTCACAAAAGGCTTCTCATGCCCAATAATTTACTCATTTGAGAATACGAACACCATGTAAGGTCATTCAGAGGTATAAGTTTAGCATGTTGACACTTTTAGTCCCTCCACATACATCTTTTCACTGTTTATCAACATTAGTCTTTCAAGGTCAACTTATTATACTTTTAGGGTTTATGACACGTGTCTTCACATTATTGGACACGATTTTGTGAGGTGTTACATCCTCATCCCCTTAAAAGAAATCTCGACCTCGAGATTTACTGAAATAAATGAGGGTACTTTTGTCGCATAGTGGACTCAACCTCCCACGTATATTCGGGGCCTCTACGGGCATCCCATTTTACTTTCACAATTGGTACATGCATCCTTTGGAGCTTTTTAACATGTCGATCCTCAATCGATATTGGCTTTTCGACAAACCACAGGCTTTCATCTATCTGCACGTCTTTATGAGACATTGCTAACGATTCATCAGCTAGACAGTTCTAGTTGTTGCAGTAATCCTGATGACTTTTGATGTTCGGCTTTAACCTGTGAGCACGTCAAACATTTAACTACGTGTGTGGCTATGGATTTCTTCAAACCCATCCACCAATAATTTTCTTTCAAATCTTGATACATTTTGTCACCTCCAGGGTGAACTGAATATATGGAATTATGAGCCTCTTGGAGGATTATATCTCTAAGTCCTCCATGTATAGGAACCCAGATTCGACCATTTAAGCTGAGGATTCCATCAATCCCAGGTGACAACTGATCAATAGTTGCAACTAATCTTTCTCCTAGAAGGTTAGCTTCCAATACAGCTTCTTTCCGTGCTGCTAATAGTTTTTCATTTAAACTGTTCTTAAGTTCAATACCCTTAGCATTAATCCGTATTGGTTTGACTCTTTCTTTTCTGCTTAGTGCATCTGCGACTACATTCGCTTTGCCAGGATGGTAGCGAATCTCACAATCGTAATCGCTTAAAGTTTCCATCCAACGACGTCAATCCCAGGTGACAACTAATCAATAGTTGCAACTAATCTTTCTCCTAGAAGGTTAGCTTCCAATACAGCTTCTTTCTGTGCTGCTAATAGTTTTTCATTTAAACTGTTCTTGGGTCCAATGTATCTTGGGCTTAGTTTGCCCTTATTACCAAAACGCATCACCCCTTTCCAGGGTGATACTTTTAGTAACACTTTATCGCCTACCTCGAATTTTAGAGGTTTACGCCTTTTATCTGCGTAGCTCTTCTTCCCGTCTCTGGCAGCTTTTAGACGATCACGGATCTGAATAATCTTATCCATCATTTCAAGGACTATCTCAGGTCCTGATAGCTAGGCCTCCCCAACTTCTGCCCAACAGACGGGCGTTCTGCATATTCTTCCATATAAAGCCTCGAAAGGTGCAGCTTGAATGCTCGTATGGTAACTGTTATTGTAGGAGAACTCAATCACGGGAAGATGATCATCCCAACTACCACCTAGATCAATAACACATGCACGAAACATGTTTTCAAGTGTTTGAATTGTACGCTCACTTTGTCCATCCGTCTGAGGGTGGTAAGCGGTACTGAAGTTCAAACGAGTGCCTAGGGACTGTTGGAAACTTTTCCAAAAATGGGAAGTGTATCTAGTATCTCTATCGGATACTATAGATACTGGCACTCCATGGAGAGACACAATCTCGTCCACATATATCTGAGCTAGTTTATTGGAGCTATGAGTCTCCTTGATGGGTAAGAAATGGGCTGACTTAGTCAGTCTGTCAACTATGAACCATGTTGTATCATTTCCATGTCTTGTCTTAGGTAACTTGTTGATAAAATCCATGGTAACCATCTCCCACGGCCATGTGGAGAGTTCTAGTTGTTGCAGTAATCCTGATGACTTTTGATGTTCGGCTTTAACCTGTGAGCACATCAAACATTTAACTACGTGTGTGGCTATGGATTTCTTCAAACCCATCCACCAATAATTTGCTTTCAAATCTTGATACATTTTGTCACCTCCAGGCTGAACTGAATATATGGAATTATGAGCCTCTTGGAGGATTATATCTCTAAGTCCTCTATGTATAGGAACCCAGATTCGACCATTTAAGCTGAGGATTCCATCAATCCCAGGTGACAACTGATCAATAGTTGCAACTAATCTTTCTCCTAGAAGGTTAGCTTCCAATATAGCTTCTTTCTGTGCTGCTAATAGTTTTTCATTTAAACTGTTCTTAAGTTCAATACCCTTAGCATTAATCCGTATTGGTTTGACTCTTTTTTTTCTGCTTAGTGCATCTGCGACTACATTCGCTTTGCCAGGATGGTAGCGAATCTCACAATCGTAATCGCTTAAAGTTTCTATCCATCGGCGTTGTCTCATGTTGAGATCTTTCTCGCTAAACAAGTGTTGGAGACTTTTGTGATCTGAGTATATCACACATTTAGTTCTATACAGATAATGTCTCCATAGCTTAAGTGCAAATACAACGGCACCCAATTCCAAGTCATGGGTGGTGTAATTCTTTTCTTGCACCTTCAGTTGTCGTGATGCGTAGGCAATCACCTTACCTCTTTGCATAAGCACACATCCCATGCTAGTATACGAAGCATCACAATAGACAACGAATTCTTCTATTCCTTCAGGCAATGTCAACACAGGAGCATTGCTCAACTTCTGTTTGAGGATTTCAAAAGACTCCTGCTGTTTAGGGCCCCAATCAAATTTTACATTCTTGCGGGTCAAAGAAGTTAGAGGTGCAGCTATCCTTGAAAAGTTTTCAATAAATCTCCTGTAATATCCTACTAATCCCAAGAAGCTGCGAATTTCAATAGGTGTCTTAGGCGCTTCCCAATTCATGTTTGTTTCTATTTTTGCGGGATCCACTTGGATACCACGCTCACTTACAGCATGTCCAAGGAATTGGACTTCGCGAAGCCAGAATTCGCATTCGGAGAATTTAGCGTAGAGCTTCTCCTATTGTAGAAGTTTTAGGATGCACCGGAGATGTTTCTCGTGATCGGCTTGATTACGGGAATAAATAAGTATGTCATCGATGAAGACAATGACAAACTTATCTAGATACGGCTTGCAGACTCGATTCATGAGGTCCATGAATGCTGCAGGCGCATTAGTGATCCCGAAAGGCATCAGTAAGAACTCATAGTGGCCATACCTTGTTCTGAATGCAGTTTTAGGTACATCTTCATTTCTGACTTTTAGTTGATGATACCCCGACCTTAGATCAATCTTTGAAAAGAAACTTACCCCTTGAAGTTGATCAAACAGATCGTCGATCCTGGGCAATGGATAATGGTTCTTGATTGTTACTTTGTTTAACTCGCGGTAATCAATGCACAGATGCATTGAACTATCCTTTTTCTTCACAAATAAAATGGGTGCTCCCCAAGGTGACGAGCTGGGTTGAATAAAACCTTTTTCCAAAAGTTCATCTAATTGGGTTCTTAGTTCTTTCATTTCGGTCAGCGCTAAGTGGTAAGGAGCTCGTGCAACTGGTGCTACCCCTGGTATAATATCAATCCTGAACTCTACTTGCCTCTCGGGAGGTAGTCCAGGTAGTTCTTCAGGAAAGACACCTGGGTATTCTAAGATGACTGGAATGTCTTCTATATTGGGCTTTGGCACGTCTACTGTCACTTGTGCCATGTAAATGACACAGCCGTTCTTTAAACATTTGATGCCTTAAGCATAGACACTTGATCAGGCAATCCATAGTGCGTATCTCCTTGAATAGTGATTGATTCACCAGAAGGGGTTTTGATGTTAACTTGTTTCTCATCACAGGCAATTTGGGCTTGGTTAAGTGATAACCAATCCATGCCTAAGACTATATCAAACCCTGCCAATTTCATGGGTAGCAAGGATAATGGGATAAAATGATTCGTAATGGATATAAAACATCCATCAAGAATTGTCGAAGCAGTTTCTAAGGTACCGTCAGCTAGTTCTACCTCATATTTAATGTCTAGAGTTTTAATAGGCAGATTTAACAGTTTACTAAATTTAATGTCTACAAAGGACTAATCTGCACCTGAATAAAATAAAACTCTAGCATAAATATCGATTATGAGGAAAGTACCTATTATAACGTTGTCGTCTTACACTGCTTCCCTGGCATTCATCTGAAATACTCTGACATTTGTTTTCTTAGCCTCTTCAGGCTTCTTTGCATTATTCGGGAAATTTGTCTTAGTATGCCCCTTTTCGTTGCAACCATAACAGATTGCATTCTTCAGATCCTTGCACTCCAAAGTCTTGTGTCCCCTTTTCTTTCAGATTCCACAGGGCTTGGCTTGCGGATCTATGGTGCACTTCCCAAAGTGATTTCTTTTGTAGTTTTTGCACAAGGGCTTTTCACCCAACTGATTAGGGTTTTTCTTGGACCCAGAGTTACCTTTCTTTCTCTTATCTGAGCGGTGCGAGCTATCATCTTCTCTCTTTCTCTTTCCCACATCAGTAGTCTTTCCAGACCTACTTCTGACTATATCCAGTGTAAGGGATAGAGACAGATCCACAGCTGACCTGTAGGTGGCAGGCTTTGAAGCCTTGACATGTCCTTTTACCTCCGGGGCCAGGCCACCTATGAAGCGAGCTATGCGCTTTGGTTCAGGAGTTACCAAATAAGGAACAAGTCTGGACATGGAGTTGAAGCTAGTAACATATGCTCTGCAATCTAGGTTCTTCATGACCAGAGTCAGGAAGTCAGCTTCAACCTTCTCCACTTCATGTTTCAGGCATGAGGTTTCTTTCATCAGTTCTATAAATTTAGCCCACGATAGGTTGTAAAGTGGAATTTTTCCTGAGGCCTGAATTAGTGCCCTCCACCAAACTAGGGCATCTTCCTTAAAGGACTGGGATACATACTTAATAACATCCTCCTTGGCACACCCACTTATGTCAACAACTGTCTCCATTTCATCAAGCCATTTCATGTAGTCTATGGCCCCTTTTTCACCAGTAAAGTCTCTTGGCTTGCAAGAGACGATGTACTTGTAGGTACAAGCTTTGAAACGTGGTTCCTGGTCAAACACTATCTTCTTGGATGGCTGACTATTTTGATTTGATGAATGTTCAGATTCATCTTTCTTTGATGTATGCGGTTTGGAATGGGACTTAGAATGGGACGCAGAATGAGACTTGGAGCGAGTTGCACTCGACTCCCTGAATACCCGGCCCAAAGCTTTAGTTACAACTGTATTTATCATAGCCTGTAAATCGGCGCCCGTTATGTTTAGTCTCGTGTCATTATTCTCTTCAGTTGGGTGGCTGTGTGCCTCGTCTGAGTTAGCCATGAAGAAGCTTGAATGCTATATATCAAATAACAACAATTTATTTAGTGGTCATATAATGAATCATGATATTCGATGATTAACCAATCATAGTATAACTAACCATATAGGCTAATAAGTCTAACATTTCAGAAGAATGTTTATTTGAAATTTTTATTATAGTTAGTCTAGGTTATAAAAGAACCATTACAGGTATTTAAATGGCACAAAAGGCCTTGTCACTTAGACAATTTAAAATATAAGCCATGATCTTATTGGATCGAGGGCTTTAAGGGTTGAACATAGTTCTTCGCCTTTTGTCAGAGAGTCATAGACTACGACTGTCGTTGTTATGAAAACAGTACAGCTTGGCCCGTAGGCAAAACAATAATATCACTAATGGATGCTTTAATATGAACGTCATAGTTGATGAAATCGGCCATGATTCACATTGATCATTTAGGCTATATAAAGACTTGGAAGAATCCAAGTATTTTAATGACTAGTGTGGTTTCTCAAGCTACACGTCAAGAGTGTTAACATGTTCTGGATGTTAACAAGAATTTATTGTCTTAAGAGGGTTTACCATCATAGCCATGTTCATATTGACATATGGGCTAGGTTATACCCTTAAGAGAATCTTTTGAAATCTATTGGCAGATCAATTAAAAATTGAAATGATTGTTTGGACATTGAATACACATTTATAATAACAATGTAAATTCTAAAAGAAAATTTTCATTAATAGTTCTAATGATTACAAAAACTGCCCTAAACGGGTCTTTTAAATAAGATAAATTGTCCACGCAGGGACTAAAAAGGAAACAAGTCCTCGCAGGGATTGATACTTAAAAGAAATGTCCACGCAGGGACTTAATTTAATTGACAAATACAAAATAAAAGTAAGAGTCTTCAATCGTCATTTCTCTTTCCCTTGATAAATTTTGCAAGACCCTTAAGAAACTTATGGGTCTTTCTCTCACCCCTATCCACCCTACGTTCAACGTTTTGCACCCTTTGTAGGATTTCTTGTTGTTGTTGTTGTTGTTGTTGGGGTGGAGGTTGAGGTTGTGGTTGAGGTGGAGGGTATTGTTACCCATAGGCAGGATACCCAGTTGGGTATGCAGGTGGGAAAGGTGAAGGATAGAGAGCATTATAGTTTACTGCTTCGACGTTTGGGTCGTAAGCAGGTGGTTGGTAGTGATAACCTGTAAGAGCTTGTGGCTCGAATGGGTTTAACCCAGTCGTATCTGGGTAGGCAGGTATGGGGTTTTTAAACCCCAGCAGAGGTGGTGGTGCAAAGGTGGCCGGTGTAATGTCGATTTCCGGCACAGTGTTTGAAGGTCCACCCATTTGTGGATCTTTAAAAATGGGAGGATAGTTGCTAGAAGCTTGAGGGGTGCTAAATCGTGGACCCCCTCACACGGACATACGTGTGTTTCTCCTCCGCCTTGGTGGTTCTGGTGGCAGCGGAGGTTGTTCCTCTGCTGGTGGTGGTGGTGGTGTGACCGCTTGAAAATGCAGCTCCTCAGAGGGAGGCTGTTGCGGTGGTGTGTTGTGGTGGGAAGGAGTGAATTCGAATTTCCACTGCCCAAACCATTCTTGAAATTCATCGGGACATCGGTAAGGAGATCCCGCAAAGGAAGAACCACTTGAAATATCAATGGGATGCGTGGGCGTCCCAGATGGCGGCATTTCTGGATCTGGATCTTCATCCACATCCATGTCTTCAGGGAAGTGATCTCCTGGACCCAACAGGTTATGACCTGCTGGTGCGTTGATATAATCGTTAGGGTTGAAGTGACCCTGGGAATAGGAGTGGTGAGAAGAATGATGAGAATTATGGGATGAGTGGTGAGAATGGTGTGAATGTAGCGAATGCTGCGAATGGTGAAAGTTGGGGCTCGTGTGGTTGTTGTGGCCCGAAGGAATGATGGTAAGATGGCGAAGTGCTTAGTGAAATAGATCGCCTTGCGGGTTCTAGTGAATGTCTCCAATCTTCGTAAGGATCGGAGCTAAATGATGCCGAGGGTGTGCGTTTGTCACACCCTGTCTTTTACGGAAGCGCATGATGTGTGACTAGCTTGTTATCATTGCATTCAATCATAATAAACAACTACATGATTAAAACGATGTTCATCCATTCAGAAAATTTTGATTATTACAGACACTTAATTTCTTAAGTTTTAAAACACAACCTTCGTCTAGGTTACAATTTGACAAAAGTGGATGACATCTATGCTTGTAGTCTACTTCTAGTTATGACACTTGCGCCCAAGATCCATCCTGTCACCTGAAATACATGTAATTTTTGGAAAACATCAACATAAAGTTGAGCGAGTTCATGCGTTTTTGTATTTCACGTTTGTATACTTTGTATGAAAACATAGTGTGTGTCATGTATAATTCAAGTTTTTCTTGAGTACCCCACGTACTCAAGTATAATTCCCGTTTTCTTGAGTACCCCACGTACTCAAGTATCATTCAAGTTTTCTTGAGTACCCCACGTACTTCAAGTATAAATCAAGTTTTCTTGAGTACCCCACGTATTAAATGATTGTTTATACAAGGACATTAAGGCACGTGAGGACATAGGGAGCATTAGTATATTCTCCTTCAAGGCATGTGAGGACATAGGGAGCATTAGTATTTTCTCCCTCAAGGCATGTGAGGACATAGGGAGCATTAGTATTTTCTCCTCTAACTGTGTCGATTACCCTCGACTGTGTCGATTAACCTCGACTGTGTCGATTTCCCTTGACTGTGTCGATTAACCTCGACTGTGTCGATTTCCCTCGACTGGGACACCGAAGCACTCATGAGGTCACATTAGGACCATGAGTGGGGCTCGGCCGTACCCGTTAGATCTAACCCTCGTCCCTAATTAAGTATTAATGGCATCTCAATATTTAGTTTAAGCTCACATGATCTAGTATTTTCTAGGCATTCCTTAAAGCACATCATACTCGGTGCTCGTTCTCACCAAGAGTGCTTCTCGTATTTTTTTTTGTATTCTCAAATCATATTGCACTCGGTACTCGTTCTCACCAAGAGTGCTTCTCGTATTTTTACCATTTGTAAAAATTGTATATTTGTAACATGTATTTCACCCCCGAGAGTTATAAAACCAAAAACAGTTAAAGAAAAGGGGGAGCATGAACTCACAACTTTGCGTTCCTTGCGTCATAAACTTCACCGGATTTTGCTCATAGAGCGTCGTGACCTAAACGTGTTTTATTATCGTTAGTCAGTAGACTTGTAACGCACAAGTACAAGTCACTATCTTTTATGTATGTATTTTTGTGTTAAAAATAATTTATATTTTTAACTAAGTGATCCAAAAATTATTGTGTAAAAATATCGGGGTCCAGTTCATTACCAATATTTTATAAGAATTTATTTTCCGGACTGCAATCAGATTTGTCGCTTTCTGATTACAGTTTACGAAATAATTTATTAAAAATTCATCGTGAGTCCGATTTACGAAATTCCAGTGGGAGAATTACAAATACATCAGTGGTCAACTATGGTATAAATTTCGTGATCAGACTCCATACAGAATACAAATTATGACAGAAAACAGGATGCACATTTTCAGCAGCAAAAATGCAGCTCTAGCTGCTGTTACGAAAAGACACTTTAAAATAGTAAACGGAATCCAAAAATTATGATTCCGGTGCCATTAGAACCGTATTTCATAATACATGAATCTAGACTTTAGAAAATACATTTTTCGTTTTGTTAAGGTCCTATTACAGCCAGTTAAAGTCGGTTGAAAATACAACTCAGCATGCTGTTTTTAGTTTAAAGGTTACTAAAACGCACACATACGATCACCATTTGTCCTAATAACGATTTATATCGTAACATATATTATTTACAGCAGATTAGTGTTTCTATTACTCAGATTTATCATGTTTTACACATATATCTTCTCTTTATCCACCTTTTAACACATCATGTTCAACATTTGTTCATGATCTTTAAAGTTTCTTAACTTTTATCATTCTTATCATCTATTAACCACCAAAGACAAGAACAAGATGAAGATTTAGAACACTTACTACTAGCACAAGGCTAGGGGAGTTTCAAAGCGTAAAAGTGGTGGATAAAAGAAAATGAGAGTGGTCCTTCAATTTCCGAACGCACCAAGCTTGCTTGCATGAACACTTACACCCTTGGATGCCTTTAGAATGGATGATGAGGCTTGTATGATGGTGGTGAGGGTGGTGCTTGGCTTCGGCCGAACTAGAGAAAGGAGGGAGAGAGAGTTGGTTGTTGAGTGTGAAGTGTAAAATGAAGATGGTGATCTAAAGGATTGTTTTTATAACCACCAACATAAGTTTGTCCATGGGATCTTATGCTTCATCTGTACAAGACATAATCTAATATAAAAATCAAAGAATCATGTTGGTGAGTCCCCATGTTGTAACCGCCCCAACAAAAGGGGGGGGGGGGTGTTAGTTGAGTTTTAACTTCAAGTTACAATTCTAGTTAGTTAAACTAGTTACATGTTAAGTGTTAGATTTAGGTGTTATGGTGTGTTATTAATTATCTAGTGTGTTAGGGTGTTCGGGTACCCTAACTAGCTTAGAAAAAATAAAAACATTGCTTCTAGCAATATTTTTGTGTTCCGGGTAAAGTCCGGTTGTTTGGTTAAATACCGGTTCGTTTAAGTGCTTAATTGCACCGTTTAGTGTCTTTCAAGTATCTTTTATGACACTTTCAATTCCCGACACTTAGGGAAGTATTCTGGATGATAAATAATCATTTCTGCATAATATTACAGTGTCATATTGCTGGTTATAGCTGAATTTAAATAAATTATGCGCTTAAAGTGCGTTTCGGGTGCTATTTAGTGCGTAATTTAGCTTACGGAATGCCTATATTAAAACCCTTGTATGTACTCTTGGGTTTTAATGCATTCTTGATGTTGGACCTACACCTAGGCTCCAATTCTAATGTCTGACTGCTTTCTGCAGTTCTGTTGACACGATGTGTCTTACCGGTGAGTTTACTAATATATTTGACGCAACGTTAACATAAAGTAATTCTTGTAGTATAACACGTGCATGAATTCACTTGCATGGAATTTAAAACTTTATTTGTCTGGTAAACAAGATCATGCTCAGTCATTTAGGCACAAATTACTGTTCATTTCGTGTACGGAATGTACGGAAAAGTGACGGTTGTCACAGTCTCCCCCCGTTAAAAGAATTTCGTCCCGAAATTCAAGCGATGCCATTGGTCGCAGGGGAGTTGTGAAACCAATATGGTCACTTAGATTCATGATTTGTCTTCATGTTCCCGTGTAATCTCTGGGTCATGTCATGTATTTTATCATACTCAAGTAATCAATCATGTCTTTTTTTGTATCTTGTGGACTCTTGGTCCAAAACCTTAACAGGTTTCTATAGTATTATGGACTCTTGGTCCAAAACCTCAACATGTTTCTATAGTAGTTCTTGTCGTTTGTCATTGACGTGAATCTTATTTGTGGGAACAACGACTGTTCCTTGAGTCAGACTCCTCTAACGATTAGACACATGAATGTGTCGCGATCACTACTGATCTTTTTCTGGGAGTTTCATCTTGTGAACAACGGTTCTGATCCCTACACCGGGGATTCAACCTTTTCGTTTTCTAAATCACACTACCCCTTCTCTAGGCGAGGCTCTCATTAAAGCCATACTTCTTGTCTCAAATTCTTTCGACTTCTGCCGCTCATCGGCGCTATCTTTCTGTATTCTGCGGGCTGTCCTCATATGATCACATATCTGAATGATCTAGGCTCTAGTTTTCCTGGGCCATCTCGGGCCAGTTGATTGTTTATTTCTGGTCTCCGTTCAACATGACGGGAATTGACTCATTATGTTCCGTCTAAAGCTTTACATGAAGCGGTTTAGACGGCGGTGTGATAGATACCGTTGTAGGAAAACTCCACTAAGGGCAAGTGAGTGTTCCGACTTTTCATTAAAAGTTATCACACAAGCACGTATTGTGTTCGTACCGTCTGCATCGTTCAGCAGCTCAGTTCATATTCGAGTTTTTACCATCGTCGGTGTGCTGCATTCCTTATGATCAGTAAAGATCGTGCAACGTTTTTTTTCAGATAATAACGTTCAGTTTGTGGTGCGCAATTACTGTATCTATCTCAAGGTCTCTTCTCATGATTCCTTAATCAATGTGCCACGTATGCAATGTCGTGGTCTTGTTGTATTGACGCGCAACCGAGACTTTGTCGAGAAACGTCACATAATTGCAACTCTAGCTCCTTAGCTCTTGGTTGCAGGGTTGGCATGAATCTCGTTCTTTATCCATCCTGTATCTTAAAGTTCTAACTTCGCAAATTTGAAATCCGCTTTTTGTCATCATAGCACATAACTGTTCTTTTCTTTAAGAGTTGCAAGGTAAATTGCAGTTATTGCTCACGACCTTCTTTGGTCGTTGGCCATGTAAGAATGTAGTCAATAGGTATATGGCTTATCCAGGTATGGCTTAAACGTTCGATTAATAGGTCCATGAATATCGTCGATGCATGTGTTAAGCCAATTGGTACGACTAGGAACCCGTAATGCTCGAAGCGAGTCCTAAAGGTCGTTTCAGGGATATTTCCTTCTTGTATTCACAGTGGAGGACATCCTGTCCTCAAGTTGATCCTTGAGTGGCAACTAGGATCTTACGATTTGTCTGTTCATGTCATCAGTCCTTGGCAAAGGATTCTGGTTCCCAATTCTCTGGAATTTATGCAAAGTGGAGTCTACCACTTTCTCCTTGTGTCCTTAACTAAGGGCGTCATATCCCTAATATTCTCCGTCTAGCAGCTCTTGCAGTTATATCGGAGGCTCATGCTTCACGGACGAAGCTAGTCGGTAAGGCGTCATTCGGCACTGGTGCCGCTCCTGACACGAGATTTACCTTAAACCTCTCTTGTCGCTGCGGAGGTATTTCTGGCAGGTCTTCAGAAAAGGCTCCTGGAACTTCTTCCATCACGGGAATGTTCTCAGGCTCTGTGGTCTACTCGAAGGCGTTTCTGTGTCTCTTCGACCAATGAAGGATGTCGTAGATCTGCCGCCTTGTGGGGTCTAGCATCCTTGCACCTTTTGCAGGAAAGTTGGGTTTCATCATTCGCAAGAGGGAAGCGTTTGATTTTCTCATATCGAACGACTTCAGCTGTATACTTGGATTTTGGATCCATGCTGACTATCATATTATGACTTCACGAGTCAATGGTAACAGAAGGCTCCAGCCCTCTGAGTCCCTAAATACAATCCTTAATCGCTTCGACTGTTTTAAACTAGCCTTCTATATGTCCATTTCTAAAGAATACGGGACGTCTATTTTACTTGAACTAGGCCAAGCAGTTTCTTAAGCTCTAAGCATGCAAGGTTGAAGTTGATGCCAGTATTAATTAAAAGTAGATGCATTAGGTTGGTTAATAGGGAACGTACCCATAACCGCATCTGGATCCTGGCGTGCTTCACGAGTTTTGATCGTGAAAACCCTTCCTTGCTTGTTTCTTCCCAGGGCAATCTTTCCTAAAGTGCCCTGCTTCACCACATCTGTAGCAACCTGGTATTCTCTTACTTCTTCCATATGGGTCCTTCGCCCAACAGGCGTCCTTGCTGTGTCCTTCTTTTCCACACTTTCTGCACTTAGTCCTCAGACATCGACCTTTATGGTGAAAAGTGCATTCCTCGCACCTCGGCTTAGTTCCCGAGTAAATCTTATCACCAGCCTTATTAGTGGCTCCAACAGTTTTCCTTCCAGGCGGCGGGTTCACTTTCTTTCTTTTGCCTGTTTTAGAGCTTCCATAGTTGACTTGGGTGCTCATCTTTAGGTTTGAGGACTTCCTCTTCTTGTTGCTTGACGACTCCACATGAGTCTCTTTCTTGTTATCCTCAGATTCCGAAAATTTTCCCGCACGTAGAGCTTCTTCAGTAAGAGTGACACTCATATCGATAGCCTCTGCAATGGTTGAGGGCTTTGAGGTAGTAACCATGCTCCTGATCTGAGGTGCAAGTCCCCAAATGAATCGTTCAACCCTTTTGAATTCCGGTTTGACTAAGTAGGGGACGACCCTAGACAAGTCGTGAAATCGTTGGACGTATTCAGGAATCTTCGGTCCGTCCATTTTCAAGTTCCAGAACTCCACCTCAAGCTTCTGGATTTCAGCCCTAGAACCGTATTTCTTTTCCATCATTTCCTTGAGCTCGTCCCAGCTCAATGCATAAGCAGCATCTGCACCAAGGGTTTGAACCTGAAGGCTCCACCAGTAGAGTGCGCCATCTACGAATAACCCTGAGATATAGGTAACACTCTGTTGGGGTGAACATTTACTCATTCTTAGAATGGAGTCAGTCTTTTCTGCCCAACGAACAAATGCAACGGCACCTCCTGTGCCATCAAAATTTAATGGCTTGCAGTCCAGGAATTGTTTATAGGTGCAGCCAGTCGGAGGGTTATTTTCGGTAGTGCCACCGTTGTGTTGAGAGCGGAGGGCTTCATGTCAAGCAATCGCCTATGAGATTCGCTCTTGAAGCTCAGCTTCTGTTCTTGGCAACGTACTGGTGTTTGTGTCTTGTCTAGGCGGCATTCCCTTCTATACAAAGGTGTGAAGTAGGTTAGACAATATTCCATAATTGTCTATGAGATACATAACACCATAAGCCATTATGTAATCACCCAATTTCACACGTATATATAATCAGTGTATAAGCGAGGAAACAGTTATTGAGCCTTCACATAGGCTTGCCAACTTGGCTTATTGTTTGAAATGAACTCGAGGCTACATCGCCTTGGTCATTCAAGTTTCAGTTATTTCCTGTTACATTGGTTTTCTTAGGTCTTTAGCTTTACTGGTGCGTATATTTCCCCTTTGATGGGGTTGTTTGTGTAGAGGTGATAGGGAGTGTATCGTCGCTGATTCTTTTGAATGTTATTCCACTTCTCCTGCTTAAATATCGTTTTCTCAAACGTCTCGTATGCAGGTAGAAGTGTCAGTCACGAAGTAGGCTAAGACAGGTCTCCTACTTTCTAACGTGCTAAAGCACTGATCTAGGTGTTGTTCTACCAGATGAAGGTGAGGACACCTATAGATAAATTTTGTGTGGTTTTCATTAGCTCAACCCGCAGAGTCCACCAGGATTTCTGTGCACTACAAGTCGTTATTACGTGGGCCCCCGTAATAATAAATTGTCTTGCACAGTTACCCCAATTTTCTCTCGTCCAAGCAGATGATCAATCAAGGGGGAAACACTACTGTCCTTATACCCCTATCATGGAAAGGACCTTTGCGATGGTCCACGCGCTAACATTCGTTATCGTTACGCGCGTATAGGCACGATGATTAGATGGAATAGAGAGAATTCCTAGTAGTTGGAGGGGCACCTTCGAGATGAATACTTCATCTCCCTTTTCTGGTCAAGTATGTCGTCAATCTTGCTTCACATAAGCCGCAGGGATCTCGTCCCGTTGATTGAGAATTCGTTCAAGGTTGCCGCCTCTGCCTCGTCATCATCGCCGTAGTCTGGCATCTTCACGTTCAAGAGGGAAGAGCAGCCATCTCCTACGGAAGTAAGCTCAGACTCTTGTTTGGTAATCACTCCCAGCCATGAGCTTTGCAAAGGATGCGAGGTCGGTAGCTTCATCGTGCGAGTTACGTATAGTAATAGGAGTCGGAATCGAAAGTATCTTATTCACGTCAATAATCATTCCGTACACTTATTTGTATGTATGTATATCAATAACAATTATGCTACTTAGCATAATCAAGCAATTTAATACATTATATCACATATAACTCTCGTTTTGGGGGGGGGGGTCATTTTGTTTTTGGCAAGTCTAACTCGTGTAGACTATGATGTGGTTGGCACCTTATTTTAAGGGTATTCCTCACTAATGTCCTTGCCTTGTCTCTTTTTGAAAAGTGTCTGACTCGTGGATCTTGGCGCTTTCGTGAATGCAATGAAAACCTTTTTGTAAAATGTTTTCGTGAGAGAACTCTAGTGATTGTAGTCTAGACTCGAGAAAGAATCCTAGTTCACTACAATCGAAGCTCTGATACCAAACTGTCAACCCTGTCTTTTGCGAAAGCGCATTAGCTTGTTATCATTGTATTCAATCATAATAAACAACTACATGATTAAAACGATGTTCATCCATTCAGAAAATTTTGATTATTACAGACACTTAATTTCTTAAGTTTTAAAACACAACCTTCGTCTAGGTTACAATTTGACAAAAGTGGATGACATCTATGCTTGTAGTCTACTTCTAGTTACGACACTTGCGCCCAAGATCCATCCTGTCACCTGAAATACATGTAATTTTTGGAAAACATCAACATAAAGTTGAGCGAGTTCATGCGTTTTTGTATTTCACGTTTGTATACTTTGTATGAAAACATAGTGTGTGTCATGTATAATTCAAGTTTTTCTTGAGTACCCCACGTACTCAAGTATAATTCCCGTTTTCTTGAGTACCCCACGTACTCAAGTATAATTCAAGTTTTCTTGAGTACCCCACGTACTTCAAGTATAAATCAAGTTTTCTTGAGTACCCCACGTATTAAATGATTGTTTATACAAGGACATTAAGGCACGTGAGGACATAGGGAGCATTAGTATATTCTCCTTCAAGGCATGTGAGGACATAGGGAGCATTAGTATTTTCTCCCTCAAGGCATGTGAGGACATATGGAGCATTAGTATTTTCTCCTCTAACTGTGTCGATTACCCTCGACTGTGTCGATTAACCTCGACTGTGTCGATTTCCCTTGACTGTGTCGATTAACCTCGACTGTGTCGATTTCCCTCGACTGGGACACCGAAGCACTCATGAGGTCACATTAGGACCATGAGTGGGGCTCGGCCGTACACGTTAGATCTAACCCTCGTCCCTAATTAAGTATTAATGGCATCTCAATATTTAGTTTAAGCTCACATGATCTAGTATTTTCTAGGCATTCCTTAAAGCACATCATACTCGGTGCTCGTTCTCACCAAGAGTGCTTCTCGTATTTTTTTTGTATTCTCAAATCATATTGCACTCGGTACTCGTTCTCACCAAGAGTGCTTCTCGTATTTTTACCATTTGTAAAAATTGTATATTTGTAACATGTATTTCACCCCCGAGAGTTATAAAACCAAAAACAGTTAAAGAAAAGGGGGAGCATGAACTCACAACTTTGCGTTCCTTGCGTCGTAAACTTCACCGGATTTTGCTCATAGAGCGTCGTGACCTAAACGTGTTTTATTATCGTTAGTCACTAGACTTGTAACGCACAAGTACAAGTCGCTATCTTTTATGTATGTATTTTTGTGTTAAAAATAATTTATATTTTTAACTAAGTGATCCAAAAATTATTGTGTAAAAATATCGGGGTCCAGTTCATTACCAATATTTTATAAGAATTTATTTTCCGGACTGCAATCAGATTTGTCGCTTTCTGATTGCAGTTTATGAAATAATTTATTAAAAATTCATCGTGAGTCCGATTTACGAAATTCCAGTGGGAGAATTACAAATACATCAGTGGTCAACTATGGTATAAATTCCGTGATCAGACTCCATACAGAATACAAACTCAGCATGCTGTTTTTAGTTTAAAGGTTACTAAAACGCACACATACGATCACCATTTGTCCTAATAACGATTTATATCGTAACATATATTATTTATAGCAGATTAGTGTTTGTATTACTCAGATTTATCATGTTTTACACATATATCTTCTCTTTATCCACCTTTTAACACATCATGTTCAACATTTGTTCATGATCTTTAAAGTTTCTTAACTTTTATCATTCTTATCATCTATTAACCACCAAAGACAAGAACAAGATGAAGATTTAGAACACTTACTACTAGCACAAGGCTAGGGGAGTTTCAAAGCGTAAAAGTGGTGGATAAAAGAAAATGAGAGTGGTCCTTCAATTTCCGAACCCACCAAGCTTGCTTGCATGAACACTTACACCCTTGGATGCCTTTAGAATGGATGATGAGGCTTGTATGATGGTGGTGAGGGTGGTGCTTGGCTTCGGCCGAACTAGAGAAAGGAGGGAGAGAGAGTTGGTTGTTGAGTGTGAAGTGTAAAATGAAGATGGTGATCTAAAGGATTATTTTTATAACCACCAACATAAGTTTGTCCATGGGATCTTATGCTTCATTTGTACAAGACATAATCTAATATAAAAATCAAAGAATCATGTTGGTGAGTCCCCATGTTGTAACCGCCCCAACATAAGGGGGGGGGGGGTGTTAGTTGAGTTTTAACTTCAAGTTACAATTCTAGTTAGTTAAACTAGTTACATGTTAAGTGTTAGATTTAGGTGTTATGGTGTGTTATTAATTATCTAGTGTGTTAGGGTGTTCGGGTACCCTAACTAGCTTAGAAAAAATAAAAACATTGCTTCTAGCAATATTTTTGTGTTACGGGTAAAGTCCGGTTGTTTGGTTAAATACCGGTTCGTTTAAGTGCTTAATTGCACCGTTTAGTGTCTTTCAAGTATCTTTTGTGACACTTTCAATTCCCGACACTTAGGGAAGTATTCTGGATGATAAATAATCATTTCTGCATAATATTACAGTGTCATATTGCTGATTATAGCTGAATTTAAATAAATTATGCGCTTAAAGCGCGTTTCGGGTGCTATTTAGTGCGTAATTTAGCTTCCGGAATGCCTATATTAAAACCCTTGTATGTACTCTTGGGTTTTAATGCATTCTTGACGTTGGACCTACACCTAGGCTCCAATTCTAATGTCTGACTGCTTTCTGCAGTTCTGTTGACACGATGTGTCTTACCGGTGAGTTTACTAATATATTTGACGCAACGCTAACATAAAGTAATTCTTGTAGTATAACACGTGCATGAATTCACTTGCATGGAATTCAAAACTTTATTTGTCTGGTAAACCAGATCATGCTCAGTCATTTAGGCACAAATTACTGTTCATTTCGTGTACGGAATGTACGGAAAAGTGACGGTTGTCACAGCGTTGGTGAGAAGGCCCTGCTTGGCTAGGTAGTCCTCATCTCATAGGACCTTTTCCTCTTCCTCCTCTAACACGTGGTGGCATCTTCGATATGTGAACATGTCAAAAGCAAGGAAACAATATATATAAACCAAATAAAATTAAGATTAATCCTAGGTCATTTGCCTAGACTCGGAAGTCAAAGGAATGTGCTACTGTGTCACTGATATTAAACACAAAAGGCTAGTGTTTAATTCACTCAATGTTGGCTCTGATACCAACCTGTCACACCCCGATATTTTAACCACAAACCGGTGGTCCCAGTGGGGAGTATCGTGACGTAGTTGATATCATCATAGTCAATTAAACACAGTTATAGCACAGCGGAAGGCTTGGAAGGTAAATTACTATTACAATCCGATTGTTCAAAGTACGAATAAAAGAATATACAGACGATTGTAAAAGATAGGATCCACAGGCGGATCTAAATAAAATACAAATCAAGGTTCAACAGACTTAAGGCATCACAGACTTGCAAGATCCTCTATTTAACGCCCAGTAGCTCCCAGCCTATTACGTGTAGTACCTGTCACTTAGTCTTTTGAAAATACGTCAGTTTACACTGGTAAATAAAATTAACCGACTCTTTTGAAAAGTGTTTAAGAAAATTGGTTTAGGTGCACAAAGCACAAAAGTCTTTTATAACTTGGGACAATTATATTTATAATCTTGTATACAACTTTACATGTTTGTCATACATTTAGGGCCCGATATAGAAGCCGAGACATGATTAACCGACATACCACTAATATAAACCCACAAGGAGTTATCCCCAACATTGTGGGTATATCTTTTTACATACGCAACTGTCAGGAGACGCAACTATCAGGTGTATGCCTACACCCCGTGCTTAAGTCATGGCCATTTGCAATTAAATGAGCTGAGGATATCCAGGACACGGCCGTATTAACCCCCAATGTTTATGTTATCAAACAAAATGGATTAAAACGGGTTATGCAGATTTATTAATCACAATCCGACTAAATGATCCCATACCCGACCAAGCGGTAATATTTTACCGTATCCCAAGCCCGTATAAGGGAAAATAAGTTAAAAGTATTTACCTGAGTTTTTAGATGCAAAATTTTCTACTCAGCCGTAAAATTAGTAAGACTTTATGACGGTAGCTTTTACCAGGGCTTCCTAGTCTGGAATGAAGGTAATATTAACCTATTAGATTACTAACGGGTCTTATTTAATTCGTAGACTTAGATCGGTGAGTTTAAAGAAGGATTTACGGTATGAAACGCTAGATTAAGCGATGACCGGAATGGAATCTAATTTACACCCAACAAGAATGGAGACTTGTATTATATGGGTAAACTAATTACATTCTGGATTTTGAAGTTCAAATGATAAGGTTAAACCCGTTTCGGTTAATTTATGCAAACTAGTTACTTAAACCGAACCGAACGCGTATAAGCATAAACGGGTAACCGGATGAGTCATATACAAGTTCCACATGTTGTTATGCTTAAAATATATCATGAAATTAGTAGGATATCAATATGAATGCCCATAAAGGTTTTAAAACCGAATTTAGCCTTATAAGGGTAATTTGGTCATTTTAAAGGTTTATAAAAGGATTTATTTGTAAACTGAAGTTATGGTCATAAACATCTTGTAAATATATTTAATTTATTTTATTATAATAGTAGGATATCATACTTATATGTGATTTATGATTTATGGCCAAACTATGCACCGTAGGGGCATTTTGGTCATTTCATACATAGTTTTAAGGACTTAATTGGGATTCTGAGTTCATGACTTATACCTACTGTAAAAATATTAAAAATGGTTTATAAAATCAGTAGGTAACAAGTCTTGGGTGCTAATTATGGTTTAAAACCATACTATGCACCTTAATGTCGTAAAAGTCGATAAATGACGATAATTCGTATGTTTAAGGAATTATGAGATTATGATCAGCTTAAAATAGTCAAAATACTTTATTTATCATAACATATCAGTAGCAAAAGGTTTTGCATGTATATTATGTTCAAAATCTATTTTAAGTATGAAAAGGGCATTATCGTCATTTAATAACTTTATACTAGATTATGTGCATGAACTCAACAAGTGATCAGACTTGACATCCCAATTAATCCTAAATATGATATCATAACAGTAGGTAATGAGTTTTTATGTTTAATTATGTTTAAAACTCATTTTATGTGACAAGGGGTATTTTAGTCCTTTTAAAAGCTTATATTAATTAAGCAAACTCAATTTATGACCAGTTTATAAATGTTAAAATACGCTAAACATGTTCACATATCAGAATGTAATTCATTTGCATGCTTAGTTATGTTTAAAATCTCATTTTTGAATAAAAGGGCATAATAGTCAAGTTTAAGCATAATAACAAAAATTAGTAAACGAACTCAGATTACTATGTGGCCATGAAATATAACCTCAGAGGGTTATATTACGACATAATAAGTTCACAAAGGAACCTTAATGTGTAAAGGAATTAAGCTAATTTGGGTCAGAACTGAAAGTCAAAGCAAAAGTCAAGCTTTTGCGACTTTCGGTTGCGAACCGAGCCTAAACTTAGAATTGTCGGGTTGAACATG
This sequence comes from Helianthus tuberosus, assembly GCA_030545235.1. Classification (NCBI taxonomy): domain Eukaryota; kingdom Viridiplantae; phylum Streptophyta; class Magnoliopsida; order Asterales; family Asteraceae; genus Helianthus; species Helianthus tuberosus. The sequence continues at coordinate 94,511,660 of CM060426.1, forward strand.
TTCTAATAATGTTTACCAAGTTATTAAAGTGATAAAACATGTTTTATAACTCCTACATTATTAGATTTGTATTTATTTAAAAACTGACCCGTTTGACTTTTTATGTTAATTACTTTGACCCGACAATTAACTAAGTAAACGTGGTAATTAGGAGGTGCCCTTTTGAGGGATTAACACCTACCTAATTACGATCACGTAGCCATATTCGCCTCGAACAATGGCTGGACCGTTTAGGACTAAACCGAAAGTCAAAGCCAATTAGCGGCAACCTTGACTTTCGGCTTTTAAATGCATAAAAACCGAACTAGAGTGGCTAAGGACACTTACAACAGGTCCTAGCTCGAAAACTTGACTAAGGGGAGCTTCCTTTTGATCAGGAACCTCAGAGAAGAAGTAGAGAAATGATTTTGAAAGGTGCAAGTACGAATGGCAAAATGAAGGTCCTATTTATCGTGAAACAAGGAATCTCAAGATCATTCCAAGTGTAATGAGGCTTCCTCTGATCATCACAAGTGTCCTAGAGGTTTTTAAAAACCATTTACTAGCTCCTTGTATCGAAATCAGGCTGCATGGTGGTTTGATTGGGGCTCAAGTTTGCAATACATGCAACTGTCAAGTTTTCTGTTACTGGGCGTTTTCTTGCAGCCCGCGAAAGAGTCAGGGGAGGGCTTCGCGGCCCGCGACTCTCCCCTCTTCCGGTTACAAATGTTTGATTAATGACAGTTTCAGTCCCTGATCCTTTTATTTTCCATATATGTTTCATTTAAGCATAATTGGCCCCTAAAGTTAATTTTTAAGGATCTTGAGAAAAATAACAAACTTCATTAGGCTCCCGTTCTCATTTAAGCATAATTGGCCCCTAAAGTTAATTTTTAAGGATCTTGAGAAAAATAACAAACTTCATTAGGCTCCCGTTCAGTTATAAGGGTTCCCCGAAGGCACTAGTTTCTCTTGTTAACACGTAATTAACATCAAGCATTCTCGGAAGTGTATTTGTACATTTTGAAGCCCCAGGTGTGTTAAAAGGTCACTCAGAGGTAAGAATTAACATGTTGACACGTTTAACCCCTTCAACTTATAAACTTTCAATTGTTTTCACAAAAGGCTTCTCATGCCCAATAATTTACTCGTTTGAGAATACGAACACCGTGTAAGGTCATTCAGAGGCATAAGTTTAGCATGTTGACACTTTTAGTCCCTGCGCATACATCTTTTCACTGTTCGTCAACATTAGTCTTTCAAGGTCAACTTATTATACGTTTAGGGTTTATGACACGTGTCTTCACATTATTGGACATGATTTTGCGAGGTGTTACATGTACGATACAACATAGGCCTATACGATCGTATATGGCATAATTTGAAATTTAGTTTTATCGTTTTTTCCTCAGTTCGATGCGTATACGTGTCGTTTTTTGACGAACTTTCACATATTTTGTCATTTTATGACGTATACCTTCAACATACGTCGTTTCGGTGACGTTCGGTTGCGTGCGATTATCGTATTCTATGATTATGTACAGTTTTGTTTGAAATCCACTTGTATTGTATAGTTCCGTGATATATGTATACGCGTGTGGAAATATCATTAGTCACGTATTTTGATGTATTTTTGCCTATTTTGACGTATTCTAACATATTGTTGCGTATTTTATAGTATTTTTGACATATTTGGGCGTATTCTAACGTATTTTAGCTTATTTTAACCTATTTTAGGTTATTTTTACGTATTTCGGTGTATTTTAACGTATTTCGACGTATTTTAGCGTATTTTATCGTATTGATGTGTACAAAATGCAACATATAAATTACATCAATAGAGGCATAAAACCAACCCTTTTTTAGTACTAATGTTGGAAAAAGCACGTTTCTTTCTTCCTTTTGAATTTACAGGACCAAATAAGCTTAAAAGAACAAAAGGAACAAAGAAGCATCCAAAATCAACATAAATACAAGAAGAAGGAATAACATGACATGCCCCACCCCTCGGCAGCATCTCCCAAAGCAAAAACAAGAAGATAGAAACTGACCACGAGGCCGTGCACAGCCAGGCATAGGGCGTGGTCTGCTCTGACACATCAAGACAAAAGCTGCAGAAGCTTCTACGTCCAACACAAGGCCATGCCCAGCTCACCGTGGGGCGTGGCCAACTCTTAGATTTGCAGAATCTTGAGAGTACAGCAAAGAGTTGACCACGGGGCCGTGTCCAGAAGCCACGGGGTCGTGTGGGGCCCCCTGCTGACAGATGTAATTAATGAAGGAAGAGAAGATGATGGCCACGGGCCGTGCCCAATGGACACGGGGCTGTGGCCTGGACTCTGTTCTGGCTACAAATACGGGTTCTTGGTTCACTTCAAAGGCATCCCTTGGCAAACCACTTCTCTCCCACTTTGCCACCATTCCACCACCACTACAACACCAACACCCACCACCATCACCCATCTTCCATATTTAGAGTGTGTAGTAGTCTCGGGATCCAAGATTGATTGTAAGAGTTCTTGTCAATCAAAGGCCATGTTTGGCTAATCTCTTACATCACTTGGTGAAGACAAGTCTTTAATGTATTACTTTTGATTTTTAATCTTTCGGTACTTTTTAATTAGATATGTATTAATGACTTTAATAACTAGTTTCTTATGTTGAAAGTGAATTTTCTTTACCATTTCTTCATCATGTCATTGATTTGCTCATTCGTGTCCTTACGGTCTATATAAAGCGCGTTAACTACCTGGAAGGGGGTTAGGAGGGTGGTTTGGTAAAGTTCTTGTCTCGTTTAGTGTATAGATCCTATGAGGACTTGGTTCAAACTTACTAGGACCTCCTTCAATGCCCCAAAGGTATTGGATGGCGAGGGTGCGAATAACTTGAACCCCTCATATGTAAACTACTATTAAAACTTTAAACCGGCTTCTTGGGATTGTATCCTTGCTGACTCAAACTACTTAGCCGAGTGTAACGTCATCTTCAAAAGAGGGGCCTACCACTTTTCTCATTAATAACTTATTCAATTATCTTTCAATATTTCGACCCTTTGGGATTGTATCCCTGCTGACTCAAACCACTGGGTTGAGGGTAGCGTCACCTTCAAAAGAGGGGCCTACTACTATAACTAAGATAATCTCTTAAAAAGTCCGAAAGTGCGAAAATCATCAAAAGGTACATTAAAGATGAGTTGGATCCAAGTGATTCTATCTTGTCTATTTGTTTTTTCATTTTATTTATCTTTCTAATTTTTAGATTTACTTTTATGTTTAAAAACTTTTCTCAAAAATTTAGATCGATTAGACGTTGACGATAATCCGGTTCTAAAAGATCTTGTGTCCTTGGACGACCTCGGTATCTTACCAACATTATACTACGCTCGCGATGGGTGCACTTGCCCAAGTGTGTGTTTAGTGTTAGTACAATATCGTGTTTTATAAATTTAAAACTTGACTAATGTGTAAAACTGGCTCAAAGTATTAATAAAATCATATCACACTCAGTTGCTGGGGACACAAGGATTTTAAGAAAGTTTAAAATCAACGGCCTAATTATTTTTATCATTATTATTATTTTTTTTATTTTTTTAGGAATTTTTTTCTTAATTTTTCAAGAATCTCCAGAACTCAGCACGGGCCGTGCCCATCATCTTTACTGGCAGTTTTTGTTTTCTGAGTTACAAAAGAGTGACCACGGGCCGTGGAGGTGCACCACGGGGCCGTGCTGATCTCCCCAGTAACTAGGGATCCAGAAAACAGCAACTGTAACACGACCACGGGCCGTGGTCATTGACCACGGGGCCGTAGTGAAGAATCTGACCAACATTCTTTTCTGTTTTGATCGCAGAACTCAATTGCAGGGCCTGAAAACTCTACGCGGTGCATGAGCTCCAGTTCCGATAAAGACATAAAAGAACCTCTAGACGAACCCAAACGCTTTCTAAGAGAAAGACTAAAAGCCAAGAATCAAGAGAAAGCTTTAGGGGATCAAATCCCGATGGCGGATCAACGTACCCTAATGGATTACCTATGACCCACGGTCGGTAACCTCGAAGCCACCATCAATGCACCTAACGTCGATGCCAACAATTTCGAACTTCGGCCGCATTTGATCCAAATGCTCCAAAATTCCGCAACATTCCATGGCCTACCCGATGAAGATCCGCATTTACATATTACCAACTTTTTGGAAATATGTGACACTTTCCGGATCAACGGAGCATCAAACGACGCCGTCCGCCTCCGAATGTTCCCATTTTCACTAAAAGACCGAGCCAAGGCTTGGCTCAACACCCTCCCAAGTGGATCGGTAAACACTTGGGATGAACTTTCCCAAAAGTTTCTATATAAATATTTCCCGCCCTCTAAAACCGCTAAATTAATGACTGAAATAAATACATATTCACAAGAGGACGGGGAATCCTTATATGAAACTTGGGAAAGATTCAAGGAGCTATTGAGAAAATGCCCTCATCATGGTCTCGTAGTGTGGCAACAAGTATCCACTTTCTATAATGGATTATTGCCACACACGAGACAAACACTTGACTCAAGCTTCGGGGGACTTCTAGGTAATAGACGTCCAAATGAAATCTATAATCAAATTGAGGAAATCGCTCAAAACAATTTTCAATGTCACACCCCCTGAGGTTCAAAGTCTATTGCCCCGGGCGCCCATAAAGTAGATGAGAACACCTCTTTACAAGCCCAAATCGAGGCCCTATCCTCAAAAATAAAAAAATTAGAGATGGCAAAAATGGCCTCGGTTATGGCTTTTGAAGGGTGTGGTGGGCCACATGAAAATTGGAGTTGTATGAAAGGAATGGAAAATCAAACGGAAATGGTAAACTATATTGATAATCGACCTAGACCGTTGGGTCCCCCAACGGGTACCCACAATCAAAGTTGGCGTAACCACCCTAACTTTGGCTGGAGGGAGCCCGGGAATAGTAGTAACCAACAAAATCAAAATCAACGACCAAACTTTCAACAACAAACAAGAAACGAGTCACAAAATTTCACTCGACAACAACAAGGGGGCCAGGAGAAGCTTGAAGACCTCATCACACGCCTCATCTCCGAAACCGACAAAAGGTACTCGGATCGGTTCCTACAAATGGAATCCGACATTAGAAACTAACGAGCTAGTATTCAAAACATTGAAAAACAAATAAGCCAACTAGCCCAAAATTTCTCCGAGAGACCACAAGGCGCATTACCTAGCAATACCGAAACTAATCCAAAACGCAAGTACACCTCATGACATTAAGAAACTGGACCGTAGGACCAGAGGAAACACCACTATCCCCAATCAACAACAATCCACCTGACCAAACCACAAACTCACCCTCAGCCCACCAAGAAACAACTATCCCACAAAATTCCAAACCTACCAAAAACCCCTCGGTACCCTACCCCGGTCGGTTACTTCGCCAAAAGACCGATGAGCAATTCACAAAATTCATAAGCTTACTAAAGCAATTGCATACCAATCTCCCATTTGTAGAAGTCCTCACTCAAATTCCAAAATACTCAAAATTCATGAGAGACTTCCTCACCCACAAAAGAAAGATTGAAACTTTGCTATTGGTCAACCTAAGTGAAGAATGCTCAGCTGTACTCCTCAACAAACTCCCACAAAAGAAGATCGAACCCGGAAGTTTTACCATCCCTTGCTCCATTGGGGGATCACCCATACGAAATGCACTAGCCGACCTTGTGGCTAGCATCAATCTTATGCCCGCATCAATGTTTGACCGACTCGGACTAGGAAAAACAAGCCCCACAAAAATGAGCATACAACTCGCCGATGGGTCTGTCAAATACCCATAAGGTGTCATCGAGAATCTATTAGTAACATTGAGGGTTGGGGACAAGGAGATGAAATTCGGGGTTGGAAAAAGAGTAGAGGACAACCCGGTCAACTACATGGATGTCATAGACTCAAGCTTGGATGACGCTCTCCGACGGTGCAACACAGGATGCGAGACATCCCACATGGGTAACATATAACTTGCTTTGGGTCTAGCCAAGGACCCTTATAAACGTGGCGCACCACGGAGGCATTCCGAGGAACTATCCTTAGTGTTAATTTAGTTTAACTTTAATGTTTTCTAGTTTAGTCTTACTTTTCAGGAAAAATCACTCTCGAAAAGATGAAAACTGCCAAAGGGACGTTAAAACCGCACCCCATGCACGTAAACAGTGCCTCCCGATAACTTTTTCATCCTTCCAGCATGTGTAGCACGGGGCCATGCCCAGCCCAACACACCCCGTGCCCGGAGCTCTGCAGAAAACAGCAAGTAATCAGGTAACTGGCCACGGGCCGTGCTTACTAGACACGCCCCGTGGCCAACATTCTGTTCATTTCTGTTACTGGCAATCTGACCACGGGGCCGTGCCCGGACCTCACGGGGCCGTGGTCAGATGCCCAATAACATAAAAACTTGTTTTTAAAATACTTTTACACATTCAAATCAACCTAAAAACTTATTTTGGGACACATTGAGGACAATGTGTAATTTAAGTGTGGGGGGGGGGATGCTAAAACCTTGAATCTTGCAACTAATAACAAGCCTTACACAAAACTCTATTGGAACCACTAATCACCCCAAATCTTTTCCAAAAATTTTTTCATTTTTTTACTTGTCTTGGTTTAATTTGGGAATAACAAGTTCTAAAAAGGTTATGTTTTTACAAATTTATAACCGATAGCGTCGTGATAAAAAGAACCGAATAAGAAAATTATAAAAAGGCATGACAAATCTTTTAAAAATTTGATTATATATACTTGATCACACTATAAACCCATTCCCACAATAAGTGAGTTTTGAGCCTTTATTGAGCATACATGCATACATCCTTAAACTAAATGCTCATTTTCGTTTCTTGTGTGATAGCTGCTTGGTTCTTACGACTCTAGAACTTGCCAAGACGATTCATTCCCGGTCCTTACCAACTTAAACCCAAGTAAGTAAATGATGGAGGCATTAGGACTAACTTTTTCTTTCAAAACCATTATTTTCATCCTTTTTACATCACTACCCAAAATCCTCCTAGTTAACCCCTTTGAGCCTAAACCTTTTCGTTTCAAAAACACGAAAAACAAACACCCATTACCCACCAAAACCTTTTTCCTTTCAAACCCATTTGTTTTAGTAAAAAGCTCGGTTATCTTGTGACATTAAAAATAGAGAATTTTGCAATAACCAAACAAGTTCCTCAAAAATCTTGTTTGAATATGCTTAGTATTGAATAAATGTCACAAAAACAAAAAGTTTTATGATAACCGACGCTTTTTACGCTTTTCGCCATTTCACTAGCTACTAACCCAAAAACCACCTACCCTTAGCCCAAGCCTAACCCTTCCCAAAGTCCTCTTGATATTTACGAAGGTTTATAGTTAAAAAGGAGGAGGTTTGATCGCTTGGCAAGCATATGGTAGAAGTAAGTTCCATGCCGGAATTGAGTGTTATCACAAAAATACATCTTCGACCAAGTGTTGAGTGATCTCCCGTGAGGTGTGTGAACTTGTATATAAATGGAATTTTTAAGAGGCATGTTATGCCCAAATAAATAATTTTTCTTTACAAATCGTTCTAAATAAATCATGACGAATAGGATTGTAAATAAAATAAAAACAAAATTAAATAAAGATCTTGGATTCCTGACACTCAAGACAAGCCACAAAACTTCTTCTCTACCTATTTCATTTGGGTGTGTAAGCCACATTCAAAGAGTTTTGCTTGAGGACAAGCAAAGATTCAAGTGTGGGGGTAAATGCAACATATAAATTACATCAATAGAGGTATAAAACCAACCCTTTTTTAGTACTAATGCTGGAAAAAGCGTGTTTCTTTCTTCCTTTTGAATTTACAGGACCAAATGAGCTTAAAAGAACAAAAGGAATAAATAAGCAGTTAAAACCAACATAAATACAAGAAGAATGAATAACGTGACATGCCCGACCCCTCGGCAGCATCTCCCAAAGCAAAAACAAGAAGACAGAAACTGACCATGGGGCCATGCCCAGCCAGGCATGGGGCGTGGTCAGCCCTGACACATCAAGACAAAAGCTGCAAAAGCTTCTACGCCCACCACGTGGCCGTGCCCAGCTCACCATGGGGTGTGGTCAACTCTTAGATTTGCAGAATCTTGATAGTACAGCAAAGAGTTGACCACGGAGCCATGTCCAGGAGCCACGGGGTCGTGTGGGGCCCCCAGCTGACAGCTGCAATTAATGAAGGAAGAGAAGATGATGGCCACGGGCCGTACCCAATGGACACGGGGCAGTGGCCGGGACTCTGTTCAGGCTATAAATAGGGGTGCTTCGTTCACTTCAAAGGCATCCCTTGGCAAACCACTTATCTCCCACTTTGCCACCATTCAACCACCACTACAACACCAACACCCACCACAAATCATCCATCTTCCATCTTTAGAGTGTGTAGTAATCTCAGGATCTAAGATTGATTGTAAGAGTTCTTGTCAATCAAAGGCCATGTTTGGCTAATCTCTTACATCACTTGGTGAAAGTCAATCAAAGGCCAAGTCTTTAATGTACTACTTTTGATTTTTAATCTTTCGGCACTTTTTAATTGGATATGTATTATTGACTTTAATAACTAGTTTCTTATGTTGAAAGTGAATTTTCTTTACCATTTCTTCATGATGTCATTGATTTGCTCATTCGTGTCTTTACGGTTTATATAAAGCGCGTTAACTACCTGGAAGGGGGTTAGGAGGGTGGTTGGTAAAGTTCTTGTCTCGTTTAGTGTATAGATCCTGCGAGGACTTGGTTCAAGCTTACTAGGACCTCCTTCAATGCCCCAAAGGTATTGGATGGCGGGGGTGTGATTAGCTTGAACCCCTCATATGTAAACTAATATTAAAACTTTAAACCGGCTTCTTAGGATTGTATCCTTGCTGACTCAAACCACTTAGCCGAGGATAACGTCACCTTCAAAAGAGGGGCCTACCACTTTTCGCATTAATAACTTATTTAATTATCGTTCAATATTCCGACCCTTTGGGATTGTATCCCTGCTGACTCAAACCACTGGGTTGAGAGTAACGTCACCTTCAAAAGAGGGGCCTACTACTATAACTAAGATAATCTCTTAAAAAGTCCGAAAGTGCGAAAATCATCAAAGGGTACATTAAAGATGAGTTGGATCCAAGTGATTCTATCTTGTCTATTTGTTTTTTCCTTTTATTTATCTTTCTAATTTTTAGATTTTCTTTTATGTTTAAAAACTTTTCTCAAAAATTTAGATCGATTAGACGTTGACGATAAACCGATACTGGACGACCTCGTTATCTTACCAACACTATACTACGCTCGCGATGGGTGCACTTGCCCAAGTGTGTGTTTAGTGTTAGTACAATATTGTGTTTTATAAATTTAAAACTTGACTAATGCGTAAAGTGAGCTCAAAATATTAATAACATCATATCACACTCGACATGCACCACGTATATTAACATATTGCAGTGTATTTTAGCATATTTTCATGTATTTTAACGTATTTTAGCGTATTTTAGTGTATTTTTGCCTATTTTGTAGTATTTTAGATTTTTTTTCGTATTTTAGAGTATTTTAGCGTATGTTGAAGGATAACACAAACAAGTTCTCCACAGTTTGTTATTCAGATCTCTATTCAGACATCTTTCCAAACTACAACACACGATAAGTTTAAACTTTATATTGTGTGATTTGACCAGGAAAGGATTGGAGGTGATTTCTACTTTTAATAAGCTGTCACAGTTGTCAAATTCGTTGCGTGCATTCATATTGTTGAGACAACAACAGATAATAAACGGATTATTGGACTTCTGGTTCCAAATGCAGTTGTAGGATCCGTACTTAAAGGTCTCTCTAAAATATGCAACCGAGACCTCCTTGTTAATTTTAATGAAGCAATGAAGATTGAATGTTCATACCGCAACCGTTTTTGACTATCGAAACGGTGGCTATGGGAATTACAAACCGCAGTCTTTTGTGACTATGGGAAACACAAGTTTTCTTTTTGAGCTTGATGGATGTCCGTTATCTCAACGCTTCTCCTTACATTACTGATCTGGAATTGGAGAACCGTTGTTATTTTAGTGCTTCTCAATCAGATATTATTTATTGAAACATAACTGAAACACTCGGAAAAAAAAACTAAACCGAACCAACATAGTTGAATTGATTCAAAAACTAGTGCGGTTGCCATGAGCCTGAGGAACTTTTAATAAGCTGTCACAGTTGTCAAATTCGTTGCTTGCATTCATATTGTTGAGACAACAACAGACAATGAACGGATTGTTGGACTTCTTAAAAGATGCAACTGTAACATCCCAAATTTGGGGATGTTCATATATTGACACATCTTGATTTGTGTAGCATTTTATATATGCTGAACTAATTAATTATAAAATGAACAATTCTATTTGAGAATTTAATGACTTAATTTAAATAGCTTAACCTTGTTTACCAAGGTAAGCTTCATTTAGAATTTAAAATATGGTAGAGTTATAAAACTTAACAAGGATTGTAAGAATAAAGAGGTTTGAAAATGGAGGGGCTTATCTTGCCAAATTGTGAAGGATTCTCTATTAACCTGAGGTGTAGAGAATTCCAGAAAGAAAAAAGAAAGATACGTATTTTGTGTGGGTGCCATGGGAGTCATGGGTCAAGAAGAAAATCAATGGGAAGCTTCAATACATTGATTTTAGGTGTTTGATTAAAGAAATTGAAGAACTTATGAACATCCTCTTTTATGTAGAAGCCTGGTAAGTAACATTATCAGATTGCATGTGATTTAATATTACGGCCCAATAGGATTAAAGAGGTTAATTGTTGATATCGGCCCATGTGAGATTGTATTGGAGGTCCAATGAAATTCAAATACAATTAATTAAAAGCTGAATGTTTGGTTCGAGTTATGGTTTGTGTCAGTAGACATCACGTGAAGTATTCATTTTCATATTCAATTCAGAATTGTGATTTCTATCGGTCCAATAAACAATTGGTGTATGGTATTACAGTGTGGTTAATTATTGAAGTTGTTAACTGTTTAAGTTATAAATTAAACTCATGGAACGGCGAAACATGGAACTTTCGTCATGCCCTCACTCGACGAAACACGGCTCAATAACCCGGCGAAACATAGAGTTTCGTCACTCACAAGTCACCCGACGAAACCTGGAGTTTCGTCACCCACGAATTGGTTACTGGATGGGCTTCGGCCCAAGATGTGGTGCCAACGAGAGATGTTATTCACCTGTCCCTGTTATCGTTATAAACGTATATGTTGTACGATATCTCAAACCCTAGACCCCCTCTAGTTAGCAACGACAGTTCTTTGGATCCAGCGAAACCCTCCCTTCGAAGCTCTTTCTTCCCGTGTTAGTCTATCTCTTCGCCTGAAATCCTTCTCGGTAAGTAACCTATCTTGATTCCGATCTGTATTTCTTGTGATTGTTCTTTGTGGCATTCGAACTTGTTGTTATCTGAGCATTGATGATTTGTGTCTTAAGTTCTCATGAGTGGAGTTTGATTCCAGTAGTGATGTTCGATAAACTGTAATCCTGGACATAAAGGATTTCGATGTTTTGACATGATGATAGGTGTTTGATGATTATGAGATTTAGATGATTATTAATAGATTGTTTATGACGATTAGGGTTTTAATAAATCATCGACGATGACCCTGTTGGCATGATGATGAACAATTGTTGGATTAGACATGTTAATTGAATTACTTTGTGTGCTTGCATAAACTATTATGTTAATTCTTATAGATATCATGCTGATTGATCCATTGTTCATGTTAAGATTGTGTAGAATGTAATTGATGATTGGACTGATTGATTAAAAATGGCAAATGATCGTATTGTTATGATCGGGACAGTTGCAGTTAGGGTTTCTGTGGGAGCATGTAACTGGTAATGTGACGAAACTACCTTGTCGATGAAACACCCTGGAGTTTCGTCACCTGGCTGTCGACGAAAGATGGGGAGTTTCGTCAACTTGTCTCTCGATGAAACATGATGTTTCGTCGACTGTGTATCAACGAAACTTGGGTGATACGATGAAACATGGGTCCTTCACAGTGAACTAGGTTGACTTTTGTTGATGAATGACTATGCTAATAAAACCATGATATATACTGTTAATGATGACTAACTATGACCAAGAAGATATGACTTGGTTTTCATGTATGGCACATCCAACTGTTAGGCATTATTACGAATAATGCATGTAAACTGTGGAATTGAATGAGTTTATTTAACTGCTATGTGCCATTTGGGAATCACTGTTTGAAATGCATACTGTCATTTATATGTGAACCTTGTGAATGTAAACTGACATCGCGTACATGAATACCATAGGCTGTGACTGTTTAAGTGTGAACAAGTAATTAATCATACCGAGCAAACCAAGGTGAGTTCACTGCTCTTTTTCCAAGCATGCGTCCCGGGTTGGGACATCTGGTAAACGTTCCGGGGAGGAATGTCAGGTAATGGGTTTGACTGGAATGTTAAACCTGGGTTATTGGTTAATACACGTCTGTATCTATCACTCAAGTCCCTCCTACCAATCGTTGCTTGTAGGGCAACGGGGTACTAGTTAGTAGCGCTACTTAGGTTTGGCACCCTCACACCGCACCGAGGAGGTCGGGAGTGAACTAGTGACCCCCATCTTGACCATTGCTTTGATAGAGGCAATGGGGTTTAGGGCAAATAATCTGGAGCCATCGACGGTAAGCGTGTGATTAACAACAATGAATCTATGAAACGTTTTAATCTAGTAACTGGTATCTAAACACGTTAACAAAACTTTGAACTCACCCACGTCGTCTGACACACTTGTCTGCATGCATGCAGGTCGATAGATTCTTGGACATGGAACTTGCTATCTGGGAGTGCAGGAGTGGTCATGGGTCACAACTCTTGGATGTTTACTCTTGGTTTAGTATATTGTTTTGAAACACTTGAACAACGAATGATATTATGCTTCCGCTGAACGTTTAATTTGGTTTTAACTTATGACTTGGATTTATATTATGAAATGAATTGAATGTTTTATTTAATATTTACTACTGGTTCAATGTGATTGGTGTCTTGGATCCTGGTACGTCACACGTCCCGCGGTGTTCCCGCATGTGGTATTTTGGGGGTGTGACAGACTTGACACAGGGCGACCGGTCACGACGGGGTTGTCAACCCGATAGATCTACCAATAATTCCTCGCGTACATTTACTTAATAGATTAAACGACATCATGGGCGCAGGGTCCATTTTGAGACAAATATGATATCTGCCTCACGTACAATATATATATCCTACTAATATGACAAATTTAATACACGAAGTTGTACGAATCCCCTGAATCCCCTTCCCTTGAGACCAGGCTGGCATTCGTCCCAACTTTACGGTCTGTTTCTCCTCGGAAACACCGTACCATCCCAATTTCCTCCAAACATTCATTCATCAAAAACGTTTTATCTCGAAATGTATGATTTATCAAACTCCATATATTTTCAACGAAAATATATATTTTGTATTAAAAGGTATGTTTTAATCCAAAACATTATTAAACCCTTTTATTGGCGTGTTGTACCCCCAAAATGTATACAAAGTAGAAAAAAGAGGGGTTTAGTGACACTCACCTTTGGGTGCGTATTTTAAATAGCGCAATCCCAGAGATTGATTTCTACACGTCTTAATATCTATATAGGAACGATTTTCAAATAAATATTCATCACAAAAATCCTAGGTTTCTCCGTTTCTTAGAATTGTCACATAACTTTGAGATTTTCTCGAAAAGTTCACGTTTTGATTATGTTGGCACGTTAATATATATATATGAGTTCATATATATACATTTTTAAGATTTTGCGATTCGAATGATTTTATTGGTGACCATTATTATGTAAATCCCTTAACACTCCCGTTTATACGTAATATATCTACGATTTACGCGTCGTAATATATATACATAAACTTTTATATAAATTATTATCGAAACACGCGAAATCTTGTTAACTTATCTATTTTGACATTTTTAAAGCAAGTATACATAAAATATCTTATATGTACCAATTTTCATGTTCGACAAACAAGTTACACATTTAACGCGATTTTTACCGTTTCTACCGCACAAAACGCACAAGCATACATGCATAAGCTATATTTCTAATATTATGTTAAAAACTTAACATATTTTCACATTCACATGTTTATATAACATAACACATCTTAACACATAAGGTTCACCCAAAAATTACCCATACTAATGTTCATTGAAAAATGCGTATTTTAGCGATTCGGTAACATTTTCGGGCGTCGGAAGTCACGTATGACCAACCAAACACCAAGTAAACTTTAAATTAGTTAAAATACTTATTTTTAAACTAAAAATATCAGTTTACTTACTGATCTAAATCAGTTTTATAAAAATCACTCGAAAACCCGATTTTTGACCGTTTTAACGCATAGTTTCGCGTTAAACGTTACTATAATCATCCCAACTCGACACGACTTGATATTGAAACAAAATACATGTTATTTACTGATTAAAATAGTGGTTATAATCAGATTAATGCAGTTTTTGTGTAAGTCACATAAATCATGCGATTTCACGTATTTTACAACTTTTAAAGCACCAAGTACAACATGCAAGGCTAACAAACATCATGGTAAAGTTATATGTCACTAAACACTTTAAAATAACTTTATTTTAGTGTTTATATTCTGATTAAACTGATTTTTATGAAATCATAATCATATGATCATTTCATGCTTCATATCATCATCTAAGTTCACATATGTGCATCTAATGCACTCACACAACATCATTACCATCACCTATGATCTAATCATGCTTTGAAGTTTACTAACATCATGTTCTTACAAATATTACACATACCACCATGATTATTCAAATAATCCATATTTATTCATGCTTAGATCTTGCACATTTAAGATTGTATAACAATTTTCACATGCATGCATACATATACACATACATATACACGAAATTTATACATACATATACTTCCAAAAATTCACTTTTCAATATATCACTTTCAAATCTCTAATCACTTTAGAACTTTCTTGTATAACAACTAAAAATTCCTTCTTGCATCATACTTTTCAAGAAATCAAATAATCAAGAACTTCTTTCATCAAAAATCAAAATACAACTTATACACACACACACACACATATTCTTGGCCCTATATACACACATGCATACACCCATTTTTATTTTGATTAAAATCTCATTCATTGTAGTTTTCAAGTTAATGTTTGGATTCAAGAATCAAGAGAAACTTTCACTATCTTCTTTATCACTATGAATCAAGAACAATATTTGTTGGTGCATATGTCTGTCGACTTCGACTTGTATCAAGTCTTGTAAATAGAATGATAGACCAGGGCACAAAAAATGAGAAACAAGTAGAAGGTGGCCATTTCACACGAAATGGAACTTGTCCATTTCGTACGAAATGGAACTAGTCATTTCGTTTGAACCATCTCGTGCGGAATGGCTGGCCTATATATATGTGCCTTGTCATTTCGTTTGTAACAGTTCCAGATTCCACAGCCGAAGTGCTGCTGACGTGTCATTTGATCTGTAACCGTGTCAAATCAATATACTAGACAATTAAAGTGATTCTGAGTGTAAATCAAGCTGATTCAAAGTCGATACGTTTGTTTCCGCCTCTCGTATTGATTAGAACTCTTCTGAACGACTCGTTTTGGTCGTGCAAACGATCCTACAAGTGGTATCAGAGCTCAGGAGGAAGAGTTCTTACCAAATCAGCCTGATTTCACCAAAATTTCTGACTTCTACTCATTCTACTTCACATTTTTCAAAATTAAACAAGATTTTACGGCTAAAATGGATTGAATTTCACATATAACACGCGTAATAATGTTTTAATCAATCCTTGAAAGAATTAGACATAAAATCGACCTAAAACTTGATATTTGACAAAAATCTGCCCGATAGTGTGACATCAGCATCATTTCGTGCGAAATAGTCCATTTCGTGTGAAACAAGACCTCCATTTCACACGGATTGATCAGATTGTACTCCATTTCTTACGAATTGAGACTTCATTTCGCTTGAAAGCACCATTTCACTTGAAAGGTCCACCAAGAATCTTCATTTCGCACGAATTGGTATCCCATTTCGCTTGAAAAGTGCTGTTTCGTTTGAAAATGGTCATTTCGCACCAAAAGGTCATTTCGCTTCAAGTTCACTTCGTACCAAAGCCATTTCGCACTAAGTTCAATCCGTTTGAAAACCCATTTCGTTTGAACCTTGTGATTTTGTGAAACATTTTACCAAAACATGGAAGAAGAGTTTTACAATGCTTTTGCTACTGATCCGGTTACTCCAGCTACAGTTGCTAAAACTGTTTATAGTGAGAATGAGACAGGAACTTACCAAAAACCGCCAAAGCTTATGTACATTGAAGATTTTAAAGGTTGGCAAAATCGTTTTGAAAACTGGGTGAAAGCTTATAAGTTTGATGCATGGTGTGCGTTAGACAAAGATTACGAAAAACCGAAAGATGAACGTGGAAATGAAAAATCTTTCAGTAACTATTCAGCGGATGAGAGATTAAAGTACACCCGTGAAAAAATGATGATTAGCATTCTCCAACAAGCGGTAAAAGAAGATATTTTTGTTTTGCTTCAACATAAGGAAACTGCTAGATCAATTTGGTTGGCATTGCTTAACAAGTTTAAAGGAAGTGCTGATATGATTAAAAATAAATGTGCATTACTAAAGAAATCATTTGATATGTTTACAGCTTTTGAAGGTGAAACAACAAAAATGACTATCGATAGATATTGTCATCTTGTTCAGGAAATGAGAAGATTAGAAATCAAGAAAGACGACGATAAAATGGGTTGATAAGCTAGCCGATGCATTACCGCAGAATAAATGGGGAACATATTTGTTGATTTTGAAACATATGAGAAAATCTGAAAGTATGAATTTGAGTAAGTTCATTCAGAAGATTGAAGAACACGAATTGGATGTTCAGAAAACTGCTATCATGAATAATCCAAATGCTCATCAAGATGTTAGTCTATATTATAGAGGAAGCAAATTTGAGACTACTCAGAGTCTGAAGATTAAGACTGCTTTCAGTGTTGATAGTTCTTCCGGAACAAATGTTAGCACTACAACTCAGAGTGGTGGATTTTCTTCATCTTATTCAAGTTTTGATCCAAAATTTTCAACCCCAAGTTCTCGACAACAGAATTCAACAAATCTGCAATGCAATGCAATGTTACATTGAATATACAAAATGGTCAAAATCTCTCTCCAGAAATAGCTAAGCAACACATGGCATCAGTTGTTACTATGTTAGAATCATATGAAAGCTTAGTTGCTGTACGAATTGGAAATCCGATGCTCACTGATGTGCGTGAAGTGTGTTATGGTTTTAATGTTTATTTTAAGTCCTTTTACACTTTCTTTAGCCAAGTTTTAAATTTATAAAACACGATATTTACTAACACTAAACACACATATGGGCAAGTGCACCCATCATGAGCGTAGTATAGTGTTGGTAAGATACCGAGGTCGTCCAAGGACACAAGAGCTTTTAGTACCGGTTTATCCTCAACGTCTAATCAAATAAAAAAATTTAGAAAAAGGTTTCAAACTAGAAAAAATAAAAACTAACTAAAATGCTGAAAATAAAATAAAATAAAAACAAATAGACAAGATGAATCACTTGGCTCCGACTCGTGTATAGTGTAACATTTGATTATTTCCGCACTTTTGCACTATTTAAGAGATTATCTTAGTTATTGTAGTAGGCCCCTCTTTTGAAGGTGATGTTACCCTCAACCCAGTAGTTTGAGTCAGTAAGGATACAATCCTAAAGTGTCGGATTATTGAAAGATAATTAATTAAGTTATTAATGCATATTATGGTAGGCCCCTCTTTTGAAGGTGACGTTACCCTCGGCTAAGTAGTCTGAGTTAGCAAGGATACAGTCCTAAGTAGCCGGGTTAAAGTATTAATAGTACCTTACATATGAGAGGATCAAAGAGTTTGGACCCCCCCATCCAATACCGTTAAGTATTGAAGGAGGTCCTACTAAATTTGACCCAGGTCCTTGCAGGATCTATACACTGAACAAGGCAAGACTCTTACCAAACCGTTCCCTTAACCCCTGACCAGGTAGCCAACATACCTCCAGATAGACCGTGGAGATATGAATGGTGAAAATCTTTTATTTTATATAGACAGTAAAATAACGCCAAGACACCACGGACAAATGATAAGGAAAAATCACCTTCAACATAAGAAACTAGTTATTAAAGTCATTAATACATAACCAAGTAAAAAGTGCGAAAAGATTAAAAATAAAAAGTATTACACTAGACGCTTTGTCTTCACCAAGTGATGTAAGAGACTTAGGCAAACATGGCCTTGATTGTCAAGAACTCTTACGATCAATCTTGGATCCCGAGATGACTCACACACTCTATGATGGACAATGGATGACGGTGGTGGATGATGGTGTTATGGTGGTGGTGGGTGAAGTGTGAGAGAGGTGGTGTGCCAAGGGATGGTTTGAGCTTGAGCCAAGCACTCCTATTTATAGGCTGAACAGAAGCTCGGGCACGGCCCCTGTCCATCCTCTTCTCTGTCTTCATTAATTGCAGTTTGTCTGCATTAGTTGACCACGCCCCCGTGTGTGCTGAGCATGCCCCCGTGTGCAGAAGCATATCTGTACTATCAAGATTTGCCTGGATTCTGCGAATCTTATAGTTGACCACGGCCCCGTGTCCGCTGAGCACGGCCCCGTGGTGGGCGATAGAAGCTTCTATAACTTTGTCTTTTATGCTGGCACTTGGGCACGCCTCCGTGTTCACTAAGCACGGGGCGTGTTCAGCCTTCTGTTCTCTTGTTTTGCTTGGGAAGATGCTGTCGTGGGGTCGGGCATGTCTCTTTTTTTTCCTTTTCTTGTATTTATGTTAGATTTAGCTGTCTTTTTGCTTCTTTTGTTAATTTGAGCTCATTTAATCCTGAAAATACAAAAGGAAGACAAAAGCACACTTTTTCCAACATTAGTACTAAAAAATGGTTAGTTTTATGCCACAATTGATGTAATTTATATGTTGCATTTTGCACACATAAAATACCCCCACACTTGAATCTTTGCTTGTCCTCAAGCAAAACTCTTTATAATGTGGCTTTACACTCCCAAATGGAATGGGTAGAAGAGAAGGTTTTTGGGCTTGTCATAGAGTATCGGGATTTCCAAGATTCCTTATTAAGTTTTATTTTTATTTATTTACAATCCTATTCGTCATGATTTATTTAAAACTTTTCATAAGATAAATTACTTATTAGGGCATAACATGCCTCTTAAAATTCTATTTATATACAAGTTCACATACCTCACGGGGGATCACTCAACACTCGGCCGAAAATGTATTTTAGTGAATCACTCGAGAGCGGCATGGAACTTACTCCTACCATAGGCTTGCCAAGCAATCAATCCTCCTCCTTTTTAACTATACACCTTTGTAAATATCAAGAGGACTTTTTGGGTGAAGGGTTAGGCTTGGGTTAAAGGTAGGTGGTTGGGTTAGTGGTTAGTTGAAAAAGGGCGAAAAGCGTAAAGAGCGTCGGTTTTCGAAAGACTTTTTATTTTTTTCAATTTTTTATTTATTTATTTTTTTATTTTTATGAAGCCTTTATTCAAACAAAGTAATTTTTGATACTTGTTTGTTTTATTTCTCTTTTGCTTCATCATTAACACAAAAAAAATTATTTATTTATTTATTTTATTTATTTATTTATTTATTTTTGAAAGTCATGCGAAAAACCGAGCTTTTTACTAAAACAAAAGGTTAAAAATAAAAAAGGTTTTGGTGGGTGAAAGGGGTGTTTGGTTTGGGTTATGAAATGAAAAAGGTTTAGGCTCAAAGGGGCTAACTATAGGGATTTTGGGTAGGTGGTAAAAAAAAAAAAGAAAAATAATGGTGTTGAAATAAAAAGGGTTAGTCCTAATGCCTCCATCATTTACTTACTCGGGTTTAAGTTGGTAAGGACCGGGAATGTATCGTCGTGGCAAGTTCTAGAGTCGTAAGAACCAAGCGGCTATTCACACAAGAAACGAAAAATGAGCATTTAGTTTAATGATATGTATTTGTATGCTCAATAAAGGCTCAAAACTCACTTTTGTGGGAATGGGTTTTTATGTGATCAAGTATATATAATCAAATTTTAACTAAGCTTGTCATGCCGTTTCATAATTTTCTTATGTTGGTTCTTTTTATCACGACGCTATCGGTTATAAATTTGTAAAAATATAACCTTTTTAGAACTTGAATTTTTGGGGTGATTAGCGGTTCCAATAGAGTTTTGTGTAAGGCTTGTTATTAGGATTTGCAAGATTCAAGGTTTTAGCATCCCCCCCACACACTTAAATTACACATTGTCCTCAATGTGTCCCAAAAATAAGTTTTTAGCTTGATTGAATGTGTAAAAGGGTGTGAAAAAAGCAAAAAATTGTGTTACTGGTCGCCTGGACACGACCCCGTGTTGTCCGGGCACGGCCCCGTGTTCAGGTGCCAGTAACAAAAAGTTGATCAAAAGAAACAGCGGGGGCGTGTTGGGTGAACACGGCCCGTGTCCAGTTTACCTGAACTGGGCATTTTCTGCAGACTGTGCAGCACGGGGCCGTGTTGGGCGGACACGGCCCGTGCTGAACTTGCTGTAAAGAAGAAAGTTTTGTCGGATGGCCCTGTTTTCCTGCATGGGGTGCTGGTTCAAGTTTCCCTTGTTATCCTTTGCCATCCCGAGCGTGTTTTATTTGTTTCAACACCATCCAAACACCACATTAACTAAAACCATCATTCATTTAGTCATAGAGAGAATTACATAATAGTCCTAAAAGTTTAAAAATAAAGCAGAAAATAAAATTAAAGGGTCCTAAATTAGATAGGTCAAGTGATAAGTAAAATCATCTTATGGAGCTCTACGAGTACAATAAGAACCAAAAACCCAGAGATGGTTTTCCGGTATCTAAAAGCTTCGTAGAACTCCGAGCCGAGGGGCGTTAAAGCCATTCTTCTATCTCTCTTGGGAGGAAGAAGGCGGCGTCATTCTCTTCAACATCTTGTGGAGGAGGGGTGACACCAACCGGAACCCCTTGTAGTACTTCCCGAGGGGGCTCCGGATGTACGGCGTACCATTCAGCCGGTATGATGACTTCAGGAACCACATTCCATGCCCTTTGAGTAATGATTGGAACCAAAGGAGGAGAAGCGAGAATGTTCAACCTTTGGTGCAAAAGGTTGACCTCTCGAAGACATCCCTCTAGTCCCACCGTCAAATGATTAATACGGTCAACCAAAGCCTCTTCCACCCCTGTCATCTCATCAAGGGCCTCTCTTAAGGCGTAAACGTAGTTTACAAGAGAATCTTCAACCGTTGATGATCTTCTCCCTTGTCGGTTGTTTCTGGAGTGTGATGAAGATGTTCCGCTAGTTCTGCTCGCCATTCTGAGAAAACATACCGAGAAGAGTTCAACTTTATGGAATCAGTGCTTCGGACACGGCCCCGTGTTCAACGAACACGGCCCGTGTTCAAATGTTAGCAGATTTTTAGGACAAGGGATCATGGAGTTTTAAATTGTTTTTATGATGTTTAAAGCGTTTTTAAGGAGAAACAACTTAAAACATTTTTGTAGAACTTATTTTTAACAAGATCCCATGAATAAAAATCTAACAAACATCTCAATAAAGCTTGAAATTATGGAGATTTCAAGTTTTAATGGAAGCATGAAGGAAAATTGAAGAAGATGAAAGTGGATAAAAGAGGAAAGGACAAGAAGGTTGTTGAGAAACTTCTTTTAGAAAATACCTAGGATGGTATGTGAGAATATTCCCCAAATCTCTGTCCCTTGAATGGTTCAAATGTGCCGGATTCTTGGCTGCATTTACAGAAAACGACAGTACGCTGCACACGGCCCCGTGTTCAGGGGGAATCCTGACACATTTTGTCCGTATTCTGACACGAAATCAGACGGGAATCTTTGAGTGGACACGGGGGCGTGTTGACCTGGACACGGCCCCGTGTCTAGAGGTTGTCTTATGGAGTTTGTCTATTTTTAAGGAACTTTTCCGGATCGGGCGGTTCCTTACTGGATGGAACAACCCCAAAGTGCCTAAGATACCTTAATTGCTCTAGATTAAGACGAGAACGCAAGAGGTTGTTGGTGAGGGTGATTCCTATGCTATATGTAGGTGGACAAGTCCAACCCTTTTCCGGGCTCTCATTAAAGAAGGTGTATTCCGAATCGCTCAGGTCTATGTATGCATTGAACGAAGTCTATGGGGAGTCCTTCACGGCACAATCGACACAGGGACGACTATCGTTCAAGTCCTTACTAGAGTTAGAAGTATCGTCGGGAACAACGAAGTTGTTTGAATGCGATCCCAACACTTCTTCTTTGTTATAGTCTTGAGATAAATTATTGAAATCTATCCTAAGTTCTTTTAACCAATTAAGAATTAGTTCTTCTAATTGAAATATTTCATCAAGAAGCATTTCTCCTAGAAAATCTGGTTGAGAGCATTAGAGGGAGAGATAGGGATTATTTTTACTTTCGCCCCTCTTAAGGATACAGGAAAACGATAGGTCTATATAGTGGGGCTTATAATTTAGAAAATAACATTCTAATTCCTTATGGGAACCACCACATATTTGACACCACGTACCATAAGAGTGCCGAAAGTAAAAAATATCAGTATCACTCATATTTGTGTCAGAAATTACCAACCGTCGGAATCTCACGGTTCTGTTTTCAGTAACTGAACCTTGGGCACGGGGCGTGTTGAGTGGGCACGGCCCTGTGTTCAGCTTACTGTCTGACTTTAAACAGGATTGCCAGTTCCAATGATTGGGCACGGGGCGTGTTCAGCGGGCACGGCCCGTGCTGAGTTCTGTAGAAGCTGAAAAACTAAGAAAAATCCTAAAAAAATAGAAAAATAAGAAAAAAAGATTAGGCCGTTGATTCCTAACTTTCTTAAAATCCTTGTGTCCCCGGCAACGGCACCAAAAACTTGATGTGCGTGAAGTGTGTTATGGTTTTAATGTTTATTTTAAGTCCTTTTACACTTTCTTTAGCCAAGTTTTAAATTTATAAAACACGATATTTACTAACACTAAACACACATATGGGCAAGTGCACCCATCGTGAGCGTAGTACAGTGTTGGTAAGATACCGAGGTCGTCCAAGGACACAAGAGCTTTTAGTACCGGTTTATCCTCAACGTCTAATCAAATAAAAAAAAATTAGAAAAAGGTTTTAAACTAGAAAAAATAAAACTAACTAAAATGCTGAAAATAAAATAAAATAAAAACAGATAGACAAGATGAATCACTTGGCTCCGACTCGTGTATAGTGTAACCTTTGAATATTTCTGCACTTTTGCACTATTTAAGAGATTATCTTAGTTATTGTAGTAGGCCCCTCTTTTGAAGGTGACGTTACCCTCAACCCAGTAGTTTGAGTCAGCAAGGATACAATCCTAAAGGGTCGGATTATTGAAAGATAATTAATTAAGTTATTAATGCATATTATGGTAGGCCCCTCTTTTGAAGGTGACGTTACCCTCGGCTAAGTAGTCTGAGTCAGCAAGGATACAGTCCTAAGTAGCCGGGTTAAAGTATTAATAGTAGCTTACATATGAGGGGATCAAAGAGTTTGGACCCCCGCCATCCAATACCGTTAAGTATTGAAGGAGGTCCTACAATGCAGGATCTATACACTGAACAAGGCAGGACTCTTACCAAACCGTTCCCTTAACCCCCGACCAGGTAGCCAACATACCTCCATATAGACCGTGGAGATATGAATGGTGAAAATCTTTTATTTTATATAGACAGTAAAATAATGCCAAGACACCACGGACAAATGATGAGGAAAAATCACCTTCAACATAAGAAACTAGTTATTAAAGTCATTAATACATAACCAAGTAAAAAGTGCGAAAAGATTAAAAATAAAAAGTATTACACTAGACAATTTGTCTTCACCAAGTGATGTAAGAGACTTAGGCAAACATGGCCTTGATTGTCAAGAACTCTTACGATCAATCTTGGATCCCGAGACGACTCACACACTCTATGATGGACAATGGATGATGGTGGTGGATGATGGTGTTATGGTGGTGGTGGGTGGTGGGTGAAGTGTGAGAGAGGTGGTGTGCCAAGGGATGGTTTGAGCTTGAGCCAAGCACTCCTATTTATAGGCTGAACAGAAGCTCGGGCACGGCCCCGTGTCCATCCTCTTCTCTGTCTTCATTAATTGCAGTTTGTCTGCATTAGTTGACTACGCCCCCGTGTCCGATGGGCACGCCCCCGTGTGCAGAAGCATATCTGTACTATCAAGATTTGCCTGGATTCTGCGAATCTTATAGTTGACCACGGCCCCGTGTCCGCTGAGCACGGCCCCGTGGTGTGCGATAGAAGCATCTATAGCTTTGTCTTTTATGCTGGCACTTGGGCACGCCCCCGTGTTCACTGAGCACGGGGCGTGTTCAGCCTTCTGTTCTTTTGTTTTGCTTGGGAAGATGCTGTCGTGGGGTCGGGCATGTCTCTTTTGTTCCTTTTCTTGTATTTATGTTAGATTTAACTGTCTTTTTGCTTCTTTTGTTAATTTGAGCTCATTTAATCCTGAAAATACAAAAGGAAGACAAAATCACACCTTTTCCAATATTAGTACTAAAAAGGGTTAGTTTTATGCCACAATTGATGTAGTTTATATGTTGCATTTTGCACACATCACTCACCAAAGAGGATTATGATCAGATTGATGCTGAAGAACTTGAGTTGATGGACATCAAGTGGTGTTTAGCAAGTGCTGTAAGAAGGGCAGAAAAAGTTACACAAATCACTGGTAGAGATGATCTTCGTGATGTTGCTACATCTCCGTTAGGGTTTGACAAATCAAAGGTTACTTGTTTTCGTTGCCGAGAAAAGGGACATTTTAAACTAGAATGCACAAACAGAGAACTAACCGGAAGACAAGATCCGTTTGGAAACAACGATTATCATCGAAAATCAATTTATCTTCAGGTTGCTCAACAATCGTCATCATCCCGTGCTATTGAAGATGGAAAGAAGAAAGCTTATCTTGTAAATCAAGATGATGAAAGATTGGCAGAGGGATTTAGCTGGGATAAATACATTCCAGATAAAGAATACTTAGAAAAATCAGCTTTTGTTGCTCAAATCTTGGAAGAAGAGTAAATCAAATCTAAGCCGAAAAGAACACCGATTTTTAAGGAATTAGGATGTGATGCAGACACCGATGACGAAGAAGATTATATCAATAAAGCTAGAAAAGGTGTGGATACTTATAGTTTTAATTTGTTTTTTGCAGATAAAATCGAGATGTTGAAAGAGAAAAGGATTGCTCGACTAAAGAAAGAATTGGAAGAATTGGAAGCAAGAAGGATTGCTGAAGAAAAGGCAAAAATGGAAGCTGAGAAAGCAGAAGTTGAAGAAAATTCGACGGAAAAGGTCGAAGTTGAAGGGTGGGAAGCAAAAGTAGAATTCGATGAAGAACCAATGAAGACTGAAAAGGTAATTGAGAAAATAGTTGAAAAGATCGTAGAAGTTGAGAAGATCGTCGAATTTGAAAAAATCGTCGAAGTTGAAAAAATCGTCGAAGTTGAGAAGATTGTTGAAGTTGAGAAGATTGTTGAAGTCACGAAACCTTGTCTAAAATGTTTTGAATCATGCAAACATTGTGAAGAAAAAGACAAGAAGTATAGTGAGCTAGAAGAGTTGAAAGAAAAATTGTTGTTTGACGTGAAGTATGTAAAAGAATCATATGATGTGCTGAACAGAACGGTTGATAATTTGAATAAGACAAACCTAGAAATGGGAGCTGCTTCAACGATGATGAGTTCAACATTAATGACAAAGCAGAAGGTCATCAATGAGTATATTGAAGATTGTGGAAAGCTGAAGCAGGATTTGGAACTCGAAAAGATTGAAAATGAGAGAATCAAACGATTGCTGCTGAGTTATACAACTTGTGATTATTTGATTGATAGAGTTTATCCTACTGTTGCAGGTCTTGAAGCTTTTCAAGATAAAAAGACGGAAGATGTGGATACTGGAACAAGTTCAGATGAAGAAGAGAAGAAACCATTCTGGAAACAGACAAACAAAGAGTTTCTTGGTGAAAGAAAGAAAAATATGTTGAAAGAATCTGAGAAGAGAGTTGAACGAAGAACCTGTTTCAAATGTCAAAAAGTGGGACACATTGCTTGGAATTGCACAAAGTCCACCAACACAAAACATGGAGTTTCTTCTAACTCAAAGCTGAAAAAGAAAAATGTTGATAAAACAGAACAACCAATGAAAAAATTCAAAGAGTTCAAAAATTTGACTTTCAAAAATGGTGAAAGTTCGAAACGTTTTTACAAAATAAGAGTCGATTTGAACAAACAGAAATGGGTTGTTAAATCAGAGAGTAGTTCTGACAATGAATCTGACTCGTCAAAGTCAGAGGAGTCATTTTTTGAGAAAAATGATGAGAATTCCGTTCTAGAAATGAACGAAGAAAACTTTCTGTCATTGACAAGAGAAAACCTGAAATCCAAAGTTGGAAAGATTGAGATTTCAGATCAATTCTTCTTTGGTAAGGAAGAATTTGATGCTGAAAAGGCGTTTAATGGAAATGTGAAATATATTGGTTAACAGGAAGGTAAAGGGCGCAAAAGAATTTTATGAATCAAAGAGATGGAGTTACCCACCGAGTGAAAAGAACTCGGGAACACCCAAGACTGGTCAGGTTTGGGTGACAGCATTCTCTACTTAAAATCCTGACTTGCCGGAGCTCCCAAATTGGTAATCGTGGAGCATGAATCGGCATCTTTCTCAAAATTAAAAAAATGTCATATTTCGATCTTAAAGTGGTATGGTTGATAAGTAAACCTACAAGTGGTTGAAAAAGGGGTTTTCACCTAGAAGTGGTTAATCAAGGTCATTAAGTTGAACTTGATTTAACTTTCATACAAAGTGATTGGAAAACAAAGTGATGATCATAACCCCAATTTTACAAGTGGTAAAATCAACAAAACCTATTTTCTGGAAAAACCATTTGATTAAAACAAACTTAAGTGTTTTGAAATCATAATGGGAAAATAGTTTGTCGTCAGGGGGAGTTCTGATTGTTTATGCCAAGTGGATGGCGAATTGAAGCAATTCAAATCAGTTTGTCAGTTTATTTGTACAGTTTGTTTTCAAATTTTCCTTAAAAATAAAAAATTGAAACATATTTTTGATTTTAGGGGGAGTAATATTTTTTAGAAATTTAGAAATTTGAAAAATCCAAAAACATGATAAAATCTAAAAATCCATAAACATTGAAAAAATTAAAAACGAGTTTTGTTGTGAAAAAGAGGAAATGATAGTACATCAGTGGACTATCACATCACGCTAAAGAATTGGAAAGTCAAATGTGATAAACGATCTCACTGATGATGTGCCAGTAGGTTTTTACACGCTTAGTAAATTGTGTTCGAGATATAAACCTAAATATCAAACTTACTTATTTCGTGGGGAACATCTCTCGGATATATAGGTAACCCCTGAAATCTTGTTTGAAGGGCTTTCTATTTCTGACATACTAGGTCTTTGTGCGTGGTGATATCTGGGGTATTAGACCTGGACTTCTGATTTTGGGGAGCAATAGCCTACTCCTCGTATAATACTTTGCAATGATTTAATCATAAAGCTCGCCCTCAGCATAAAAAATGATGAAACATTGAAAAATGCTAATCATGTGCTGTTGAAGAAAAGATTCTCTAAAGGGAACCCACCTAAAGTCGAACCATCATCTCTCTGATTTTGCGGAAGCAATAGCCTGAGCTCTCATGGTCTCGCATTTAACCCCTTACAGATATCATTAGTGTACATTCACCTGTAAGACTGAATATAGGAGTCTGGATACGGGAGTATATTTTGAGGTGGGATAAGCGAATAAGTTTAAGTCTCTAAAACATTAATCTCGTATCTCGGAACAGTTGAACTTTGTGTGAAAATTTAAGTGGATCAGTATACTGACAATCTAAGTGAATCGTTTAGAATTTAAAATGTTTAAAGCTTAACGGTGCTTGTGATTTGTCTCAAAACTGATATGATCCTCTTACACAAACTCACAAAAATATTGTCTGTAAATATGTCTTTATTACATTTCATTAAAAATAAAATCCAAAAAGATTTTCAGTGTGTTTTAGCATAAAATTTTGAAAAAGTCAAAAAGATTTTCGACAACGGATGCTGAAAAGCTGATTTTCAAAATTCCGAGTGCTAAACATGATGAACAAAAGGTTTGGGAAAGTTTGTTTGAAATGAGTTTTGATTTTGAAATGATTAAATAGTTCATTTAGTTGAAACCAAATTTTGAATGATATTCTTTCAAGTGGTTATCAAAGATTTTAAAATGTTAAATCATTTTGATCGATACCTGCAAGTGATTTATAAATTTGTCAAATTGTTAAATTTGTGAAATTTATTTTGAGGTTGAGACTGTGCAGGTTAGCCAGGTTTCGATTCTTAAAGCTAAGCAGAGTTTAAGCCAGGTTCCTGATCCTGTTGCTACGGAAAGCCAGGAGACGATCTGAACCTGTGGAAATGCTATAACAGATTATGATCCCGGATCAATTTAAGGGGGAGTCTGCTAGCAAAGGGGAGTTTGAATGGTAAAAAGCCAGATTGAGATCCTAGAAAAGAGAGAGAGAGAAGAAGATAGAGATTGAAGGATGCTTACACTGTCAGATACTTTGGAAAGAGCTTGAAGACTGATCAAGACTGAAGATGTGACATACTGAAGACTCGACACTGAAGACTTCGTCAACATCCAAGGGGGAGTCTGTTGGTGCATATCTCTGTCGACTTCGTCTTGTATCGGGTCTTGTAAATAGAATGATAGATCAGGGCACGAAAAACAAGAAACAAGTAGAAGGTGGCCATTTCACACGAAATGGAACTTGTCTATTTCGTACGAAATGGAACTAGTCATTTCGTTTGAACCATCTCATGCGGAATGGCTGGCCTATATATATGTGCCTTGTCATTTCGTTTGTAACAGTTCCAGATTCCAGAGCCGAAGTGCTGCTGACGTGTCATTTGATCTGTAACTGTGTCAAATCAATATACAAGACAGTTAAAGTGATTCTGAGTGGAAATCAAGCTGATTCAAATTCGATACATTTGTTTCCGCATCTCGTATTGATTAAAACTCTTCTGAACGACTCGTTTTGGTCGTGCAAACGATCCTACAATATTTAAAGAAAATATATTATACCTTCAAGATTTTTAGTGGGTTTTTGATAAAGATGGTGATTTAAGGCCTTGTTCTTGCTTGAATCTACTTGAAATCACCTCCTAACTTCCTTACAAGCTTGAAATCACCATGTAAAGCCCTTGAATCTTCATGATTTGGATTTGAAAATGAAATGTTGGTGTGTTAAGGGGGTTTTCGGCCGAGAATGATCAAGGGAGAGAGAGGATGAAGTTTTGAATTTGTTCTTGGGAATTATGAGTTTGTATTGATGCATGAACCAACATAATCATCACTTATCATTCTCAAGAATGGACAAGTGTCCACATTTCAACATTCAAGAGAATGTGGGCTGCCCACATTGCCGCCACCCACCTCTCTCTCACACCATATATATATATATATATATACACATACATATATTATATGTAAATTTGAGTTAAAACAGGTATTTTACTGATTACCGGGTATTTTATCTAGCGTTTTAATCCCGTTTTAGTGTGTTTTAAATTATTTTTATCAATCTATAAAAATAATCACTTAAAATTATTACTGAAATAATTACCAGTTGCCTTGACTGGCTGCGTTGACAGTACTTTGTCTAATTCGCGCAGTATCGCGCGGTACGCGCTCAAACTTGAAAAATAGAGTTTCTTAGCGTTTTAATTTATTTTTCCTCACGGATATGATTAAAATTATTATTCTAATCATAACAGACTATTTTTAGGATTTTAACACTGATCGGGTGGTCGCCGACGTTCGTTTCGCATTTTAATCGTTACGCGATAAGCCTTTGTTTTATCGTTGCCAACATAATTTTTATAAACATCTGAATTTACCAACACATAAAATATCATATATAAACATCACAATCTGTCACAAACAGCCATATTACATGTTCACTACACAGATTACTATTGTACGGTACGGCCTGAGAGGCCGGGTGTCACAACAGGCAGTCGGATTACAGCGTTATGCTACTGATTCTTATGATGGCACTGCTATGTCAGCTGCACCATCTCCTCCATATGACCCCGAGCCTGGTCCCGAGCCAGATCTTGTTCCTGTTGATCAGCCTGATGTTGCACCTACTGATCCTGAGCCGATACCTGACCCTGACCATATTCCTTTTGGTTTACCAGACATTGCACCCCTTATTCCTGACCCAGTTCCTGCACCAGTTGACCCCCCTGTTGTTGAGCCATTTATCCCTCCACCCACACCCGCTGATGTTGCTCCTCTCACTCTTGTAGAGTCAGATGTCCATCGCACTGATTGACCGATCGTTTTCTTACAGGACATCCCTGCACCCCGTCCAGGGGAAGGTACTTCAGGCTAGCACCCACATGTTGATCCTTTTGTTTCAGCAGCATTTCCTCCGACCTCACAGGCTGCACCATTTGCTCCTTTCACTTCCTCGCCACCGGATGAGCCATTCCGATGGTTCCCACCGTACTCTATGCCGATCTCAGACCCCTATCATCCCTCCCATTTTGTTGGCTACACACGGGATGAGTTACTTTTATCACTTCAGCTTCAGTTTGAGATCATGAGCCGCAGAGTCTTGGAGCTTGAGCTGACTCCGCGTCCCCTACCGTGTCCTTGTCAGCCTACTTTTGTTCCTCCATGTTCATCACCGTCTCCTTTTGCACATCCACCTGCTCCTCTTACTCCTTTTCCAGAGTTTGATGCTCGTTTCCTTACTATCGAGCAGCAGATCAGTTACTTGCTTCGACGTGTTTACGGGCTCGAGGAGGAGCTTGCGCATGTTCGCAGCTTTCTTTTCTTCCCTCCTCCTCCTCCCCCTCCTCCACCATCAGCATAGTTGGTTTTTGGTTTTATGCAGATTGCATTACTTTTGGTTAGAGAACCACTATTGAGCCGAGATTGTGAAGCCTTTTGAAGACCACTTTTTGACTATGTGACTTTTGTATATTGATAGACTTATTGGACAAGGGTAGTGTGACCCTGTTTCCCTTTTGATGCGATACACCTTGTAAACAATGTAACTGTGGTCGGTAATTGATGAAAACTCGATCGTCATGTTCTCACTAAACACATTGTTGGATTACTTGCTTATGTTGTGATTGTGTTGTTGCATGATTGCTTGCTATGATAAATGCTATTATATATACGTACTATATATTTATTTAACAAATAAGACCTGACCTATCTGATCTTCTTCTTAGAAGATGCCGCCGTGAAGGAACACCGGTAACAACAACCCTCTTTCGACGGCCGAGGTAGAACTACAGGAACGCATCTCACAGGCAATCGCACAACATGAGGCCCTTCGCTCCAAACACAACGGAGGCACCTCAGGGAATAACCCACCTAACAGTAATGTTTAAGTCACCTAAGACACATTACAATACGTTTGGACATTTCCAAGTGCGTTTTGCTAATGCTTTCTGTGAATGATGTTGCTTGTGTACAGGCTGTACCTACAAGCAGTTTGGACTGCAAGCCTCTGAACTTTGACGGCACTGGGGGTGCCGCAGCTTTTGTGAGATGGGTTGAGAAGACAGATTATATGTTGTGGATGAGTAAATGTGCGCTAGAGCATCAAGTCACGTACATCTCTGGACTGCTTCTAGATGGGGCTCTGTCATGGTGGAACCTTCAGGTTCAAACTTTGTGTGAGGCTGCTGCATATGCGTTGTCATGGGATGAGTTGAAAGAGCTGATGCGAAAGAAGTATTGTTCGAGGGCAGAAATTCAAAAGTTGGAAATTGAATTTTGGAATCTGAAAATGGAAGGTCCTAAGGTAGCTGAGTATGTGCAGAGATTCCATGATTTGTCTCGTGTTGTCCCTTATTTGGTAGAACCAGAGTTCAAGCGGGTTGAACGTTTCATCTGGGGATTGGCACCCCAGATACTCAGCATGGTAAATGCTTCGAAGCCACCAACAATCACTAAGGCAATTGACTTGAGTGTGGCACTCACTGAAGAAGCGATCAGGTTGGGCAAGTTTTCGATCACTGAGCAAAAGAAGAAGGAGACTCATGTAGTGTCACGACCCCCGACCCACCCTGGACGGAATCGGGAGCCGCGAACAGCTCAGTGGTACCGGTGATTATTTTGAAAACGTTGCAGCGGAAATTTCATCAGGACCGTGAGTTAGGAAAAATATCAGAGTTTAGAAAACACCGGATTTTATTTATTAAATAGATGGGATAAACCCATGTTTTACAAAGGTAGCTTTAATAAAGATAAATTTTATTACATAAAACAATATTTCTTAATTTGATTTAATTAATAAATAAGCCACTTCTTGATGCATTTCAGTGCCGTATCCATCTCTTACTCCAATCTACTGTAATTACCTGAAACGTGTTTTAAAAAGGTTTTGTCAGCGAGAAATACTGAGTGAGTTCATTCATTTTACTAAAACGACTCATTTGTTATAATTTGCAGTATTAAGAGCGATTACAATGTCTCTATCTTTTGAATTAACTGACCCAGTTGTCACTTGACCGGACTTGTGACTGTGGACATATCACTTGTTGGGTCCGTTCACCCACAAATGATAAATAATTAGTAGCTATGTGCACATCCCCCCACATACTGGGAGTAATTTCAGATTACATAGACTTAATCCCTGTAATTATAACCTTTGAAAATAAACATGCTTTTGTAAATAGATTTGATAAAAAGAGAATGACTCACTTTATAATCATGCAGATTCATACGGCCAAAGTTTAGTCTACAAATAAGTCTTGATAGATTGCAGATTTATACAGGCAGAGCTTAGCCTATTGATTATCCTTGTAACCTAGTGCACACAAACTAGGTAAATAACTAATACAACATTTACGATAACTCACGAGATTAAAACACTCACAACGAATGACAAAGTGCAATCACTTAAACATCCATCGAATTCACAACGAATGACAGAGTATTCCCCGAGTTCGGGTGGTACTCAAACATCCTGTCGGAATCAGGATTAATGACAAAGGATAGCGCTTAAACATCCGGTCGGATAGTTTAAATCGATCGGACATTGAATCGTAGCAGCGATCAAGTTAATACCCTGTATCGTAGCAGCACCCCCTCTACTAATTAGTGTTTTTGAGATTGTTTCTAGTATAACTCGATGTACAGATTGAATTTGATCGTCGCTCGAACACCAGAAAGCAAGTCCCGAAGCCTTCTATTTATAGCCAGAAATTGACATCCCTTGCGCACCGTAACACCAAATCTCTTACGGTCCGTAACAACCCTTGCGCACCGTAACACTAATTTCCTTACGGTGCGTAGGAACACCTAAGCACTATAGATTTGCCACGTTTGGGACTAGGCCTGCTGAGTCAACAGATTATTTAATTTCAATTTCGACAGCAATATATTTAGATAATCGTTGAGTAGGGAATACCCCCCCCCCCCCTGAGTTTTAGGGGCCCTGATCCTGATTCTGATTGTTCTAAAAATTTTAGGGTTTGTGTATGATTACTTAAGGGTCTCAACTAAGGTTTCTTTTTAGACAAAATAATAATAATAATATTAATAATAAAAAAAATATAATAGTTTTGGTGAGAGTTGTTATGGTTTGAGACAAAAGGGAATAAAATAGTGAGAAAAGAGAATGGACCCACTTTGTAACTTTAGGGTTCAACTAGAAAGCCTCCTGGTATAAATTTTGGGTAAAATCTTTTGAGCTATATAAAAATATATTTGTAATTGTATTAAGTATAGTACCCCTAATTCAACCTTATCCCGATGTCCCGAGACAGAACCCCAATAACTTAGTCGGGCAGAGCTCTGACATATGTTATGAGGCTCAGATCAATCGAAAAGGGTAGCGGTGATCGGGAATTAAAACACTTAAAACAGAGCAAGCCTTTATTATAGGGAAAGGATATGAATGAGAAAGAGAGTAGGCGAAAGACAAGATTGTAGCAGTTTGAAGTTTTCTTCGAAAACTTTGATATTTATAATGGTTCCTATATGCTTGTGAATATGGACACATATTCAATTTCTAATAAATGCAAGACTACACATATGCACATACGTGCCTTTGTGTCTTTTATTTCAAATATTTTATGATTGACACTCATACACAAAATATCTCAAATGTAAATTTGATTTTATTATTTTATTTAAAAATACACGTACACTCTATATGCATTTGACATATGCATGTTAGTTTTGAATTTTTTGTTTTTATTATTTTCTTTATATTTCGTATGTATGAATTTCAAAATTCAAAGTTTTTATTTTATTATTTATATATAAT
Source organism: Helianthus tuberosus (assembly GCA_030545235.1). NCBI lineage: Eukaryota > Viridiplantae > Streptophyta > Magnoliopsida > Asterales > Asteraceae > Helianthus > Helianthus tuberosus. The sequence goes on from CM060426.1 coordinate 94,546,225, forward strand.
AATTAATTTAACTGCTTCACTTATTTGGTGTTTATAACTTCTGAAATATAGCTTTGTATAAAATAATAAATATGTCTTTAGAAAGAGAATATTTTTGTCTACATTTGGGTCTAAGTTTTATTAAAAATAGAGTAGGTTCAAAATACAATGTATTTTATAATTTAATTATTATACGGTTTCTAGGCCCATCTAGTAACTTCATATTTTTAACAGTCAACTTAACCGTAATCTACCTGTCTAATAATATAAGTTTTTATAGACTTTTATTTTATTAGAAAGGTCACCCATATACAAGCCAATAATATTTCAACCAACTATATATAAAATAGTGTTTAAAACTATTTGGGTGTAATATTTATATTAAAAATAAACTAGTTACTAGTGGTTAATAAATTTAACCAAACCTATAATTCTTATATAAAAAAAAATAGGGATGTTACATTCTCCCGACCTTGTTTTAAATCTCGTCCTCGAGATTTGGGTTATGATATTTCTTTTAGACTTATTTCATATTTTAGTCAATAAAATAATATTTAAGGTAGATGATATAGAATTAAAATATCAAATTTTGTGAATACGAGTTGTACAATAAGTAGGATTCAATGGTTCAACTGAATTAGTTCAAGAAATTGATGATAAACGAATGAGATGAAATGATATAATTTCCAAGGTGACTAGGTTCAAGCCAAAAGACATATGATCAACAGATATTTAAAATGAATGTGAAGGACTTTTAAATTTAATAAAAATCTTTGTTAAAAGAAAGCTTACTTTGATTGGTAACTGAGGAAGACTTAGAATTGACAGGTTCCAAAATAAAATAAAAGCATGAAAAATGATTTGTCAAATATTTATGATATGAGAAAATCAAAGTGTTGAGATGAGTGAATTGCAAAGATACACCAAAAAACAATAGAGTTAGTGTATCATTGTTTAGAGTTCCAAGTTGTTTTAGTTGTGAAATAATGTGATAGTACACTATTAGTGACCATATATATATATATATATTTTTCACTCTACTTCTTGTATGTGTTTTATGAAAATATGTCTTCTCCTTACAGTATACAATATATATATTTTTATATATAATTAAAATTTACTAAATAAGTATGATGACTTAATTTATATACATTAACTAGTCATTATCATGGTTGGATATTGGTTAGTGCTGCCTTGTTTAAGCATAGGTGATCAGTCCATGCCTAACTAAGGCTAGGCTAGGCTATCCAATACCTGCTCCTTGACAATAACCCTAGTACCTAAAAATAATACTAACACTACTACTATTAATATATTATTACTAATAATAAAATCAAATAATAAATAACTAAACATAAACTTAAATGTGAGTATACCTCAACATAATTTTTATACATATATATATAAAAATATAAATTATTCACCTTAATGGTTTAACAAAATTTCATTGACTCGATATCAAAGAGTCATCGTTTTGCAATGATGTGGTTCACAGTGCAAAGAGCGGAATGATATTTTGGATAAAATGACAATTTAGAATGAAGCTCTCCTGTGGTCTTCATAAATTAAACGAACCACATGCATAACAAACAGTGCATGTGTAATGTGTGGATTTATCAAGAAATGAAACAGATCAATATTCGTTACTATGAAAGAAATCCTCATGGTATGATGACCATTAGGGGAAGTAGAAACACGAAAGTCAACTCATTATATGCAGAAGTTAGAAAAAGAAATATAAGAATTTTATCTGGAATTTCATGTGATGATCGTTGTTAAATGACATTTCCAGGGAATGTCAAATAAAATGAAATAGGAAATTTGCAAAGGTATGTGACTTCTTTTTGTAGTATTAATAATTATGGCTCTGATTAGACTGTGCACCGATGGTTGTGAAATCTTGTTATAACGTACCTCAGCGATTCAGGTCATTTGTAGAATCATGTGGCACAGTGCCCAATCATATTTTCCAAAGGTCTTGTCTTGAAAGTTGCGTGTGATATACTTCGACGTTTGTGGATGTATAATTTAAGTTTCATGTGTTTTCTTGTGCACTATCACAACTTTACATGCTTCTTACTTGCGTTAATAGTCTATGGTACTGATTTAGAAATTCTTTATACTTTTGTTAGCGTCCCAATTTAAAGGGTTTCCATTATTTATTTTATCACACGAGCTACGAGACAGATGATCAAACGAAATAATGTTTGATATTGGAAAAGAAATTCCTGATAAAGAAATCTAGACACAGATGCTTGTGCTTTATTCCTATTTGACTTTTGGAATTCTTTATAGATATATATATCTATATAATCATATATTTCACATGCTGAAATAAACATACCATTTATCAGGTCAATGTATTTAACAGATTCATACTTCCAAACACCAGTCAAATATCTGGTCATGATACTATTTAGGGAAATCTTGTCACTTGTTTGACATATTATCTATCCCGTCTTATCCGATTCATGCCGGAGCGGTAACCTCAGTATATCTGGTCAAACTGGAGAGTCTACTACACCATACCCAGTCTTGACAGAGAAAATTTTCTATTTCCCATAAATAGTATCTTTTCAAAAGTGCCTCTTTTATTAGGCTTTTATCCAGAATTAGGGAAATTTGTATTCCCGTAACATATCTTATTCTAGACAAATTAATATTATTAAGCAATAATTACTATTAATTCTTCCTTATTTATCATATCTTGCAATATTCTAATTACCATTATTATGGTATATCAAAACCCATCATACTTTATTTACATAAGTACTTAGCTTATCTCGAAGCTGATACTACGGCATCTTTTCTTAAGTTTAAGTCTAAATGCTATCATGTGTGCTACCAGTAAATGGCAATCTCCTAACTCTTTTATACAAACTTAGGTATTATTGTCACAACACCTAAAGGCTTAAATCAGTGGCTCTGATACCACCTTCTGTCACGACCCCCGACCCACCCTGGACGGAATCGGGAGCCGCGAACAGCTCAGTGGTACCGGTGATTATTTTGAAAACGTTGCAGCGGAAATTTCATCAGGACCGTGAGTTAGGAAAAATATCAGAGTTTAGAAAACACCGGATTTTATTTATTAAATAGATGGGATAAACCCATGTTTTACAAAGGTAGCTTTAATAAAGATAAATTTTATTACATAAAACAATATTTCTTAATTTGATTTAATTAATAAATAAGCCACTTCTTGATGCCTTTCAGTGCCGTATCCATCTCTTACTCCAATCTACTGTAATTACCTGAAACGTGTTTTAAAAAGGTTTTGTCAGCGAGAAATACTGAGTGAGTTCATTCATTTTACTAAAACGACTCATTTGTTATAATTTACAGTATTAAGAGCGATTACAATGTCTCTATCTTTTGAATTAACTGACCCAGTTGTCACTTGACCGGACTTGTGACTGTGGACATATCACTTGTTGGGTCCGTTCACCCACAAATGATAAATAATTAGTAGCTATGTGCACATCCCCCCACATACTGGCAGTAATTTCAGATTACATAGACTTAATCCCTGTAATTATAACCTTTGAAAATAAACATGCTTTTGTAAATAGATTTGATAAAAAGAGAATGACTCACTTTATAATCATGCAGATTCATACGGCCAAAGTTTAGTCTACAAATAAGTCTTGATAGATTGCAGATTTATACAGGCAGAGCTTAGCCTATTGATTATCCTTGTAACCTAGTGCACACAAACTAGGTAAATAACTAATACAACATTTACGATAACTCACGAGATTAAAACACTCACAACGAATGACAAAGTGCAATCACTTAAACATCCATCGAATTCACAACGAATGACAGAGTATTCCCCGAGTTCGGGTGGTACTCAAACATCCTGTCGGAATCAGGATTAATGACAAAGGATAGCGCTTAAACATCCGGTCGGATAGTTTAAATCGATCGGACATTGAATCGTAGCAGCGATCAAGTTAATACCCTGTATCGTAGCAGCACCCCCTCTACTAATTAGTGTTTTGAGATTGTTTCTAGTATAACTCGATGTACAGATTGAATTTGATCGTCGCTCGAACACCAGAAAGCAAGTCCCGAAGCCTTCTATTTATAGCCAGAAATTGACATCCCTTGCGCACCGTAACACAAAATCTCTTACGGTCCGTAAGAACCCTTGCGCACCGTAACACTAATTTCCTTACGGTGCGTAAGGAACACTTAAGCACTATAGATTTGCCACGTTTGGGACTAGGCCTGCTGAGTCAACAGATTATTTAATTTCAATTTCGACAGCAATATATTTAGATAATCGTTGAGTTGGGAATACCCCCCCCTGAGTTTTAGGGGCCCTGATCCTGATTCTGATTGTTTTGAAAATTTTAGGGTTTGTGTAGGATTACTTAAGGGTCTCAACTAAGGTTTCTTTTTAGACAAAATAATAATATTAATAATAATAAAAAAAATATAATAGTTTTGGTGAGAGTTGTTATGGTTTGAGACAAAAGGAAATAAAATAGTGAGAAAAGAGAATGGACCCACTTTGTAACTTTAGGGTTCAACTAGAAAGTCTTCTGGTATAAATTTTGGGTAAAATCTTTTGAGCTATATAAAAATATATTTGTAATTGTATTAAGTATAGTACCCCTAATTCAACCTTATCCCGATGTCCCGAGACAGAACCCCAATAACTTAGTCGGGCAGAGCCCTGACATATGTTATTAGGCTCAGATCAATCGGAAAGGGTAGCGGTGATCGGGAGTTAAAACACTTAAAACAGAGTAAGGCTTTATTATAGGGAAAGGATATGAATGAGAAAGAGAGTAGGCGAAAGACAAGATTGTAGCGGTTTGAAGTTTTCTTCGAAAACTTTGATATTTATAATGGTTCCTATATGCTTGTGAATATGGACACATATTCAATTTCTAATAAATGCAAGACTACACATATGCACATACGTGCCTTTGTGTCTTTTATTTCAAATATTTTATGATTGACACTCATACACAAAATATCTCAAATGTAAATTTGATTTTATTATTTTATTTAAAAATACACGTACACTCTATATGCATTTGACATATGCATGTTAGTTTTGAATTTTTTGTTTTTATTATTTTCTTTATATTTCGTATGTATGAATTTCAAAATTCAAAGTTTTTATTTTATTATTTATATATAATAATTAATTTAACTGCTTCACTTATTTGGTGTTTATAACTTCGGAAATATAGCTTTGTATAAAATAATAAATATGTCTTTAGAAAGAGAATATTTTTGTCTACATTTGGGTCTAAGTTTTATTAAAAATAGAGTAGGTTCAAAATACAATGTATTTTATAATTTAATTATTATACGGTTTCTAAGCCCATCTAGTAACTTCATATTTTTAACAGTCAACTTATCCGTAATCTACCTGTCTAATAATATAAGTTTTTATAGACTTTTATTTTATTAGAAAGGTCACCCATATACAGGCCAATAATATTTCAACCTACTATATATAAAATAGTGTTTAAAACTATTTGGGTTGAATATTTATATTAAAAATAAACTAGTTACTAGTTACTAGTGGTTAATAAATTTAACCAAACCTATAATTCTTATATAAAAAAAATAGGGATGTTACATGTAGAGTCGTCTGGAGAAAACAAAAGGAAGTTTTCGAATTTCAAGAAAGGTACTCGTGCAAACAACAACAATGCCAACAAGCGTAGAGACGCTAACCCACCAGTTGAGGCACAAGTTGTTGCTGCAAGTACTGAGAATAGGGAAAAAGGGTATTTGGGTACTCTACCAAAGTGCGACGCTTGTCAATTTCATCATGCTGGTCGATGCAGAGTTGGGAAATGTGAAACTTGTGGAAAAGTTGGTCATTCTAAGGAGACATGCTGGTGTGGAACCGATCGTGGAAACGGTAGACAAGGCGGTAACGGTAATGGTAACCGTGGTGGAAATGGTAATAGGAATAGAAATCAGAGAGGAAACAACAATCAGGGAGGTAATGGAAACCGGAATGGAAATGGGAATCAGGCAGGAAATGAAAACCATGGGGGAAATAATAACAACAATCTAGGTGGAAATGGGAATGGACGTGGTCAAGGTTGCTTTAGTTGCGGTGATATAGGGCACTTTAAGCGGGATTGCCCAAAGAATAACTAAGCTCAGGGAAGAGTATTCAACATTGGAGCTAGGGAAGCTCACCAGGATCCGAACGTAGTCACTGGTACGTTCCCTATTAATCAACTTTTTGCATCTGTGCTATTTGATACCGGTGCCGACTATAGCTTCGTATCTCTAGAGTTTAATAATATACTTGGTTTAGTAGCAAGTAAGTTAGATATCCCGTACTCGATAGAACTAGCTAATGGGAAGCTAGTAGAAGCCAATGAAGTGATTAGAGGCTGTGATATATAGCGCTTGGATAGCGTGAGTTTTCGATAGATCTTCTGCCAGTTGAATTGGGAAGCTTCGACGTAGTGGTTGGGATGGATTGGTTGTCGAGTAATCGAGCTGAGATTGTATGCCATGAGAAGGTTATTCGCATCCCGATGGCGAATGAAGAGACGACTGTGATATATGGGGAGAAGCAAGATACGCCTCTACGGATTATTAGTTGTTTGAAGGCACGGAAGTTTTTACGTAAAGGGTGTGTTGCCTTCTTAGCTCATGTCGTGGACAAAGATGTCACACCCTGGCTTTGCGGAAGCGTGGGTTTATTTGGTGTGACTTCTTAATACCATAGCAACAATCATAACAATGCTATATGACAAAGACATGAGATATTCATCCATTAATAAAGTTTAAAAAAATCCCATTTTCAACATTCACAAAATAAGTTACAAACCTTAACTTGATTTAATTGAGTTTATAAAGACTTAGCATAGACTTTAAACAATACTAGGTTTAGAGATATGTAACCCGTCCAGGAAGAGGTTACACCTTCTAAACCCTGGATGACTTCTTTATTCAAACGCAGCTTGAAAATACGTCCATACCGTGCCAGATCCGTTAGTTTCCTGAAATACATGTAGTTTGAAAAGTCAACATAAAGTTGAGCGAGTTCATGTGTAAGTGAGTATGTACAAACATTTGAAAATGTTGTAAGTATGTATAAAAGTCCCTGGTATGTAGCAATTAAGGAAAAAGAGATCACCATTGGGTTGCAAAGCCAATGATATGTGTGAAGTGCCGTAGGAAGACTCAAACCTAGCGGATTTTGCGTCGGGCTCAAAGTCACCACCTGGTCCACTAAGCGGGCTCAGGGGTTGGGCTCGCTACACCCAGATAGATCTACCTCTTACGACCCTCGGTCCTACAATGAGGATTAATGGCCTCAAGTTGCGCCTACTCACTCACATGATCTAAGTAGTAAACCTCCTTACGCTAACCATACTATGTAAAAAGTATTCGTAATCATAGTAACATGTATTTCACCCCCGCAGTATAAAAACTGAAAACAGTTAAGAGAAAAGGGGGACATGAACTCACTGAAGTGCGTCTCGAAATAGTAACTCCCAGTCAACCTGCTGCGTAACGACCTACACGTACTAACTTCTATTAGACGGACGGCCGTGTCTTGGCTTAAGGTTTAACATTTTTGGGAAATAGTTAGGCAACTATTTCGTATTTACACTTCGTAATATTTTGTAAACATATTCCTTCCCAAGGATGGGGGTTTCGATACATGTGTGTTTTTATATCTTCGAAATATATTATTAAGTCTCACTTAAAATATATTTTAATTCATTTATCTAAAATATTATACCTCCAAAATATACATATTTTTCCCAAAAATATTATATTTTATTTTATACAAATTCCAAAATAATACTTTGTCAAAATACAAATTTAAGAGTATTTTCCGAAAAATACGTAAGTTACATTTTAAGGTTCGGATGGTAATAATAATACCGGTGTAACTTAAATATTTATTTGTGATAGCGTTGGTATTATTTTGGAGTCGTGCTTTCACAATGTATTCCAGTTATATTATTTTTACCCTAAAAATAATATATAGTTCACAAAATAATCATACAATCACATAAGTGTTTTATTATGAAATATATATTCTAAATATATTTTTAACGAGTTTCCTTTACGAAAATCTACCTCCGAATACTAGGTTATTTTGTAATAAAAATCATGGCGAAGTTTGTTCGGAAAAACAAGTCACAAATATATTCATAAACACTTGTCGTAATTCCAAGGGTTATAGTTCTAGAAAAATTTCGCCAGAGTTTCCTCTGTAACTGGAGGTGGCCACGCTTACTAGCGTATCATTTTCTTTTAAAATTTCAATCAATAAATTTCCAATCATCAAAATACCATCTTCAAACATCAAACTAGTCAAAATAAACATAAATCGCAAACACATGAACTTGCAAGTTGTGTAAAATTATGTAGTAACTTTTCAACACATTTAGTGGGTCTTTCCATCTCTAAAAATAAAATCATTTTCTCGAAAACTTTATTTTTAAAGAATATGAAGTTTTACAACTTCTAGTCGGTATTTACGAAAATATTTCTTAGTTAAATCCTTTCGTTAAACAAGTGTCTACACACTTTTTGGTTCACAAAAAGTCTTTATTTCAAGAAAGATCCGGCTTTTTAAACATGATTTCATCATAGTTCTTCGAAAATACCACTTGTAGATCCTTAGATCTACTAGTTTAGATCTCCATTTTACAAGAAAAACTCTTTTTACACAAGTTCGTGTTTGTGAATGAAAGGGTTCGTCATCTTGTTATTTTTACACTAAGCATATCGCTAGTTCATGTTCCATGAACATGACCTAGCGTGGTTAGATGACAATCCATTCCAACACTAGGAATCAACAACATAAAACAATCATAACTAAACAAGATTTTTGAGTTTTACACTAATATTTACTCATTAACCACCATATTCATCATTCTAACAAGACTTGAAGCTTTGATCTTTAGTGTTTATGAATTTTATCCGTTAAATCTCTTATTAACCACTTTAAACAAGAACAAGAAGATGTTGGGAAGTACTTACTACTAGCACAAGGCTATGGAAGAAACAAGACGTAAAAGTGGTGGATAAAAGAGAACTAGAGCGGTCCTTGAGTTTCCGAGAGCGCCGAGCCTCCTTGTATGTCACCTTACACCTTTGAGTAGGTAAGAAATGGTTGAACAAAACTTGAATGGTGGGTGTAGGGTGGTGATGGTGTTCGGCCGAACCAAAGAAAGAAGAGAGAGAGACGAACTTGTGTTTGTTGTGTGGTGGAATGAAATGCATGCCTCCTAGTGTTATTAAATAACCCAAGTGCACCTTTTACCCAACATGTATAATGTTTCCCATTATCCAACACCCACAATTTAATAATGAAAAAGATGGTGGTGTGTGGACTCTCGGCCGAACACACAAGAGAGAAGAAAAAGTGTGGTTGTTTATTGAAGAATGATAACCATTTACTTATAATTCTAGTTTGAGTCTTTAACCATTAGATTAAATGTCCACAAAAGTACCAACTACATCTTTCCAAATTTTCCATGTGATTACATGGGGAATGTAAAGAATTCAAATAAAATATCTAGAGGATAAGCTTGAACCGAATTCAGCATGTGGGGGGGGGGGGGTATCGGTTGGATTTCAAAGGTATGGTTAAGTGTATAGTTATGTTTAGTTAGAACTTTAAGTAGGTTGTTAGTGTGTTATGTGATATAACGGGGGTTAGGGTGTTCGGGGACCCTAACTAGCTCAGAAAAGGAAAAACAATGTCATGTCATTATTTTTATGTTCCGGGTAAAGTCCGGTTGTTAGGTTGGGATTTTAATCCGTTAAAGTGCTAAATAAGCATTTAAAGTGTCGTTAATATTATTTTTAGTGACACAATGAATTCCCGACACTTTGGAAAGCGTCTAGTATTATTTTCCTATGTTTTTGCACTTTACTAGTTAGCTAAAAAGCTGAATTTTTGTATAAAAGTGCAGAATTTTGTAATTCGAGCATGTTTTAGGCACATCCGGTCACTATAAACTTCACCTAGTGACGCAGTTCTACAAACCTCATCCCCCTACACTCACTACTAGTGTAGTAATCTATTCCCGGCTCATACTGGCCTCATAGACATTGCCTGTCTGATGTTGGCTATGTCAGCATGTTTACTGGGTTATCCGTTCATTGTGCTACTGTGCTTTTGTGCATCAAGTTTGTCACTATAGTTCTGTGTAAATAATGGAGTGACGGCAATAAAGTATGATGCATGTACGTGTATGTAACATAATTCAAGTAGCAGTTTAATCACAACTGTAAGCAAGCACAGTAATTAAGCATTAATTAAATATTAATTAATTCGTACGGGTACCTGGTTTGGTGAGGGTTGTCACATTCTCCCCCCGATAAATAAATTTCGTCCTCGAAATTTATACTACCTTAACTCCTTATGGTTAAGTCACACACATATGTATATGAATAATATCGAAGTAGATAATCATCAAATCGAAACAAACATTACTCACATTAGGTGAGTCCAAGAATATATAACAACCGGATTCCTAGGGTTGAAAGGTGTGTGCTTTTAGCATTGGATGTCAAAGGTACAAGACGCATTTGACGTATAGTCTAGTGTAATCCAGCTGGCAGCGGTTCCACAAAAGTGGAGTTTTGACTAATAATATTTTTAAACGATCGGTTACAATATGCAAACGAGTTTTCACAAACCATAGCACCCGCTATATGAACTCAAAAGTAACAACTCAACGTAATAGTAAAATGATCTGTCAACTTCTGAATAAATGTCTGGTAAGGTTTAGTGTGTTGACATTTTTAAATGGTGAAGATACACCGAATGGAATACAAGAGAAACTGGTGTATCATTGTCTTGATTCGTAGTTGCATCAGAAATGTTTAAATGATAAATCAAACAAAAGTATGTGTGGTCTCGTGTGAAACGGTTAACCATGATTAGCACAAGCTACAAGTTTATGATGACACCACAAGGTGTCGTAATGGCATTATCCAATAATAGCGGTGACTGAACAAGTTCACCGCGTTGAAATCAAATGAAAGTGTACTGAGACAATCTGAAGATTTGATTTGTACCATGTTATAGAGTTTCCAATTAAATACGGAACATCAAAGAACCACTGTTTCCAATCAAAGATGAAAAGTAATAAGTATCGCAAGGCATTTAACTGACAACGAAAGAATCGTTAGGAGGTACATTGTGCTTATGAAATGAATATATGTACCATTGCCTTAACACACAATTGTGTTGAGGCCGCTTTGATCGTGAAGATCCAAAATGGATTATTAACAACTAAATAGGGAATTAAATCCGTGTACAAAGTGAGTAACCAAATTAGCGCAAGTTTCAATTTTGTGAAGATATCACAGCAAGGTATCGAAACAAATCAAACGTTTTTAGTGGAGTCGTAGACCAACCAAATCTCCTACGACACAAAATGAAAGAATCTCTGCAAAAATAGTTGAATATGATGCTCCCAATACATCATATATCGTTTCAAGTTAAACATGTGAACTGGATAGTTCAAGCAATTGAACTTGGTTTCAACGTAACTCGACAATAAACGTATGTATCAACAAGGAATTCTCGGAATGGTAGCAAAATAAACCATGAATGTAATTTGAAAGAAAGCGGTTTCAAGAAAGTGTGTTGGCTTGGTAACAAAAGAGCCAACAATAACAATAATGTAGGTTACTCGAATCAGGAATCAGTAATTAGGTTTAGCAAAATAATGTGTAAATTCCAATGAAGTGCTTGTTCAAAACGAAATCACATGCGTAGAAAATGATGCATGTATGTCGGGTAAGTTTCCAAGAAAAGGAACAACGAGTATCTGCTAAAGTGAAGAAATGACCAGATATCGAAGCAAATGTGTGTTCGCTCTCAGCGAGAAAATTATTGTGATGCAACTACCATTATGGGGAGTAGAAATGCAAACATCTACTTGCCAGGAGTAAAAGAAATCCGAGTACTCTCTGTTTGGTCAACGGAACTGGCATATGCGCCCGGTTAATGACGGTTGATTGAGTTGACAGATGTGGTTCTTAAATAAAAACCTTCACGGGTTTGGACCTGGGTTCACAAAGGTCCTAAATATATGTTTTCTAAATCCTCCAGATTTCGTGTCCCGTGTGGATCCGGTTTGTACATTGCATAGGAAGCACCGTTTTTTTGTGTACGTCTAAGAACTAGTCATTGTCCCACAATTTTCATCGGTAAACTTTCTTCTTGAATTCACTGCTAACGACGCTCGTTTGTCGACCAGTCGTGTAATAGTAGTTGGATTCTCACAGTCAGTTATGTAAGAAGTTCGTTAATCCTCAGCAAGAGCCACCGACTCTGGTTGGCTAGCTCGTCCGACTCCCGGTCGTTTGGAAGTCATTCGTCCTTTCTTTTGGCGAGCAGAACTGAGGTTATCCAAAACAAAAGTTTTGGTCTGTTATCTTCCTTCTTTATCAACTTCTGGGACTTCACTGACATTCCTTGCATTCCCGGACCTGTAAGTCGCTAAGGTGCATTGATTACAGACGCGGCGCCTGAAATCAAATCGATGCGAAACTCGACTAATCGTTGAGGAAATAATTCTGGCAAGTCTTCGAGGAAGACCTTAGGATATTTCCTTGTCATAGGAATATATTCGCGCTTTGTGTCACACCCCAATTTTCCACGTGTCACCGGTGGGCCCGGTGGGGAGTATCGTGACGTAGTTGGCAACATAATAGTCAAACAACACAATATATAAATGCACAGCAGAAGCAAAAGATAAATATTATTACATTTCCGAATATAAAGTAATATTCAATATTATAACGGAAAGTAAAGGATCCACAGGCGGATCTTAAAACATATCACTTGTTCAACAGACTTTAGACGCCTAGGACTTTCAAGATTCCTTATTAGCACCCTGAGCTTCCAGCCAATTATGTTCAGTACCTGTCACTTAACCTTTTTGGAAAATACGTCATTTTTCACTGGTAAATACACTCAACCGACTCATTTGAAAAGAGTTTAAGAAAATTGGTTTGGATGCACTTGGCACAAAATATATTGACACTTTGATTAAAATGCACAGAGGAAAAATTAATCTTTTATAACTTGGGAAAATTATTTGTATATAATCTTGTATACAGTTTTACTTATTTGTCGTCCGTTTAGGGCCGGTTTGTAGGGCCGGACTAGATTAACAGACACGCCACAGGTATAATGCCCACAGGCTATCATCCCCTAAGTGGATTACCAGTTCCGGTATAATGCCCACAGGGATGATACCTTCGAGTGGATTACCAGTTTTTACATAATGCAACTGTCAGGTGTATGCCTACACCCCGTGCTTAGGTCGTAGCCATTTCGTAAAATGATGCCAAGGATATCCGGGACATGGTCATTAACCCCTAAAGGCCATACACCAAATAATAATAAAATAATACATATTAAACAGGTTATGTAAGTACATCAATCATAATCCGATTTAAATGACTACATACACCCGACCAAGCGGTACTTTTATAGTACCGTATCCCAAGCCCGTATAGGGAAAATAAGTTAAGAGTATTTACCTGAGCTAGCTTCTGTCTTAAATAGTAAGAATTTAATAACTCAGCCGTATTCACTTAAGTAAGCGTAGGTACCATTTACCGGGAGGCTCTAGTCTGGAATGATTGTATAAATAATTTATTAGAATGCTAACGGGTCTTTAATTAAGCCTAAGCTTAGACCGGTTAGTCTTAAGGGAATATACGGTTCAGACGCATGATTAAGCGAAGACCGGAATAGAATGTGATTTAAACCCGACATGTTCAGAGACTTGTCTTATATGGGTATTTCGTACACATTTGGAATTTTGAGATTAAACCGTTAAGGTTTGACCCGTTTCAGCTAATTTATGTAAACTTGTTACATAAACCGAACCGTACGCGTAATAAGCGTGACGGGTATTCATGAGAGCCATGTACAGGTTTCCTAAGTTAATTATGCCTCCAATATGTTGTGACATCAGTAAGATGTCTTTCATTATGCCCGAAACGTATTTAAACACAAACTAGGCCCCGTAGGGGTAGTTTGGTCTTTTTAAAGGTTGTAAAAGGTTTTAAATGTTTAACTGAGTTACAGGTCTGATGTAATCAGTAAACATACTCAAATTAATGAGCTATAACAGTAAGATAAAGCATGTATGTGGAATTTATCACTTTTGACCAAACTATGCCCCGTAGGGGTATTTTGGTAATTTCACATAAGCCGAAAAGCTCAAAACTGAAGTCTGAGTTTATCAACCTTTGCTTACTGCTAAAATATTATAATTTGCCTCTTATATCAGTAGGTATCAACCCGGGTATGTCCAATATGATTTTAAAACATACTATGCGTTAAAAACGCTAAATAAGGCGATTAAAGGCCATTACCGGGTTCGGTACTTAAATCTGATAATTTTATATTTCCAGAAGACTTAAAATAATTTATTTATCATATGTAATCAGTAGCAAAAGGTTTGGAGTCAATTAGATATGTAAAACTCATTTTATGGCCCGTAAGGGCAAAACCGACAATTACCGGATTAAGCCTACGACTACTAGTTATGCTCAGCCTAAAATTAATTAAAAATCTTTAAAAATCCCAAAATAATATATTACATCAGTGGGTAAAATATTTGATATCAAAAAGTAGGCTTAACTAGGCTATACGCTAATTACGCCGTTTTATTAACATAAAGCTTTAATTTTACGCTAATGAGCATAACTCTTATTCTACACCTCAAACTGATGTCAAACTTTGCATACAAGTCTATATATCAATAATTAAGGTTTCTACACTTTTACTTTTCCAAAAATCACGTTTTAGGGTAATAAGGGCATAATGGTCAACATAAGGGCAATTAACGGAATCAAGCGTATTAATTGGATAACTAATGATCCGAGGTGTATAATCACAGCGGGTTATACTAGCATGTAACCTGGTCCAAACGAAGCTCTAAGGTATTTCTAATTCATATCAAAACGGGTCAGAACTGAAGTCAAAGCAAAAGTCAAAGCTTTGCGACTTTCGGTTCCAAACCGGGTCAAAACAGGAAAATGTCGGGTTGAACATGTTTAGACATGTTCTTTCACTAATTACCAAGTTATATTAATGATCAAACAGGTTGCACGCCTTCTAGATTGCTAATTATGCGTTTTATGCTTCTGTTGACTTTTTCGGATTAAGTTTGACCCGATAAATGATATAGTTAGGATGGGAATCAGTGGGTGCCCTTTTAAGGGTTTAAAGCCCACATAATTACCAACTTATAACTACCCTAAGCTTGACTAATCGCTGGACCATTAGCGATTAATCGTTAAGTCAACCGTTAATTACGACGGTTGACTTTTAAGCTAATAACTAAGCAAAAACTTAATCGAGGAAGGTCTAGCATACTTACACAAGTCCTATGCTCGAGTAGGAAGGTCTTGGGTCTGCTTTGGAGCTCCAGAAATGGTCCACAATGCAGATGGAAGGTGTGAGTGAATGTTTGCAAGTTCATGGCTTTATATAGTGATCAACTCACCATGATTTGTTGACACACAAGTCTACACTTGACCACAAATCATCAACAAGTGTCCCTAAGTGTGTAGGGATGTTTAGGGGTCGCCCACAAAGTGGAAAAATCTGTTTTGGGTTGGTTCCAAGGCTGAACAGCCAAGAAAAACGAATTTCCACATCTGGGCACTAGCTTACGGACCTCAAGGTCATTAATGTTGAGGTCCTCAAGGCTGTCATCAGGGCAAAAATCACTTTTTCAGTTTGCATCCTTGGCTCTTGGTCCTCCGAAAGGTCAATCCACCTTTGTTTCTTGCATTTTGAGCCCCTCAACTTGACTTATAAGGCTTCAAGTCTTATACCCACTTTGTTAAGCCCTTGGTTTACTTGGTTATCACCCGAAAAGCCATAATTTCCAACGTTTACGCTTTTAACCCTTCGTGCACGGTTTTGGTCATAACTTTCTCATACGATAACGAAACTTGGTGAAATTTTTACCACATGTTCTAGTGAGTATATTTTACCATTACAAAGCTTAGGGTTTGCCAAAAGGTCACTCAGAGGTGTACTTTCAACATGTTGACACATTTAGCCCCTGTAGTTTGTAATTCCTCACTTTCTTCCATTTTTCGCTTTGTATGATCCATGATTTATTCATTTAGGATTATAAACACCATGTAGGGTTATTGTAGGGCCTATTTATCTAATTTTGACACTTTGGACCCTTATATTCACATAGTTTCACTGTTTGTCAACTTTAGTCCCTCTAAAGTACTCTTTCACATATCCAAAGCTTATGACACGTGTCAATACATTATTGGACGTAAATTTTCGAGGTGTTACACTTTGGTTATTCGGCTCCTCCTGTCCCTGACATGAGCCAAGAAAACAACAAATCCTTTACGAACATCCTTCGTGCC
Source organism: Helianthus tuberosus (assembly GCA_030545235.1). Lineage (NCBI taxonomy): Eukaryota > Viridiplantae > Streptophyta > Magnoliopsida > Asterales > Asteraceae > Helianthus > Helianthus tuberosus. The sequence goes on from CM060426.1 coordinate 94,562,602, forward strand.
TTCAAGCAATTTGTGATTTGCAAAGGCGTATCCCGCTTCATGAGTCAAAATTGCTTCTTCGTCGCCATCGCGGTGCGGATATCAATCTCCTATTGACCATTTGTCAACCAATCCCTCCATCTACCTTGTTGAAGACTCCCAATTCACTGGCAGTAGATCAAGCGTAAACTTACGCTTTCTGGGTCCTATCCGGCCTATTCCAATTACTTCATTGGCTTCCACTAACTTCCCGTTAGCTAGTACTACCGTGTGCGGATTATCTAACCTACTTATTACTAAACCAAGTACATTCTCAAACTCTAGAAATGCGATGCTAAAATTTGCAACAATATTTAGTAGTACAGATGCATATCGTTGAGTAGTATGGACGTACCGATATCCATGCTCGAACTCCTGGCGTGCCTCCCTGGCTCCAGCATTAGACATTCTTCCCACGATTTTGTTTAATCTTCCTTGGGCAGTCTTTCCTAAAGTGCCCCATATCACCGCAGTTATAACATCCTTTACCTTTCTTTCCACATTTCGTCTCATGCCAACACGTTTCCCTGATGTGCCCCACTTTGCCACAATTGTCACACTTCCCCTTTTTACATCGCCCGGTATGATGACGTCGACACTTGCCGCATTGGGGTAATTTACCCATGTACTCTTTTCCCTTTTTGACCTCGTCCCTGATATTTGCCCGATCACCTTCTGGAAATTCACTGAGCTTTCTCTTGCTCTTCTCAAATGTCTCTACTGGGGTTTCCTTCTTCTCCTTAGTGGTTGAAAATTTGTTCATCCTGATTGCTTCTTCAGTTAAGGCCACACTTAGGTTAATGGCCTCAGCGATTGTTGCAGGCTTTGATGTCGTCACCACACTCATGATTTGGGGTGCCAATCCCCCAATGAAACGCTCAATCTTCTTAAACTCTGAATTTACCATGTAGGGAATAATATGTGACAGGATTTGGAACTTCTCCACGTACTCAGCCAATTTTGAACCTTCCATCTTCAAGTTCCAGAACTCAGTTTCCATCTTCTGGATTTCTGCTCTCAAACAGTACCTTTCATGCATTAGTTGTTTCAGCTCGTCCCATGATAAAGCATATGCAGCAGTCTCGCCCAATGTTTGAACCTGAAGGTTCCACCATAACAGAGCCCCATCTCCAAATAGTCCAGCTATATACGTGACCTGATGTTCGGGGTCACATTTGCTCAATCGTAAAATAGAATCCGTCTTTTCAACCCAGCGCACGAAGGCTAAGGCACCCCCAGTGCCGTCGAACTCTCGAGGTTTGTGGTCCAAGAACTGCTTGTAGGTGCAGCCTGCGATGTAAGCACCCTTATTCGCGTAAGGCCTTAGCAAGGCACTCGTGGAAATGTCCAAACGTTTTGTAATGTGCCTTAAAGGACTAGACATTACCGTTGGGGGGTTATTTCCCAAGGTACCTCCGCTGCAATGGCCTGTAAGAGGCGCTCTTGCATTTCTGCCTCTGTTGTCGGGAGGGGGTTGTTGATATCGGTGTTCCCTTGAGTCGACATCTTCCTAGATGAAGGTTGGTTAGGTCAGGTCTAATTTGCTTTGTGCGTGCATTTGGTTGTTTAGTGGTCATAAGTACATACACATAACAGGTTACCATACCAACCAATAAAATAATAGTATAATCATAGTATGACCAAGTAATTCGGTAATTATGCTTAATGAGGGCATAGCAAGTAAGCACCTAGTATTATAGCACACACACATAAATCAATGGCGTGCTTAGCGAAGACCTAGCGACTGAGCTTTCATTGGTTATTGGCCACAAAGTGTTGTCGCATGTTTAAAGATGATTGGGCTTTCATTATCCTTCGGCCACAATCACTGTGTCTAACAAAATGTATCACATCGAAAGGGACATAGGGTCACCCTACCCTTGTCCAATAAGTATATTAGTGCATCAAAATTTCGTAATCAGAAGTGGTCCTCAAAAGTCTCCGCAATCCCGGCTTATCATTAGTGTCTTTACCCAAGTGTGATGCATAATCCAGAAACCAACTATACTGGTGACTGAGGTGGAGGAGGAAAGAAAAGTGACTGCTAACATGCGTGAGTCCCTCCTCGAGCTTGTATATACGTCGGAGTAATTATCTGCTCTGCCGCTCGATAGTAAGGAAATAAGTATTAGAATCCTGGGAACGGTGTAATACCAACGGCCAAGAGCGCATGAGGAACCTTGACGTATGTGGCGAATCAAAGTATGCTGGCAATAGACAGGGTGGAGGACGTGGTGTCTTACATAAACTTTTCTGACAAAATGTTGTCTTGTGATGTAGACTCTTAAATCATGTTTTCGGTTATGTAATGTTTTGCAATTGAACTTGCCAATTGTGGTGTCAGCTCAAGCCCCAACGTTCTGCGACTCATATCCTCAAACTGTAGTTGGTGTTACAGGAGCAACTCATCTCGTATGTGGCCTCCATAACGTGAGGAATGGTAAGGGTCTAAAATCTGCATAGTGTATTATAGGATCCACCCAATCGGCTCTTACAGCGACGTAGGGGTGCAATGTCTAGTAAACCAAAAGTATCAGGGTCACAATCAAGCAAGGGTGTAGAACCAGCAGTTGCAACATCAGGCTGACTCAAAAGGTGCAGAAGCTAGCTCGGCAGCAAGCCCTGGGTCGTGTAACGGTGTGGTGCCTCGAGCAGGTGATAGCGCAGTAGCCATGTCGTCATCGTCTTGTGTCAGTAGTAGAATGCTGTACTCCAGCTGTTTGTAAGGTTGCAGGTACTACAGACTCAAAGAGTCTGAATGCATGCTAGAATCAGAGGATGGCTTGTTAACAGGGGTCTTAAGAAGTGAAGTTACTAACAGTGTCCTCGTCTAATTTTCTATTGCCATGGGCGTCGACAGGAGGACCATCATTAAGTATGCCAACGTAGTCATATATTGTTTGTCGGGTAGCCAACCTTTAGTAGAGATGTCCGCAAGAGGTGCACCATCGAGGATTGGAGCCATGGTGTGTCCATCGTTAGGATGACCAGTGATGGAGTGGTCATGGATTGAAACAAGGGTGACAGAAAGATTCTTGTAAGAGAAACCATCAGCCAAGATGAAGTATCACCAAAATCTGGTAGCATGGATTGTTAGAAGTCGTTCTCGTCCTTAGTCAGCATATCAGGATCACTCTCAGTCAAGCAGTAGCAATGTAAGCACGTAATCAATAATCATCAATCAAGCAGTAGCAATGTAAGCACGTAATCATCCTAGTCTTCCCCAGACTATCCTCCTAGTTTCTCAAACTGAACTCCCTAGTCTCTCAGACTGATCCTCCTAGTCCCACTAGACTAACCTCCCAGCCTCCCAGACTGAATCTCCTAGTCCCACTAGATTAACCTCCCAGCCTCTCAGACTGAATCTCCTAGTCCCACTAGATTAATCTCCCAGCCTCTCAGACTGAATCTCCTAGTCCCATTAGATTAACCTCCCAGCCTCTCAGACTGAATCTCCTAGTCCCACTAGATTAACCTCCCAGCCTCTCAGACTGAATCTCCTAGTCCCACTATGTGACAACCCTCACAATTATAGGTATCCATACAATTAATTAATATTAAATTATGTGCTTAATGACTGTGCTTGACTACGACTGTTGAATTAAACTGCTTTATGAGTTCTTCATCATACATACATATGCATCATATTTCATACTGTCACTCCATTTATTACACACAAGCTTTAGTGATAAACTTGATGCACAAAACACAGTTAGCACAGTGAATGGATAACTCAGAAACATGCTGACAATGCCAACACATAGACAAACAATAGGTTGAGGGACCTATTTGACATACTTTGAAACTATATAAGTACAAGGGTTAAAAGTGCAATTATTGCAAACTACAAGTTTAGGGTCCTTTTTGGTCATTTTTTTTGAAACCTATTTATAAAAGAAATAAATATAATTTATTTTAATTATAAAAGTCTAAGGTTCATTTGGTCATTCTTTCAAACTTAAACTCTAGGGACTAAAGTTGATTTTTTTTTAAACTCCTTTTAACTAAATATCCTAACCTGGTTAACTTATATATAAGGACCTAACCCAAACCGACCTGTCCGTTTTCCAAGGCTAATTTTCATCACATATATCACCAAACTTTTCTTCATATTTTAGGTTTCTTTAATTATTAAAAAGAATAAAATAATGTGATAAATTAATAAAGTAATGGAAAGGGTATGAAGCCTTGAATTCGTGAATGTAATATATAATATATTCATTTTTTTCACCTCCTCCTATTGACTAAGAATTTAAAAATTATAAAAAATACAAATCATATTCGTATCATATTGACTAATTCGATGCTTTTTCATATAATAACCGAAAAATTTCTTCAAATGCTAAAAGTGTTGAAACTTCAGGGGCCAGAAGCGTAACTTGCAATTCAATCGTAAATTAAATTGCATATTGAAAGGGACATTAAATATAGAATATTGATGGTGGAGACAAAAGCGGCAACTTACATTTGTCTTTCTATCCGTTCAAATTGACAAAATGATGGTGGAGACAAAAGTGGATCGATAATCCGCCAATTTTCGTTGAAATTGTGTCAAATTATTTGGTTATTTAAACCCCTGAATTCTTACAAACATTCGACACCATTTACAAATACTTAAAAACCCGAAATCGTCGGATTAGAAACTTGCAACTCATCGGAAGTTTCAAAGTCGCCGGAATTCTAGTTGGTTTTTCGTTTTAATCGATACCGGTTAGTTTTTATTTGTCAAATTAGTTCAATTATACTTATTTATATAGTTTAATTTAATGTAATTAAATTATATAACTATATAATTTTGATCCAAAATTATTCTTACGACAAAAGATGCATTATTTTGAATTTATATAAATTTAGAATCTAAATTTTTATTATGTTTAATTATTTAGATAATTAAACTTATATAAATTTATTTATTGTTATCTTATCATTTTAATTCATTTTATTTATTTAAAATGATTCCAAGGCCATAATAATTATTTTAAATCAGTAATATTCAAGTTCGAATAATTAAAAATGTTATTTTAATTATTCTGGTTTAAATTAATTATTTTTAATAATTAGTTATATAATTATCACATTATATTTTTAGACAAAACACTACCGATCCTAGAGATTTAGAATCTCCGATCATTCGATTAGACATTATTATTGATACATATTCCATATTGTTGCATGTTCAAACAATTAGAGTGACGTGGAATATTATTCCCAAGAACTTTCACATTAGCATATTTATTTGGACTTACTCAAAATCAAGGTGAGTTCATGTTCCCCCTTTTCTCTTAACTGTTTTCAGTTTTATACTTCGGGGTGAAATACATGTTACAAAAATTACAATGTTTACAAATGGTATTATGGATACAAAAACTAGAAACATTCTTGGTGAGAACGAGTACCAAGTATGATGAAATTTGAGAATACAAAAAGCATTCTTGGTGAGAACGAGTACCAAGTATGATGAAATTTGAGAATACAAAAAGCATTCTTGGTGAGAACGAGTACCAAGTATGATGAAATTTGAGAATACAAAAAGCATTCTTGGTGAGAACGAGTACCAATTATGATGAAATTTGAGAATACAAAAAGCACTCTTGGTGAGAACGAGTACCAAGTATGTTACAACTATTACATACATTTTTATACATGGTATGGTTAGCTTAAGGAGGGTTTTACTACTAGACTGTGAAAGGTGGGCACAACACTTAAAGCCATTAATCCTCATCGTAGGACCGAGGGACATGAGTGATAGATCTATTTGGGTGTAGCGAGCCCACACCCATGAGGTCAGGGTGACCCATAGAGGTGACTATGTCTTCCAGCCGGAAGCCCGGTACAAATATGCTAGGTTTGAGTTTTCCTGCACCTTGTCACACTTACCAGTGGCTTTGCAACCCATTGGTGATTTTTTTTATATATCCTTATTGCTACGTACCAGGGACTTTCATACACCGTTTACAAAGGATTATACATACATCGTTACAAAGGGACTTTTATACATACAATACATAATTAAAAGGTTTATACACACAGACTTACACATGAACTCGCTCAACCTTTTTGTTGATTTTTCAAACTACATGTATTTCAGGGAACTAGCAGGATCTGGCAGGGTATGCTTATGTCTAGCTGCGTTGGTTATTAGATGTCATCCAAGAGTTGTGAAGTTTAAGAGGTGTAACCTACTCCTGGACGGGTTATATGTCTCTAAACCTCGTCTTATCCAAAGTCTTTTATGTGTCTTATGAACACGTTTTAAATAATTTGTGGTTTGTAACTTATTTCAAATGTCGATGTTTCGAAACAATATTATGGTGGTATTTTCTCAGTTTTATTAATGGATGAACATCTTGTATTTTATCATATAGCATTGTTGTGATTGTTGCTATGGTATTAAGAAGTCACACCAAATAAACCCACGCTTCCGCAAAAGCCAGGGTGTGACAGCTTGGTATCAGAGCCTCGATCATAGCGAACTAGGATTCTTTCTCGAGTCTAGACTATGATCATCAGGGCTCTCACGAAAACATTTTTTTTTACATTGCATACACAAGTTTTCAGATCCAGGGTACAAACGTTTCTTTTAAAAACATGTGTTTTTCGTGTCGGACATGTAGTAACTGGAAGGGTTAAGTATCGTGAACTGAGAACTCCTGTCTAGGCTGGCATTCGCATAAATCCAAATATAAGGACCCGTTGCCTACCTGGGGACCTATCGGCGAGAGTACTGATACCTATTAGGCCAAAGCATGTCCAAAGGTTTAGTTTTTGAGTCAATCTTTATTTAACCAATTTTTTTTTTCAAGTTTTCACATACCGCTTCCTACACATCAAGTCTTAGAGACTGAGGGGTTCAATCTTAGAGATTGGAAAGGTTTTGGTCTTAGAGGCCAGGGAGTTAGTCTTAGAGACTGGGAAGGTTTGGTCTTAGAGGCCAGGGAGTTAGTTTGAGAAACTAAAGAGTTCAGTCTAGGAGACTGGGTGGGATAGTCTGGGGAGGACTAGTATGATTACTTGCTTACATTGATTGTGACTTACATGCGTTGTTGAACTATTTATTTTTATGACATGGGATGTTATGGGTTAGTGTATTATTACATACACATATTATTTACTTACAATACTTATTATGAACGGACCAATATGATCTTTCTTTTAGAAGATGCCTCCTCGACGCGACCCAGGCATGCCTAATACCCAGACAGAACTCCAAGGGATAATTACCGCAGCTATAACACAATATGCGGCCTCCCAAGGAGGAACTAGCGGGAACAATTCGAACAACAATGGCAACAACAATCCACCCCAGGGGTGCACCTTCAAACAATTCCTTGACTGCAAGCCAGTAAATTTCAATGGCACTGGAGGTGCTGTTGCGTTTGTTAGGTGGGCTGAAAAGACATATTCGGTTCTGAGAATGAGCAAATGCGCTCCCGATCAACAAGTCACTTACATTTCAGGGCTGTTTCTAGATGGTGCCCTATCGTGGTGGAATCTGCAAGTGCAAACTTTAGGAGAAGCCGCTGCTTATGCATTAACTTGGGCTGAGTTAAAAGAGTTAATGAGGAAAAAGTACTGCTCGCGTGCTGAAATACAGAAGCTAGAAACTGAGTTCTGGCACCTAAAAATGGAGGGTCCTAAGATTGCAGAATATGTTCAAAGGTTTCATGATCTGTCCCATGTGGTGCCGTACATGGTCACGCCTGAATTCAAGCGCGCGGAACGTTTCATCTGGGGGTTAGCACCTCAGATTATGAGTATGGTCACAACGTCGAAACCAGCAACCATTACTGAAGCCATCGATTTGAGCATCTCACTGACTGAAGAAGCCATCAGGCTAAACAAGTTTTCGAATGATGATCAGAAAAAGAAAGAGACTCATGCGGAGTCGTCCGGTGAAAACAAACGGAAGTTTTCCAACTTCAAACAAGGAACCAACAGCGGTAGCAAGAGAGGTGGATCAAACACACCGGCCAGGGCCAAAACTGGTGCTGAAGGAAGAGGGAAGGGATACGTGGGCACTTTGCCCAAGTGTGATGTATGCCAATATCATCACCCCGGACCATGCCGATTCAGGAAATGTGAGTCATGTGGGAAGAATGGCCACACAAAAGAAACCTGCTGGGCTGGTAATAGTGCTGGTAGTGGTGGTCAGCAAGGATATGGATATGGGAATGGAAACCGCCAACAGGGAGGAAATGGCTGGAATGGAAATCAAGGAAACCGTGGGAATCAAGCTGGTAACCAGGGAACAGGCAATAATCGAGATGGTAATGGTAATGGGAACGGAAATGGTCGAGGACCGGGATGCTTTAACTGTGGGGACGTCGGGCACTTCAGGCGAGAATGCCCAAAGCTTAACCAGGCACCAGGAAGAGTTTTCCATATTGGAGCGAGGGAAGCTCGCCAAGATCCTAATGTTGTTACTGGTACGTTCCCTATAAATCAACGCTTTGCATCTGTACTATTTGACACTGGTGCCGACTATAGTTTTGTATCGCTAGAGTTTAAGAAAATGCTTAGATTAACTGCTAATAAGTTAGACATCCCGTACTCAATTGAACTGGCTAATGGAAAGCTAGTAGAAACGAATGAAGTCATCAGAGGATGCGTGATAGAGCTGGGAGAGCACGAGTTTACATTAGACCTACTGCCAGTCGAGTTGGGAAGCTTCGATGTGGTAGTAGGGATGGATTGGTTGTCAAGCAACAGAGCCGAGATTGTATGTCACGAGAAGACCATTCGCATCCCAATGGCGGATGGAGAAACCATCATAGTACATGGAGAGAAGCGCGATACGCCCCTAAGGATCATTAGTTGTTTAAAGGCTCGAAAATGTTTGAAGAAGGGATGTGTTGCCTTCCTGGCACACATCGTAGATAAGGAAGCCGCTGAGCCAAAACTTGAAGACATCCCAGTCGTTAAAGAGTATCCTGAAGTCTTTCCAGAAGACTTGCCAGGATTGCCACCACAAAGACAAGTCGAGTTTCATATTGACTTAGTTCCAGGCGCCGCGCCTGTAGCTAAGGCACCTTATCGACTTGCACCTTCGGAGATGCAGGAGCTGTCAACGCAGCTCCAGGAGTTGTTAGACAATGGATTTATCAGACCAAGTTTCTCGCCTTGGGGAGCTCCAATTTTGTTCGTAAAGAAGAAGGATGGTAGTTTTCGCATGTGTATAGACTACCGGGAGCTGAATAAGTTAACAATCAAGAACAAATATCCTTTGCCAAGGATCGATGACCTGTTCGATCAATTACAAGGCTCAAGCTTTTACTCCAAGATCGATCTACGATCAGGTTATCACCAGTTAAGGATACAAGAAGAAAGTATTCCAAAGACGGCCTTTAGAACTCGATATGGACATTACGAGTTCCTGGTTATGCCGTTTGGTTTGACGAATGCGCCAGCAGTATTCATGGATTTAATGAACAGAGTCTGCAAACCGTACCTCGATAAGTTTGTGATTGTGTTCATTGACGACATTTTGATCTACTCGAAGACGAAAGGAGAGCATGAGCAACATTTAAGAGCTATTCTAGAGCTGCTTAAAAAGGAGAAGTTGTATGCGAAGTTCTCGAAGTGCGAGTTCTGGTTACGCGAAGTCCGGTTTCTTGGTCATGTAGTCAACGGAAATGGAATTCATGTGGACCCGACAAAGATTGAAGCAATCAAGAATTGGGAGACTCCGAAGACGCCAACCGAAATTCGACAATTCCTAGGTTTGGCTGGATATTATCGTAGGTTCATTGAGGATTTCTCGAAAATCGCTCAACCTTTGACCTCTCTCACTCAGAAAGACAAGAAGTTTGATTGGGGTGACAAGCAAGAAGAAGCGTTTCAGTTGTTGAAGAATAAGCTTTGCGACGCACCGATTCTATCTCTACCCGAAGGCATGGAAGACTTCGTGGTATACTGTGACGCCTCGCGTCAAGGTTTGGGTTGCGTGTTGATGCAACGCCAGAAAGTTATAGCCTATGCTTCACGCCAACTGAAGATACACGAGAAAAATTACACCACCCATGATTTGGAATTGGGCGCGGTGGTGTTCGCATTAAAGATCTGGCGACATTATTTATATGGTACGCGATGTACAATCTTCACTGATCATAAGAGTCTGCAGCACATATTCAATCAGAAGGAGCTTAACATGAGGCAAAGACGCTGGGTTGAACTGTTGAATGACTACGATTGTGAGATCAAGTATCATCCAGGGAAGGCGAATGTGGTCGCCGATGCCCTAAGTCGGAAGGAAAGGATCAAGCCCATAAGGGTTAGGGCTTTAGAAATGATCATCCGGACGGACCTCTCCTTGCGCATTCGTGCCGCGCAGAGAGAAGCTCTCAAAGAAAGGAATATCGAGAATGAATACCTCCGTGGGATGGAGAAGCAATTGGTACCAAACGAGGAAGGAACTTTGTGCTTCATGAGACGAATTTGGGTTCCTTTGTTTGGTGGTTTAAGGAATGTTATCTTTGACGAAGCTCACAAATCTCGGTACTCGATTCATCCTGGATCGGATAAGATGTACCAAGATCTTAAGAATTTCTATTGGTGGCCAAGAATGAAAGGCGATGTTGCGGTATATGTTGGCAAATGTTTAACTTGCGCCAAGGTGAAGGCTGAATACCAGAAACCTTCAGGTCTCTTGCAACAACCTGAAATACCACAGTGGAAGTGGGAACAGATCTCCATGGATTTTATAACAAAGTTGCCAAGGACGCCCAGAGGTCACGATACGATTTGGGTGATCGTAGACCGTCTGACAAAATCTGCACACTTTCTGCCAATCAAGGAAAAAGACAACACGAGTAAACTTGCTGAGGTATACCTGAGAGAGATTGTTGCACGACATGGAGTGCCTCTCTCAATCATCTCTAATAGGGATGGAAGATTCGTGTCAAGGATTTGGCAATCTTTCCAAGAAGCATTTGGTTCGCAGTTAAATCTGAGTACCGCGTTTCACCCACAAACTGATGGCCAAAGTGAGAGAACTATTCAGACATTGGAAGATATGCTGAGAGCATGTGTAATGGACCTAGGTGGCAGCTGGGATAATCATTTACCATTGGTCGAGTTTTCGTACAACAACAGCTACCACACAAGTATTGGAGCCGCGCCATTTGAAGCTCTTTACGGACACAAGTGTCGAACACCACTATGCTGGGCTGATGCAGGTGATAGACAACTCGTTGGTCCTGAAATCGTCCAAGAGACGACAGACAAGATTGCGCAGATTCGAAAACGTATCGAAGCGGCTCGTGAAAGACAGAAAGCCTATGCAGATCCAAACCGGAAACATTCGGAATTCCAAGTTGGGGATATGGTTTTGTTAAAGGTTTCACCCTGGAAGGGTGTAGCACGCTTTGGGAAGCGTGGTAAGTTGAACCCCAGATACATCGGGCCATTTAGAATCCTGAAGAGGATTGGCCTTGTAGCTTATAAGTTGGATTTACCTGCTGAATTACATGGCGTTCATGATACATTTCATGTATCTAATCTGAAAAAGAGTCCAACTCAGGAAACAGTGATCATTCCTGCCGACGAAGTTCATATTGACGACACACTCCACTTTACTGAAGAACCCGTTGAGGTTACTGATTGGAAGATTAACAAGACACGCAGGAGTAGTGTCAAACTCGTTAAAGTTCGATGGGATGCACGATACGGCCCAGAATTCACGTGGGAGAGTGAGGACCGTATGAAGGAAAAGTACCCACATTTATTCCCCAAGACCCCTGCATCTAGTAGCAGAACTAAAATTTCGGGACGAAATTTCTATAACAGGGGGAGAATGTGACAACCCTCACAATTATAGGTATCCATACAATTAATTAATATTAAATTATGTGCTTAATGACTGTGCTTGACTACGACTGTTGAATTAAACTGCTTTATGAGTTCTGCATCATACATACATATGCATCATATTTCATACTGTCACTCCATTTATTACACACAAGCTTTAGTGATAAACTTGATGCACAAAACACAGTTAGCACAGTGAATGGATAACTCAGAAACATGCTGACAATGCCAACACATAGACAAACAATAGGTTGAGGGACCTATTTGACATACTTTGAAACTATATAAGTACAAGGGTTAAAAGTGCAATTATTGCAAACTACAAGTTTAGGGTCCTTTTTGGTCATTTTTTTTGAAACCTATTTATAAAAGAAATAAATATAATTTATTTTAATTATAAAAGTCTAAGGTTCATTTGGTCATTCTTTCAAACTTAAACTCTAGGGACTAAAGTTGATTTTTTTTAAACTCCTTTTACTAAATATCCTAACCTGGTTAACTTATATATAAGGACCTAACCCAAACCGACCTGTCCGTTTTCCAAGGCTAATTTTCATCACAAATATCACCAAACTTTTCTTCATATTTTAGGTTTCTTTAATTATTAAAAAGAATAAAATAATGTGATAAATTAATAAAGTAATGGAAAGGGTATGAAGCCTTGAATTCGTGAATGTAATATATAATATATTCATTTTTTTCACCTCCTCCTATTGACTAAGAATTTAAAAATTATAAAAAATACAAATCATATTCGTATCATATTGACTAATTCGATGCTTTTTCATATAATAACCGAAAAATTTCTTCAAATGCTAAAAGTGTTGAAACTTCAGGGGCCAGAAGCGTAACTTGCAATTCAATCGTAAATTAAATTGCATATTGAAAGGGACATTAAATATAGAATATTGATGGTGGAGACAAAAGCGGCAACTTACATTTGTCTTTCTATCCGTTCAAATTGACAAAATGATGGTGGAGACAAAAGTGGATCGATAATCCGCCAATTTTCGTTGAAATTGTGTCAAATTATTTGGTTATTTAAACCCCTGAATTCTTACAAACATTCGACACCATTTACAAATACTTAAAAACCCGAAATCGTCGGATTAGAAACTTGCAACTCATCGGAAGTTTCAAAGTCGCCGGAATTCTAGTTGGTTTTTCGTTTTAATCGATACCGGTTAGTTTTTATTTGTCAAATTAGTTCAATTATACTTATTTATATAGTTTAATTTAATGTAATTAAATTATATAACTATATAATTTTGATCCAAAATTATTCTTATGACAAAAGATGCATTATTTTGAATTTATATAAATTTAGAATCTAAATTTTTATTATGTTTAATTATTTAGATAATTAAACTTATATAAATTTATTTATTGTTATCTTATCATTTTAATTCATTTTATTTATTTAAAATGATTCCAAGGCCATAATAATTATTTTAAATCAGTAATATTCAAGTTCGAATAATTAAAAATGTTATTTTAATTATTCTGGTTTAAATTAATTATTTTTAATAATTAGTTATATAATTATCACATTATATTTTTAGACAAAACACTACCGATCCTAGAGATTTAGAATCTCCGATCATTCGATTAGACATTATTATTGATACATATTCCATATTGTTGCATGTTCAAACAATTAGAGTGACGTGGAATATTATTCCCAAGAACTTTCACATTAGCATATTTATTTGGACTTACTCAAAATCAAGGTGAGTTCATGTTCCCCCTTTTCTCTTAACTGTTTTCAGTTTTATACTTCGGGGTGAAATACATGTTACAAAAATTACAATGTTTACAAATGGTATTATGGATACAAAAACTAGAAACATTCTTGGTGAGAACGAGTACCAAGTATGATGAAATTTGAGAATACAAAAAGCATTCTTGGTGAGAACGAGTACCAAGTATGATGAAATTTGAGAATACAAAAAGCATTCTTGGTGAGAACGAGTACCAAGTATGATGAAATTTGAGAATACAAAAAGCACTCTTGGTGAGAACGAGTACCAAGTATGTTACAACTATTACAGACATTTTTATACATGGTATGGTTAGCTTAAGGAGGGTTTTACTACTAGACTGTGAAAGGTGGGCACAACACTTAAAGCCATTAATCCTCATCGTAGGACCGAGGGACATGAGTGATAGATCTATTTGGGTGTAGCGAGCCCACACCCATGAGGTCAGGGTGACCCATAGAGGTGACTATGTCTTCCAGCCGGAAGCCCGGTACAAATATGCTAGGTTTGAGTTTTCCTGCACCTTGTCACACTTACCAGTGGCTTTGCAACCCATTGGTGATTTTTTTTATATATCCTTATTGCTACGTACCAGGGACTTTCATACACCGTTTACAAAGGATTATACATACATCGTTACAAAGGGACTTTTATACATACAATACATAATTAAAAGGTTTATACACACAGACTTACACATGAACTCGCTCAACCTTTTTGTTGATTTTTCAAACTACATGTATTTCAGGGAACTAGCAGGATCTGGCAGGGTATGCTTATGTCTAGCTGCGTTGGTTATTAGATGTCATCCAAGAGTTGTGAAGTTTAAGAGGTGTAACCTACTCCTGGACGGGTTATATGTCTCTAAACCTCGTCTTATCCAAAGTCTTTTATGTGTCTTATGAACAGGTTTTAAATAATTTGTGGTTTGTAACTTATTTCAAATGTCGATGTTTCGAAACAATATTATGGTGGTATTTTCTCAGTTTTATTAATGGATGAACATCTTGTATTTTATCATATAGCATTGTTGTGATTGTTGCTATGGTATTAAGAAGTCACACCAAATAAACCCACGCTTCCGCAAAAGCCAGGGTGTGACACACTAGATTAATCTCCCAGCCTCTCAGACTGAATCTCCTAGTCCTACTAGATTAATCTCCCAGCCTCTCAGACTGAGCCTCCTAGTCCCACTAGACTACTCCCTCAGCCTCTCAGACTGAATTATAAATTTAAATTTGGGAATCTGTATTTGTGCCTTTTTGTTTGTAAAAAGGTCTGTTCCCTAGATCTGGACGTATAGTGTATGCAATGTAAAAATGTTTGAAAACGTTTTCGTGAGACTTCTTAATACCATAGCAACAATCATAACAATGCTATATGATAAAGACATGAGATATTCATCCATTAATAAAGTTTAGAAAAATCCCATTTTCAACATTCACAAAATAAGTTACAAACCTTAACTTGATTTAATTGAGTTTATAAAGACTTAGCAAAGACTTTAAACAATACTAGGTTTAGAGATATGTAACCCGTCCAGGAAGAGGTTACACCTTCTAAACCCTGGATGACTTCTTTATTCAAACGCAGCTTGAAAATACGTGCATACCGTGCCAGATCCGTTAGTTTCCTGAAATACATGTAGTTTGAAAAGTCAACATAAAGTTGAGCGAGTTCATGTGTAAGTGAGTATGTACAAACATTTGAAAATGTTGTAAGTATGTATAAAAGTCCCTGGTATGTAGCAATTAAGGAAAAAGGGATCACCATTGGGTTGCAAAGCTAATGATATGTGTGAAGTGCCGTAGGAAGACTCAAACCTAGCGGATTTTGCGTCGGGCTCAAAGTCACCACCTGGTCCACTAAGCGGGCTCAGGGGTTGGGCTCGCTACACCCAGATAGATCTACCGCTTACGACCCTCGGTCCTACAATGAGGATTAATGGCCTCAAGTTGCGCCTACTCACTCACATGATCTAAGTAGTAAACCTCCTTACGCTAACCATACCATGTAAAAAGTATTCGTAATCATAGTAACATGTATTTCACCCCCGCAGTGTAAAAACTGAAAACAGTTAAGAGAAAAGGGGGACATGAACTCACTGAAGTGCGTCTCGAAATAGTAACTCCCAGTCAACCTGCTGCGTAACGACCTACACGTACTAACTTCTATTAGACGGACGGCCGTGCCTTGGCTTAAGGTTTAACATTTTTGGGAAATAGTTAGGCAACTATTTCGTATTTACACTTCGTAATATTTTGTAAACATATTCCTTCCCAAGGATGGGGGTTTCGATACATGTGCGTTTTTATATCTTCGAAATATATTATTAAGTCTCACTTAAAATATATTTTAATTCATTTATCTAAAATATTATACCTCCAAAATATACATATTTTTCCCAAAAATATTATATTTTATTTTATACAAATTCCAAAATAATACTTTGTCAAAATACACATTTAAGAGTATTTTCCGAAAAATACGTAAGTTACATTTTAAGGTTCGGATGGTAATAATAATACCGGTGTAACTTAAATATTTATTTGTGATAGCGTTGGTATTATTTTGGTGTCGTGCTTTCACATTGTATTCCAGTTATATTATTTTTACCCTAAAAATAATATATAGTTCACAAAATAATCATACAATCACACAAGTGTTTTATTATGAAATATATATTCTAAATATATTTTTAACTAGTTTCCTTTATGAAAATCCACCTCCGAATACTTGGTTATTTTGTAATAAAAATCATGGCGAAGTTTGTTCGGAAAAACAAGTCACAAATATATTCATAAACACTTGTCGTAAAAATATTTTCCAAGGGTTATAGTTCTGGAAACTGGAGGTGGCCACGCTTACTAGCGTATCATTTTCTTTTAAAATTTCAATCAATAAATTTCCAATCATCAAAATACCATCTTCAAACGTCAAACTAGTCAAAATAAACATAAATCGCAAACACATGAACTTGCAAGTTGTGTAAAATTATGTAGTAACTTTTTAACACATTTAGTGGGTCTTTCCATCTCTAAAAATAAAATCATTTTCTCGAAAACTTTATTTTTAAAGAATATGAAGTTTTACAACTTCTAGTCGGTATATACGAAAATATTTCTTTGTTAAATCCTTTCGTTACACAAGTGTCTACACACTTTTTGGTTCACAAAAAGTCTTTATTTCAAGAAAGATCCGGCTTTTTAAACATGTTTCATCATACACCTGGTTCTTCGAAAATACCACTTGTAGATCCTTAGATCTACTAGTTTAGATCTCCATTTTACAAGAAAAACTCTTTTTACACAAGTTCGTGTTTATGAATGAAAGGGTTCGTCATCTTGTTATTTTTACACTAAGCATAACGCTAGTTCATGTTCCATGAACATGACCTAGCGTGGTTAGATGACAATCCATTCCAACACTAGTAATCAACAACATAAAACAATCATAACTAAACAAGATTTTGAGTTTTACACTAATATTTACTCATTAACCACCATATTCATCATTCTAACAAGACTTGAAGCTTTGATCTTTAGTGTTTATGAATTTTATCCGTTAAATCTCTTATTAACCACTTTAAACAAGAACAAGAAGATGTTGGGAAGTACTTACTACTAGCACAAGGCTAGGGAAGAAACAAGACGTAAAAGTAGTGGATAAAAGAGAACTAGAGCGGTCCTTGAGTTTCCGAGAGCGCCGGGCCTCCTTGTATGTCACCTTACACCTTTGAGTAGGTAAGAAATGGTTGAACAAAACTTGAATGGTGGGTGTAGGGTGGTGATGGTGTTCGGCCGAACCAAAGAAAGAAGAGAGAGAGACGAACTTGTGTTTGTTGTGTGGTGGAATGAAATGCATGCCTCCTAGTGTTATTAAATAACCCAAGTGCACCTTTTACCCAACATGTATAATGTTTCCCATTATCCAACACCCACAATTTAATAATGAAAAAGATGGTGGTGTGTGGACTCTCGGCCGAACACACAAGAGAGAAGAAAAAGTGTGGTTGTTTGTTGAAGAATGATAACCATTTACTTATAATTCTAGTTTGAGTCTTTAACCATTAGATTAAATGTCCACAAAAGTACCAACAATATCTTTCCAAATTTTTCCATGTGATTACATGGGGAATGTAAAGAATTCAAATAAAATATCTTGAGGATAAGCTTGAACCGAATTCAGCATGTGGGGGGGTGGGGGGGGGGTTATCGGTTGGATTTCAAAGGTATGGTTAAGTGTATAGTTATATTTAGTTAGAACTTTAAGTAGGTTGTTAGTGTGTTATGTGATATAACGGGGGTTAGGGTGTTCGGGGACCCTAACTAGCTCAGAAAAGGAAAAACAATGTCATGTCAATATTTTTATGTTCCGGGTAAAGTCCGGTTGTTCGGTTGGGATATTAATCCGTTAAAGTGCTAAATAAGCATTTAAAGTGTCGTTAATATTATTTTTAGTGACACAATGAATTCCCGACACTTTGAAAAGTGTCTAGTATTATTTTCCCATGTTTTTGCACTTTACTAGTTAGCTAAAAAGCTGAACTTTTGTATAAAAGTGCAGAATTTTGTAATTCGAGCATGTTTTAGGCACATCCGGTCACTATACACTTCACCTAGTGACGCAGTTCTACAAACCTCATCCCCCTACACTCATTACTAGTGTAGTAATCTATTCCTGGCTCATACTGGCCTCTGAGACATTGCCTGTCTGATGCTGGCTATGTCAGCATGTTTACTGGGTTATCCGTTCATTGTGCTACTGTGCTTTTGTGCATCAAGTTTGTCACTATAGTTCTGTGTAAATAATGGAGTGACGACAATAAAGTATGATGCATGTACGTGTATGTAAAAGAATCCAAGTAGCAGTTTAATCACAACTGTAAGCAAGCACAGTAATTAAGCATTAATTAAATATTAATTAATTCGTACGGGTACCTGGTTTGGTGAGGGTTGTCACAAAAGAGGCCGAAGAACCGAAGCTCAAAGATATCCCTGTGGTAAGGGAATATCCTGAAGTATTCCCCGAAGACTTGCCAGGATTACCTCCTCAACGACATGTCGAATTCCACATTGACTTGGTTCCAGGCGCCGCGCCTGTGGCCAAGGCACCTTATCGACTTGCACCTTCAGAGATGCAAGAGTTGTCAAAGCAGCTTCAGGAGTTTCTAGATAAGGGATTTATAAGACCAAGCTTCTCGCCTTGGGGAGCTCCAGTATTGTTCGTCAAGAAGAAGGACGGTAGTTTTCGGATGTGTATCGACTACCGAGAGCTGAACAAGTTAACCATCAAGAATCGGTATCACTTGCTGAGGATTGATGATCTATTCGACCAACTTCAAGGATCAAGTTACTATTCCAAGATCGATCTTCGATCAGGTTATCACCAGCTGCGGATTCAGGAAGAAAGTATACCAAAGACTGCCTTCAGAACTCGTTATGGACATTACGAGTTTCTAGTGATGCCGTTTGGGTTGACTAATGCGCCGGCAGTATTTATGGACTTGATGAACCGGGTTTGCAAGCCATATCTCGATAAATTCGTGATTGTATTTATCGATGATATCTTGATCTATTCGCGGACAAAGGAAGACCATGAGCAACACCTCAGAGCCATTTTAGAGCTGCTAAAGAAGGAGAAGCTCTATGCTAAGTTCTCGAAGTGCGAGTTTTGGACACGTGAGGTACAGTTCCTCGGTCACGTGGTAAATGAGAATGGAATTCATGTGGATCCCACCAAGATCGAGGCGATTAAGAATTGGGAAACTCCGAAGACACCAACTGAGATCCGACAGTTTCTGGGTTTAGCAGGCTACTATCGCAGATTCATTGAGGATTTCTCCAAGATAGCTCAACCGCTGACCTTCCTTACTCAAAAGAATAAGAAGTATGAATGGGGAGACAAACAAGAAGAAGCTTTTCAGATGCTTAAGAATAAGCTTTGCGATGCACCTATATTGTCCCTACCCGAAGGCACCGACGACTTCGTGGTCTACTGTGATGCCTCGCGTCAGGGATTGGGTTGCGTGCTCATGCAACGCCAGAAGGTTATCGCTTATGCTTTGCGCCAATTAAAGGTCCATGAGAAGAACTACACCACGCATGATTTGGAGTTAGGCGCAGTGGTGTTTGCTTTGGAGATTTGGTGACATTATCTGTATGGTACTCGATGTACTATTTTTACGGATCACAAGAGCCTTCAGCACATATTCGATCAGAAAGAGCTTAATATGAGACAGCGACGATGGGTTGAGTTGTTAAATGATTATGATTGCGAAATCAAGTATCATCCAGGAAAGGCGAATGTGGTGGCAGACGCCTTGAGTTGGAAAGAAAGGATCAAGCCCATAAGGGTTAGGGCTTTAGAGATGATTATTCAGACAGATCTCACATTGTGTATTCGTGCTGCACAGAAGGAAGCTCTTAAGAAAGATAACATTAAGGATGAATATCTCAGAGGAATGGAGAAAAATTTGGTACCCAAAGAGGAAGGAACCTTGTATTTTATGGGATGTATTTGGGCTTTTTGGTGGCCTTAAAGAGGTTATTTTTGATGAAGCTCATAAATCAAGGTACTCGATCCATCCATGATCGGACAAGATGTACCAAGATTTGAAGGATTATTATTGGTGGCCAAGACTTATAGGTGATGTTGCTGCTTATGTTGGGAAGTGCTTAACTTGTGCCAAGGTGAAGGCTGAGTATCAGAAGCCTTCAGGTCTTCTGCAACAGCCAGAAATACCCATGTGGAAATGGGAGCAGATTTCTATGGACTTCATAACCAAGTTACCCCGAACTCCTAGAGGTCATGATACGATTTGGGTAATCGTGGACCGATTGACAAAGTATGCGCACTTCTTGCCGATCAGAGAAAAGGATAACACTAGTAAGCTAGCTGAGCTTTACCTAAGGGAGATAGTCGTACGTCATGGAGTGCCTATCTCGATTATATCAGATAGAGATGGACGGTTTGTGTCAAGGATTTGGCAATCCTTTCAGGAAGCTTTTGGTTCTCAGTTGAATCTGAGTACAGCTTTTCATCCACAGACGGACGGAGAGAGCGAGAGAACTATTCAGACGATGGAAGATATGCTACATGCTTGTGTAATGGATTTAGGTGGCAGTTGGGATACTCACCTGCCTTTGGTTGAGTTTTCCTATATCAACAACTACCATACAAGCATTCAAGCTGCACCGTTCGAGGCTCTCTATGGACGCAAGTGTCGATTGCCGTTATGCTGGGCAGATGTAGGTGACAGACAGATGGTTGGTCCTGAACTGGTCCAAGAGACAACTGATAAGATCATGCAGATCCGAGAGCGCATTAAGGCGGCTCGTGATCAACAGAAGAGTTATGCGGACCAAAGACGAAAACCCTTGGAATTTGAAGTGGGTGATATGGTTCTGTTAAAAGTTTCACCTTGGAAAGGTGTGGCCCGCTTTGGGAAGCGTGGCAAGTTAAACCCACGATTTATCAGGCCGTTTAGAATTTTGGAAAGGGTTGGTACTGTAGCGTACAAGTTGGAGTTACCAGCGGAACTTAATGGTGTTCATGATACATTCCATGTATCTAATCTAAAGAAAAGTCCAACACAAGAGACAGTGGTCATCCCTGACGATACACTCCACTTCACAGAAGAACCCGCTGAGGTTACAGATTGGAAGGTTAACAAGACTCAGAGGAGTAGTGTTAAGCTTGTCAAGGTTTGTTGGAACGCACGTCACGGCCCAGAGTTTACTTGGGAGCGTGAAGACCATATGAAAGCGAAATACCCACATTTGTTCCCCAACTCCCCTGCAGCTAATAGTAAAGCTTAAAATTTCGGGACAAAATTTTCTTAACAGGGGGAGAATGTGACAATTGACAAATTTGCATGTATCCGTACAATTATTAGACAATGATTAATGCTTAATGACTGTGCTGATTTACAATTTTGGACATGAACTACTTTCTGATTATTGTTATCATATATACATGTGCATCATATATTGCATAATGTCATATCATTATTGCATGCAACACTTATTGATTCAAATGGTGCACGAAACAAATATAGCACAGTTATCAAACAAATCAGAAAAATGCTGACGGAGTTCAGTACATAGACAGGCATGGTATTGAGACACAGTATGTGCCAGAAACCAAGAGTTACACTAGTATAGTGTGTAGGACAGTAAGGATCATTAAACTGCCTTCCTAGTGATAGTTTAAGTGCCGGAATGTGCCTAAAACTCACATAAACTGCAGAATTCTGCAGAATTCAGCAAAATTCAGCATTTAAACAACTTAATATCATGCATAAATATGGTTAAATGGTCCAGAATGCTTTCCTAAGTGTCGGGAATCAAAACTATCACGAAAGATAACATAAAGCACACTAAACTGCATAGTTTAGCACCTTAAAGAACCAGTAACCAACCGAACAACCGGACACTTCCCGAAACACCAATTTTCACTAGAAGCATTGTTTTAACATTTTCGAGCTAGTTATGGTCCCCAAACACCATAACACACTATATAACATCCTAATAACTAAACACCTAACTAGATTACTTGGATTTCAACTATATAATCTAACTAACAATTACCCCCTAATCTAGACCCCCCCCCACCTATTTACGACCATGATGTGGCCCCCACACAAGATTTTCTTTGGTTATTTTATTTGATCTTGTCTCCACTTTTATAACATATAAACAAATAGATTTTAACATGTTGGGAGATATTATAAAGAACCATTAGAACATAAACTCATCTTCTTCATCACAACACAACACTTGAAACTCTCTCTTCCCCTCTCCCTCACTTACGGCCGAGAACACACCCACACACAACCACTTTCATCTTTCAATTCTCATCCATTTTCAAGACATCACAATGTGTAAGAAGTCACACAAGGAAGCTAGGAACTCTTGGAAGTTGAAGGACCTCTCATACAAGGTTTTAACCACCTCTTCTTCATCTTGTGATCATCCCTAGCCTTGAGCTAGTAGTAAGATTATCTAAATCCATTTTTGCATCTTATTTAGTTGGTTAAAGAATGATATAAGTTAATTATCAGGAAGAACACTATGAATCAAGAACATGAAACTTGAACATAAGCATAAAAATCATAAGAAATCATGTTGTGAAGTGTTGTTATGCTTGTTGATTGATGATTGTTTGTGTATATGATGTTAAACATCACATGATCTTGCTAGATAGTGATTAAAGACATAATCTAGCAAGATGAGAGGATGATTGTGTTATGATCATCCTTATGTAAAGCATGAACTTGAAAGATTTAATGTTTTTCTTGAAGTATGATGATCAAAGTGTGATATAAGTCTTATAAACATATGATTTCAAGAATAATTTTTCAAGAAACCAAGTTAAAAATACAAGATTTACATAAGCTTGGTTCTTAAAGAAACTAACCACATTTTTAGTGGTTAATCAAGTGTAGAAATATATATTTAACCAAAAAAAACTCAAGAAGAAATATTTTTAGAAAAATGATTTACAAGTTGTGAAGATCTAAATTCTTCAATAATGATGTTTTTAAATAAACAACCACACTTTAAAGGGTAATTAAGCCTACTGAACACACTACCAAGTTACTACAAATTTTTATAAATTTTCAAGTTCATGAAGTAGTGATTATAGCTTGATTTTGGCAAATTGGTAAGTGTTATTTGATTTGTTGTTGATTGTGATGATTTATAAAAGAAAATGATATGCTTTAAAAGCATGGAAACCTCCATTTTTAAGGAGAAACTATGGCAAAACTTATCTAAAAATTAAACACTTAGAAAAATATCTCTAAACAAATATTTACAAGTATATTTTAAACCATGAATTTTCATATAAAGCTTGCCGTAATTTTTGTTACAAAAATTACAAAATATTGGAGGTTGGTTTTTGATAATAAAAGTGACTAAATATGTATTTAGGAGAATATATATTTAGATATCACCATGTGTGTGATTATTTGTATATTATATGTATTAGTTATATTATTTTAGGACTTGAAATAATATAACTCACCAAAATACCAAGAAATTGCCATACAAAATATTACCAAAATTCCAAGAAATAAATACATAATTTATACCCAAAATATTGGGGAAACCGAATATGGAATATAACCTACATAAATATTCCGGAATTTAATTCATAAGTATATTTTGGTAAATGGTATTTTGGACACCAAGAGAACAAAATATGATTTTTACAATTATTACAAAGATATATGATATTTTTGAAAAGAAGAAAATATATTATTTTTGGGAAAATAAAAATATATATGTTTTCTTGAAATCATTAGAAAATATATTATTTTTAGGAGAAATATATATTTTCTAAACTTGGAACATATTATTTTTGGGTGAAAAATAGATTTATATATATTTTCTAAGTTAAACTTGAAAATATATTATTTTTGAGGTTTAAATGAAAATACAATTATTTTGCCAAGGGAAAAATTATAAATAATTTTTCTATGTAATATTTCTTAAAATATATATTTTGAGAATATATATTGATGAATTTTATTAGAAATATTATTCCGGAAAAGTTAACACAAAATTAAGTATAAGGTACTTAATAAACACAATAAGAATACGTATTCTCGTACGTATAATTACACACCGGAATACGCCGCCGATACTTGGCAAAAATATACAAGTATAAGAATACGAGTATAAATACACCCATCCTTGGAAAATTAAACATGTACAAATACATAAACTTGTCAAGTTAAAATATATTATTTTAACTAATATTCCAAAAATATAATAAATATAATTTAAGTTGAAATATTTATTATTTTAACAAATAATTATATAACTTGGAATAATATTAAAGACACAATGAAACGTAACTCAAAGACACTAATTAAGACAAGGTCAAGGCACGACCCACCCGTCTAATAAACCTAGTACGTTTGTAGGTAGTCGTGTGAACGAGTATCAGCTTTGAGTTACATTGGATACGAAGAACGCAAGACAGTGAGTTCATGTCCCCCTTTTCTTTTAACTGTTTTTGGTTTATAACTTCGGGGGTGAAGTACATGTTACAAAATGTTTACAAATGATTACATATGGTATGGTTAGCTAAGGAATGAACTGTTAGATCATGTGAATGGGTAGGCGCACACTTAAGACCATTAATCCTCGTATAAGGACCGAGGGACATGAGTGATAGATCTATTTAGGTGTAGCGAGCCCACACCCATGAGGACCGGGATTTGGCCCATGAGATGACTATGTCTTCCAGCCGGAAGCCCGGTACAAAATCTGCTATGCTTGAGCGTTCCTACGCTGTTGCACACATGTTAATGGCCTTGCAAACCATTAATTGATCGGTTTCCTTGTTTGCTTTCATACCGGGATTTACAAATACACACATACTTACAATGCTTACAAAGTTTATTCGAGCTCACATACAAAACACATGAACTCGCTCAACTTTTGTTGATGTTTTCAAACTACATGTATTTCAGGAAACTAAGTATGGATCTGGCGGCGCTGAAGTTTTCAAGTCGTCTCTTTAAATAAAAGATGTCATCCTGTGTCAACGGGTTTGAGTTATGTATTTTATCTTGGATAAGATACATGGCTCAAAGCCTGGGTTGTTAGTGTCTTTTGTCGAGTCCTTATGGAACTCTAAACAATTTGAACGGTTTGTAATATGGATTTGAAGTATGTGTTGGGATTTGAACAATGTTGGTTGTAATGTTTTAAAACTATCTATGGATGAACATCTTGGGTTTTATCATATACTTTGTTTGTTATGGTTGAATGCAATGATATTAATCAAGTCACACATAATCACGCTTCCCTAAAAGTCAGGGTGTGACAAAAGGTGCCAGATGAAACTGAGGTAAAAATTCTAACTGAGTCTTCTGAGTAATTAAATAATGATGAAAATGTTGATAAAACTGAAGACAAGTGGAGGAAATGCATAGAAATGTGCAAAGCCTGTACTGAGAAAGACGAAAATCTAAAATCAAGAGATATTGAATTTACAAAAATAGAAACTGTTTTCAAAACAAAATGTAAAGAAATGCTTGATAATGAAGAAGTTTTGAAACAAAAAAATTGAAAAGCTGACACTGAAATGTCAAGATTTTGAAAAAGAAAATGAAATATTAAAACAAAAGTGTTTAGCAAAATGTAATGATTGTGTTCAAAAGGATAATAATATTCAAGATTTACAGAAAGAGTATGATAAAATGAAATGGTCAAGTCATAGAGTACAAGAAACCTATGATACTTTGAAGAAACAAGTCAAATGTATGGATGAAAGATTGTGAGAAAGCTTAAAAACAACAAGATATTTTGAGATCAAGTATGAAGAAAAGCAACAGGAGTTAAACAAATGTATTAATGAAGTTGCTAAACTCAAACAAGTTTTGGCTGAAAAAGAAAAGATTGTTACAAAACTTCAAAGTTATCATAGTTCTTCATACATTCTCGAACGTATTTTCAACATCACACCAGATGACACCGATTTTGAAAAGAATAAAAAAGGTATTGGTTCAGAATATCATTAGGTACCACCGACATTGAGAGGCAATCACACTTTTTATGATGAGGAAAAGGTGGCAAAAGGTCTGAACATGGTTGACCAATTACCTGAAAATATCGATGTGACTTACACCAAATCTGATGATACTGGTGATTCAGAGGTGGTAAGTAAGGTTGTTGAAAACGTTTTGAGAGACCATTCTACCAAAAATGGTAAGTCCGAGTCACTAGACGAAAATGAAGGAAGTTTTCATGAAATTTATCTGAAAAATTCAAAATCTGAGAAAGATGTGAATGATGATCCAAAAGGATTGGCTTATACCATGATTGGATTGGACAAACTATTCTCAGATAATGAGTTCCTGATTTAGAATGTGATTGCGGATAAAGTTGACAAAGTGTTTAAACTGGTAGAGATCGAAACGTAAGAAATTTCAAAATTTGCTGGTAAGAGCAATAAAACTTTTTATAACAAACCTGGTTACAAAAAGAAGAATATGAAGGCTTGGTTGGTTATAAAAAGAAACAAAATCAAAGAAGACATTTTGAAAAGTCAAATCATTAAACAAAGATGAACTTTGTTCATGGAACAAGTTCTGAAGAAGAGAAAGAACTCCAATTTAGACGACAGTCTAATGAAGAGTTCTATGCTCAGAAAAAGAAACAACAACAGGTTAAAGATGTTTCGAGGAAAACATGCTTTAAATGTAATCAAGTGGGACATGTTAGTCGAAAATGTCCACAAAATATGAAGCCTGTTGATGTCGAGAAAAGGAGTGTTGAACAGAAGAAACAGCAAACTGAAGTTGTTAAACAGAAGTTCACCAAGTTTGTATCAAAACAAACTTGGAAATCATAACCAAAGACACCCAAGTTTGAGCCAAATCAAAAATAGAATTCAAAAACACCCAGATTTAAGACAACACAAAGTTGGAAAACAACGGTCGATATGACAAAACCAAACCAGTTTTGGAAACCAGAAGTTGTTTTACCAAAACAAAATATTCAAAACGAGTCATGATTTTATCAAAGAAATGGTTTAAATGGACAAACCTGGGTGGTTAAGAAACAATTGACTTCTGTGAATGAAAAAAAAGTTGAAGTCAAAGTTGAAAAAGTTTCTGTACAAAATGACAAAGATTTTCCATCATTGAATGAATTTTGTGTTGAAATGCCTAAGGTCAAACAGGCCTAGGCTGAATTATTCAAGTGATTGAATTGTTTGAATGTGCAGGTGCTCCCGAAGATGGTTGAATGTCAAGTTGGAGAGCGGAGCAACCTGGCACGAGAGCAGGCTGGTCCCTGCCACTGAGAAACAGGGAGTTAGTTTATTTTTATACATAAATAAACCATATTAAAAACCCTAAAAACAGAAAAATTTAAAACCCAAAAATATATTTTTATTCTGTCAAAAATTGAAAAATAAAAAAATATGTTGGTTTTTAAATTGTCAAAAATCAAAATTTTCAAAAAATATGTTGATTGAATACGCCGAAACCCTCACGGCTGAACAAACATGATTAATTTCACAAGATTGAAAAACGGTTTTCAAACTGTCAAATATCAATGTGTTGTAAATCATGGGGGTACATTATGCGTTACATGTTATATTTTCTGCAAATCAGTGCGTGTTTAAGGAGAAAGTTGATGGCGAGACAAAGCTATCTGCATCGGGTTGTCAAATTTTCTTAAATGTTTTTCATTTTAGGGGGAGTAAAAATTTCAGAAAATACAAAAACATTTGAAAATTTGAAAAAGCCAAAAACAATAAAAAATTCAAAATTGAGTTTTTGTGTAAAAAGTGGAAATGATAGTACATCAGTAGACAATCACAGTACGCTAAAGAAATGGAAAGTTAAAATGTGATAAACGGTCTCACTGATGATATGCCAGTTGGTTTTTACACACTTAGTGGATTGACGTCGAGATATAAACCTAAATATCAATAAACTTGCTTATCTCGTGGGGAACATCTCTTGGATATAAGGGTAACCCCCGAAATCTTGTTTGAGAGATTGCCTGATTCTGAGATACTAGGTCTTTATAATGTTTGATATCTGGGGTATTATACCTGGTTTTCTGATATTGCAGACGCAATGGCCTAGACCTCGTATAATACTTTATGCGCTTTAAAAGCTTACCCTCTGCATAAAAATTGATAAAATATCGAAAGATACGAATCAAGTGAAGTTATAAAGAAGATTCCCAAAGGGAACACACCTAAAGTCGAGCCTTCATCTCTTTGACTAAACGGTAGTTCATACCTGAGCTCTCAAGGCCTCGCACTAACCCATAGAACAGATATCAATCTAGTATATTCACCTGTAAGACTGAATCTAGGGAATTTTGATACGGGAGTATATTCTGAGGTAGGACACGCGAATAAGTTAAGTTCTTAAAACACTAAATCTCGTATCTCGGATCAGTTGAACTTTGTGTGAAAATTTAAGTGGATCAGTATATTAACAATCTAAGTGAATCGTTTAGAACTTAAAGTGTTAATAGCTCAACGGTGCTAGTGCTTTGTCAAAAACTGATATGATCCTCTGACACGAACTCAAACAAAAATATTATCTGTAAATATTTCTTTACTGCTTTATATTTCAGAAAAATACAAAAAGATTTTGTTTCTACTTTATTTTCGACAACCGATGTCTGAGTGCTGAGTTTCAAAATCTAAGTATGCTGAACGTGTTTATGAAAATAAACAAGTTCATTAATTTGAAAACTGAAGTTTTTCAATGAAAAATAAAAAATAGTTTGTGATATCTCCAAGGTCATTAAGTTGGACTTGGATGATTACTTAATGAAAGTTTTGGATTCTTAAAACTGTCAGATATAGTGTCATTTGATAGGGGGAGTGATGTCCAGTAATTCTGGAGAAATTCATGTTGTTACATTTGTGTAATAGAGCCAGATTCCTGATCTAAAAAGATTTTAAGAGCCAGGTTATCATTCCTGGTAAACCGAAAAAGCTTTCACTTTCACATATTTGAAATGCTCTAGCTTATGCTAAGAGTTAGGTTTTCAATTTGAAATTGTCATATATCTTACAAATGTTTGAGATGTTGCAGATAATAGTGCTAGATTACGATCCCGATAGCCGAGTCTAAGGGGGAGTCTGAAGACGAGCTCGACGCAAGGGGGAGCTTGTAAATGGTAAACCAGGTGTCGATCCTTAAAGCACGGAAGCTTAACAAAAGGGGGAGCCTGAAGAAAGAGTCAATCGAAAGGGGGAGCTAAGTCAGATCGCAGAATCAAGAAGAAGTTGAAGAGGGAGTATGTGGATGCTGAAGATGTCAGAACTTCGTGAAGACTCAGAGAGAGAGAAGACAAGATGCTACGAGATTGACTGCGACAGTATCCAAGGGGAATCTGTTGGTGCATATTTCATACGTCTGCCACTGTGCGAATAGTTAGATAGAACGTGTGTTGAATATTGTATAGAATAGCATAAGTTGGACAGGTTTTAGTATTGTCAAAGTCCATCCGGTCAGATGAACAATAGAATAGTCCAAACCCCATCCGGTTGAATAGGTATTGACATTGTAAAGTCCATCCGGACGGATGACCATCCGGACGGATGACCATCCGGACTAGAGGTGTACAAATCGGTTAATCGGTTATAAAAAAACCGGTTAAAAAAAACCCGTTTTTTCACCCAAAATAAAAACCGGTTTTTTATAACCGGTTCCGGTTACTAACCGGTTTTTGAGGTCCAAAACAATAACCGGTATAACCGGTTGGGACCGGTTTTAACCAGTTTTTTAATAACCGTTTCGGTTAATAACCGGTTTTTGAAGTCAAGAATAGTAACCGGTATAAAAACCGGCGGTTAAAAAAAACCGGTTAAAAAAAACCGGTTATAAAAAAAAAACCGGTTAAAAAAAACCAGTTTCGGTTTTTTTTCCGGTTTCGGTTCTAAAACCAGTTTTTTGTACACCTCTAATCCGGACAGATGGACACTAGCTCATTCGGACCGGATAGGCTGTTGCCTATAAATAGGGATGTGGGGTTCCCATTTGGACAAGCTTTTGGATCCCAGAGGGGATACGCTGTCCAACTGGTCTCACGGTGCTGTAACTTGTCAAGATATGAATAGAGACCAGATTATAAGTGACTGCTCGGTGTCGTATCTATCTTCTACTCCTTTCTTAGTGTTGGTGCATACGTCTGTCGACTTCGTCTTGTATCGAGTCTTGTATTAGATTGTATAGATCAGGGCACGTTATACGAGAAATCTGTCAAAAATAGGTTAGAAGGTAATTTCGCACGAAATTACAATGTGTTATTTCGCATGAAATTACTTGGTAATTTCACACGAAATTACTTGGTAATTTCGCACGAAATAGTAATTTCGTATGAAACTAATTTCGCTTGAACCTGTTCATGCGAAATTACCTTGCCTATAAGTAGTTGCCTTGTCTTCGTCATTTGGTACGAAATTACTTTTCCGGTTTGAGAGCCGAAGTGCTGCCGAAGTGTCTACTCGCTGTACAACGTTGTTATATCAATCAAAAGACAGTTTAAAGTGAATATCTAGTTGAATTACCTCGATACGTCTGTTTCTGCCTCTCGTATTGAGCAAAAACTCTTCTGAACGACTCGTTTGGTCGGTAAAACGACCCTACAAGTGGTATCAGAGCTCAGGAGGAAGAGTTCATACCAATTCAGCTGAAAAATCTGATTTCTACACCTTCTTTTTCACAATTAGCAAGTTTTCACGGTTAAAATGACTTGAATTTCACACATTATACGCGCAATAGTGTTTTAACAAACCCTTGAAAGTTTCAGACTTAAAATTGGACAAAAACCTGATCAATTTTGGCAAAAACAGCTCGAGATGATGACATCAGCAGTATTTCACACGAAATAAGGATTTAATTTCGCACGAAATTAGATTTCGTTTGAGAATTTCACACGAAATCAGTTATTTCGCACCAGATTGGAATTTCGTTTGAGTATTTCACATGAAATTACCTATTTCGTTTGAAAGGGTGTTATTTCGCACGAAATTATATTTCGTTTGGTTTGTTCGAACGAAATTACTATTTCGTTTGAAATTTCTAGTTTCGTTTGAATTGGTATTTCGTTTGAAGCTTGCTGTTATTTCGTTTGAAAAGGTTATTTCGCTTGAAGATTTCGTTTGAAAGATCTAATTTCGCATGAAAGTGTCTGTTTTTGTGAAACTTATTACCAAATCATGGAAGAAGAATTTTATAACGCATTTGCTACTACCCTGACTACTCCAGCTGCCATTGCTCAAAGCATGAACATGGAAAATGAAACCGGAACAATGCAAAAACCTCCGAAACTTATGGGCATTGAGGAGTATTATGGTTGGAAAGATCATTTTGAAAACTGGGTTCAAGCTAACCATTTGAGATCTTGGGAGTGTGTTGAGAAAAAGTATGTGCTACCACGTACAGATTTAGGAGTTGAGAAAAAGATTTTTGAATTTACAGATAAAGAACGAGACATGTATAAAGCAGAAAAGATGATGATTAGCTTACTCCAGCAAGCTATTAAAGAAGACATATTCATTTTGCTTCAACATGATAAGACTTCACGTTCAATTTGGGAAGCACTTCGAATTAAGTTTGAGGGAAGTGAGAAGATGATCAAAAGTAAAAAGGCATTGTTAAAGAAAGAATTTGATCTATTTACAAGTTTGCCAGGAGAAGATACAAAGAAATTGATTGAAAGATATTGTCACTTGGTACGATCAATGTCATTGTTAGATATCAATAAAGATCGTGAGGAATGGGTAGACAAATTAGCTGATGCTTTACCTCAGAAAGAATGGGGTACATTTTTTATGATATTAAATAATACTGGAGAATATGATGGATTGACAATTTCCCAGTTCATTGAGAAGATTGAAGGACAAGATCTTGAACAACAAAAGATTGCAAGAATGAACAATCCGAGTGCACAACAAGATGTTAAGATGTACTACAAAGGGAGTGTTTAGAATACTGAATTACGTCCAAAAGTTCAAACTGCTTTTAATGCTGAAAATTCATCTAAATCAATCAATCAAAGTTTAAACAGCAGCAGCAATGGATTTTCCTCATATCCGAGTGTTAATCCGAAAGCTTCAATCTCAAGTCATCAATTTCAAAGCTCAAACAGTAACAATGGTCATGTCTTAAATTGCAACATCGTGTTGCATCTTCAGAATGGTCAAAATTTTTCTGAAGAAGTTGTCAAAATTCATATGGCATTACTTGTTACAGTATTGGAATCATATGAAGGATTAGTTACAGGAAGGATCGGAAATCCTATGTTGACGAAAGAGGATTATGATCAGATAGATGCTGAAGAAATGGAGCTGATGGATATAAAGTGGTGTTTAGCGAGTGTGTTGAGGAGAGCTGAAAAGTTTAAAATGATTACTGGAAGAGATGCTTTCTTGGATGCAAAAGTTTCTACTTTGGGTTTCGATAAATCTAAAGTTACTTGTTTTCGATGTAGGGAGAAAGGTCATTTCAAGAGGGAAAGTACCAATCGAGAAGCAAGTGGAGCAAAGAATCCGTTTGGTGGTAACGATTATTATCGAAAAGCCATATATCAACAAGTTGCTCATCATCCGTATCAACAAAAAGAACCACAAACTGCACATGCTAAAATGATCGAAGAAGCAAATAAGAAAGCATATTATGGCATAATTGATCAAGATGATGAAAAAGTGGCAGAAGGTTTCAGTTGGGACAAATATATTCCACCTGATTCAAAAACCGTGGCGTTAATTGCTCAAATCATTCAAGAAGAAGTGTTTGATAAATCATCAACTGATGACAGTGATGATGAGGACGAAATGCATATTAATATTGCAAAAAATCATTTATCTCCTGAAAGGTTTCAATTTTATTTTGCAGATAGAATGGAGAAGCTGAAGGAGAAACGTGCAGCAAAGAATCAGAAATAGGTGAAAAGTAAGGATGTTGCTCAGGAAAAGATTTTTGAACAAAGTGATGAAGACAAAGCTACTGAACAGGTAGTTGAAGTTGTTGAAAAAGTAATTGAATTGGAAAAAGTATTTGAAGCTGAAAAGATTATTGAAGTAGAAAAAATTGTTGGAAGTTACAAAACCTTGCTTAAAGTGTTTGGAGTCATGCAAGCAGTGTGAGGAGAAAGATGAGAAATTGAGTGAGCAAGACAAGATGAAAGAAAAGTTATTGTTTGATCTCAACTACGTGAAAGAATCATACGATGTGTTGAATAGAACGGTAACTGGTCTACAAAAGACAAATTCTGAAAGAGAAGATGCATTAACAATGATGAATGCTGTGATGATGACAAAACAGAAAGCCATTAATTTTTACATTGAAGAAAGTGCAAAGTGGAAGCAAGAGTTGGAGACAGAAAAGATCGAAAATGAAAGAATTAGACGGTTATTACAGAGTTATTCTAGTTCTGATTATTTGATTGACAGAATTTATCCAACTGTTGCAGGTCTTGAAGCTTTTCAAGATGAGAAGCCAAAAGAAAAGGATACTGGTAAGAAACAAAGTGCAAATTATAACAAGTGTCCGCCTCCGATCTGGGAAGGTTATTCTCCCAGAAAACCGAATGAGGAGCAAGTAAAAAGGCTGTCAATATAAAGTTAAAATTAGAAACAACTGATGAGTTACCAGAAAATATTGACATCACATTCACATCGTCTGACACTGATCATGAGTCTGAGTTAATAAAAAAGGTGGTCGATCAGGTGTTGGATAAAGATGAGGAGTCGGAGTCAAAGTCTGAGTCTGAAAGTTCAAGAACATCATCAGTTGACAGTCCAAAGTCGTCGGTTAAACGGGTTTACAATAAAGAATTCCTGTTATCAAAATCTAATTTGAATGATGAACTAATCAAAGTGGCATATACTTTGAATGATTCAGACAAATTATATTCTGATGAGGAATTTCCAATAAGAGGTGTTAAACCAGAAATGATAAAAAAGGTTTTCAAACTAATTGAAATTAATATTTCTGAAATAAAAGATGAAAATCTTTCTGAAAAACCTAATCCTTACACCTCAAGAATTCAACAACGTTTAAACAAGAAAAAGGGTTATAGTTCTGGTTCAGGTTATCGAAAGAAACCAAACCATAACGGTAATTTCAAAAAGAAAGGTATGGGTTTTATTCCACCAAAAAATCATAAACATGAGAAAACTTATAAACCAAAAACTGTATTTGTTTCAGGAGCAAGCTCAGAAGAAGAAGAAAAGAGCTCATTCTGGAAGCAATCAAACAAAGAATTCCTTGCTAAGAAGCAAGAAGGAATGAAGAATGGAGTTAATCAGAGAAAGGAGACAAGAACCTGTTATAGATGTCAAGAAGTTGGTCACATTGCATGGAACTGTCCTAAAGCAACCAACATCAAACAGGAAGTTGTTTCTAAACTTAAAGAAAAGATTGTTGAGAAAAATGAACCACCAACTGAAAGATTCAAAGTTTTTAAAAATTCAACATATGAAGTTGGTGAATGTTCGAAGAAAAGATTTTACAAAAGAAGAGTTAATCTTGACAATCAAATGTGGGTTGTTAAGAAATCTGAGGTGAAATCTGGCGATGAATCTGATTGCACAAAATCAGAGAAGCCACAAGTTGAGGTAAAAGATGAAAATTCAGTTCCGCCGATGGATGAGGTTAATTTTCCACCATTGAGGACTGGGAATTTTAAACAAAAGGTTAGTAAAGTTGAAATCTCAAATCAATTCTATTCTCAGAAGAAAGAATTTGATGTTGAGAAAGTTTTCAATGGAAATGTTAAAAAGATTTTTGGGAAAATGGTCGAAGGGAAGGCAAAAGGGGTAAAAGAATTTTATGAAGGAAAAAGAAATGTTCAAACCCCAAGTGAAGTTGAGAAGGTCACACCCAAAGTCGGTCAGGCTTGGGTGTCTGTGTTCTTTACTTAAAATCCTGACTTGCCAGAGCTCCCAGGTTTGTAAGAGTGGAGCATGAATCGGCATTTTTCTTGAGAAATTCACTCTGGTGATATTTCAACTTACAAGTGGTAAATCAGGGACATTAAGTTGTACTTGATTTTCTACAAAGGGGTATTTGTTGATTGAATTTAAAATTGTTATATTTTCAAAAGGTTGAAGATGAAAGAACAAGGTGATGAATTGATCCCCTAACCTACAAGTGGTTTATGATGAAAACAAAACTTATTTTCCGGAAAAACCATTTTGATTAAAACAAGCTTAAGTGTTTTGAAATCTTAATGGGAAAATAGTTTGTTGTAAGGGGGAGTTCTGATTGTTTAAGCCAAGTGGATGACGATTTGAAGCAATTCACAACAGTTGTCACTTTACCTTGTACAGTTTGTTTTCAAATTTTCCCAGAAAATCAAAATCGAAACATATTTTGATTTTAGGGGGAGTAAAAATTTTAGAAATTTCGAAAATTTGAAAAAATCCAAAAACATGATAAAATTTGAAAAAGCCAAAAACATGATAAAATCAAAAAAAGAGTTGTGTTGTGAAAAAGAGGAAATGATAGTACATCAGTGGACTATCACAGCATGCTAAAGAATTGGGAAGTAAAAATATGATAAACGGTCTCACTGATGATATGCCAGTAGGTTTTTACACATTTAGTAGATTGTGTCGAGATATAAACCTAAATTTCAAACTTACTTATCTCGTGGGGAACATCTCTCGGATATATGGGTAACCCCCGAAATCTTGTTTGAAAGGTCCCTCTTTCTGAGATACTAGGTCTTTATGCTTAGTGATATCTGAGGTATTATCCCGGGACTTCTGATTTTGCAGAAGCAATGGCCTAGTCCCCAGAGAATACTTTACGCTTGCTTGAAATATAGCACCACCCTCAGCATAAAAAATGATGAAACATTGCAAAATGCTATTCATGTGCTGTTGAAGAAAAGATTCTCTAAAGGGAACACTCTTAAAGTCGAAGCCGTCATCTCTCTGATTTTGCGGAAGCAATAGCCTGAGCTCTCACGGCCCTCGCATTTAACCCTTTACAGATATCATCTAGGTATACTCACCTGTAAGACTGAATATTGGGATCTGGATACGGGAGTATATTCTGAGGTGGGACACGCGTATAAGTTTAAGTCTCTAAAAACATAAATCTCGTATCTCAAAACAGTTGAACTTTGTGTGAAAATTTAAGTGGATCAGTATACTGACAATCTAAGTGAATCGTTTCGAATTTAAAATGTTTATAGCTTAATGGTGTTGTTGATTTGTCTCATAAACTGATATGACCCTCTTACACAAACTCACAAAAATATTGTCTGTATATATTTCTTTACGGCTTTTCGTTAAAATCAAAAATCCAAAAAGATTTTCTGTGTGTTTTAGCATAATATTTTTGAAAAATTCAAAAAGATTTTCGACAACTGATGTTGGAGAGCAGATTTTCAAAATTCCGAGTGCTAAACATGATGAACAGGTTTGGGAAAGTATGTTTGAAAAGTTTTTCTTACAAGTGATTCATC
This sequence comes from Helianthus tuberosus, assembly GCA_030545235.1. Classification (NCBI taxonomy): domain Eukaryota; kingdom Viridiplantae; phylum Streptophyta; class Magnoliopsida; order Asterales; family Asteraceae; genus Helianthus; species Helianthus tuberosus. The sequence goes on from CM060426.1 coordinate 94,599,161, forward strand.
AGAGTTTAAAAATGTTAAATCATTTTGTATGATACTTACAAAGGATGGTGTGTTTGTGTCTACAAGTGGTAAGCAGAGAATAAATTTGTAAAATTTTAAATTTGTGAAATTTATTTCTGGGTTAAGAATGTGCAGGTTAGCTAGGTTTTAAACCTGAGAAGAATGTGAAGCAATGTTACAATCTTGATATTGCTGATGCTGATAATCTGAAGAAATCAAGAGATCTGATCAAGAGAAGATGGAGTCAGATTGAGCTCCTGGTAGATAGAAGAAGAGAAAAGACTAAGGATGTTTTACACTGTCAGATACTTAAGGAAGTGTAAAAGACTGATAAAGATGGAAGACATTGAAAACTCGACACTGAAGACTCGTCAACATCCGAGGGGGAGTCTGTTGGTGCATACGTCTGTCGACTTCGTCTTGTATCGAGTCTTGTATTAGATTGTATAGATCAGGGCACGTTATACGAGAAATCTGTCAAAAATAGGTTAGAAGGTAATTTCGCACGAAATTACAATGTGTTATTTCGCATGAAATTACTTGGTAATTTCGCACGAAATAGTAATTTCGTATGAAACTAATTTCGCTTGAACCTGTTCATGCGAAATTACCTTGCCTATAAGTAGTTGCATTGTCTTCGTCATTTGGTACGGAATTTCTTTTCCGGTTTGAGAGCCGAAGTGCTGCCGAAGTGTCTACTCGCTGTAAAACGTTGTTATATGAATCAAAAGACAGTTTAAAGTGAATGTCTAGCTGAATTACCTCGATACGTCTGTTTCCGCCTCTCGTATTGAGCAAAAAATCTTCTGAACGACTCGTTTGGTCGGTAAAACGATCCTACACTTAGTAATAATAAACGCACCGAACATATCGTATCGGGACCGAAGCTCCGTCAAACTCTCCTGTTCCTTGAATAGCAGTTATATCAGAGCTACGGTACCGATTTAATCGATCTAATAGTCAATTAAATCACCCAAGCTCATCAATTTTGGGTTAAACAGGAGTTTTGACGTTAAAACAGGAAAAATCATCAAAATAAAGGTCAATTCACGGATGGATTTTCGAATTGAAGACATCAATCTTTTCGGAATTGATTCACGCACATTCCTGTGAAGTTTCATCATGAAATTCACACAAATAAAGATTCTGGATCCAAAAAACGTGATTTGGAGTGTTCTTGAGCTGTTAGAACAAAATCACTCGGATGACCATCCGAACCATATAAAGTGACGTTCACTCGGATGACCATCCGAGCGGATGTTCATCCGAACCATATAAACTCATTTGATCGACTGATCATTCGGACAAGTAAACCCATTCGATTGAATGGTCATTCGAACCATAAACTCATTCGGATGGAGACACTCAGGTGGCTAACTATGGAGGTGATCCAAGATCAGTCCATCCGAACGAATGGACCTATCCCATTCGAACGCATGAACATATGCCTTAAAAAAGGCATTTTTGATCGCAACGACGAGGAGAGTCTCCAGAAAAAATTTAGCGATTGAAAATTTTTTCGGGTTTTCAACGACCAAGTTGGGTTGTTCGGGGACACCGTCTAGGGCTTCAGTGAACAGATTTGATGATGCGATCATGGATTGTGGAAATTAGTGGGGTAGTCATGATATTGGTGCAGAATGTTTATCATTCAGATTATCTGACTATTTATGGGCCAAAAGTAAAATCCACAATGATGAAAAACTGACGTTTTGAGGAAAATTGTCATATTTTTGGCATAGTCGAGTTTTTCACAGATAATACAGGACTGAATTGCTCAGTTTGAGGGGGAATTCAGTGATAGAGACGTCAAAATTTGCAAAAATGAGTGGGAATAAAAATTTTCAGATGTTCCAGCATTTTTGAAATTCGTGACACTGTAACAGTATTCAGGTGGTTTCGACTTCAGATTGTCAGGGGGAATGTGAATCTGATCGTGGGTGAAGGCTTCCAAGATCAAGATGATCCGAGGTGTTGATATCTGATCGTGGACGAAAGCATCGGAGATCTGAGAGTGATCGTCGATGATAGCTTCTGAGATCCAGATGATCCGAGGAGACGAATCTGATTGTGGACGAATGCTTCAGAGATTGGATTACATTACCAGATGATTTGTTTTCCGATGAAGATTTGCTGATTGTGGAGAATACCGTTTACACGGATTCGTCATTCTTACGGTGCGTTAACGTTGATCATGGAAAACGGGATATCAGATCTTCAGGGGGAATCACGGATTTGGGGTTAACCAGTGGAGTATTTGAAGTTTCTATCAATTGCTGGTTGAGTTTTTGTACATTCTTCGATCGAGCAAGCGGAATGCGAGATCGTGGTGCTGAAATGTTATATCAAAAACTGAGCTCAGAAGTGGTTAAGGCTGAAACAGAGAATGCTGCATTGATTAGTTTCAAGTTGGTGATTGCTCGTGAAGATTGCAGTTTAGTAAATCGGAGGAGAGTCGTGAACTGTGCAAAAGACCTGAAGATTCATTTTAGGGGGATTTGGTGCTTTACTCTGTCAAAGCAAACCCGAATCATCAATCGAGGGGGAATCTATTGTGAGATTTCAAGATGCCTGATTGAAGTTGCAGAATAGTTGAAGATTGCAGAATATTCAAACACGGCTCAAGGTTCTTAAAGTGTTAGTGACGATTCGACTATGACAGCCGAGGGGGAACCTGTTGGTGCATATTTCGTACGTCTGCCACTTTGCGAATAGTTAGATAGAGCATGTGTTGAATATTGTATAGAATAGTATAAGTTGGACAGTTTTTAGTATTGTCAAAGTCCATCCGGACGGATGCACAAGTCCATCCAGTCGGATGGACAATAGAATAGTCCAAACCCCATCCGGTTGAATAGGTATTGACATTGTAAAGTCCATCCGGACGGATGGACACTAGCTCATTCGGACCGGATAGGTTGTTGCCAATAAATAGGGATGTGGGGTTCCCATTTGGACAAGCTTTTGGATCCCAGTGGGGACATGCTGTCCAACTGGTCTCACGGTGCTGTAACTTGTGAAGATATGAATAGAGACCAGATTATAAGTGACTGCTCGGTGTCGTATCTATCTTCTACTCCTTTCTTAGTACTAATAAACGCACCGAACACGTCATATCGGGACCGAAGCTCCATCAAACTCGCCAGTTCCTGGAATAGCAATTGATCGAATAGATCATAAATTCTAGGCAAAGGATAATGGTTCTTGACTGTCAATTTGTTTAATTCTCGACACATTTACATCGTGCCATCTTCTTTATACAAATAGCATGGGTGCACCCCATGGTGATACACTCGAACGTATGAAGCCCTTGTCGAGTAATTCTTCTAATTGGGTCATCAATTCCCGCATCTCGGTAGGAGCTAACCAATAGGCTGCTTTAGCCACCGGTTTTGCACCCGAGTTTAATTCGATCCGAAATTCCACCTCACGCTCAGGTGGAAGCCCCAGTAGATCGTCCGAAAACACATCCGGATATTCATTTTCAATCTTCACATCTCCCAATCTTGGGGCCCCATGGTGGGTATCCACCACGTAGGCTAAAATGCCTTACTCCAATTTCGAACGTATTTGACCAGGTGTCATCACTTGTTTGCCACCAGGTGTCATCACATGAATAACTTTATTCTCACATTGAATCTCCACATGGTTTCGGGCTAGCCAATCCAAACCTACAACAACTTTGAATTCTCCCAAAACCATTGGAACAAGATCGATATTTAATTCTTCACCATCTATCAAAATCTTACAGTTTCTACATACTTCATGTAATAAGTAACTTTTACTATCAGTTATTTCTACTTCTAGGGGCGTTAGCATCTTTTCAATCACAAAAGAATGGTTATACAATAATTCATTGGAAACAAACGATCTACTAGCCTCGGAATCAAATAACACGTACACAAGTATTGTATTAACTAAAAATAAACCTGAGACAACTTCCGGGTGAGTTTTGGCTTCATCGGATGTCATTTGTAGCATCCTTCCTCATGCCTTAGACGACTCTTCCATCTTTCCTTCCTTTTTTGCCCTTGCTAGAGTTTTGTGCATTCTGCTTTAACATGTCCCGGTTGAAATCAATTATAGCACGTCTTTGGATTGTTGGGACATTTGTAATACAGGTGCCCTTCTTGTCCGCAATTGTAACAACCCTTCTTACCGAGTAAGCATTCGTCCTTGTGGAGCTTCCCACAAGTTTTACAACTCGGGATCCCACTCTTCGATTTCTCCTTTTTGTCGTGGTCTTGAAACCTTGGCTTCTTTGATGGGCTTGGGTTGGTAAGTTTTTCCGTTGGCCTTTTCTCACCTCGTTCAATTTGTCTCTTTAGCTTAATCTCTCTATCCTTTACCCAATTTATTAGTTCATTTAACGATTCACACTTAGAAGGATTTATGAATTCTCGGTACTCAGCCTTCAACATATCATGATAATGAATAATCATCATTCTTTCCGTCCCCACTATCTCCCAACAGAACTTCATCTTGTCAAGGAATATATTCGTTATTTCATCAATCGTCTCATCTTTTTGTGGAAGATGAAAGAAATCTTTGTTGGATCGTTGTTTGACCCGATTGAGTCGATCAGAAGAGTTTTAAGTCCAGTTCAAAGGCGGAATCAAAGAACTAGACACAGAAATAGCTTGATAATCTAATATCTGTCACTTATATTGCATTTAACAACTATTACAACCTTGACAGAAATCCTGCAGCACTTCGTTACAGTTCTGAAGTCATGTCCCGAATGAATGACGAAGTGCACCTTATATAGTAGAGGTGATTCCACTTATATGGACATGCCATATAAGCAAAATCAGAAGCTTATGATTTTGCTTTTATGACCAAGTGTCCATATAAGCGAAATCACACGCTTAACTTCTAAACTTCGATTCTTGAACCTCGTGCACTGGTTATTCTAACCTATACTATAACATAACATGATACAAGACGAAGTCAATAGACGTAATGCACTAACAGACTCCCCCTCGGATATTGACGAAGTCTTCAGTGACTAATCTTCAATATGACACATCTTCAGTCTTGATCATTCTGTCTTTTCTTTCAAATTGTAACAATGTAAGCATCCAATAATCTTTCTCTTCTCCTATCAGCTTCAGGCTCCCCCTTTAATCAAGCTTCCATGCTTTGGGATCAACACCTAGCTTTCCATCTACAAGCTTCTCTTTGTTTCAAGCTTGTCTTCAGACTCCCCCTTAGACTCTGCTCTCAGGATCGTAGTCTGGACTATCATCTGCAATTTCTCAAACATTTATAAGTACAATGTTTTCATATTATCAATCAATCTTCTCTAATCCACTCCCCCTATCAACAAACTTCATTGATTTAGCAGCATTAAAGAATCCAACACCCTCACAGTTAATCATCTAAGTCCAAATTAATGACCTTGGAGATATCATAAACTGTTTTTGAAATTTTTTTATTTTAAATCAAGTTTCAAATTAATGAACTTGTTTTATTTTCAGAAACACAATCAGCTTACTTAGATTTTGAAACTCAGCATTTCAGATATCAGTTGTCGAAAATAAAGCAGAATCAAAAATCTTTTTGTATTTTCTGAAAATATAAAGCAGTAAAGAAATATGTACAAACATATTTACAAACAATATTTTTGTTTGAGTATGCGTCAGAGGATCATATCAGTTTTTGACAAGTCACAAGTACCGTTGAGCTTAGTTACACAGTAAGAATTAAACAATTCACTTAGATTGTCGATATACTGATCCACTTAAATTTTCACACAAAGTTCAACTGATTCAGGATACGAATTAGGTATTTTAAAGACTTAAACTTATTCATGTGTCCCACCTCTTGAATATACTCCCGTATCCAGATCCCAATATTCAGTCTTACAGGAAATTATAACACAAATGATATCTGTAAGGGTTAATAAATTATGAAGAATCATGAGAGCTCAGGTCAGAACTACCGTTCAGCAGAGAGATCATGACTCAACTTGTGGGTGTGTCCCCTTTAGAGGATCTTTTTTACAACAGCATTGCTAAGCAATTTTATTGTCTTATCATATATGCTGAGGGTGATGCTATGTTTCAAGCATTTGCGAAAAGTATTATTCGAGGACTAGGTCAGAACTTCCATTCAGCAGAAGTCCCGGAATAATACCCCAGATATCATTGATTATAAAAACCTAGTATCTCAGAAAGAGGGACCTTTCAAACGAGATTTCAGGGGTTACCTATATATCCAAGTAGTGTTCCCCACGAAATAAGCAAGTTTGAATTTAAGTTTATATCCCGAAAAAGTTTACTAAATGTATAAAAACCTATCGACATATCATCAATGAGACTGTTTAACACTATTTAATCATTACAATTCTTTAGCATACTGTAACTGTCTACTGATGTACTATCATTTCCTCTTTTTACGCAAAAACTCATTTTTTTAAATTTTATCATGTTTTTGGCTTTTTCAAAATTTTCAAATGTTTTTGTATTTTCTAACAACAATATATCTCCCCCTAAAATGCAAAACCATTCAAAGAAAATTTGACAACCAATACTGATAGCTTTGTCTCGCCATCTATTTTCTGCTTCTCATGCACTGATTTGCAGAAAATATAACGCACCCCCATGATTTACAACACATTGATATTTTACAGTTTGAAAACCGTTTTTCAATCTGGTGAAAGTAATCATGTTTGTTCAGCCGTGAGGGTTTCGACATATTCAATCAACACATATTTTTTTTAATTTTTGAATTTTTGACAAAAACTAAAAACATATTTTTGGTTTTTCAAATTTTTCAATTTTTAGGGTCTTTGAAATATTGTTTATTTATGTACAAAAAACATATAAACTTCCTGTTTCAACCAACACAGGATCCAGCAGCAGCCTCCTCTCGATGTGCCAGGCTGCTCCAATCTCCAATTTCACAATCTTTGAATTCCATGAGCACCTGCACAAACAAACTACTCAATTACTTGAACAATTTAGCCCAGGTCTTTTGAACCTTAGGCATTTCAACACAATAATTTTCATTCAATGTTGGAAACTCTTTGTCATTTTTCACAAAAACTTTCTCAATTTTAACTTCAACTTTCTCATCTTTTACCAATTCAACATGTTTCTTAACACTCCATGTTTGACCTTTTGGTGTTCCTCGTTTATAAAAATGTGAATCTTTTTGAACATTTTGATTTTGAACAACAACTCTTGGTTTCCAAAATTCTTGAGGTTTTGTCATATCAACTGTTGTTTTCCAACTTTGTGTTGTTCTGAATCTGGGTGTGTGAGAATTCCAGATCTGTCTTGAATCAAACCTGTTCGGGTCTGATTTCCAGTTTTGATTTGAATCAAACTTGTTTGTATTATACCTCCAAGTTTGTTTCGAATCAAATTTGGTTGAACTTTGTCTCACATTCTCAAATTTTTGTTTCTCAGCATCAATCTTCTTTTTGTCAACTTCCACAGATTTTAGATTAGGACACTTGCGTGCAAGATGTCCTTTTTGATCACATTTGAAACATGTTCTCATGGACACATCTTTGACCTGTGGTTGTTGTTTTTTCTTTTTAGCAAAGAACTCATCATTAGACTGTCTCATTTTAAGTTCTTTTTCTTTTTCTAAATTGTCTCCTTGAACAAAACTCATTTTTTCCTGATAATTTGGCATCTCATTTTTGTTTCGATTCTGTTTATTCTTATAACCCAAACCAGCCTTCATGTTCTTCTTTTTGAAACCAGGTTTATTATACGAACCTCTATGACTCGTACCAGCAAACTTTGAAATCTCAGACTTTTCAATCTCAACCATTTTGAAAACTTTGTCAACTTTTTCTGAAATCACATTCTGAATCGGGAAAACAACATCTAAGAACAATTTGTCCGATCCAATCATGGTATAAACCAATCCTTTTGAATCATCATTCAAACTTTCCTTGGATTTTGTGTTTTTCAGATAACCATCATGAAGATTTCCTTCATCTTCATCCTGTGATTCAGATTTACCTGTAACAACTGACTCTTCTTTCAACACACTTTCAACGACTTTACCTACCACCTCTGAATCATGAGAATCATCAGATTTGGAATAGGTTATGTCAATGTTGTCTGGCAATTGGTCTACCATGTTGAAAGCTTTTTCAACCTTTTCCTCATCATAAAATGCAAATTTTCCCGGTGGTAGAACTTGATGAAACTCTGAGCCAATGCCTTTCTTGTTCTGCTCAGACTCACCATCACCCGGTTTTATATTGAAAATTCTTTCAAGCACATATGACGACACGTGGTAACTCTTTAACTTGTTGTTATCCTGTTCTAAATCAGTAATCTGTCGCTTTAGCTTAGCAACATCTTCAATATAGGAATTAACAACATCTTGTTTTATAGAATACATTCGTTTAAGCTCTTTTGTTGTTTCAGACATATAATTCATTCTTGATTGAGCATATTTCATTTCATCTTTTATTTTATCATATGACTCTTTTGTAATGTGATATGATAATTTCATTTAGTCATATTCCTTTTTCATTTCTTGACACGCAATTTCTTTTTGTTCACATTCATTTGTCATTTTCAAAACATTTTCTTTCAAAACTTCATTTTCTTTCTCTAATTTGTTACATTTTTCTGAAAGCTTTTCATCATTTTCTTTAAAAACCTTTTCTTTTTCTAACATCTCTTTGCATTTTTCTTTGAAAATGTTTTCTATTTTTGTGAATTCAAGATCTCTTGTTCTGAATTGCTCATCTTTTTCAGTACAAGCTCTGCACGGTTCCATGCATTTATTGCACTGATCAATCAGTTTCAAATTTTCAGAATCAGAATTTACCTCAGTGATTGGCACTTCGGGGTTTTCAGCAACCTCTGTCTGCTCAGCAACATTCTGCTTTTCTTCAACACCGACTTCATCACCAACATTATCAGCTTCCTCATTCTCATTCTTTTCTTCTTTCTTCACCTCTTTTTCAATCTGCTGTTCTTCAGTAACAGCTTTCTCAACCTCTTCATTCACAACAACTTCTTCACTTTTGATTTCCTTCACAGTTTCAACTTCAACAGTTTCTGATTTAACCTCTTCAGCAGCTTTCTTCAGATTGTTCACCATTTCTTCAACATTCTTCTTCATTCTCTCCTCATCCCTTTTTCTCAGACACGATAACATAGCATATCTGATCTCCTTTTCAAATCTCTTAGCGTATGTGTCATCTTTCAATACATTTCTATAGTATTCAGCTCTCAACGGGACTTTGAGAAGAACATCATCGAAGATTATGTCTTTCTTGGGAACAACTGGTTCTCCATCTCTGTTATAATAGCATTCTCTCTTTTTATCCCATCTTTTGCTACCGACAGCCATCTCATACTCCTCCTGCATGTCATCCATTCTGTTGTAGACCACGTTTCTTTCTCTGTAGGTCTTCTCACTCAAGATCTCTTCTCGAGTTTTCTCTTTGATCTCAACTTTTTCTTCACGGATTTCAGTAGTGTCTTTGTCTTTGTTTTCATCTTGAATCTCAGCAACAAAAACAAACTTTCTATCTTCTGTCATAGCTCTCCCATTAGCTGTTTTATGAACATTCTCTAAACGATCTTCTTCTGGACAAACTGTACTCCAGTCAAATCCTTCATCAGGATAGATTACTGCATATGCTCTTGACTTCTCTTTCGGTTTATCTTCAATCAACTTTGGCTCTTCTCTGCTTCGATGGTAGATTGCCTTTCGGTAGTAATCATCATTGAAAGGATGTTCATTTACATCAACTGCAGAATTAGTGCATTCTCTCTTGAAATGACCTTTCTGCTTACATTTGAAACAGGTCATTTTGGATTTGTTGAATCCAAGCTTTGTTGATGCACCTCCAAGTGATTGTTTCCCGGTAATCTCCATGTACCTCTGAGCTCTGCGAATACAACTAGCTAAACACCAACGGATGTCAATGAGCTCCATCTCTTCCGGATCAATCTGGTCGTAATCTTCTTTGGTCAATTCGGAGTTTCCAATTTTGCCAGCTACAAGACCTTCATATGACTCCAGAACAGATGCAAGAAAACTCATTTGCTGCTTAGCTGCATTTATGCTCATTGCAGGAGAATTCTTCAGTTTAAGAGCAATGTTGCACAGAATTTCTTCAGATTCATCAGAATTTGTCTTTGAAGATGAATGATATCCAGAATGATGACTTGTTGACGTTGTTGGTGGTTCTTTCATCTTTTCACCACTAAATGTTGTTTTTGGTGAACCAACGCCTTTATCAGAAGGCACACTGCCTTTGTAGTACAAGCCAACGTTTTGTTGATGTGAAGAATCAGTCATCTTGTTTTGCTTTTGTAGCTCCAGATCATGACTTTCAATCTTTTCAAACAAAGCATCAAGAGTAATTGTATCATACAAAGCATCATTTTTCAAAATAAAAACAAACGTTTGCCACTGATCAGCTCGTGGTAACGCTTCAATCACTTTATCTATAAGTTCCTCTCTTGTTTTATTTATCTCTAATCTCTCCAATTCAATTTTAAGATGACAGAATCTCTCAATCATTTGTCTCACTGTCTCTCCTTTAATATTATCAAACAGATCAAATTCTTTCTTTAATAAAGCGATTTTGTTCTTTTTAATCTGTTTACCCCCCTCAGCTTTAATTCGTAAAGCTTCCTAAACAGATTTAGATGACCCGTCATGTTTTAGTAATGCAAAAATATCATTTCTGATTGCTGACTGGATCAATGCTATCATTCTCTGTTCAGCTCCGTATTCAGCTTTATCTTCTCTGGAAAACTTCTTGAATACAAGATATTCTCCTTTATCATCTTTTGGTTTTTCATATCCATACTCCAGGCAGAACCAGCTTTCATGAGCATACGCTTTTGCCCGGTTGATGAAACGTTCTTTCCACCAGGTATAATCTTCAATGCTTTCTAGAGTTGGTGGCTTTGAGTGAGTTCCGTAAAAGTTATCGTGCTTGATGTTCTCATTGAGCACCTTAGTGATGGTTTTTGGTGTAACATTTGCAACCTCGGACGATTCAGTTGTGAACGCGTTGAAAAACGTGTTGTAGAATTCCTCAGCCATAATGTAAACCTTGACAATCACAAGAAAACAAACAAACCAACAATCAGTTTAAATGGATTGAATACGTGAAAAAATGTTGATGAAAACAATCTAAGACTCGTGTCGAAAATTTGTAGACTCGTTTCAAAGTTGATGAAGTGAGATCACTGAATGAATGAGACTGAAAATGATTTGGGCCGAAGAACTTTCAAATTTCTGATTTGGGCCGATGATGATAATGAAACTTGGGCCAATAACAAACTAATGATGATTAGGTCGAAACCTTGATACAATATGTATAACAAATCTCTTCAACAGTAATATTGATGAATTAATGTTTGAATTGCTGATTGGGCCGCACACTTGTTTTAAATGTTGAAACTTTAACTTGGGCCGAGGATTAAATGAATGTGATTGGACCAAATAATCCACTAACTATATCACATGCAAATTGTTGTTTTCAACACCACTTAGCCGACAACCCTTATCAATTCTTATGCAATTTTTAATATTGATGAACACTTGCTGACAACTTCAATACCAAATCACATGAACCGACAGCTATGATTGGACCTAAACTTGCACTATATTGACACCTCTTAAATGTATATCAAACTGATTGGGCCTTCTTTTAAGACTTCTTGGGCTGACATCAACTTTTGACTTTCACAACGGATATATATGAACCGAATGATTTAATTTGGCCTTTAAATCCCACTATGCTGACAACAACATTAATTTGGTTGATATATTTTTAAATGCTACACATGCATTGGACCATTCACTTTGATCAGACTGACACAATACACAAGCAATATCAACTGATGTGGTTCACAAAAGCGAAATCACTTATATTGTTCACAGGAGCGAAACCCCTATATGCACTTGGAGCGAAATCACAGGTTATGTGACACAAGAACGAAATCAGCCTGACACAAAAGCGAAATCACTTATTCTGTTGCACCTATGAGCGAAATCTGATGGTCATATGAACGAAATCAGAGTGAAAAATAAGCGAAATCACTGAATGTTCGTATGAGCGAAATCAAGTCCGAAGTCAATTTGGTCCATTTTTAGTCCGAATTTCAATGTCAAACTTTCCAGGGTTTATTAATGTCCAAATATCTATGATCTGTGAAATTTTGAGGGAATTTTGACCGATAAATTTCTCTGAAATGATGAAAGAAGGTGTAGAAGTCAGAATGAGAACAAAATCAAGCTAAACTCTTCTTAACCTGCTCTGATACCACTTGTTGGATCGTTGTTTGACCCGATTGAGTCGATCAGAAGAGTTTTAAGTCCAGTTCAAAGGCGGAATCAGAGAACTAGACACAGAAACAGCTTGATAATCTAATATCTGTCACTTATATTGCATTTAACAACTATTACAACCTTGACAGAAATCCGGCAGCACTTCGTTACAGTTCTGAAGTCATGTCCCGAATGAATGACGAAGTGCACCTTATATAGTAGAGGTGATTCCACTTATATGGACATGCCATATAAGCGAAATCAGAAGCTTATGATTTCACTTTTATGACCAAGTGTCCATATAAGCGAAATCACACACTTAACTTCTAAACTTCGATTCTCGAACCTCGTGCACTGGTTATTCTAACCTATACTATAACATAACATGATACAAGACGAAGTCAATAGACGTAATGCACTAACAATCTTACTGAATTCTATCGATTGCGGATTATGGGCAATGATATTTCAAGAAAGGCACTTTAAACTCTTGCCACATTAAAGCTTGGATTTTATCTTCTCCCAACTCCTTGCAATAGGCGTCCCACCAATCCTTAGCTTGGAGTTGGAGGTGGCCCGTTGCAAATATCACTAGATCCTCCTTCTCGCATCTACTTCTTACAAACACCGCTTCAGTACTTGAAATCCACCTTTGGCACGCTATCGGATCAATCTCCCCTTTGTATGGTAAAGGGTTACAAGCCATGAACTCTTTATAAGTGCATCTACGAGTACCTTTCTTCCCTTGTATTTCGCCTATCATTTCCTTTAATTCATCCAACTTGCTTGTCATCATCGTTTCTACCGTCTCTAGTACATGGCTTTCCACTTCTTGGGCCAACCGAGGAATGTTCGCCTCTATCGTCCTTCCAACTTCTTCCGTAATCAATGTCTTCATTTCATCTTGGCGTGCCGCTTCATCATCATTCACATTTACCATGTCTGCCATCTACATAAACATTTACCACATGCGTTAATTTACATACTTCACTTCATCGCATGTTACTTCATGTCATTACTATCATATATTATTTACTTTCGTCTACTATTCCTGGTTACATTTCATACTTATGTGTTCTTTATACCGTATGGCCAAAAACAGCCAAGAAGCATCCTTGTGTTATCACATGATCGGATGACTTATCATTCCATACATTCTGAACTTTCATTCCGAAACGTTTTGTTTCTGACATACCTAACCACAGTTCGACTAGATTCACATACTCTCTAATAGTTATTTATGCCTTTCGGGACTTCTTTAAGATTTACGAAACAGGTTCTAGAAGGTACAGAACTTATGGAGGGTTAAAATAATAAAACAGCTTTTCTTGTTCAGTATTGGGCGTCGGCGACGCACAAGGGGCGTCGACGACGCCTCTTACAAATTCGCGTGGAGAAACTTTTGCATAGACACAGATTTAACGCGTCGGGAGGAGCTAGTCACGTCAGCGACGCACCAGGGGGTGTCGGCAATGCCTCCCCCATCCCATAAACGCTGATTTTTGTTATTTCAGCTCATTCGACCCATTTCTGAGTCCCGTTCCAACCCGAACTGACCCATAACATTCCGAAACATCACGTAACTGTGACACCTGTGTCATTAAAACCATCAAACAAATACCAAACCAATGAAATATTGTGTTTCATACTTGGAATTTGTATAAATATGTGTATCATATGCACATATCAATTCTTGTTCAATTGCGAGCTTTAAATCGCTTTCTGGAAGGTTATACGAGCACTGATGCGTAAATATAATCAGTTTAACGCAACAAACACTCCGTAACAGTGACATAGGCTCAACATACCTTAAATAACCTTTACATTACTTAGAAATAAGTTTTAAAGGTTTTGGTATGTCAAAAACAAGTCTATTCGATCGCAGGGACTATTTGCGTCAAACTGTGAAACTATACCGATTTGTATGGTAACGAACATTCCAAAACTTGATCATAAGTTAAACATACCCTAAATATCCTTTACATAGCTTAGAAATAGGCTTTGAGGGGTTCGGTATGCTAAAATAAACTTATTTGATCAATAGGGACTAAAAGCGTCAAAAAGTGCATAAGTTTGCATTTTCGCGCATATCTTACGTTCTGAATATATCCGGACACCTAAAAATTTATGTAATCATTAAAATATTTTATTTTAGTGATTGGCATGATAAAATTCCATTCGTCACGTAATTTGGATCGTTTTTGCGTTCGTTACGACTTCGGTCGTAATTAACCGAATAACGCAATCGTACGACCAAATGAACTGACATCCGAGATGTTTTTGAGCATATTTTAAGTTCCCTATACTTTAACTTTATTTTAGAGCCTTGAAATGGGGTTAACGGGGCTTAAACGTGTCAAATATGCATCGAAAACCAAGTCTCTAGGCTGCAGGGACTATTTTTGACAATCTGCCAAACTTCTTACATGGGGCGCATAAGCCCAAGCCCTATATTACGCGGCCCGCGATAGACCTGCAAGTCAGAAACATTGAATCTGGACTTGGGACTTGATTTTGATGGTTTTAAACACTTGTTTTGGATACCATCTGCTCATTTTAGCTTGTTTATCATGTCGCCTTGGTTTCTAAAACCATTAGCCCAAATGTATGGCCTAGATTATTCCCTCTTTAACAAGAAACAATCTTAACGGTGAACCAAAAACTATAAATAGCCATGCCTTTCATTTGATTTCCTCACCCTTGATCTGATTTTCTCTAAGTTGAAGTTATTAACTTCATACCTGAGAATTTTAAGATCAAGTTCTCCATAGCTTGGACCCTTTGTAAGCTTCTTTCGTTCTTTTATCGCTTTTCAAGCGTAAAAGTCAAACAGTGTTTGACTTTCTGCTTTGACCACTCTTTGGTCAACACGAAGTTCGTTTGAACTTCGCAACATGAGCGTAATCACGATGGTTATAGTCCCTAGTGACTATACCTACAGATTACCACGTTGACTAAGCGTAGTGACGAGTCGTAGTTTCGGTCAAAATGCGCATTTATGCGTATTTTGCCACCAAACTACTCTTGGTATCAAAACACTTTGTTTTGATATCAAAACCTATTTTCTAACTTAGTTAAGCATGTTTTAACATGTTTAGCTCGTCACTTCTAGTTTAGTGCTTGTTTAGAGTCGTAAGTCAAGCGGTCTAAACCACCGCTTAGACTTTCGAACTCGACCCGTTTGGTCAATCATATGGATCCGACCAAGCATGTTTAGTGATCATAGTTGTATAGGGAATAACCTTCCGAGGTTATACCTTATGGTCACATAGTTGAAGTAGTTGTATGATAGGTAGTTTATATGCCTTAGGTAAATGACCAAAATGCCCTTTTCATGGATAATTGGTATTTAAGCATATGTAACATAAACATTTGCCTCTTAACTGATTATGCGACATATTTAAACATGTTTAGGCATATCATACTTGTATAGGACTAGTTATACGTCTCGAACGCGCGTTTGCGCGAACGACACGTTATAGTAGCGTAAGCTACCTTAATGGGTCGTAAGCACTTAGAATAGGATTCCGTTTTAGAATGTAGACTTCGTTAAACCATATCACATGAGTTCCAATGCTCATTTGGTTTACGAGACCTCATTCTACCCAATCTTCCGACTTAGGAGCCGATTGTTTAACATAGTGATTCCATACTATGTGCCACTTGATTCCTTGATTTCCCGAGCTTCGTTAGGACACTTAATCAAGGATACTTTGCAATCTCAAGTGAGTACATAGTCCCCTCTTTTACTGCTTTCAAATGTTTTGGGGTGAAACATATGTGCCTATTTGTTATTTTCATGATTTTAAACTATATGATTACACATGCTTAGTACTTATTCTTTTGACGAATTAAACGATTATCTATGGTTGAAACACTGATTTTTAAAACTTGTAAAACTAATTGTTGGATTGTACTCATTTTAATACATTCACCAAGCCGATTGGTAGTATGATATAGCGCTATAGGACTAGACACCCCATTCCTGTTGTATAGAATGTCAGAAACCAAATTTTAACCAAATAGAAATTGCCTTTGTGGTATTTCTATAGTCTCCAAGGTGTAGTTTGATACACTAAGGTTTGAATGAATACTAAATCATAGTTTCTTTTGTATATTTTGATGTACTACCAAAGTATAGATTGATATACTCTCAAATGTGATATTATTATCCAAAGTATATTTTTAATATACTATGTACAAAATCCAACATATGTTTTAATATACTACCTTGTTATTTACCAAAGCATAGTTAATATGCTATTATCAAAACCAAAACATAGTTGATATGTTATTATCAAAACCAAAACATATTTGATATGTTATTCTCAAAACCAAAGCATAGTTGATATGCTATCTTTCAAAACCAAAGTATATTTGTGATATACTACCAAATCTATTATTTCAGAAACAAAAGTATATTTTGATATACTATACGTTTAACTATTTCCACACTAAAGTATATTTTTGTATATATACTACAAATCTTTTATCAAAACAATGCATTTTTAGAAACAAAACTTTTACAAGGATTCATGGCTATTTTTGTAAAACATAAAACCTTTTCCTTATGTTAACTAAAGCCATGAATCTAAATCAACAAAACCTATGTTACTCACAGGCATTTTTATGCTGACGTACCTATTTTCATATATGTTTCAGGTGCTGCTGTGTGATGATTGTTGATGCATGCTATACATAGGATGGACTCGTGCCTTAGTGACTTTAAAATTTGAAAGACAATATTTGTATTTATCTGAATTGTAATAAATCAATGTGTTCAGTAAATCAATAAAGCAAAACAATTTAATCCATGGTTGTGAAACAATGATTCTGTTACAACACTCCCCGACGTTTCCGCCATGATTTGTTGTTTTACGTGGTCGGGGTGTGACAGAAATGTTGGTATCAGAGCCAATGGTTATAGGGAATTAGGTTATTAGTAATGCTTTGACCTAGACTATAACCTTCCTAGGACCCTAACACAAGATTCTTGTGTTTTGTTTTGAAAACAATACACTTCACCTATCCTTAGGTGATTAACAAAAACAAAACACAATTCATTCTCTCGAGTCAAAAATTTTCGAAACATCACAAGAGGTCATCTATCCTTATATGATTTGTTTTTAGGCTTTTAAGCCTTTGGTGTTTTCAAAACCTCGTCAAAGTTTGGGTCTAAATAATGTGAACACGTGCAAACTGGAAGGGTGAATGCCTGTACCCTGAGTTTTCTGTCTAAGGCTAGAGTGTTCGTACAAATCCGTAGTATCGGACCAGTCACTCTTACCTGGGAACTCTTAGGGTGAGTGTTCACTTATAGGAAAGCATGTCTTCAGTGATACATTATATTGACCAATTTACTTTGATTAGTCACTGCGTGTCGTTTGTTTGTTCGAGGTAATAAATGAATGATTGCCTTCCTTGTGTTTTGTCGATGTTTTCAATACCTCTTTTGTTTTCCCAAATTGTCGACCTCACTGGTTTCTCATGTTCCCTTGTTCCTTTTAGACAATGCCTCCTCGATGAGATACACAACCTCTAACCAACGAAGAAGTCGCAGCCCTTGTCTATCAACAAATGGCTGCAGTGCTTCCGAACATAGTAACCCAGATCCATCAGTTACACAACAATAATAACAACAACAATGCTCAGTGTAGTTTCAAAACCTTCAATTCTGCTAAACCTTTGAAGTTTTCTGGGTCTCAAGGAGCAACCGTGCTCCTGCAATGGTTCAAAAGTTTGGAAAGCACATTCAGACATGTGCAATGTCCGAATGAGCGCAAGGTTGAGTTTGCATCCAGTGCGTTCGAGAAGCGTGCTCTTACATGGTGGAACAGTGTGATGCGTGATAGGGGTGCTGATGTGGCAATGGCACAAACCTGGGAAGAGCTTTGAGCTCTAATGATGAAGGAATTATGTCCTCGTCATGAGCTCAGGGCTTTGGAACGGGAATTTGACGATCTTAAATAAGACAGCGGTGAACATCAAGCCTACACTGATCATTATGCGGAGTTAAGTCTGTTATGTCCTACCATGGTTACGCCTTTGGAGAAGGCAATCGAAAAGTACATTGATGGCTCCCTGACCTAGTTCAGGATATCGTCACTGGTAGCAACCCTACTACCGTTAGACAGGCGATCGAATTGTCTGCAACCTTGACTGAATCCCAGATCAGGAAAGGTAAGCTTTTCCGTAAAGGAGACCCGAAACCATCTGACGAGCCTACACAAGAAAAACCAAAGGAAAAACAGACCGAGTCCTCTAAGAAGTCGAAGAAGCGTAAGGCTTCACAAAACTTCGCAGTAGTTGCTCCATATTATCAGGTTGCACCAAATCAGCCAACACAGCCTCGTGCTAGGAAGAACTATATTGGTACTGCACCCTTGTGCAACAAATGCAACCGTCATCATCAGGAGCAAACACCGTGTCACATATGTACCCACTGTGGATGATTGGGACATTTGGTCAATACATGCCGTCATGCTACCCAAAACCAAAATGCTGCAAATCCTGCTGCTGCTCAAGCACAGTTTCCACCTGGGTCGTGCTATTACTGTGGTGATCTCACTCACTACTGAAACAATTGCCCAAGACTTGTTAACGCAAATCCAGCGCGCATAAACGAGGCAAACGCAAACGACAATGCAGTAGTGAACAATTAGACCTTGTATTTTCCTTTATTGTTATCGTTTGAAACAATTCAGCTATTAAATAAATAAAATTGTTGTTCCAATTTTATTTTTCGAAACTGTTATGATTGTGTGTCTGCGTGACATACCCCTACGATGTCGATACCAATGAACCGTGTTCCCTGCAGAACAAACTACTCGTGTGATTCTTTCATTTTATGATCACTTGTGATCTCCCCTAAAATCCTAAGTACTCGTTTATTTTAAAGGAACAAAGTACAAGGTACAAATTACAAGTTCTTAAACAAATATGCGAAGTACCATTTCAAATCCTTGATTTGATATCTAAAGGTACTTTCATGACTCCTTAACTGGACCCATGTTATGTGACTATGTACACGATTATCAATACATTTTTGCTACGTGTATCCTTATAAGATCTTCCTATCTTCATAGTTAGATTCTTGGGGATATTTAAAGTACCAATTAAAGTCCGTGATTGGATTTCTGGTGTACTCTAAATGCATTAATTCAAATTAACGAACGAGCTAATAACTAAATTAACGAATACACGATTATGTGATTATGTGTTTATGTGTAATTCTAAAGCTCGCTATCTAAATTCTGATAGAATCTTCTGTATTTTCATATGTTAGATTCTCAGAAGGATACTCAAAGTACTATCTTAAATCCTTAAGGGGCTATCTATGCAAATAGTCAGACCCTTGGATTCCAAGTACTGTTTCAAAACGATTATTTGGTTCAAAATTAAAAAGACCTTTTGATGGTCTATTTAAAGAGATCATAAGACGATCTAGTTAAGGAGATCATGTGTTGATCTAGTTAAAAAGATCGTTCGTTAATCTAGTTAAAAAGATCCTCTGGTGGTCTAGTCAAGTCATTGCATGTGTGTCTGATTGATTTTCCCTACACATTATAAAATGAACTGTGCGGACTATGCAAGGAATTACGTAATTATGGATGCATAAATAATTATGGAATTCAGTGCATAGAAACCACAACAAGTTTTATCATGTGTTAAGACCTATAGTGATGAGAATAACGAGACGGGAACAATGTAAAAAGGGCATGGTGGATACGCCGCTGGTACTTCCTATATATAAGTGTTCCTTATTACATTGCGAGCGTAGCGTTATTTGAGTTACTAGAAGTCCTTGACCTTGACCATTGTTATTTTAATCTTGCATTCTCCGACTCTGATTTCGAGCACACACAAGTTTCCTATAATAGTCTTCATAGGAAACATTCTCCTATCCGTTGTTCAAAGCTCCATGCTTTTGTTACAACAACGATAACATTTTGACAATTATCAAATTCGCTAAGAATCCAAATGTGACCTAGAGTTTTACATGGGAAACGGAGGATTCATTCGAAAGCGAAACAATCACAGTTGTCTTCACAGGTTTCCTCTAAAATTAAATTTCGGGACGAAATTTCCTAAAGTAGGGGAGACTGTGACACCTGTGTCACTACGACCATCAAACAAATACCAAACCAATGAAATATTGTGTTTCATACTTGGAATTTGTATAAATATGTGTATCATTTGCACATATCAATTCTTGTTCAATTTCGAGCTTTAAATCGCTTTCTTGAAGGTTATACGAGCACTGATGCGTAAATATAATCAGTTTAACACAACAAACACTCCGGAACAGTGACATAGGCTCAACATACCTTAAATAACCTTTACATAACTTATAAATAAGTTTTAAAGGGTTTGGTGTGTCAAAAACAAGTCTATTCGATCGCAGGGACTATTTGCGTCAAACTACGAAAGTATACCGATTTGTATGGTAACGAATATTTCGGAACTTGATCATAAGTTAAACATACCCTAAATATCCTTTATATAGCTTAGAAATAGGCTTTGAGGGGTTCGTTATGCTAAAATAAACTTATTTGATCAATAGGGACTAAAAGCGTCAAAAAGTGCATAAGTTTGCATTTTCGCGCATATCTTACGTTCTGAATATATCCGGACACCCAATAATTTATGTAATCATTAAAATATTTTATTTTAGTGATTGGCATGATAAAATTCCATTCGTCGCGTAATTTGGATCGTTTTTGCGTTCGTTACGACTTCCGTCGTAATTAACCGAATAACACAATCGTACGACCAAACGAACCGACATCCGAGATGTTTTTGAGCATATTTTAAGTTCCGTATACTTTAACTTCATTTTAGAGTCTTGAAATGGGGTTAACGGGGCTTAAACGTGTCAAATATGCATCGAAAACCAAGTTTCTAGGCTGCAGGGACTATTTTTGACATTCTGCCAAACTTCTTACACGGGGCGCGTAAGCCCAGGCCCTATATTATGCGGCCCGCGACAGACCTGCAGGTCAGAAACATTGAATCTAGATTTAGGACTTGATTTTGATGGTTTTAAACACTTGTTTTGGATACCATCAACTCATTTTAGCTTGTTTAGCATGTCCCCATGGTTTCTAAAACCATTAGACCAAATGTATGGCCTAGATTATTCCCTCTTTAACAAGAAACGATCTTAACGGTGAACCGAAAACTATAAATAGCCATGTCTTTCATTTGATTTCCTCACCCTTGATCTGATTTTTCTCTAAGTTGAAGTTATTAACTTCATACCTGAGAATTTTAAGATCAAGTTCTCCCTAGCTTGGACCCTTAGTAAGCTTCTTTCGTTCTTTTATCGCTTTTCAAGCGTGAAAGTCAAACAGTGTTTGACTTTCTTCTTTGACCAGTCTTTGGTCAACACGAAGTTCGTTTGAACTTCGCAATGTGAGCGTAATCACGATAGTTATAGTCCCTAGTGACTATACCTACTGATTACCACGTTGACTAGGCGTAGTGACGAGTCTTAGTGTCGGTCAAAATGCGCATTTATGCGTATTTTGCAACCAAAGTAGTCTTGGTATCAAAACACTTTGTTTTGATATCAAAACCTATTTTCTAACTTAGTTAAGCATGTTTTAACATGTTTAGCTCGTCACTTCTAGTTTAGTGCTTGTTTAGAGTCGTAAGTCAAGCGGTCTAAACCACCGCTTAGGCTTTCGAACTCGACCAGTTTGGTCGATCATTAGAATCCGACCAAGCATGTTTAGTGACCATAGTTGTATAGGGAATAACCTTCCAAGGTTATACCTTATGGTCACATAGTTTAAGTAGTTGTATGATAGGTAGTTTATATGGCTTAGGTAAATGACCAAAATGCCCTTTTCATGCATAATTGGTATTTAAGCGTATGTAACATAAACATTTGCCACTTAACTGATTATGCAACATATTTAAACATGTTTAGGCATATAATACTTGTCATAGGACTAGTTAGACGTCTCGGACGCGCGTTTGCGCGAACGACGCGTTAAAGTAGCGTAAGCTACCTTAATGGGTCGTAACGGGTCGTAAGCACTTAGAATAGGATTTCGTTTTAGAATGTAGACTTCGTTAAACCATATCACATGAGTTCCAATGCTCATTTGGTTTACGAGACCTCATTCTACCCAATCTTCCGACTTAGGAGCCGATTGTTTAACATAGTGATTCCATACTAGGTGCCACTTGATTCCTAGATTTCCCGAGCTTCGTTAGGACACTTAATCAAGGATACTTTGCAATCTCAAGTGAGTACATAGTCGCCTCTTTTACTGCTTTCAAATGCTTTGTGGTGAAACATATATGCCTATTTGTTATTTTCATGATTTTAAACTATATGATTACACATGCTTAGTACTTATTCTTTTGATGAATTAAACGATTATCTATGGTTTAAACACTGATTTTCAAAACTTGTAAAACTAATTGTTGGATTGTACTCATTTTAATACATTCACCAAGTCGATTGGTAGTATGATATAGCGCTATAGGACTAGACACCCCATTCCTGTTGTATAGAATGCCAGAAACCAAATTTTAACCAAATAGAAATTGCCTTTGTGGTATTTCTATAGTCTCCAAGGTGTAGTTTGATACACTAAGGTTTGAATGAATACTAAATCACAGTTTCTTTTGTATATTTTGATATACTACCAAAGTATAGATTGATATACTCTCAAATGTGATATTATTATCCAAAGTATATTTTTGATATACTATGTACAAAATCTAACATATGTTTTAATATACTACCTTGTTATTTACCAAAGCATAGTTAATATGCTATTATCAAAACCAAAACATAGTTGATATGTTATTATCAAAACCAAAACATAGTTGATATGTTATTCTCAAAACCAAAGCATAGTTGATATGCTATCTTTCAAAACCAAAGTATATTTGTGATATACTACCAAATCTATTATTTTAGAAACAAAAGTATATTTTGATATACTATACGTTTAACTATTTCCACACTAAAGTATATTTTTGTATATATACTACAAATCTTTTATCAAAACAATGCATTTTTAGAAACAAAACTTTTACAAGGATTCATGGCTATTTTTGTAAAACATAAAACCTTTTTCCTTATGTTAACTAAAGCCATGAATCTAAATCAACAAAACCTATGTTACTCACATGCATTTTTATGCTGACGTACCTATTTTCATATATGTTTTAGGTGCTGCTATGTGATGATTGTTGATGCATGCTATACATAGGATGGACTCGTGCCTTAGTGACTTTAAAATTTGAAAGACAATATTTGTATTTATCTGAATTGTAATAAATCAATGTGTTCAGTAAATCAATAAAACAAAACAATTTAATCCATGGATGTGAAACAATGATTCTGTTACAACACTCCCCGACGTTTCCGCCATGATTTGTTGTTTTACGTGGTCGGGGTGTGACAGTAACATTCTCATAACATCCTGTAACATCCCGTAATATAATTAATCGTTATGCAAAATCCTAAAATTTTTAAATGTACTTACTTGCTTTACGCCTTGGAGCGAACACACACTACGTATGAGCTTTCGGTTTGAGTTCAAGCACCTTGGTCCTTGTACTTGAATCCCTCAAACCTGGGCACTGATACCAACTTGTAATGACCATAATTTCATAAGGTCAAAACAACAATAAAAACGGTAAAAATTTAAACCTTCATTACCAAAACCCATTAACGAACAAAGTAACCTTGGACTAGTTCGAAGCAAACACAACCATCAAAAATACATCACGAGTGTTTTACTTGAACTACTATATTAAGATAGAAATTCCTAAACTTACTTACGAAATCCTAAACATTAGTTTAACATTAACAATCAAAAGTGTTTTGACCCGTTTGAAAACAAACTTAAACCGGAAGCGTATAAAGGGCAGTGTGGTGTGTTCGATCCAAACTCGCCATCATCAAAGATGAGATTTACCTATCATTCAAAACACAAATAAGTTCATTAGTACAAACTCTTTTAACATCATAACCTTACATACCAATCCATCCTTTATTTGACCCATTAACAATGAATAGCAAGAATTCATTCTTTTTTTATCATTTACTTCTTTCAACTAGCCATTTCCGTTAAAAAATGGATGTTTCACATACCCTTTCATCATCCATATCTTTAATCCATCCGACCCGTTCATTACGAGTCAAAGACTAGAACCTTCACATAGTCTATCATCCATGGCAAATTTGACCCATTCATGACGGCTCAATATTTAACCGTTTCATTATTACAAAACTTCAATCCCATATGACGCGTTTACAACGAATCTATAACCACCCTCGAAAACATCCCTAAACGCCCTATTATACCCTGTATATACATAAACAAACCCGAATAACCTTAATTTTAACAAAAATCAAATAAAACAAGGAAATAAGGTTGCTCGCGGGCCGCGACAGTGTTACCCCTGTGGTTCGCGGGGCGCGAGCGAGTGTTGGTTGCCAGAGCCTCATGCCGCCACGTGTCTCGTATCGTGTTCAAGCTAGGGTGCTGATCCAGCAGACCTAAGCCCTAGCCTAGGTCCCTTGCGGGCTGCGAGAGAGAAAGAAAGAAGGGTCGCAGGGCGCGAGCCCCCCTGTTTCTAGCCTATAAAAGGAGGCCGAAGGTCTCAGTCTCGTCGTTCAATTCTTTTCTTTTCTCTCTGTCCCTATAATAGCTAAACGCTGCTCAATATTATACCCCTAAAACATGAAGCTCTGCCTCGTTGTATGTATTTTAACCCCCGACCACTAATTCCTTACCTTACCCGATTGATCTAGGGCTCCGTAACGCATGTCGAGGCTCTGCCTGACTAAGTTCGTTGGTGTTCTGTCTCGTGTTGTATGGCTAATGTGATTTGGGTTATCTTACTAACACGTGTGCATTGTTTAATTGTTAATAGATAATAACCAGGAAAAGCAACAGGAAGCTCTAGAATTATCTAAGTTTACAAAGTGAGTCATTCGCTTTTTCTACCAAACTGTTTTACAAAAACCTCAAATGTTTTCAATTATACTTAACAGTGATACTACTTGACTGGTTTGCGGCTTCCGCTCCCGGGGTAGGGGTCGGGGGCTGCGACAGAATGTGTTATCAGAGCCAATGTCACTGGTTTAAGCCATTTAGGTGTTCTGTTAATACCTAAATTTTAACCAATTGTGTTAGGAAATAACTTATCTGATTATGTGTAAATATGTATATTATTATTTTGTGTTATTTGACAGTTTGTTAGTTTATAGTATGAGTGAGCAAGGTACCTCTGATGCTTACCGTCAATTACCTAATTCCCCAAAGAATGAAGGAACCTCATCCCAGCCAACCTCAGGTTACACCACTTATTCTAAGGAAGGAATCTTTATCATTAAGGCACAATCTGAGGAACCATTCCCCCCCTAAAAAGAGAGGCTGGTTTAGTAGAGGAGCGCATGAAAGGAGTAAAAGAATAAAAAAAACTCCAACAACAGCAAGCAATGGTAAAAGCAAATAGAGAAATGAATGCCCAAACCCAGGAAACTAATAGACCATTATGGGAAGAGGAACTTGATAGGCAATTAGCTGATTTCCACTGATGTGCTAAAAGTAGTTTAATAAAAACAACTAAAATTAACCTAAATCTAGACTCAAAGTAATACTCTAGACTCTCTAAACTCGACTAAACTACTGACCGGCAAGTGAACCGATCGACTCTAGTAAAGTAAAGTATGTCCGGATATCGAACCCACGAGACTCTAGTTAATTACGCTAATGACTCTATTTAGTCTGACTCTGACACGACACTTAGCTCTTTTTATATTTTAGGGGGGGGGGGGTTTCTAAAAATCCTAGAAATTTCCAATTAAACTAAATTAAATTATCTAAGTTAACTAAATGAACGAACTTTGGACTTAACTCAGATGGTGGAAGGCACTACCTAGACAGGAATACTGATTGCTTTTAGTAACGATTTTATTAGGATATTGATTAATGTGGAAACAGGATCATAAAATTTTCACTTTTCGAGATACCGAACATGACTCCTAACCCTTCTTAAGAGACACTTATGGCACCCTAGAAGTTGTTTCGACTACCGGTTGTTAGACTCTCTCTCAAGACATCTAATGGGTTTATGAAAGTACACTACAAGGCTCACTCCCTCTCGAGACCTAAACCTAGGGTAAACTTGATTTCTTGATTAGACTTGTTAGACAATAGCCAATAGGTTTACTCCTAATGAAGCTCCTACCTTATGGTTTAATGACTTAGACCTAACAATAATCTCGAACCTCTCAGCTATTGAGAATTAGTAGAACACTTAATTTTATAGATTACTGAATATTACTTCTAAGGTTTATCGGCCGATTTAACCCTAAAGATTAAAGATTTATTATGTGATATAGACACTCACCAAAATCTAAAACCTAGCACGACTCTATTATGTGATAAGGACAGTCACCAAGATTCATGCGAAGTAATAAATGGTTTTCAAACAATATTAAGCATGCAAACACATATAATCAATTGAACAAGTCGCCTACAATTCATAAACAATCCATAAAAATCAAATATCCTTTATAAAAATCAAAACTTTAAACAATCATTCATCCGTCTAGGTAGTTAACAAAATCTATCCGATCAAAGTCATTACAAATATCGCAAACAAAGTATTTTTAAGAACGTGAAACATAATGGAAAGAAAGAGACGAAAGTGAAGACACCCGAATGGAAAATATGCGACAAGGATGATTCCCAGGCTTCGTATCTTCATCCGTATGCTCCAATAACTCGAAAACGCTCCTAAAGATACTGAATTTTCGTCCACAAGCTCCTTGGTACGTAAGTTATGTGTTTTGAAAGGTTATGATGAATATATACACAAACCCTGATCACTTAAACGATTTTCACCGCCAAAACACCACGTCGCGTCGCGGGACCAGTATCCCATCTTGCAGTCGCGCAGCGCGACAACCAAACTTCAGAAATATTATTTTTTTAATGCTCGCGGGGCGCGACGGCTAACTCCAGATCTTGTCGCGTAGCGCGACAGCTTATTTGTTCCAGATTTCTTTGTTTTCAGCACTGTTTCAGGAACACAACGAACCGAACTCCGTTTTAACTCGTTTTCCAGCCGTTTCTTGACCGATTCTCGTCCATTTCCGCTACGCAATGTTCCAATCTTTTGTTTCAGCTCAATCATCGGCAATTAATAACTGTTTTTATCACTTTAAGCACCAACAAACTGAAAATACAAAAACTAATCAAAGTAACGAAATTCTAACTAAAACTGAACAAATGAATACGAAACCTAATCAAACTGTACACGATAAATGGATGTATTTTACAATACATCAAATATCCCCACGCTTACCTTTTTTCGTCCCCGAAAAAGAATTATGCAACTGAATCAGAATCAAATTAATGTTCGGGCAAAAAAACTAGCTTACTTTATTAAAATTAAAACCTGTGTTAACCGCGATTGCAAGTATTTCGATCCTGTTAAACCCAAACCCGGTTCCAATCCCTTATCATTTAGATTTAATTCAAGTTCGGTCAACTCACCTAGGGTCTCACACTAGAGTTAGCCGTTTCACCTAGTTCCGCCTCAAGCTTATAGAACAAAAGGAATAGCCACTGGGCTATTTCATAATCGTTTTATTCCAAGATCAAGAGAATTTAGCATCAAATCTTTATTATTATTTTTTTATTTTTTTCTTTTGCGCTTTTTAGACTATGCATACCTTATCCCAGAGGCATTCCCAATTAGAGTCACCATCCTCGAGAGAGATTACAATAGGCATCAGTATTTTTGCATTTTTATTCAACAATCCCAGAGGCAATCTAAGTCAGAGTCACTATCCCCAACAGAGATTACGTAGGGATTGTCAATTTTTTCAGTCTAGCTCTTTTTATTATTATTATTTTTCTTTCATTGATAAGAAATTCTAACAATCTTAGCTTACAACGTCATCCCTTATACTATTATTGGTGGTTTCGGCTTCACTACCTCTCCTAGATGAGACTAGTAAATCAACAATTAGGTATATTTTAGCTCAAAGGAACCTAAAACCGGGCCAAGCCTACTCACACTCCCAAATTAGACATAGGCTTAATTTGTTTATTCTCTTATTATTATTATTTGAAACCCGAACAAAAACTGATTTTTCTATCATTTTTCATTTTTATTTTGCAAACTTCTTTAAACGAGAGACATTTTCAATTTTTTTTGGATTTTTCAATTTTTTTGTATTGTATTATTTTTTTATCGACTCGACACACTAAATTAACGACCTAGACTACGACTAAAATGCTCCATCCCCACACTTAAAATTTGTATTGTCCCTAATGCAAGGATGAAAACATACTAAACTACCTAAACTACCTAAATTACCACTAAACTAAGTAAACTAAATACCAAATAAAAAAAATGTACAAAATATACAAGTGGAAAGTGACTTAGCTGACATGTGAGACTGTCAATATGCCAGTCGTTTCCACATACGCCCTCCAATCCAAACACGCTCAGCAAATAGTTCTTAAATCGTACACGTGAACGGAGGCGGCAAAAACCATCAACCCTATCAACAAACATAACCAAACATCCCTATATATATATATAACATAGTAAGCATCAGTTCAACATACCAACCAACCCGACCCAACCAACCTGCTCAAAAGTATTTAAAGTATACGTACAGACCAAGATATGAGGATTAAAAATAGCATAAAAGATAAAACAAAAGATATAACAATCAGCTCCGTTGCATCCTCGTCATCCCCACACTAATCCTCGCCACTCTCACTCTCCTCATCTTCACTACTAGCATCTCCACCAGCTCCAGAACTACCTGTCCCATATACAGTAAATAGGGGAGTCGGATCCCCAATATCATACTGACCTGATACGCCAGCAGTGCTCGGCCCCGGCTGACCTGGCTATGCAGCCGGCTGAAGAAAATCAGGAACCCCTATACTCATCCTCTGCATAATATACCTCAAGGCGCCTTCCTGTCTCTCCTGACCCGTCTGAATAACCTGTCGAATGTCAGCAAATCCCTGCTCCATGTGGTCGACAGAGACTGTAGAGTAAGTGGCTTGGGAGGTGGCTGCCTACGTGGATAGTGGGGAGCGGGCCTGATGTGATCAAAATACATCATATAAATTATGTCAAATACGGCCTAAAAGCAACCCTTTTTAGTACTAATGTTGGAAAAAGCTTGTGTTTTCGTTCCATTTATATTTTCAGGGATAAAAGAGCTTAAACTTGTAAAAGGAGTAAAAAGACAGCAAAATCCAACATAAATACAAAGAAGAAGGAATTACCAAAGATCGCCAAGCCCCGACTCACATCCAAACCTCAGAATAACAAGAACAGAAGGCTGACACGGGGCCATGTGCACCTGACACGGGCCATGTCCAAAGATGGATACTGGGCAGAGGATAAAGACAACTGTAAAAGACAAAACTAGCAGCCAACACGGGGCCATGCCAAGCCAACATGGTGCATGGTCAACTCAAAGATTTGCAGAATCTGCGATAGTATAGCAAGTACTTTGGCCCCGCGCCGTGCCGTTGACACACGGGGCCGTGTTAGTACAAATCTGACCCTTCCGTTAATGAGGATGAGAGAGAGAGATGGGCACGGGGCCGTGCTGAACCTTCTGTTTACAACTAAAAATAGGAATGCTTGGTTCCACTTTAACTCATCCCTTGGAAAACCACTTCTCTCTCACTTGCCACCACTCTACCACCACTACAACACCATCATCCATTTTTCCATCTTTAGTGTGTGTGTAGTCTCCGGATCCAAGATTGATCGTAAGAATCTTTGTCAAACAAAGGCCATGCTTGGCTAAATTTTTACATCACTTGTTGACGACTTTTCTTTTATGTACTTCTTTTATGAGTTCCAAACTTTGGCTCCTTTTTATTTGGGTATCTATTGAAGACGTTAATAATTAGTTTTTTTTTATATTGAAGGCGAATTTACTCAATCATTATTCATATGTTCGTTGATTCAACATATTCATGTCTTTACGGTCTATAGTTAATTGCCTAGAAGGGGGTTAGAAGGGTGGTTTGGGTAATTCTATGTCTCGTTCAGTGTATAAATCTTGCGAGAACCTGTTTCAAGCCCAGTAACACCTCACGAGTCGGAACGGACATTACCGACCACGGGAGAGGTGCAAAAAGCTTGAATCCCTTATTCTTAAACTTTTATTAAAACATGAAACCAACCCCGCGAGGAATGTATCCCTGCTGACTCAGACCAACGGGTTGACGGTGATCGCCGCCTCGGAAGGGGGGTCCACCACTTTTTGCATTAACAACTTACTTAATTATCTTTCAATATCCAACCTCTTGGGATTGTATCCTTGCTGACTCAAACCACTTGGTTGAGGGTAACGTCACCTTGGAAGAGGGGCCTACTACTATAACTAAGATAATCTCTTAAAATTCCCAAAGTGCGGAAATCATTAAAAAGGTACATGAAAGATAAGTTGGATCCAAGTGATTCTTTCTTGTCTATCATTTTATTTTATTTTTCTTTTATGTTTTCATTTTTTTATTTGTTTAAAAATCTTTTCTAAAAAATTGGTTCAATTAGACATCGACGATAAGCCGGTACTAAAAGCTCTTGTGTCCTTGGATGACCTCGGAATCATGCCATCACTATACTAAGTCTCCGATGGGTATACTTGCCCTAAGCGTGTGTGTAGAGTGATAGCAGAATATCGTGTTTTATAAATTTAAAACTTGAAATCGGCGAGTAAAAAGAGCTAAAAATGACTAAAAAATATATACACCCGCACGCACGTCAAGTTTTTGGCGCCGTTGCCAGGGACACAAGAATTTCAGGAAAGCTTAAAATTAACGGCCTAATCTTTTTCTTCGTTTTCTTTTTAGGTTTTTCCTCTTTTTCTTTTATTTTTCATCTTTCTGCAGACTTGACACGGGGCCGTGCTGCTCCAACACGGAGCCGTGTTAACTCTCCAGAACCTTAAAACTATTTTCTCCCAGATACAGAGTGCAGCACGGGGCCCTGTTGTTCCAACACGGGGCCGTGCCATACTCACTGTTTGTAAGAAAATAGTGGCCTCCTGATCCCGACGGTCTAAAAAAAGAACAAAATGGATTTCTTCGACTACTTCTATCCCCGCCACTCCAGCGGGTTATGGTGCGATTTTTGTGGGGAGGATCATGAAGAAACCGAATGTGGCGTTCTAAACTTCACTCCCCACTATTTAGCCCCATCGTTTTCCTGTAACGAACACCCCGAACCAAGCGGGGGTGGAAGTAATGAAGAAACCCTCTCACCTGAACCTCCTCAATCCTCTTTTCTAGCCGACCTAGAACCCATAGGTGAAATAGAAAAAAAGGATCATCCAAAGTATTCGAATAATAGAATCTTACTTGAAGGCACAAAATTCATCAAAGATTCCATCAGAAGGAGAATCAATGGAGGGAAAATCAGGTATAGAAAACAACACCGAGGTCAACCAAACCTCTACCATAGACGACCGCGAAGACAAAAGCGATAGTCGTCTCTGTATCGATTTAGTCATGACGGTCCCCCTTATCGAGTGTGAATCTCACACCAACAGCATGGACATGAGCAAATTGACTCACACCTTCTTTAACAAGAGCCCGAAAAAGGTAAATAAGGAAAAACCCCATTTTTCCATTTTTAAAGAACTCCCCTACCTTTCCGACAACCTCTTGCGTTTTCGTATTTCTCGCCTAAGTCTGCGGTGTATCCAACAATACGGTGTTATTCCAGCTAGTAAGGAACCACCCGACATCGGAGAGTTCCTTAAAATTAATTAAGTAATATAATAAAAATAAATAAAAACTCTGACACGGGGCCGTGTTCCTTGAACACAGGGTCGTGCCCTCTTTCTTTCACCAAAATGGGGCGTGTCGAATCAACACGGGCCGTGCCACCCGTATTTTTTTCGGCACGGGGCCGCGTCCATAGTGACGTAGGCCGTGTTCAACTAACGGACAACATTCTCTGGCACATGAATCCGGCACGGGGCCGTGCTTGAGTGCTGTCACTATCTATAAAGTCAGCCTTTGGGAGAATGTTTGGAACTATTCTCAAAATGCAAGATGTCTGAGATTCTTCACATATACCTGAAGAGGTATGTTCTTAAAAAGTTCTCATTCAACCTTCTTGTCTTTTCCTCTTTTGTACATTTCCTCTTCTTCATCCTCCATAAAACTCCATTAAAGCTTGAAGCTTCAAGCTTCAAAAGTGTAAGTCCCGTTTAACCGGATCTTTCAATGATATCAAACAACACCAAGTTTGTGCGGAATCCAAACTTGATGTGATTCAAGAATAAACCGAAGAAATATGAAAATATGAACCGAATATGAAAAACACACCGAATCACTTTTAAACTTGCACACGATTCTATTACTATGAACTAGCAAAATCGTCTGGTACAAGCTCTCAACCAAATCGCCTCTCTCTCTGTAACTCTAGAATTTCTGTAACTGAGGCTCCAAAGGTTCAAACCCTAAAACAAGTTAGAAACTTGTTTATATACCTACTAAAGCCCACTTCCCTACATGGGCTCCCCTTGGGCCTGCTTGGCCCACATGGCCTAAAGCTTAGCCCAAGTGACCTATAAAGGTCCACAACCTAATATAAACTAACCCGGTATGGCCCAGCTCGTAACCATAACCCGTTGTGTTAATTTGATGCGTCAGTCTCACACTTTAGGGCCTAACAATCTCCCCCTAGACTGATGCCATCAAATTGTCTTCATACCATGAATTCAGCAACGTCTTCAACGAAGTCTATGGTTGTCTCTATGCTGCAGATGTTGTGGAAGTTCTTGACTTCTGAACTCTCAGCACTGGGTCTCTTTCTTCAGCTCTTGTGGTTAGCTTCATATCAGGATCTTGATCAGCATCTTCTTGAAAGTCTTTGTTAAAAAGAATGTGAGAGGAGGATTCTCAGCAGCTCTTTTCTTCTTCAATCTTTGTCTTTCAAACAGGTTCATGGTACTTCTTCAAATGTACTTTCACTGTCAGACGGCGTTGCGTATCCGATTCTTCTGACTCAGGTACATCTTGTTGTTGTGCTGCTCCATGCTTCGTCAACAGCTAACAGCATCTCAGTCTTCAACAACCCCTGTTCTTGATTGAAATCAAGTTCTGCACATACTCACAAACTTATAAGCAAACATTTCTTATGCAACAGAGAGAGTACCACATGAACACAAGGTACATGAAATTTCACAATTTAAATTCTTTTAACTTTTGATGATCAGTCAAATCTTCAAGAACGGTTACATTTTTAATTTTAAGAAAAACAAATAAGCACTCTATTTTTGGATTTATGATTTTATAGAAAAGCAAGACACTATTTTTGAATTTTTCCAATTTTTTAATTTTTTTTTTTTTTTAATATTGAGAACTAAAAAAAACAAATAAAAACTCAAAATATAAACAACTACCATAATATACAATTACAATTGCAATGGGATCAAAATTCGTTTTCAGGCAGACTAAGGAACACTTTTCAGTACGAGCCTAATCAAACTGGTCTATGCGTGAAAAATTCGTTTTCAGGCAGACTAAGGAACACTTTTCAGTACGAGCCTAATCAAACTGGTCTATGCGATTGCCAATAAGTTTGTCCACTTAAACTTTAACGCTCAACTTTCAACTTTTCAACTTCGTGATATGCTTTAGGTAATATTATACTATTATACCCGTGTGTCCCATTCCAAGGCATACCCCCGCGATCAAGGTAAGCACAACAATTCATCGTAGCAGGTGAGTATACTGATGTCATCCTTTAAGATATCCTGACTGTATCTAGGTCTGCATATAATCTGTTTTATCATGTTTTGATTTCTTAACAATGAACACCCAAATAAATATTAATCAAATCCTGGAAATATAAACAGCACACTCTATCATGCAAGTATCTTCCCTACCACATATTTCACAAGTCCAATCCAGATTTCTGAAATCTTAACTGGGAATAGGTTGAGAAGAGAACAGAATAGATCTTAAGTAGAGATGGTATAATATACAGATCAAATGAGTTTTTCTCAGTTTGATATAGGTTTCTTGGGTTTCTTTTGGGCACTTGAGGGCCTCTTTCGGGTGTATTAGATCTATAGCGCGACAACGTACAGCTAGGTCAACATGTATCTGGATGCAGCAAAAGCTGTCGTTGCCTAGCACCTCCAGGTCAGCATATATCTGGATGCAGCAGAGGAGGTACACGACTTTTTCAGAGAAGATTTCAGAATCAGATCAAAATTGTGTGTATCGGGAAAACATACAGACATTCAAATAGAAATGAGCTAATTCCAAGTGACTTTCTTTCCTGGGGTCATGTACAATTTTAGTTCTGAACAGAAGGACAGCCAAGATATCCCCGGATGAATCAACAATATAAAGACCCGAAACCTCAGATGTTGGCTATCTATCAACGCAAGATTTAAGACCATAAAATCATATGCCGTTGGTATGTTACCCACATGGTACATAGTTCGTTATGTTTATATCACTTAGTATCTTTTATCATGTTGAGCGTCAAGCCTATCGACATATCGCAGTAGATCCTAGTCTTTTCAGCTATGGCACCTTACATGTGTTAGTCAAACCCTTTAACAGGAACATTTATTTCACTTCCCATATCATGCAATCTTTCTTTTTGGCTTTTTCATTTTTCAAATGTTTTTGTATTTTTCTCATTTTCTCCCCCTAAAACATTACCTATATACAGCAAACTCTTTTTGTATTTTCTGAGTTTTCTCCTCCTAAACTCTATATCTATCTATATGTTCCTCTCCCCCCCTAAATTTGTGCATAAATCTTGTATTTTTGCGCAAATTTACCATTTACTAGAGAAAGGACACAATATGTACAAAGTTATAAACTAAGAAAAAGAGAGAAAAATATTTTTGCTTAACCGTTCTGTCATCAGATTGAAGACTAATCAATATTCAAATCAAAGTACTGAATTTAAACGGTACCTTTTGCTGATCATTTCTTACTTCTGTTATCTCCTCCAAAGGAAACATATCATCTGTAAAAAAAAATTGAACTTTTTGCAACAGTGAAATGTTACCCGTTTTTATCTCTGGAACAACCGCTATCAACATTCCAGAGATTGTCAACAGCTCCTCCTTGGTTGTTCCTGAAAGGTAAGGAGATTAGTAAGACATGGGTACCCAGGCCATCGTGGTCCTGGGATTTCCTGAAGCATCAAAGTAAGACACTTCCTTCAAACACAAGTCCCCTTTCGTTTCAAGGATTGGAGACATTGCTGCTTTGGATTTGGGTTTCCAAATCTGTTTCGGTTTAACAAACGTGTTTGTTGCCTTCGGTTGAGCAACTTTAGCTGATTCAGGCTTGTTAGTTTTAGAAAAACGTTTTTGTTCTTGAACAGCCTTGCGTTTGTTTTTAGCAGCGTTCCAATCCCCATCAGAAGGTTTAACCTTGGGATTCACATTCTTCATTGCCTTAGGTGAAGATACCTTCATTGGCTTAGAATGGTAGTTGTCCTTTGGTGTAACCCTCCGATTTTGCATATAATATGGTACGTAGGGACGATGTGTGCAGTTTCGAGCAATGTGACCAGCAATTCCGCAATTGAAGCATGTTTGTCTCTTTATGTAGGAAGCATTCTGATCAGCTGGATTTGCTCTTGCAGGCCCTGAAGGACGAACCGGTCCTTTCTGTGCTTGATGTTGTTGCACATTTCTTGCAGACGACGATGAATTTGGATGTCTATACTTATCGTTTGAAGGGGCCTTATGTTGTTGAGATTTCTTTTGATTCTTCTTGTTTTGATTAGACTGCAGGTCTTGTTCAGAAATCTCACCAGTCTTTTCGAAAGCTTTGTTAGCACAGTTAAATGCATATTTCTCACATTTGCCATTACAGACTGGCTTAACGAAAGCATTTTTCTCATTACGAGACTTTTGCGGATGATTGCTGCCCGTTGAGGACTGTGGAGAGCCTGATCGTCTTTGATGTTTAGGCTTCTTATTTCCGCGTCCTTTACCTGCTCGCTTCGGCTCTTGTTGCTTGATCTGAACCTTTTCATCACTAACAGAAGGTTCAGATTTTTTAGCTTGCGTACTAGGAGCCTTGTTCACGTTAGTCTTCACTTCTTCCTTCATGTCGTCAGCTTTGACAGAATCGGAGAATTTTGGTTTATCAGATAAAACACCAGAAACTTCAGTAGAAACTTCAGCTGAATCATCAGATGAATTATCAGCACAGGACGGTTCTGCACATGACACTCTTGAACTGAATTTACTAGACTCAACTGATTCCAATTTCTCAGAATCCGCTGCTTCAGGTGATTCACATTTGGAATCAGATGGTTTAACTGGCTCATTTGTTTCGTTTGCCGATTCAGTCTCTGTTACGCAAGCATCAACGTTTTTGCCCAAATCATCAGACCTGAAATTAATCATAGAGTGAAAAAATGAGCCAAAAATGTCACACACATGAGAACTTGATGCTTGTTCATCTCCAACGACACCTTCAACTTTAACTTCATCTGCAAGGGAAGACGAAGCATTAGGATCAAAAGTACCCTTTGAAACAAGATTTACCGAAGGAGTCGCTTCTTTATCAATAGGTCTGCTGTTGATTGATGACTTATTAGTTTTAGGACCGTAAGCCATCTTGTCCTCATTCATCAATTCCTCCTCAGTCATGGGTAAATATGTGTAGTTGTCATTATAAGGAGGAGGAACTTGATTGAATCCCAAACCACGCCCTTTGTTTTCCTTGTATGCGAGCTGTTGATTACACAAGTTTTTGACCAATTTGCTGGAAGAATCATACTTTTTAATGTTAAGTTCGTTAATTTGATATCTTTCTCTGATATCTTCCAGTTCTTTGATCAAAATGCATACCTTCTCCTGTGCCTCCAAGAAATGGGTTGTTTTTACACTTACATCATCCTTAAGTTTGATGATGTCTTTTCGCTGAGCTTCAATTTTATCTTTATAAAGCTTTTCATTCTTTGATAAAGTAAAATTTTTATTTTTTATGTCGTTGTAGTCTTGAATCAACTCAGCGTTGTGTAACCGATATGCCTCATTTCTTTCTCTACACTTAGGAGTGCAAAAGACAGAAAGTATATCTTCACGAGTGGGTGAGCAAATTGCTTCACGAGTGGGTGAGCAAACTGCATCAGATGTGTTGCCTTGAGTAGACTGCTTGTCAGCATTGTCATACGATTTTATGAGTGAAATCAGCTCATCCAGCTTCATTTTGTAACAATCGGTTGTTACTATTATCTGATTAACATTGGTAAACCAACTACAGTTTGCCTGATCTGGAATCTCTTTTATAGCATTCAGAAGCATTCTGTTGCTCATGCGAGTAGACACCACCATCTCTGCCTTCTCCATTTTAGAGAGCAATTCAGCAAACCGGCCAATCAGTGCTTCTATAGATTCACCAGAAAAGTATCTAAATCCTTGGAATTCCTGCTCAAGCACCTCTCTCTTAGAAGACATTTTTAAGAAGTGATCCCAAAAATGTGCGTTTTTAACAATTTCCTCAACACAAGCTTAAAGCGAGAACCTGTGTACTTGCTAACTCCAACCCGTGAACCCGCTTTCTGAACGGCACCTCGAAAAATATGTCAAAACCGTTATCACAAGCCAAACAAACCAAACCCCTTTTTTTTAATTTTATTTTCTTATTTTAATTAGAATATGATTTTTAATAAAACCTTTTTTTTTTTTTTTTTATTTAATATAGAAGGTAACACTTAATATTATTATTATTATTATTATTATTATAAAAACAATTATTAATGATTATGTAATGATTACTAAATTATTATTATAATTATTATAAAAATGAAACCTAAACTAAACAAACATCACGTCACAGTCTTCTTCGTTCAAAACAAACACCCGTAACCCTAATTTAATTTCAGACCCCGACAATGATTTATGACGACGGTGACGGAGCGGTGATGAAGAACGAGGATGACTCGAAATGATGAAGATGAAGGTGGTGGTCGGAGATCGTCGGAGAAGGTGGGATGGTTATGAGAATGTGGTTGCCGGAAGATATGACAGACGGTGATGATGATGATCGGAGGTACGGTGATCAGAGTTGAACGGAGATGATGAGTTAATGGTGGACAGTTATGGTGGTAACAGTGGAGGACTGTTGTCGACGGAGTTGATGACCGGAGATGAAGTTGCAGGTTCCCGGTGATCAGTGTTCTGAAGATAATGGTGATGGAGATGAAGTTGATCGAGGGAAGTGGTGATCAAAATCGAAAAGAATGAGACCGGAGACGATGATGAAGACGGTTGCGACTCGGAATCGTGGTTGCGACTCGGAACCGTGGTTGCGAGTCGAAACCAAAACGTGATGAACCGCAACTTTGATGGTTGCGAGTCGTAACCAGAACGTGATGAACCGAGATCTCGGTTGCGACTCGAAATCCGAAACGTGTGTATGTGGTTGCGACACAGATGCAAATGGTGATTGCGACTCCGGAGAGACAGTGAACCTGGAAACGTTGTGAAGATGAACAGTTGCTTGGCGGTGATAATGAGGTTGCGACTCCTAATGGAGGTTGCGAGTGGATGATGATGACGTCTTGTGCCGATTGTAGGTTGCGAGTCGGAAC
The DNA here is from genome assembly GCA_030545235.1 of Helianthus tuberosus. Lineage (NCBI taxonomy): Eukaryota > Viridiplantae > Streptophyta > Magnoliopsida > Asterales > Asteraceae > Helianthus > Helianthus tuberosus. The sequence continues at coordinate 94,638,062 of CM060426.1, forward strand.
AGAAACGTGAAGAGCCGAAACCTTGATTGCGACTGGAATCCGTGAATTGTTGAAGATGAACGATTGCGACTGAATTCCAATAATTTTGGAAGATATTTTCAAATTTGAAAATTTTTAACACGTGAACTTTCCAAAGTCAAATATCAGTTTCGAAAATTTGGGATTTTGATAAAGCTTTGAAAGATAATACAGAATATTTAAAAGATTTAAAACAATAGATTATCTAGTAACAACTTTCAAAACAAATCAAAATCCAAAATATAGGAATTTTCACTAAAATTCGGATGAACACAATGAAGAACACCGAAGAACGCGAAGAACACCAAACCAAAAACAACGAATATCTTGAATATTTTGATATCACACCGAGCCTAGAAATAGGTTCTAAAGGCTCTGATACCACTTGTAAGTCCCGTTTAACCGGATCTTTCAATGATATCAAACAACACCAAGTTTGTGCGGAATCCAAACTTGATGTGATTCAAGAATAAACCGAAGAAATATGAAAATATGAACCGAATATGAAAAACACACCGAATCACTTTTAAACTTGCACACGATTCTATTACTATGAACTAGCAAAATCGTCTGGTACAAGCTCTCAACCAAATCGCCTCTCTCTCTGTAACTCTAGAATTTCTGTAACTGAGGCTCCAAAGGTTCAAACCCTAAAACAAGTTAGAAACTTGTTTATATACCTACTAAAGCCCACTTCCCTACATGGGCTCCCCTTGGGCCTGCTTGGCCCACATGGCCTAAAGCTTAGCCCAAGTGACCTATAAAGGTCCACAACCTAATATAAACTAACCCGGTATGGCCCAGCTCGTAACCATAACCCGTTGTGTTAATTTGATGCGTCAGTCTCACACTTTAGGGCCTAACAAAAAGCTTCAATAGGAGGCACATACTCTTGATTTTTAGCTCAAAGTTTTGCAAATTCACGTTAGCAAAACATTATTTTAAGTTATTTACGTTCTGAAAATCAAACATCAGTCAAAACTAACTTAAAATTAAATTTTAAGAGCTAAAAATCTGGAGCAGATGGAGCAGCACGAGGTCGTGCCAGGCTTGCACGGGGCCATGCTGAATGTTCTGATCTTTCATTTCTTTCTAACGGTTGGTCATTTTCTCTCAAGATGGTGAGCCAACAAAGTGGAACATCATCGACAAGCTCTAGAAGCCAAAGGAGGGGAAGGAGGCTCTCTATTGAGGCCACTCTCGTACGATACGTGAATACCTTAAGGGAAAGCCTTGATGAAATGACATTGGTAGAGGAGGTTCTCATTGACCGAGTGAACTACCTTACCATGGGGTTGGAGGATTGCTTCAGAGAGATCAAGCTTCTGCATCAAAGGTTGAATATCTTGGCATTACCTCCCATGGAGCCGATCTTCGCACAAGAAGATTGGAACCTAGCCAAGGAGATCATTCAACCTACGGGTTGGGATGTGGAGATTAGAGAACCTCCTCCAATTAATGCCACTTTTTAGGTTCCGATCAACCCCGCACCCGCTTAAGCCGAAGCGGAAGAAGAGCCCTTTATCTTCCTACCAAGGGAGATTGAAGAAATGCTCAACGACCTCTAGCTTGGGTATTTCCGACAAAAGCTATTAGTCCTCCATCTTTCAACATCCATAAATCTAGGAATGTAGCTTTTAGGTTGTTAATAATTGATCTCGGAAAGGTATTTCTAAGATTTTATCTATCTAATTCTAGGATTAAGTAGGTTTGTAATTTTTCTTTTCTTTGTAATGTTTTTCTTTTAATGGAAATAAATGGATGTTTGATGCTGGTACTTCAAATAAATGTGTTAGAGAAACTGGAAACACAAAATGGATGACGAAATGGAATCCATGCACGTAAAACAGAAGCCTCCCGACTCATTTTGTGCAAAACAGTGGCTGCAGCACGGGGCCGTGCTCACCCAGCATGCCCCCATGCCCGTCTTGCTGCTGTCAAAAATTTCCTGTCCAGAAGGTGGCACGGGCCGTGCTTATCCAGCACGCCCCTGTGGCCACCCCACTGTAAGTCTTCTAAATTTTATTGTTACTGGCACTTTGGACACGGGGCCGTGTCCCCTTAGCACGGGGTCGTGCTGCAAGTGCCAGTAACCAAAAATTTTTGTTATTTTCATACTTTTTACACATTTTTCCAAAATAAATCCTTTTTGGGACACATTGAGCACACTGTGTAATTTAAGTATGGGGGGAGGCTAATAAAAACCCTTGAATTGTTTGTCCTAAAACAAGCCCTACACAAAACTCGTCTTGCAACCGCTAAACACCCCAAACTTTTTCAAAAAAATTTCTTTTCATTTTTTTTACTTATCTTAAGTTTAGTTGGGTAAACAAGTTCTAAAAATTATGTCTTTACAAATCTACAACCGATAGCGTCATGATAAAAAGAACCAATTTCAAAAAATTACAAAAATGAGCATGATAAATCTTTGTAAAATTTGATTATATATACGTTTTTACACTATGACCCTTTTTCCCACAAAAGTGAGTTTTGAGCCATTACCGTGCATAAAATATACATCTTTACTAATTGTTCAATTTTCGTTTCTTTTGTGAATAGCCCGTTTGGTTCTTGCGAATCTAGAACTTGACAACCCGATACGTTCCAAATCCTTACCGACAAAAATCCAAGTAAGTAAATGATAGAGGTATTAGGACAAACCCATATTTTTCAACCAAAACCTTTATTTTCTTTTCTTTTTACAAAAAAAAAACACCTCCTAGTTAACCTCTTTGAGCCTTAAAAACCTATTTCATTTCAAACTCACAAAAACTACCCTTTTCATTTTTCATCTTTCATTTATGTAAACTTATCAGTTAAGAAGTTACGATTTTGGCTCAGTTTCAACTTTGGCACCAAAAAAAAAATCAGAAAAATTTGAAAAATATGCCAAAGTTTTTGTTTTTGCTAAGCCAAAAAGCAATAGAAAAACCGATAGTTTACGTTTTTACTCTTTTTCCGAATAAAACTTACCAAACCCGAACAACCATTTACCCTTCAAAGTCCTCTTGATATTTATATGGATTTAACGTCAAAAGGAGGAGGTTTGAACGATTCTCAAGCCTATGGTAGGAGTAAGTTCCAAATAGGGCATGAGTGTTTCACTTAATGTTGGCCGAGGGTTGAGTGAATACATGTGAGGTGTGTAAAATTGTATATAACTAAATGGAATTTTATAAAGGCATATTATGCCCAAAGTAAATAATTTTTCGTAAATTAAGTTTTAAATAAATCATGACGAATAGGATTTTAACTAAAATAAAAACAAAATATATTTAAAACTTGGATACCCGACACTCTAAAGATAAGACCCAAAAACCTTCTCTTCTACTTATTCTGTTTGGGTGTGTAAGCCACGTAATAGAGTTTTGCTTGAGGACAAGCAAAGATTCAAGTGTGGGGGTATTTGATGTGATCAAAATACAACATATAAATTATGTCAAATACGGCATAAAAGCAACCCTTTTTTAGTACTAATGTTGGAAAAAAGCTTGTGTTTTTGTTTCTTTTATATTTTCAGGGATAAAAGAGCTTAAACTTGCAAAAGGAGCAAAAAAACAGCAAAATCCAACATAAATACAAAGAAGAAGGAATTGCCAAATATCGCCAAGCCCCGACTCACATCTAAGCCTCAGAATAACAAGAACAGAAGGCAGACACGGGGTTGTGTCCACCTAACACGGGCCGTGTCCGAAGATGTATACTGGGTAGAGGATAAAGACAACTGCAAAAGACAAAAATAGCAGCCAACACGGGGCCATGCCAAGCCAACACGGGGCATGGTCAACTCAAAGATTTGCCGAATCTGCGATAGTATAGCAAGTACTTTGGCCACAGGCCATGCCGTTGACACATGGGGCCGTCTTAGTACAAATCTGACACTGTAGTTAATGAGGATGAGAGAGAGAGATGGGCACGGGGCCGTGCTGAACCTTCTGTTTACAACTATAAATAGGAGTGCTTGGTTCCACTTCAACTCATCCCTTGGTAAACCACTTCTCTCGCACTTGCCACCACTCCACCACCACTACAACACCATCATCCACCACCATCATCCATTTTTCCATCTTTAGAGTATGTGTGTAGTCTCCGAATCCAAGATTGATCGTAAGAATCTTTGTCAAACAAAGGCCATGCTTGGCTAAATTCTTACATCACTTGGTGAAGACTTTTCATTTATGTATTTCTTTTATGATTTCAAAACTTTGACTCCTTTTTATTTGGGTATGTATTAATGATGTTAATAAATAGTTTTTTTTATATTGAAGGCGAATTTACTCAATCATTCTTTATATGTTCATTGATTCAAGATATTCATGTCTTTACGGTCTATATAAAGCATGTTAATAGCCTGAAAGGTGCTTAGAAGGGTGGTTTGTGTCACACCCCCAAAATCCACCTGCGGAGTATCACCGCTTGGAGGCGTGACTGACCAGGATCTAGCCACCAATCATATTGAACAAGCATGTAAGTAATTATAAAAATCCAACCAATACAATTGGTGTCCAAACAAAACTTAGTTTAAGTTGCAAGCGGAAGCATAACGATTAAATCCAAAACCAAAATATAAGTTCAAATGTTTCAATGTTTAACATGGCACACAACTGTCCATGTCCCACAACGACTCTTCCCCATGCAAGCTCCAGCTAAGTACCTATTGACCTTCAAAGCATGTAGTAACGAGTCAACAATAATGTTGAGCGAGTTCACAGTTGGGTGTTTGTTTTAAGTTGTTTCGAAAACAGTTTCCTTTAGCTGGCATCCTGCCGTGGGGGTTACCCCATAGTTGAAAACGTGATTTGATTAACCCATTTTCTCTGGCAATCCCGCCGTGGGGGCTACCCCATGTTTAGTTATCTGGCTTTTCGGCCGTGGGGGCTACCCCATGTATATACTACTAGACTCGTTACCATATCGACTGCTGACTGTACTCATGTTTATGTGCCCTGAACTGTCAATGTCTATCATCATTGACGTGCCCAGATCCATTAGTTCACGCCCGCCCTCTGCGGCACGGTGTGAGGCTTGTCAAACCTAAATAGCGCTATCTAACTAATGACCCGCTCGCCATTGGCCCGGCGATTAAGTCGATATATAAAGGAGGGACTTCATGATAGAGTTTTGGTCTAGTAAAAGTTAACTGTCCATGAGGACGAGGAATTATATTCCTGAACCCGTACTGTCCTACCCAAGAAAGGACGAGGAATCCATATTCCTTAACCCATTCCCAACCCCAGGGAATCCTATGCTTTGTAGAAAGTGTGAACTCACCTTAGGTTAGCTCGGCAGATAAGCAAAGGTCAATCGAGCTGCTAGAGGTTAACCACGTCCTAACATGGTTACCGTACAAGTCAGGTCTAGGTGCACGTATGATTACACATAGTTAACAAGTTACGAACACATACTGATCATGGCAACACATTAACAGTCAAGTACATAACGTATTCATGCTGGTATGATTCTAAAGATTGGGCTCGCACAAGTTTAGCAGCCTCTTGCGATTCACCTATAGAAGCCCAATAGAATACCCCGGCCTAACCCAGATACACAGCCCAAAAATATAACACGTTGATCTTGTACGGTCCAATAAACTAATCAACGTTTAACTTGTGCGATCCATATAGTCTTGTGCGATCAGCTTTGTTACCCAGCCTAACAATCTATGGCCCAACAGGTATACACACGGCCCAATATATTAAATAGACAAACGATCTTGTGCGACTCAAATTACTTGTGCGACTGAGTTATCCTTGTGCGATCCGGTTAACTTGTGCGACTGGGTTTTGGGCCATTCGGTCCAATAACATGTGTAAGGCCCAAGATCTTGTGCGACTGCACTTGTGTGTTTGGTCTTGTGCGATCGGAGCCTCTTGTGCGATTAAGAAACTTGTGTGATTTGTTATGATTTCCTAATTTCATGCAATTATTTACCAATTCCTAATCAACTCGTTTGACCCAATTTAACAGTTTCCATACATGTAGATAATCAATCAACAACTAACGGTTTCAAACTTAGCAAATACTCGATCAAACCAAGTAATCCTCACTAATTCATATGAACCCTAATCAAAGTTAAAACATGAATGATAATCATAACTCAGAAACATATGCTAACATAAATTATGTTCTTGATCACTAGCATGCATTCCAATCATGACAACTCAACAATCATTCGAACATAATATATAATAGCCGATTACTTGTATCCAATCGGTTCTTAGATCCATATTATGACTTCCGATTCACATGATCATCAACACAAAAACATTATTGTTCATCATACATACAACCCTAGCCATTTAATCAAGGCATGAAATCATATCATCATTTACAAAACACAAGTCATGAATCACTAACCGATTAAGATAAGATGAGAGTGTTCCGAATCAAGAGCTTCGATGGGGATGGGGTGTTGTTGCCGTCGGGTTCTAGAGAGAAGGAAGAGAGCACTAGGGTTTTGTGTGTTATGTGATTTTGCAACAAATGAGAAGTGTTGACCTCCTCATGAGGTTATGCGTGTGAGAGGTGGGCCGAACCCACCACTATGGGCTGCTCATTCGGTTCAAGTGAGGAGTGGGCCGAGAGTTGTAAAAGACCAAAGCCCAAAGGCTTGTGCGATTCGAATAGTGTTGTGCGATCGGTTTATTAATATACAATACACATCATCACATAACATAACAACATAACATTTAATCAATCCGCAAAGTTCATATAATCACACAGTGTTCACATACGTTACATCAAAGTACAAAGATAGGTTCCGAAATACGAGTTGTCACATTATCCCCAAGTTGAAAGAAATTTCGTCCCGAAATTTGGTACGTACTCACTGAGGAAGCTAGTTAAGTTGCATGGTTTTCCTAGTTTTCCTGGGGTGTCACATCCTCCCCCCGTTGATCTGGAATTTCGTCCTGAAATTCCGTAGCTTCAGCCTCAGTAGTGGTTGTACTGTTTGCGAATAGTTGGGGATATTTTTATTTCATTTGATCTTCGCGTTCCCAGGTGAACTCTGGGCCACGACGGGAGTTCCAACGAACTCGAACGAGATGTATTCTAGTGCGCTTGAGGACCTTAACATCCCGGTCCATGATTTCAACTGGTTCCTCGACGAATCGCAACTGCTCGACGATAGTGAGCTCCTTCAAAGGAACTATGTGGGTCTCATCTGACAAACACTTCTTCAGATTCGACACGTGGAAAATGTTGTGAACTGCACTGAGTTCTGCTGGTAGGTTCAGTTTGTAGGCCACCTTGCCTATTTTCTCTATGATTTTGAAAGGTCCAACATATCATGGGTTAAGTTTGCCTCGTTTTCCAAAACGAACCACACCCTTCCAGGGTGAAACTTTGAGTAGCACTCGCTCCCCAACCTGGAGCTCGAGTGGTTTCCTGCCCTTATCGGCGTAGCTTTTCTGACGGTCACGAGCTGCCGCCATTCGTTGTCGTATTTGAGCAATTCGTTCTGTTGTGTCTACCACAAGTTCTGGGCCAGTGATCTGACTATCCCCCACCTCTGCCCATCAAAGAGGTGACCGGCATTTACGCCCGTACAATGCCTCAAACGGAGCAGCTTTAATGCTGGTGTGGTAGCTGTTATTGTACGAAAATTCCACAAGTGGCAGATGCTTTTCCCAACCGTTGCCAAAGTCAATCACACTTGCCCTAAGCATGTCTTCAAGGGTTTGGATGGTGCGTTCAGAATGCCCATCCGTTTGTGGGTGATAAGCTGTGCTCATATCTAAACGTGAGCCAAAGGACTTGTGCATTGCTTGCCACAGTTCTGAAGTAAAACGTGCATCACGATCAGAGATAATAGAGGTGGGCACCCCGTGCCTCGAGACAACTTCCTTAAGATATACGTCTGCTAAAGTGGAGAACTTATCCGTTTCCTTGATAGCCAAGAAGTGTGTAGACTTTGTGAGTCGGTCCACGATCACCCAAATAATATCGTTACCATGTTGAGATCTAGGTAGGCCAGTAACAAAATCCATGGAAATTTGCTCCCATTTCCATTGTGGTATCTCTGGTTGTTGGAGTAGGCCTGAAGGTTTCTGGTATTCAGTCTTGACTCTCGCACAAGTCAAACACTTGCTGACATAAGTTGCTATGTGGGCCTTCATGCTAGGCCACCAGTATGTAGTTCCGAGGTCGTGGTACATCTTATCCGAACCAGGATGTACTGAGTAGCGAGACTTGTGTGCTTCATCTATCACAAGCTCTCGTAAGTTGCCATAGAGTGGGACCCAAATACGTCATGTTACGTAGTAGGCACAGTCTGCCTTTTGTTCTAGCCGCTGTCTTGAGCCACGTAGGGCTTCAGCCCTGATGTTCTCTGGTTTCAATGCTTCTACTTGAGCATCTCGTATCTGTGCAGGAAGACTAGACTGGATAGTGAGTTGTAAAGCTCGTACGTGTTTAGGTATAGTATCCTTTCGACTAAGGGCGTCAGCCACAACATTAGCTTTGCCCGGGTGGTACCTGATCGAGCATTCGTAGACATTCAGTAGTTCAATCCATCATCGTTGTCGCATATTCAACTCCTTCTGTTTGAAGATATGCTCGAGACTCCTGTGATCGGTGTAAATGGCGCACTTGGTACCGTACATGTAATGTCTCCATAACTTAAGTGCAAAAACCACAGCTCCCAGCTCTAAATCATGCGTAGTGTAGTTCCTTTCGTGAACTTTAAGTTGGCGTGAGGCGTAGGCTATGACCTTGTCACGTTGCATCAATACACAACCAAGACCCTGAATTGATGCATCGCAGTAAACCACAAAGTCGTCTGTGCCCTCTGGCAATGAAAGGATAGGTACACTGCAAAGTCTATCCCTTTAAGTTCTGAAATGCTAATTCCTGTGCATTTCCCCATCGATAAACAACGCCTTTATGTGTTAGTGAGGTGAGAGGCTGCGCAATCTTGGAGAAATCCTTGATGAACCTCCTGTAGTAACCTGCCAAGCCCAAGAATTGGCGAATTTCCGTTGTTGTGCGAGGTGCAGGCCAGTTCTTAATCGAGTCTACCTTAGATGGATCAACATGAATCCCAAACTTGTTTACCACGTGGCCTAGGAAATGGACTTCACGAAGCCAGAAGTCGCATTTCGAGAACTTTGCATAAAGCTGTTCTATTCGAAGGAGTTCCAAAATAAGTCGTAGATGTTGCTCGTGTTCCTCCTGACTCTTCGAATAGATCAGGATGTCGTCGATAAAAACTATAACGAACTTGTCCAGATAGGGCTTGCACACTCGATTCATAAGGTCCATAAAAACCGCAGGTGCGTTTGTCAGCCCAAAAGGCATGACCAAAAACTTGTAGTGTCCATAACGAGTTCTAAAGGATGTTTTGGAGACGTCCTCTTCTCGGACTCTCAGCTGGTGATATCCTGATCTCAAATTAATCTTTGAGTAAAAGCTTGACCCTTGCAACTGGTCGAATAGGTCATCAATGCGTGGAAGAGGATAGCGATTCTTCATGGTCACCTTGTTGAGTTCACGGTAGTCGATGCATATTCTGAAGGTACCGTCTTTCTTCTTCACGAATAGCACTGGAGCTCCCCATGGCGAAGAGCTAGGACGAATAAAACCCTTATCCAAGAGTTCTTGTAGGTGCGTAGAGAGTTCTTCCAACTCTGATGGAGCTAAACGATAAGGTGCTCGAGCTATGGGCGCTGCTCCAGGAGTTAGCTCGATTTGAAACTCGACCTGGCGATGAGGCGGAAGACCAGGTAGTTCCTCAGGAAATACCTCAGGATAGTCGTGTACAATCGGGAAATCTTCTATCTTCTTCTCTTTCTTCGAGGTGTCTGTAACGAGAGCTAAAATAGCAGTGTGGCCCTTTCGCAAACACTTCTGGGCCTTAAGGAAAGAGATGATGCTCACAACAGCACCACTCTTGTCGCCACGAATCCTAAGTGGTTCGTCACCAGAACAAGGAAAACGGACAATCTTTTCGTTGCAAAGAATCTCTGCTTGGTGTTGGGATAACCAGTCCATCACAATGACAACGTCAAAACTACCAAGAGTGATAGGGAGGAGGTCGATAGAGAAAATGTGACCAGCAAGAACAAGATTACAACCCTTGACTATGTGGGTGACCTCTAAACTCTTACCATTAGCTAGCTCTACAGTGTGCTTGGTGTTCAGTAGTGTTGGGGTACGCTTAAGCATTTGACTAACTTTTAAGGACACGTAGCTAGTATCAGCACTCGAATCAAATAATACAGTAACGTAAAAGTCGTCGAGAAGTAACTTACTCGTCACCACGTTGGGATCGTTCCTTGCTTCACCTTGGCCAATAACGAACACACGACCCCTTGCACCATTGCCGTTGTTACCCCCGTTGTTTCCATTCCCCTGGTTGTTGTTATTGTTGTTGTTCTGGTTTCTGTTCAGTTGGGGACAATCTCTCTTGAAGTGGCCTTCGGCTCCACACTGAAAGCACCCTTTGTTGCTACCCTGCTGCTGCTGCTGGCGTTGATTTTGTGGGGCTTGTTGTTGCTGACGATTCTGGTTGGCGGGGTATAAAATCCTGCAATCCTTTGCAGCGTGGCCTGGCTTGTTGCACCGATGACAGTTACCCCTGGTGCATGGCCCGCTGTGGTGTAGGTTACAGCGATTGCATTTGGGGTGATTTCCCTTGTACCCACCATGAATTTGACTACCAGATGATTGCTGACTAGGGCTCTTGTAGTCGTCAGTCCTTCTCTGCTGAGACTGAGATTGAACAGAAGTCGAACCCTTGCTTGAAGCTCCATCCCATTTCCGTTTGTTGTCACTAGGAGCATCTGAAGTAGCTGTAGCACTAATACGTTTTGGTAACCTGTTCTGCTCCACCGCCTGATCAGTGAGACGATGAGCCAATTGTACAACTTGCTGAATGGTGGCGAGGTTAGCCGAAGTCACATGACTTTGGATCTCTGGCACTAAGCCCTTAAGATATAATTCGATATGCTTAATTGGAAGGTCCACCATAGTAGGACACAGAATGGAAAGCTTATTCGATCTTTTCGTGTACGCCTCAATTTCTGACCCCGTCATCTTGAGGTTGAAGAACTCTACTTCTAGTTTGTGAATGTTATCACGATTGCAGTACTCTTCCTTGATAATTTCCTTAAAGTTGTTCCATGGGGTGGCATTAGCAGCAACCAACCCCAGCATTTGAACCTGAGCGTTCCACCACGTGAACGCTAAACCCTCGAGAGTACCGGTAGCATACTTCACCCTGCGAGCCTTAGGGCATTCACACATCTTGAAAACAGATTCGAGCTTTTCAAACTAGTGGAGGAGACCTACAGCTCCTTCAGTACCGCTGAAAGTAGTGGGTCGGCAGTCCATAAAAGTTTTGAAGGTGCACACAGGAGGCTGTGCAGGTTGACCTGTCGTGGGTATAAGAATGGACAAAGTTTAACACAAAGGTTGGTTCACGAGAGTAGGACCTAAAGATCCTAGAATGAGTTTAAACTGCAGGGTATACCTCCTGCCTGTGCTGCTGCAAGTGCCGCAGCAACTTGTTGGTTAATCAGAGCCGTCAACTGGGCTTGTGTCATATTAACGCGTCCAGACATGATCTTCATATCAAGGGAAACATGTGTGAGAGGGGTTCGCGAAAGAGCGATGACAGAAGAGAGTAAGCACACTCGTGTTTTCAATTAACAGTGATTTCGTTTATCTAAGCACACCATAAGCAATGTTCTACGTAATCTAGCAAGTAGGCAATAAAACATAAATCATATCACCTAGAATGTCGAGTCTTGCACGTGGAGTGAAGCGTCGTTGTGGACCGTTGAGCACTGTGCAGGTTATAGTCTGGTTTTAACAAAAATGTTTTCCCTTATTAAAACCAAGTTCTCTATAACCAATGGCTCTGATACCAATCTGTCACACCCCCAAAATCCACCTGCGGTGTATCACCGCTTGGAGGCGTGACTGACCAGGATCCAGCCACCAATCATATTGAACAAGCATGTAAGTAATTATAAAAATCCAACCAATACAATTGGTGTCCAAACAAAACTTAGTTTAAGTTGCAAGCGGAAGCATAACAATTAAATCCAAAACCAAAATATAAGTTCAAAAGTTTCAATGTTTAACATGGCACACAACTGTCCATGTCCCACAACGACTCTTCCAGCTCCAGCTAAGTACCTATTGACCTGCAAAGCTTGTAGTAACGAGTCAACAATAATGTTGAGCGAGTTCACAGTTGGGTGTTTTTTTTAAGTTGTTTCGAAAACAGTTTCCTTTAGCTGGCATCCTGCCGTGGGGGTTACCCCATAGTTGAAAACGTGATTTGATTAACCCATTTTCTCTGGCAATCCCGCCGTGGGGGCTACCCCATGTTTAGTTATCTGGCTTTTCGACCGTGGGGGCTACCCCATGTATATACTACTAGACTCGTTACCATATCACACCATAAGCAATGTTCTACGTAATCTAGCAAGTAGGCAATAAAACATAAATCATATCACCTAGAATGTCGAGTCTTGCACGTGGAGTGAAGCGTCGTTGTGGACCGTTGAGCACTGTGCAGGTTATAGTCTGGTTTTAACAAAAACGTTTTCCCTTATTAAAACCAAGTTCTCTATAACCAATGGCTCTGATACCAATCTGTCACACCCCCAAAATCCACCTGCCTGAACTGCCAATGTCTATCATCATTGACGTGCCCAGATCCATTAGTTCACGCCCGTCCTCTGCGGCACGGTGTGAGGCTTGTCAAACCTAAATAGCGCTATCTAACTAATGACCTACTCGCCATTGGCCCGACGATTAAGTCGATATAAAAAGGAGGGACTTCATGATAGAGTTTTGGTCTAGTAAAAGTTAACTGTCCATGAGGACGAGGAATTATATTCCTAAACCCGTACTGTCCTACCCAAGAAAGGACGAGGAATCCATATTCCTTAACCCATTCCCAACCCCAGGGAATCCCATGCTTTGTAGGAAGTGTGAACTCACCTTAGGTTAGCTCGGCAGATAAGCAAAGGTCAATCGAGCTGCTAGAGGTCAACCACGTCCTAACATGGTTACCGTACAAGTCAGGTCTAGGTGCACGTATGATTACACATAGTTAACAAGTTACGAACACATACTGATCATGGCAACACATTAACAGTCAAGTACATAACGTATTCATGCTGGTATGATTCTAAAGATTGGGCTCACACAAGTTTAGCTGCCTTGTGCGATTCACCCATAGAAGCCCAATAGAATACCCCGGCCCAACCCATATACACAGCCCAAAAATATAACACGTTTATCTTGTACGGTCCAATAAACTAATCAACGTTTAACTTGTGTGATCCATATAGTGCTTTGTTACCCAGCCCAACAATCTACGACCCAACAGGTATACATACGGCCCAATATATTAAACAGACAAACGATCTTGTGCGACTCAAATTACTTGTGCGACTGAGTTATCCTTGTGCGATCCGGTTAACTTGTGCGACTGGGTTTTGGGCCATTCGGTCCAATAACATGTGTAAGGCCCAAGATCTTGTGCGACTGCACTTGTGTGTTTGGTCTTGTGCGATCGGAGCCTCTTGTGCGATTAAGAAACTTGTGTGATTTGTTATGATTTCCTAATTTCATGCAATCATTTACCAATTCCTAATCAATTCGTTTGACCCAATTTAACAGTTTCCATACATGTAGATAATCAATCAACAACTAACGGTTTCAAACTTAACAAATACTCGATCAAACCAAGTAATCCTCACTAATTCATATGAACCCTAATCAAAGTTAAAACATGAACAATAATCATAACTCAGAAACATATGCTAACATAAATTATGTTCTTGATCACTAGCATGCATTCCAATCATGACAACTCAACAATCATTCGAACATAATATATAACAGTCGATTACTTGTATCCAATCGGTTCTTAGATCCATATTATAACTTCCGATTCACATGATCATCAACACAAAAACATTATTGTTCATCATACATACAACCCTAGCTATTTAATCAAGGCATGAAATCATATCATCATTTACAAAACACAAGTCATGAATCACTAACCGATTAAGATAAGATGAGAGTGTTCCGAATCAAGAGCTTTGATGGGGATGGGGTGTTGTTGCCGTCGGGTTCTAGAGAGAAGGAAGAGAGCACTAGGGTTTTGTGTGTTATGTGATTTTGCAACAAATGAGAAGTGTTGACCTCCTCATGAGGTTATGCGTGTGAGAGGTGGGCCGAACCCACCACTATGGGCTGCTCATTCGGTTCAAGTGAGGAGTGGGCCGAGAGTTGTAAAAGACCAAAGCCCAAAGGCTTGTGCGATTCGAATAGTGTTGTGCGATCGGTTTATTAATATACAATACACATCATCACATAACATAACAACATAAGATTTAATCAATCCGCAAAGTTCATATAATCACACAGTGTTCACATACGTTACATCAAAGTACAAAGATAGGTTCCGAAATACGAGTTGTCACAGTTTGGGTAATTCTATGTCTTGTTCAGTGTATGGATCCTGCGAGAACCTGGTTCAAGCCCAGTAACACCTCACGAGTCGGAGCGGGCATTACCCACCACGGGAGAGGTGCAAAAAGCTTGAATCCCTTAATCTTAAACTTTTATTAAAATATTAAACCAACCCTGTGAGGACTGTATCCCTGCTGACTCCGAGAAACGGGTTGAGGGTGATCGCCGCCTCGGAGGGGGGGGTCCACCACTTTTTGCATTAATAACTTACTTAATTATCTTTCAATATCCAACCTCTTGGGATTGTATCCTTGCTGACTCAAACCATTTGGTTGAGGGTAACGTCGCCTTGGAAGAGGGGCCTACTACCATAACTAAGATAATCTCTTAAAATACCAAAAGTGCGGAAATCATTAAAAGGGTACATGAAAGATAAGTTCGATCCAAGTGATTCTTTCTTGTCTATCATTTTATTTTATTTTATTTTCTGTTTTCATTTTTTTATTTGTTTAAAAATCTTTTCTCAAAAATTGGTTCGATTAGCCGTTGACGATAAGCCGGTACTAAAAGCTCTTGTGTCCTTGGACGACCTCGGTATCTTGCCATCACTATACTACGTCCGCGATAGGTATACTTGCCCTAAGCGTGTGTGTAGAGTGATAGTAGAATATCGTGTTTTATAATTTGAAACATGAAATCGGCGAGTAAAAAGAGCTAAAAATAACTAAAAAAATATATACACCCGCACGCACGGCATGGCCTCTCATGCCTCTGTGGAGGCCTCTGACGATGTGTAAGCTCGATCTGTGCCATAACATCCGCAGCCAGATGCCCCTTAGGCGGCTGCACCTGAGGTCCCTGTCTAGCCTCCTCCCACGCGTACGGCTCAGTATATGTAACAATCCCAGCCTGCTGTAACTCTCTCAAACCAAAGATAACCGTCTTCGGACCCTCATGTAAGAACTGGGGAATATATCTATCAAACACACCCAAACTCAATGCCAAACGGGTGATGTAAGGTCCCATATCTAATGCATCCAGTGGACCCCCACGACATCCCCGACTAAACGACGAAGCTAATACACTAGCAAGGTTCATCTCCCTATTCTCTACTCGACACATAACAATAAATATCTCAATCCAATTCGCTTTATTTTCGCCTGACTTTCGGCCCACCAAAGTAGTAGATAAGATCTTCAGAATGTACCTATAAACCAGGTTACGAACCGACGTGATAAGGTTTGTAAGAGCAAATGGATGAACAGAAATAGTGCTCCAAAACCGGCTCAACTCCGCCGCCCCAA
The DNA here is from genome assembly GCA_030545235.1 of Helianthus tuberosus. Classification (NCBI taxonomy): domain Eukaryota; kingdom Viridiplantae; phylum Streptophyta; class Magnoliopsida; order Asterales; family Asteraceae; genus Helianthus; species Helianthus tuberosus. The sequence goes on from CM060426.1 coordinate 94,653,826, forward strand.
CACTACAATCCCGAGCAGTCGAGTATGCTCCCCTCAGACTTGTAGAGAACCCCGGCTGTTGTACCTCCTCAGCCGTGTAAAAACCAGATGCAACCGTAAAACGGGCCATATCCATCTCGAACACCCGACGACCCAAGCTAAATGATATCGCCTTTTCTTCAGCAAACTTACCCTCCTAGTGTTTCCAAGTGCTATGAAACTCTAAAACTAGCTCCTCATACTGGTCCCATACACAGTCCATCATCATTCTCAACTTTGGACCCAGAATATCCTCAACCTGCTGTTTTGAACCAATCTCCTCTAACCACCCCCAGTCTATTGTCCTATGCTCTAACAACTCAGTCGTTTTCAACTTATCATACTTTTTCCTTTCATGCATACCAAGCTCAAATTACAATAATGGGTGATCGGCTCTATTATCAACCCTACAAATTGGGATCCTTTCACGAGTAAGGTATATAATCTTTCTTTTTCGCAGATCCGGAGCATCCACCTGTAGTGTCAGCTCCTCTCACGACCTTTGATTCGGACCCCTTTTACGAGGCCGCTGCTCATCCCCCGCACTACTACCTTCACCCGACATATCTGCAAAAAACAATTGTTCAAACAAGACAAAACAAACAGATAATCAATAATCACAAGCTATTTTTTGTATTTTTTAATTTTTTTTATTTTTTTGGATTTTTGAAAGTTTTTTTTCTAAAAATTAGAATAACCAGATAGCATTTCATTCACGGTTTAATTCTGAAAATAAAGTTGAAATAAGAAGACGTGTTACCGTTTTACAATTGCTAAGTAATAACTAAACTCACCTGAATGGAGATTGAGTACGGGCAAGCTTAATCAACTTGTACGTGCAAGTAAACCCAAGACCGACTAAACTAGACTAAAACGACATATTAACTAGACTCAATGTACACTACCCCATCCCGGCACTTTAATGGTCCCCAATTAAGTTCAAGTGCCTACCAAACCGAACATTGAAGTCCAACCTTGTTTAAATTCAGCCGCTCTTTAGTGCAAAAACAATATGAAACTCGAAAAATTCCGCCTAGTTAAAGGAGGTTTTGATCATGTCAAAATTTCTGATTCGAATATGCAAGGTTGATACTTTACGGCAACGTAATAACATAGCAATCATCATCAACAAATCAATGTTCAATAGTCCCCAAACCACATCCATCCGCACCCAAATGACGACACTAAAACAACCTACACTTAACATGACTTGACACGAAACTGACCCAACTGACTCAACCTAAGACTCTAAAAAGGCTCGACATAATGTATGTAAGAGTATAAGCAAGAACACATACCTAAATCACGCCAAATATAGGAGAAAAATTGAACTTTTAGTGAAGAAGGTGAGTCCCCAAATCGAGTGCTTCAGTGGATAAAATCGGAAATTCGGTGGTGGGTTTGGTGCGGAATCGAATTTCGGTCACTAGGGTGAAATAATGGTGGAAAATGGTGGGTTATCGGTGGAATTATGGTGGTAAAGGGGTGGGTCTGCGGTGGGTTACGTGGTGTTAGGGTTGAAGTGATTTGGGGGAGACAAGTGCTGGGAACTTGTTTTATTTCGAAAATTATAACGTCGCGTCGCGCGGCGAGGGTTGGTCATAGTCATCGCGTGATGCTAAAATGAGGTTCAAAAGGGAGGGTTCAGATGGTGCCGTCGCGTTGCGCAACGGCTGGGATGGCTCTGTGTGGCGGGACGCGAGAATGGGGGTCAGGCTGGGGTTTTGAACCCGGGTGTAGCGTAGCGCGACGAAGAATGGAGGGGTATGGTGGCGCGATGCAAACCCTTGTTTTTCACAGAAAGTTGCGCAAATTTTCATGTTTTATGCCTTAGAAAATTTTCTAACTCTTACCCATACTTCCCAAAACCAACCCAAATTTTTTCTAACACTGGGACTTACCTGGAACGTCGTTTTCTCAGCAATTTTCGCTCCTCGTCGGTAGTGATTCCTGCAAAATACTCAAACACACAAAACAAAGACACGACAAACTATGACAAACTACCGTTAGCTGCAAAAAGACTCAAATAATGTCTCGAAACAAACTATACAAACTCTACACTTGAGATTGCTCTCAAGACTCTAAACGGTGCTGTTTTGAAGATCTTCAAGTGGAGTTTCCTCCTTCTTGGTTTTGTCAATCGGCCCTCCTAAGTAATGATTTAATCGATGGCCATTCACTTTCCATGTACCCCCGTTAACTTCATCGTACAACTCAATCGCACCGTACGGGAACACCTCCTCCACAACGTACGGTCTCGCCCACTTGGATTTCAATTTACCGGGAAACAACTTAAACCTTGAATTATAAAGAAGCACCTTATCACCGGTTGTAAACTCTTTCAACCCTTTAATCCTCCTATCATGCAAAGCTTTTGTTTTCTCTTTTACACTCCAAGATCGCTCGTACGCCGCATCTCTAAGAACTTCCAACTCATGAATTTGGAAAATCCTTTTCCTAGCCGCTTCGGTGAGATCTAAGTTCACAGTTTTAAGAGCCCAAAGCGCTCGGTGCTCCAATTCAACCAGAAGATGGCAAGCTTTGCCACACACAATCATAAAAGGCGTAGTCCCTAACGGTGTCTTGTAGGCGGTACGAAATGCCCACAAAGCATAATCAAGCTTATCTGACCAATCCTTTCAGCTTTTCCCTACAGTCTTTTCTAAAATCATCTTCACTCCTCTATTCGCATTCTCGACTTGACCGTTTGTTTGTGGATGATACGCGGTAGACAAACGGTGTATAACTCCATAACGATTTAATGTATTCTCCACCACGGCATTGCAAAAATGCGTTCCTCGGTCACTTATAATGGCTTTCGGTGTACCGAAACGCGTGAACAACTTCTTTAGGAATCTCACCACCACTCGACCATCGTTTATAGGCAAAGCTTGAGCTTCAACCCACTTAGAAACGTAGTCAATCACCACGAGGATGTACCTATTCCCAATAGAGGAGGGGAAAGGTCCCATGAAGTCGATGCCCCACATATCAAAGATTTCGAGGACTTGTATAGGCTTTTGGGGCATCTCATCCTTGGATGAGATATTTCCGGTATGTTGGCTAGCATCGCACTTCCTAACGAATTCTATAGCATCTTGAATTACCGTAGGCCAATAGAAACACCAATCAAAGACCTTTTGTGCGGTAGTATGTGCACTATGATGACCTCCCGTCAACCCTTGTGAATGTGCCTAAGAATATCTAGACCCTCTTCCCTAGCAACACATCTCCTAAGAATACGATCTCCTCCTATCCTAAGGAGGTATGGGTCGTCCCATATGTACTTCCTCGCATCTCTAAACAACTTCCTTGTCACACCCCGACCACGTAAAACAACAAAACGTGGCAGAAATGTTGGGGAGTGTTGTAACAGAATCATTGTCTCATAACACATGGAAATTGAAATATTGTTTTATTTATTAAAAGAGTTACGATGTCTTGACAATCAAAGAAATATAACATAAATAACTAGTCTTGCATCTTTTATTGTCACTAAGGCCCACGTCCGCCTAAGTGTATCTTGATAAATCCTATGCATCATATCCTGAAACACATGTGAAAATAGGTACGTCAGCATAAAAATGCCTGTGAGATACATAGGTTTTGTGAAAATAGATTTCATGACTTATGTTTAAGAAAATGTTTAGTCATGAACCTTGTAATTTGCTTTGTTTTGTAAATCATTTGAAAAGCAATAAGATCAGATGATATGTATAAATAAGAGAATAATGTATGGTTAAATGAATAACCAAGTAAAATGAGTTTGTATAAGATAAGTTGTTTTGTAAAACAATGTCTTGTGAAAAGTATGTTATTTGTATAAAATGTTATATGTCTTAAATTGAAATGATTCAAATAACGCTACGATATGTAATACCATACAAACACTTATATACAGGAAGTACCAGCGGCGTATCCACCATGCTTGTATCATATTACACACGCCTCGTTACTTAAATCACTTATTCAAACCAAACCACCAAAGTAAAATGTTTATGTATAATCAAATGTCAAAATGTTGATGTGAAAACCATGTCTAATGTCTATGTCTAATGTAAATCATGAATTGTGTATGTAAATGTCAAAATGTTTATGTATGGTAAGTAAAATATATCAACTAAACCATATGTAAAATGCACAAAAACAAGGTATTGAAGTAAAACATGGTTTAACTCAAAGTTATGTTTTGTGTAATAAATGCATGCTATACTGATATAAACATTTATGCGGTATTGTGAAAATTCATACATCCAAGCCTTGTGACTGTAGAATAAACCCTAGCACAAAGTCTAAGGTCCACCTAGAAATGTATTCGGATTCGGTCATTCCTTCCAATCCAAACAAACCCAAGATTTCAGGAATGGGAGTTGTCAAGTCCTATGGTACCACTACCTACTACCGAGCGGCATGATCGGTGTTAATGAATGTACATTGTCCCATTTAAACAAACCAAATGTCATACCAAAATGTAAGCATGTGATGAATAAAATAATGTACTACTAAGTATGCACACAATGGGCATACATAGCATAGAATGTAATGTAAAATAATGTACTAAGTACGCACACAATGGGCATACATAGCATAAAATGTAATGTAAAGTAATGTACTAAGTACACACACAATGGGCATACATAGCATAAAATGTAATGTAAAATAATGTACTAAGTACGCACACAATGGGCATACATAGCATAAACACAATGAAATCATGTACTTTAAATGTACTAATGAACATAGCAAGTAAATGATGTGAAAACAGGAAAGCATGAAAGTAACAAGTAGGCACATGTGTTTCACCCCAAAATGTTTGGAAAACATTAAAAGAGGGGTCTATGTACTCACTTGAGATTGCTTAGTAGTCCTTGAGTAACAACCAAACAAAGCTAGAGATCACGGATATCAAACGGCACCTAATATAGGTAACTATGTTAATATACCGGCCCTAAATCGGAAGATCGGATAGAATGAGGGCTTGTAAACTAAATGAGTATAAGAACTCATGTAATATGGTTTAACAAAGCCTACATACTAAAATGAAACCTAACCTAAGTGCTTACGACCCATTATGACCCGTTTAGGTAGCTTAAGCTACTTTAACGCGTCGTTCGCGTGAAACGCGTTCGGACTGCTTAACTAGTCCTATGACAAGTAATATATGCCTTAACATGTCTAATATTGTTGCCAAATCAGTTTAGATACCAAAAGTTATGTTACATATGCTTAATTACCAATTACACATGAAAAGGGTATTTTGGTAATTTACCTAAGGCATATAAACTACCTATCATATAACTACTTAACGAAGCGACCATAAGGTATAACCTCAGAAGGTTATTCCCTATATTCTATGGTCACCTAATGTGTTTGGTCGGATCCTAATGATCGACCAAACGGGTCGGGTTCGAAAGTATAAGCGATTGTTTAGATCGCTTACCTTACGACCCTATATAAGCACTAAACTAAAAGTGACGAGCTAAGCATGTTAAAACATGCTTAACTAAGTTTAGAAAACAGGTTTGGTATCAAAACAAACGGTTTTGATACCTAAGAGTAGTTTGGTTACAAAATACGCATAAATGCGCATTTTGGCCGAAACTACGACTCGTCACCGAGCCTAGATAACGTGGTAATCAGTAGGTATAGTCGCTAGGGACTATAACCATCGTGATTACGCTCACGTTATGAAGTTCAAACGAACTTCGCATTGACCATAAACTGCTCAATGCAGAAAGTCAAACAAAGTTTGACTTTCGGACTCGAAAAGCGATAAAAGAACGATGGAACACTTACAAAGGGTCCCCGCAAGATTTGATTCCAAGTAATCTCAGGTAGGAAGTGAGAAATCACAACCACTTAGAGAAAAACTCAGATCAAATGTGGGTTTTGCAATGAATGGGGTTGGGTATTTATAGTGTTCAAACCACCGTTAGGATTGTTTCTCGTAACCCGTGATTGAATCACATCCCTACACTTGTTGGTAAGCTCATATGCAACATATTGGCCCCCCATAAGCAGGAAACAACACTTGGAATTGGATTGGGAGTGTATAACAGCTGTTAACAGGCTGTTTAAACATTGAATCTGGTCTGGGAGTCTGACGCAGGCCGCGTAAGAGATCACCCTGGGCTTACGCGGGCCGCCTGGCCTTGTCTGATCAGAAAGAACTTTGCCATTTTGACAGTTTCGGTCCCTGTTGGTGTTTAAGCTCATTTCCGACACTTATAAGGCCCGTAAAGCCAACTTTAAGGCCCTAAAATGATGCCTAAACATTGTGGACATTAAACATGCTCAAAAATATGCCGGATGTTGGTTCGTTTGGTCGTACGATCGCGATGTTCACTTAATTACGACGGAATGCGCATATGCGCGAAAAACGATCCAAATGACGCGACGAATGGATTTTTCTCAAGCCAAACACTAAAATAAAATATTTTACTGCTTACACAAATTTTTGGATGTCCGGATGTTTTCAGAACGTAAGCTATGCGCGAAAGTGCAAACTTGTGCACTTTTTGACGCTTTTAGTCCCTGAATGACCCAAAAGTTTATTTTTGCACACCGAACCCCTCAAAGCCTATTTCTAAGCTATGTAAAGGATATTTATGGTATGTTTAACTTAGGGTCATGTTCTAGAATGTCTGTTACAGTTAAAATTGGCATACTTTCGCAGTTTGTCAACTTTAGTCCCTGTAAGCGATTTAACTCAATTTTGCCATACCAAAGCCTTCAAAACTTATTTCTAAGTTATGTAGAGGTTATTTAAGGTATGTTAAGCCTATTTCACTATTCCGGAGTGTTCGTTGCATTAAACGGGTTATATTTACGCATCAGTGCGCGTATAACCTTCCAGAAAGCGATTTAGAGCCCGAAATCGAACAAGAATTGATATGTGTAAATGATACACATATTTATACAAATCTCAAGTATGAAATACAATATTTCATTAGTTTGGTATTTGTTTAATGGTTGAAGTGACCCAGGTGTCACAGTCTCCCCTACTTTAGGAAATTTCGTCCCGAAATTTTATTTAGATGAAACTTGTGAGAGTTTAAAACATGAAGTTGAAAAGATCGAACAACATTGGTTAGGGTTCTGAACTTCTAGTAACTTTAATAACATCATGCTAGCAATGTAAGAGGGATACTTATATACAAGTATATGAAGCGTCATTGGTGCGTCCACCATACCTCCTGTACATTGTTCACGTTTCGTTTAGAGCCCGAAATCGAACAAGAATTGATATGTGTAAATGATACACATATTTATACAAATCCCAAGTATGAAATACAATATTTCATTAGTTTGGTATTTGTTTAATGGTTGAAGTGACCCAGGTGTCACAGTCTCCCCTACTTTAGGAAATTTCGTCCCGAAATTTTATTTAGATGAAACTTGTGAGAGTTTAAAACATGAAGTTGAAAAGATCGAACAACATTGGTTAGGGTTCTGAACTTCTAGTAACTTTAATAACATCATGCTAGCAATGTAAGAGGGATACTTATATACAAGTATATGAAGCGCCATTGGTGCGTCCACCATACCTCCTGTACATTGTTCACGTTTCGTTAAGAGGGATACTTATATACAAGTATATGAAGCGTCATTGGTGCGTCCACCATACCTCCTGTATATTGTTCACGTTTCGTTAATGATCGGTTCTTACACATAATAAATCTTACTGTGGTTTCCGTGCACTGAATTTCATAATTATGTACGCGTCCATAATTAGACAATTCCTAGCATAGTTCACACAGTCTATTTTATAATGTGTAGGGGAAAACCAAATGAACAAACCTGTGATGAGTGTGACTAGACCACCATAGGGTCCCTTTTATTAAATCAATAAATGATTTTAATAGACAACCAAGGAGTCTTTTCAGCTTATATCATCACATGTCATTCTTAACCAGATTTTTGCATCAATCTTTTTGACTAGACCCTTAAAAGGGTCTCTTATGAATCATGGAGCGGTACTATATAATCCAAGGGTCTTAACTATTACATAGAAGCCCATTAAGGATTTAAGGTAGTACCTTTTTGAATATCCTACTACGAATCCCTCATATGAAGATATGAAAGATTCTACGAGGATTTGGATAACGAATACCCAGAGTATACAAAAACACAAAATACATAAAAGAAAACACAAGATGCATAAACACATAGTCATATAACCACAAAGATTGTTTATCTAGATCTTTAATTTGTTAATTCGTTTTGCTAACAGAGCACATGTATTTAAAGCACACTAGGAATCCATCTCGTGGATTTCATTTGGTACTTTAAACATTATCAAGAATCTAACTATGAAGATAGAAAGATCTTAAAGAGGATATTCGATTTCGATTGTAAGGAACCGAAATGTTCGAATTAAGGTACACAAGGAATCCAATTAAGGATTCTGATTTGTATGACAATCATCCACAAAGGTCTAATTGTGGAGATAAAAAGATCACATATGGATTTTAGAAGTCGAAGATGTTTTGAAACCTTGCACTGGATGTGCTTATGTTAAAACATGAAGTAAAAAAAAAAGGCTTATGTAGTTGAGATGCTAGATATGTCAAGGCGACATATGAAGCAGAATTTGAAGGTTAAGTCAATGTATGAGAAAAATATTTTTGAAAACTATGTATGGGGTTTCTTTTTTAAAAAAAATGTGTTCAATGTTTTTGAAACCTTATATATAATACTTTTGAAATCATAAAGTAGGTGTACTAGGTAAGTATATTTATAAAAATGTTTTAAAATCATGCGAGATGAATTTTTGAAATTATGTATAAGGTTTTTGAAAACATGAATGATGCTTTTCGAAATCATGCACTTGATAAGAAAATATATTGTATTAATATTGTTTTCAGGCTATATGAGACATTTTGAAATCATGAAGGTTGTTTTTGAAAATACAGACAAAGCTTTGTGCATTTGTTATGTTAAGTAGATACACTATATTAAAAATGTTTTCGAACTATATATAGAATGTTTTGAAATCATGTAGGTCGTTTTGAAAACTTATGTTTTGCATGTTGAAAAAGATCAGAACGTAATGGGTATGAGATTTGAAAATATCCTTGGTTATCTAACCAAGGATTCAAAGGTACAGATGTGCAAAAGCACGATTACTCATAATGTCACTTTATTTTCTGTACTTTGTTTCTTAGAGTGAAACGAGTACTTAGAATTTTTTTTTCCAAGGGAATCATGAGTAAACGCAAGAATGGGAAAATCCACAAGAGTAGTCTGTAAGGAATATAGTTTCTTGATGTAGGTATCATAGGAAAAGTCATACACACATGTAACTACACTCGTATATCAGAATTGTGAACAATAATTTATTTATAAACAAAACGGATTGTTTCACATTACAAGAAAATAGAAGAACAAAAGCATAAGACAGCAACATCTTCTAGTCAGCCAACTGCTCATCCGTGGGTTGGATTTGCAATAGCAAGCTTTGGGCAATCCCTTAGGAAATGGCCCATCTCGCCACAGTTGTAGCAAGACCCTGGTGAGAAACGAGTTTGAGCAGAGTCGGCTTGTGGTTGATTTGGACCACCTTGGTTCGGGTTGCATCGACAAGCACTTCCCAGGTGACCAACTCGCCCACATGATACACACAGACGACACGGTAAGTGAGCTTGGTGATGCCCATTACATTTGTCGCATATTGGTGCCGTTCCCTTGTATTGCTTCTTAGCAGGTGGTGTTGCCACCCGGATGGGTCCTGCTTGATTTGGTACAGCCACAGTTGAGCAAACCCTTGCTGTATGACCTTTAAGTCCACAAATTTGGCATTTGCGGCACTTCACACTAGCGTGATGATGAGGGCTACATTGGTTGCACAAGGGTGCAGTTCCGTTGTATGGCTTCCTAGCAGGGGGTTGAGCTGGTTGGTTGGGGATGGCTTGACCATTGTGAGCGACCACGGTGAAGTTCTGAGAAGCCTTTCGCTTCTTTGACTTCTTAGGGAATTGTTCATCCATGGTCTTTGATTCCTCGATTGGTTTCTTGGCTGATGGTGCTGTCACTTGGCTAGGTCTTGCCTGTTTTGGTGCAACCGCTGCGGGATTCTTTGAAGCTTTACGTTTCTTTGGTTTTGGTGAAGGTTTGGCTTCCGTCTCCTTTGGTGATTCTTGAGTGGCTTCATCCTGGAGACGATACATGGCAGTAGCTAATTCGACAGTCTTCAGGACTACTTCGCCTATTCGCTGGGCAAATTTGGCTGTCTGCTCGGTCATTTGAGCGTTGCTGAGAGGAAGAGACATTCTAGAAGGAAATGAAAGATATAGGAGGAAACAAATGAAATGTTATCGGCAAATAAAACAAGATGACAACGCATAGAAATTGCGATCATTAGTTTGTTACCTAAGGCAAACAAATGAGACGGTGACTAATCAAAGTAAGCGGGTCATATTAATGTATCGCGAAGACATGCTTTAGCCTATAAGTGGACACTCACCCCAAGAGTTCCCAGGTAAGAGTGACTGGTCCGATTATGTGGATTTTTACGAACACTCTAGCCTTAGATAGAAAACTCAAGGCATCCACTCTTCCAGATTGCACGTGTTCACACTATAAGACCCAAACTTTGACGAGGTTTTGAAAATTCAAAGGGGTTCAAAACCTTATAACAGAGGGTTCAAAATCTTACAATAGAGGGTTCAAAACCTAGTAATCAATCATCCTAGAACAGATGATTAGTTTTCAAAGCGGTTTTGAAATTTGTGTTCTTGTTGAGGTCGTCGCCTAAGGGTAGGTGACAGTATTGCTTTATGTCTAAACGCAAGTAAACTCGCGTTAGGGTCCTAGGAAGGTTATAGACTAGGTTAAAGCATTACTAATAACCTAATTCCCTATAACCATGAGCTCTGATACCAACTTTTCTGTCACACCCCAACCACGTAAAACAACAAAACGTGGCGGAAATGTCGGGGAGTGTTGTAACAGAATCATTGTCTCATAACACATGAAAATTAAAATATTGTTTTATTTATTAAAAGAGTTACAATGTCTTGACAATCAAAGAAATATAACATAAATAACTAGTCTTGCATCTTTTATTGTCACTAAGGCACACGTCCGCCTAAGTGTATCTTGATAAATCCTATGCATCATATCCTGAAACACATGTGAAAATAGGTACATCAGCATAAAAATGCCTGTGAGATACATAGGTTTTGTGAAAATAGATTTCATGACTTATGTTTAAGAAAATGTTTAGTCATGAACCTTGTAATTTGCTTTGTTTTGTAAATCATTTGAAAAGCAATAAGATCAGATGATATGTATAAATAAGAGAATAATGTATGGTTAAATGAATAACCAAGTAAAATGAGTTTGTATAAGATAAGTTGTTTTGTAAAACAATGTCTTGTGAAAAGTATGTTATTTGTATAAAATGATATATGTCTTAAATTGAAATATTTCAAATAACGCTACGATATGTAATACCATACAAACACTTATATACAGGAAGTACCAGCGGCGTATCCACCATGCTTGTATCATATTACACACGCCTCGTTACTTAAATCACTTATTCAAACCAAACCACCAAAGTAAAATGTTTATGTATAATCAAATGTCAAAATGTTGATGTGAAAACCATGTCTAATGTCTATGTCTAATGTAAATCATGAATTGTGTATGTAAATGTCAAAATGTTTATGTATGGTAAGTAAAATATATAAACTAAACCATATGTAAAATGCACAAAAACAAGGTATTGAAGTAAAACATGGTTTAAATCAAAGTTATGTTTTGTGAAAACAGGAAAGCATGAAAGTAACAAGTAGGCACATGTGTTTCACCCCAAAATGTTTAGAAAACAGTAAAAGAGGGGTCTATTTACTCACTTGAGATTGCTTAGTAGTCCTTGAGTAATAACCAAACAAAGCTAGAGATCACGGATATCAAACGGCACCTAATATAGGTAACTATGTTCATATACCGGACCTAAATCGGAAGATCGGATAGAATGGGGGCTTGTAAACCAAATGAGTATGAGAACTCATGTAATATGGTTTAACAAAGCCTACATACTAAAATGAAACCTCACCTAAGTGCTTACGACCCAATATGACCCATTTAGGTAGCTTAAGCTACTTTAACGCGTTGTTCGCGTTAAACGCTTTCGGACTGCTTAACGAGTCCTATGACAAGTAATATATGCCTTAACATGTCTAATATTGTTGTCAAATCAGTTTAGATACCAAAAAGTTATGTTACATATGCTTAATTACCAATTACACATGAAAAGGGTATTTTGGTAATTTACCTAAGGCATATAAACTACCTATCATACAACTACTTAACGAAGCGACCATAAGGTATAATCTCGGAAGGTTATTCCCTATATACTATGGTCACCTAATGTGTTTGGTCGGATCCTAATGATCGACCAAACGGGTCGGGTTCGAAAGTATAAGCGATTGTTTAGATCGCTTACCTTACGACCCTATATAAGCACTAAACTATAAGTGACGAGCTAAGCATGTTAAAAAATGCTTAACTAAGTTTAGAAAACAGGTTTGGTATCAAAACAAACGGTTTTGATACCTAAGAGTAGTTTGGTTACAAAATACGCATAAATGCGTATTTTGGCCGAAACTACGACTCGTCACTGAGCCTAGATAACGTGGTAATCAGTAGGTATAGTCGCTAGGGACTATAACCATCGTGATTACGCTCACGTTATGAAGTTCAAATGAACTTTGCATTTACCATAAACTGGTCAATGCAGAAAGTCAAACAAAGTTTGACTTTCGGACTCGAAAAGCGATAAAAGAACGAAGGAACACTTACAAAGGGTCCCCGCAAGATTTGATTCCAAGTAATCTCAGGTAGGAAGTGAGAAATCACAACCACTTAGAGAAAAACTCAGATCAAATGTGGGTTTTGCAATGAATGGGGTTGGGTATTTATAGTGTTCGGACCACCGTTAGGATCGTTTCTCATAACCCGTGATTGAATCACATCCCTACACTTGTTGGTAAGCTCATATGCAACATATTGGCCCCCATAAGCAGGAAACAACACTTGGAATTGGATTGGGAGTGCATAACAGCTGTTAACAGGCTGTTTAAACATTGAATTTGGTCTGGGAGTCTGACGCGGGCCGTGTAAGAGATCACCCTGGGCTTACGCGGGCCGCCTGGCCTTGTCTGATCAGAAATAACTTTGCCATTTTGACAGTTTTGGTCCCTGTTGGTGTTTAGGCTCATTTCCGACACTTATAAGGCCCGTAAAGCCAACTTTAAGGCCCTAAAATGATGCCTAAACATTGTGGACGTGAAAGATGCTCAAAAATATGCCGGATGTTGGATCGTTTGGTCGTACGATCGTGATGTTCGCTTAATTACGACGGAATGCGCATAAGCGCGAAAAACGATCCAAATGATGCGATGAATGGATTTTTCTCAAGCCAAACACTAAAATAAAATATTTTAGTTCTTACACAAATTTTTGGATGTCCGGATGTTTTCAGAACGTAAGCTATGCGCGAAAGTGCAAACTTGTGCACTTTTTGACGCTTTTAGTCCCTGAATGACCCAAAAGTTTATTTTTGCACACCGAACCCCTCAAATCCTATTTCTAAGCTATGTAAAGGATATTTATGGTATGTTTAACTTAGGTTCATGTTCCGGAATGTCTGTTATAGTTCAAATTGGCATACTTTCGCAGTTTGTCAACTTTAGTCCCTGTAAGCGATTTAACTTGATTTTGCCATACCAAAGCCTTCAAAACTTATTTCTAAGTTATGTAAAGGTTATTTAAGGTATGTTAAGCCTATTTCACTATTCCAGAGTGTTCTTTTCATTAAACGCGTTATATTTACGCATCAGTGCGCGTATAACCTTCCAGAAAGCGATTTAGAGCCCGAAATCGAACAATAATTGATATGTGTAAATGATACACATATTTATACAAATCCCAAGTATGAAATACAATATTTCATTAGTTTGGTATTTTTTTAATGGTTGAAGTGACCCAGGTGTCACATTCCTCCTTTGTTGAGCACTCAAATCTTTCATCACATACTCATTTGCAAGATTGTTATAAACCATGGCAAACCCTCTTTCTCCGCCGCAATGAAATCAACAGACTCGTGAAGGAATCTATCTCCTATCACCTCCTCATGAATCTCCTCCCTACTAGGATCCTCTAAACGCGAAAGATGGTCCGCTGCGACGTTCTCCGCTCCTTTCTTATCCTTAATTTCTATGTCAATCTCGGAAAGAAGGAGGATCCATCATATAAGACGAGGCTTAGCGTCCTTCTTTTGGAAAAGGTAACGCAAAGCCGAATGGTCGGTGAACACTATAGTCTTTGAAAGCACGAGGTAAGAACGTAACTTATCGAATGCAAACACTACGACTAAAAGTTCCTTCTCTGTGGTGGTGTAGTTTTCTTGGGCATCATTTAAGGTTTTACTCGCATAGTAGATCAGGTGAAAGTGGTTCTCCCGTCTTTGGCCCAAAACCGCACCGACCGTGTAGTCACTCGCGTCGCACATGAGCTCAAAGGGCAAGCTCCAATCGGGCGATATAAGAATGGGTGCACTCACGAGTTTCTCTTTAAGGAATTCGAACCCTTGTAGGCACTCCTTGTCGAAGACAAAAGGAACGTCCTTCTCTAAGAGTCGGGTCATGGGGCGAGTGAATTTGGAAAACTCTCTAATGAAGCGCCTATAGAAGCCTGCATGACCGAGAAAACTTCGGATCGATTTAACACTAGTCGGTGGAGGAAGCCTACTAATCGTATCTATCTTAGCCCTATCTTCCTCTATACCGGCTCTAGAAATCTTATACCTTAAGATAATACCCTCCGTCACCATGAAGTGACATTTCTCCCAATTTAACATCAACTTCGTCTCTACACACCTCCTCATTATCCTCTCAAGATTACCTAAACACTGATCGAAAGAATTACCATATACCGAAAAGTCATCCATAGAGACCTCCATCGAACTCTCTACCATATCTTGGAAAATAGCAATCATGCATCGCTGGAAAGTAGCCGGAGCGTTACATAATCCAAACGGCATGCGTCGGTATGCGTACGTGCCTTATGGACATGTAAAGGTTGTCTTCTCTTGATCCTTCGGTGCGATGGGGATCTGGAAGTAACGTGAAAACCCATCGAGAAAACAATAGAACTGTTGACCCGCGAGTCGCTCCAGCATTTGATCAATGAATGGAATGGAAAATGGTCCTTCCAGGTGGCGTCATTTAATTTTCGATAATCAATGCATACTCGCCAACCGGTGACCGTGCGTGATGGGATGAGCTCATTTTTCTCATTCAGGACGACTGTCATCCCCCCTTTCTTGGGGACGACTTGAGTAGGACTCACCCACGCGGAATCTGAAATCGGGTATATCAACCCGGACTCTAGTAACTTAATAACTTCCTTCTTCACTACCTCTTGCATGTTCGGGTTAAGGCATCTTTGCGGTTGCACCACCGGCTTATAAACCTCCTCCATAAGAATATGGTGCGTGCAAAAAGTGGGACTAATCCCCTTTATATTCGACAACCTCAATGCAATATGCCTCTTTGTGTTCTCTCAACACCTCAATCAATCTCACATTCTCCGCGTCCGTCAACTTAGAAGAAATGATGACGGGCATGTTCGGTTTCTCTCCTAAGAATGCGTACTCAAGATGTGATGGAAGGACCTTAAGTTCTAAAGGCGGTGGAAATGGTGTACTCTCATTACTAACCTCATTGAGTTCCAACGTCTCGGGAACCCATAACTCATCGCTCTCTTCTCACGGCTCCTCCTCTACCTCCTCATCAACAACTCCCTCACCTACCAAATCGGCCACACTAATGTACTCTAGACACATGATATGAAAGAGTTTAGAAAGTAAACGGAGTGACACGGCCCACTATCCTCATTTCTACCACTAGGGTGTTGCATGGCTCTATCGATCTCGAATGTGACAATCTCGTCACCCACATGAAGTGAAATCTTACCATCAAAGACATCTATAATTGCCTTTGGGGTTCGTAGGAATGGACGGCATAGAATAATAGGAACTCTCTCATCAGCCTCCATATCTAGAACAACAAAGTCTGCGGGAAAAACAAACTTATCAACTTTAACCAACAGATTCTCTACGATCCCACGAGGATACTTGATATAGGGTAAAATACACATATTTGTCCCGTGTAAATTGTATACTTTTAGTTTACTTTTTATCTATTATTTTTAGTTTTAGTATTATATTATATTATATCGTGTTTTGGCAGGTCCTGGTGCAAATGGAGCGAAAACGAGTAATAAATAAATAACCAGGCAGTTGAGTAGAGTGAGCCGCCAGCAACGGAATTAAAATTGCCGCATGAAGCTTGGACTACTAAGATACCCATCAAAAGCTGTTGCCAATCCATATATTATAAAGAAAAAGGCTGCTAATGATAATGGAGTATATATACATATGAACACCGCCAATTTGAAAAAGAAAAGTATTATTGGGGTTGAGTTGGACGACAAGAGAAAATAATCATTCTGGAGATGAACCTTTATGACATTGGGCCGTGATAAATTAGCGCCCAGCGAAAATAATTGACATTTATGATTTTGGGCCTATGAAACAATCTTGGACGAAAAGTATATTAATTTGGGGGACATCATTCTGAAGATAGACATCATTCGATTGGCTAGAGAATATCAAATCAGAGGCCACTTTCTTGGGAGTAGACACATACGGATAGGGACGCACGAAGACAAAAACAACAGAAGCCGCACATCAGACGGCTGGACATCAGAGACGACATCTGGAGGCTGTTTTGAAGGCTCAGGAACGTTCGGGAAGCCAAGGAATCATCTAGGGAGCTCGGGAACATTCGGAGTTGAAGATTTCGGGTTCTATAATTCCGTTTATCTTTCGGTTTCGTTTATTCTTTGGTTTTTAATGATGAATTCTGAACTTATATTGATTGTTGCTATGATTGTTGACATGATTATTGGCTAAACTTTCCGTACTACCTAGGTTATGACAATAGCTTAATAAAGTTTGTTTCTTTATTCGATTTTTGTCGTGGTTGTGGATCTTTCTTGTACTGTAAAAGCTATGGATTTCTAACTTGGTGCGTATGTGTGCTTGTGATTATTCTATTATTGTTTGTTGCTTCGTTCGATTCTTGGTGACGGTCTTTATCACGGAATAGGGTCGAGCTAGGGTTCTTGATTTAGGTGACGGTCTTTATCACATAATAGATCATTAATTCTTTAGGGTGAAAACGCGTAAGTAACCTTAGAAGTAATATTCGGTAATTTAATAAAATCAAGTGTGCTGCTAAACTCGTCTAGGTTTGGTTATAAGTCCTTAACATTCCATAGTCTATTAAGCTAAGATTAGAACCCGTAGTCGCTTTAGACGTTCGCGCGGCAAAGTAGAGCGTCTTATATAGGCACTTTCAAGAAACTAGAGGACGGAAAAGAAATCTAGAAAACCGGTAAGCGTAACAGCCTAGGTAGTGCCACAAGAATCGCCTTGAGAGTGTTCGAGGGGCTTAGTGGTGTCTTAATAGGTTTAGCATCTTAAGATCCCTGTTCCACACCACAAAATCATCGAATAGAGATCCATTCTGAGTTTAGCTTGCGTCTAGCCTAGGTAGTCTTCATTCTTCACTGGTCAGAGTCTTCGTCTAAATTCGCGTTAGTCTTTTAGCTAATCTAGTTTCGTTATTTGCATTCTTAGGATTTTTAGAAAACCCCCCCATCAATAAACAAATGGTTAAGTCGTGTCAGTTTAAGTCTAGATAGAGTCGTTAGCGTGGTCAGTAGAGTCTCTTGGGTTCGATACTCGGACTTCCTTAGGCTATACTTCATCGATCGGTACGCTTACCGGTTGTGTGATTTAGGGTTTAGAGAGTCTTAGTTTTATAAATTTAAAACTTAGAGAGTCTAGATTTAGGGTTTAATTTAGTTAATTTAGTTAAACCACTTTTAGCACATCAAGTTTTTGGCGCCGTTGCCGGGGACTCTTGGCGATTGCGTTCATTGGCTTCGATTGGACTTAATTGACATAATCTGTGCTACTTGTATAGTTGTGTAATTTTTTTTAGTTAGTTTTCCTTTATTCTCTCTACCTTGTTCTGCTTTTTCTACTCTCTTAATGGCAGGTGATTCTATTGATCTGCATATCTCTGATGATGAGTCTTATCCCACCGTACCAATATGGGATTTGTCAGATGAAGAGGATGAGGAAAGTGAAGATGATCTGCTTTGGGAGAGAGAATTTGCGGATGAGTTAGAGGGTTTGCCTGAAGATGAAGAAGTAGGTACATTTGATCCGGAGGGGGACCTTGTATATTTAGAAGCTTTACTTGCAAGAAACCCAATGACGAACATCAAAAAAGAAGAAGTGGTGGTGGAAGAGGAAGAACACCACAGCTGGCCCGTGGTTCTGATAACGAATGCGAGCCAAAGTTCAAAATCACGGGAGAAGGCAATGAGAAGGACACCTGGGATAGCGTTTCAGTGGCTCCTGCCAGGTAATTTCAAATTTTGGTGTTCTAACCCATTAAAAATTTTAAAATCATTTTATAATTCCACTGCAAAATTTTTAAATGTTTATGAGGACCGGGTGGAATTAAATGGGCTAGATAGGGTTCAGATCAAAGAGAAGCCTCCTGATTAAATTCAAGTGTGGGGAGGTTTTGTAGAGTTTGTATAGAGTCGTAGTTTTTGTATATCGAGTCTTTGCTAGTAGTTTTGAGTCATTTTTTTTAGTCGGTATTGCTTTGGTTTTTGCTTGTTTTTGTTTATGCAGGTTTGAATATGTACCACCCGTACTCAATCTCCATTCGGGTGATTTTGGAGCTGCTTTTCAAATTTCAGGCATTTATCGAGTGTACCAGTTGGAGTCAAGCCGATCGCGAATGAAATGCTATACGATCGAGCTGGATTGGACGAGAGTTTTGGAGCATCCGCGCGAATTAAACCAGCTAAGTCCTTTCTGATTTGCCCTTGGTTTTTTATTTCTTATTTATTTTTAGTTTTTTGAGTCGGTTTCCATCCTACATTGAGGGCAATGTAGAGTTTAAGTGTGGGGATGGAAACTATCGTTTAGTGTCTAGTTAGTGAGTCTTGAGTAATAAAAATTAAAAAAAAAATCGAAAATTCAAAAATCCAAAAAAATTAAAAAATTAGAAAAATGTCTTTTGAAATAAGAAGTTTGCAAAATAAAAACGGAAAATGATAGAAAAGTTGGATTTTTGTTCGGGTTCAAATAATGATAATAGGAGATTAAAATAATCGTGCTTGTGTCTAGTTTGGGATGCGCGGGTAGGCTCGGTTCGGTTCTAGGTTCCTTTGATTTAAAATATACCTAATTGTCGGTTTACTAGTGGGTTCTCATCTAGGGAGAGTGGGGAAATTGAAACCGCCAAAAATAGTATAAGGGATGCCGTTATAAGCTAAGATCGTTAGAGTTTTTAGTCATTATCTCGCTGAAAAAAAAGGGAAAAAATAGAATAAAAAGTGAGCTAGAAACTAAATGAAAGTAACACAGGTCTATGTAATCCGAGTTGGGGATAGCGACTCTACAGCCGGAATGCCTCTGGGATGTGTGAAATCGACTTGCCGAATAAAAGTACCGAAACCTAAGTAATTTGTGGTTGGGGATAGCGACTCTACAGCCGGAATACCTTTTGGTTAGGGAAAGCATCGTCTAGACTCACGAACGAAAGAAAGAAAAAAAAATAGAAAAAGAAAAAAAATAGATTTGATTTTAAACTCTCTGGATCTTGGTATAAGGCGGTTAGGAAATAACCCAGTGGTTGTTCCTTTTGTCCTATAAGCTTGAGGGGGGATTAGGTGGACTTGCGATTCTTAGCGTGAGGCCCTAGGTGGATTGACCGAACTTGAACTAAATTGCATGATAAGGGCTTGGAACCGGGTTGGGTTTAAGAGGATCAATATACTTGCAATCGCGGCTAACACGAGTTTTGGTTTTAATAAAATAATTTAAGTTTTTGGCCCGTTCGACTATTCCGACTATGATTCCGTTTGCATAATTCTTTTTTCGGGGACGAAAAAAGGTTAAGTGTGGGGATATTTGATATAGGGTAAAATACACATATTTGTCCCGTGTAAATTGTATAGTTTTAGTTTAGTTTTTATCTATTATTTTTAGTTTTAGTATTATATTATATTATATCGTGTTTTGACAGGTCCTGGTGCAAATGGAGCGAAAACGAGTAATAAATAAATAACCAGGCAGTTGAGTAGAGTGAGCCGCCAGCAACGGAATTAAAATTGCCGCATGAAGCTTGGACTGCTAAGATACCCATCAAAAGCTGTTGCCAATCCATATATTATAAAGAAAAAGGCTGCTAATGATAAAGGAGTATATATACATATGAATACCGCCAATTTGAAAAAGAAAAGTATTATTGGGGTTGAGTTGGACGACAAGAGAAAATAATCATTCTGGACATGAACCTTTATGACATTGGGCCGTGATTAATTAGAGCCCAGCGAAAATAATTGACATTTATGATTTTGGGCCTATGAAACAATCTTGGACGAAAAGTATATTAATTTGGGGGACATCATTCTGAAGATAGACATCATTCGATTGGCTAGAGAATATCAAATCAGAGGCCACTTTCTTGGGAGTAGACACATACGGCTAGGGACGCACGAAGACGAAAACAACAGAAGCCGCACATCAGACGGCTGGACATCAGAGACGACATCTGGAGGCTGTTTTGAAGGCTCGGGAACGTTCGGGAAGCCAAGGAATCATCTAGGGAGCTCGGGAACATTCGGAGTTGAAGATTTCGGGTTCTATAATTCCGTTTATCTTTCGGTTTCGTTTATTCTTTGGTTTTTAATGATGAATTCTGAACTTATATTGATTGTTGACATGATTATTGGCTAAACTTTCCGTACTACCTAGGTGAAGATACATGTCCGAGGCCGGACATGATCCATGGGACGAACAAGACTCCACTTGGACGGACATCCGAAACATGTCCGTTCCGTATCCCGAACCTCCGAAGATGAACCTCCATTCAAGTGCGTCTGGACGGATGATGTCATCTCAGTTGACTACTATAAATACCCCATCAAGTACAAAGCCAAGTACGATTTTCTGAACCTTCGTCCTTACTTTCTCTCTCTACTTTCTCTCTCTACCAATACTTATCCTCACGCCGGAGGGTGGTCGCAGAGGGGCCCTCCCATCTCTGCGGCGAGCCTAACGGTTTTCTGTTTTGCAGGACTGTTCCCCAAGTTCTCACAAGATCCAAACCCTCGTTTACAGGCTTCGGCCTAAATACGATTCTTTGGTTCTTCAATTGGCGCCATCCGATCTCAAAGCTCTTAGTCCTTCACTCTGGTGAATTTCTTGAGCAAAGAACTGACAAATGGCGGCCTCAGGTTCTGTGAATCTGGGATCTACAACTGTTAGTACACAAACTACAGCACCAGCAAGTAACGTTTCCATAACCTCAGATGCTTTAAGCTCAGGGCCGGGAACAACCTTGCCATTTGTTATAATCCCTACTTCGCAAACATCTGAGTTTGATGCGGAGTTTCTCTCCAAAAATGCAAGTCTTTTGCGGCAATTGAAAGCACAGCAGGCCAGAGATGAACAAATCCTCGGTTTACGAACCAGGTTGTTTCAAGAAGAAGCTTCGGTAAGGACCATGGGTCCTACAATGTTTACCTCTCCTACTTTTTCCACAGTTGTCACCTCGGAAATTCACACTGGGAACGTCCAGGGTTCGTCCGGACCATCGCCAGCAATGGCAATACGAAATGAAGCACAGATGGACGTAGTTAATGATCCGGAACTCACCAAACCGTATCACCCAGTTTCCATGACTGCCAAGTCAAAGTTTAGTGCCCGCATAACGCACGCCAAGCTTCCTCCGAAGCTCAAAATGCCAACTACAGTAAAAAAGTATGATGGTACAACCGATCCAGATGATCATATGTTCGATTTCGACGGAGCCGCACGAGTAGAACAGTGGCCGATGCCAGCGTGGTGTTTCATGTTCGCGCAAACACTAACCGGAGCTGCTCAAGTGTGGTTTGATGCGCTGAATGAGGGGGAGATCAACGATTTTGAAGAGTTTCGGAGATTATTTCTCCAAAATTTTAGCCAGCAAAGGCACTACTCCAAAGAAATCACCGAAGTTCACAACATTCGGAGAAAGGACGGAGAATCTTTGGATAGTTTCATCGACCGGTTTAACCGGGAGAGTATGCAGATTAGCGGAGTAGTTGATCAGCTGAGGATCTCCGGATTTTGTCACGGAGTCCGGAACAATCAGTTGGTCGAAAAATTACACGAAAATCTCCCAAAGACAATGGAGGTACTCATGGAGCGAGCTAGAGCTTTTGCTCGAGGCAAAAACGCATGTAACCCAGCTCCGGAGTCAGATCACAAGATGTCTTCTTGGAAGAAAAATGGTGGGTCGGTGTTCGATAAAACCCCATCTGGGAATAGGGGACGATCGCACCCCTACAGCAGGAATGACAGACCTCCACGCGGAAGAAGTTCTGGGTCAAGGTTTTACAACTTATCAGACCTTTCCAAAACCCCCAGTGAAATTCTCAGTGCGGAAGGGGCAAATTTCCCTGCTCCACCAAAACTCCGAAACCCGGGTGATAAGAATTCCAAGAAATACTGTGATTACCATCATGCTCGAGGTCACAATACAGATGATTGCTGGTCCCTGAAACAAGAAATAGAAAAAGCGGTGCGATCCGGAAAGCTGTCGCATCTAGTGAAGGAAGTAAAGGAAGGAAAATCTTCGGGAAATTCGGGAGATAATCCGAACAACCAGCCAACGATTTGTATGATCAGAAGAGCAGATAATCAAGGCATCAAGCGATCCAGTCACCACATGGCCGCTTGGATGCAGCAGCCCATTGCTTTTCCTCCTATCAATCCGGAAGAAATCAAGGATGGACCAATCATAGTGTCTGCAATCATAGCAGGTCACAAAGTCCGGAGGATTTATGCCGACAGCGGAAGTGCCACCGAAATCATGTATAAGCAGTGTTTCCAACAACTAGCTCCACAGACGAAGGCAAAATTGATCCAAGTTTCAATGCCGCTGGTAAGTTTCTCCGGAGAGGTAGTACAGCCCATAGGGCAAATTACCTTACCAACAACGTTAGGAGACAGAAGTTTGGTCCGAACAGTCAGCTTGACGTATCTGGTAGTAGAAGCAAGGTCCGTCCATAATGTTATTCTAGGAAGGCCCGGTATGTGTGCCTTTGGTATCATCAGTTCTACCATTCATGGATCGTTAAAATTCCCCACCGAAGCAGGAGTGGCAACCCTACACTCCGAATCAACGATCTGCATAGCCGAAATACGACAGAGCAAGGGTACTGACAAGCCTCCGAATCTCCTCACAGAAGAATGGGCCATGCATCCGCACTTCCCAGAGCAAAAAATTGCAGTCGGAGCGCAACTTCCTGAACGAACTAAAAAGAAGTTGTGGAAGCTTTTATCTAATTCTCTTGATGTATTCGCCTGGCAAACCTCCGATATGGTGGGAGTTCCTCAGTGTTTGGCCGAACATAAGTTGAAAGTGTCGCATTCGGCAAAGCCAGTAGCTCAAAGAAAAAGAAACATGGCTCCAGCCCGAAACAAAGCAATCTCCGAAGATGTACGAAAGTTGTTAAGTGCCGGAATCATCCGAGAAGTACGCTACCAGACCTGGGTTTCTAACCCAGTGATGGTAACCAAGAAAGATAAAACCTGGAGAATGTGCGTAGATTTTTCCGATTTAAACAATGCATGTCCGAAGGATTGCTATCCCTTACCAGAGATCGATCTAAAGATTGATTCCCTTTCCAGCTTCCGTCTTAAATGCTTCTTGGATGCATACAAAGGCTATCATCAGATTCAGATGGCTTTGGAAGACGAGGATAAGACAGCGTTCGTAACCAATGAAGGGCTTTTTTGTTATACCAAAATGTCGTTTGGATTAAAAAACGCCGGAGCCACGTATCAGAGGTTGATGGATAAGGCATTCAAGGACCAGATCGGAAGGAATTTGGAAATTTATGTGGACGATCTGGTCATAAAAAGTCAAGCCAAAGATAACATGATTGATGACATACTTGAAACCTTCACCAGGCTTCGGAGTATCAATCTTAAACTTAATCCCAAAAAATGCTCCTTCGGTTTAGAAGAAGGAAAGTTTCTCGGTGTATGGATAACCCAGTCCGGAATCAAGGCACATCCAGACAAAATCAAAGCGGTAGTCTCCATGCAACCTCCCAAAACTGTCAAAGAAATTCAGTCGTTAAACGGAAAGCTCGTTGTTCTTCATCGTTTTGTTTCAAAAGCGGCTGATCGCTCTATTCCCTTCATGAATGTGTTGAAAAAACGAACGGGAAAAGGCCAAATAGAATGGACACCGGAAGCCGATTCGGCATTTCAGGAGCTGAAAGTTTATCTTGGATGCTTGCCCACCTTAACCGCCCCAATTACTGGAGAAACTGTCACGGTATACCTCTCCGCCTCTCATTTTGCTATAAGTGCAGTACTCGTAGTGCACCGGAATCAAGCACAAATCCCGGTCTACTATGTAAGCCGCATCCTGAAAGATTATGAAACCCGGTACCCGATGATCGAAAAGTTAGCACTTGCTTTGGTACATGCCTCTAGACGCCTCCGAAGATACTTCCAAGCTTTCAATATAGAAGTACAGACTGATCTCCAGATCCAACAAATTCTTAGAAAGCCAGAGGTCTCCGGACGTCTCACTAAGTGGGCAATTGAACTCAGCGCTTTCGATATCACCTATCGTACCAGAGGACCGGTGAAAGGCCAGGCGGTGGCAGATTTCCTCACGGAGGTTCCGACCGGAGAGAGCACCAAAGAAAAATCCGCCCTACCAAGGGTATGGAACTTATATACGGACGGAGCCTCCAGTAAAGAAGGATCGGGGGCAGGGTTAATCCTTATAGATCCAGAAGGGATAGAGTACACTTATGCTTTACGATTCGAGTTTAAAACTTCAAACAATGAAGCAGAGTACGAGGCTCTCCTTGCAGGTCTCCAAACCGCGGCCAAAGCCGGCGCAACCTCCGTATTAGCACATGTTGATTCATTGTTGGTAGCTAATCAAGTCAGCGGAGAGTACGAAGCCCGAGAGGATAACATGGTTCGGTATCTCCAGCAAGTTAATAGTTTAATATCCTCTTTCGACTCTTGCAAGATAGTACACATACCGCGGAGCAAAAACAAAAAGGCCGATGCCTTGAGTAAACTCGCATCCGTAGCATTTTGTCATCTATCAAAAGAAGTCTTAGTTGAAACCTTGCAAGCCCCGGCCATCCAGCAGACGGAGTCGGTCATGTCAGTCTCTGTGGTAGAAAAATCCTGGATGACTCCGATTGTGGATTACTTAAAAGAAGGAACGCTCCCAGAAGACAAAGCTCAGGCTCGGAAGTTAAAGGTCAAAGCGCTGCAGTATCAGATCCATAACGGGCAACTTTACCAAAAGACCTTTTTAGGTCCGCTCTTAAAGTGCTTAACGCCAGAAGAAGCCAGCTACGTCATAAGAGAAATCCACTGGGGAATATGCGGCATTCACGCCGGACCAAGGATGGTTATAGCTAAAGTAACGAATGCCGGATATTTCTGGCCGGGTATGCATCAGAGCGCAGTAAACGAACTTCAATCATGTGAAGACTGCCAGCGGCACGCTCCCATTAGCCATCGAGCCAAGAACAATCTCGTTCCGGTAACATCGGCATGGCCTTTCCAGAAATGGGGGATTGACATTGTGGGTCCTTTCCCCGTTTCCACCGGAGGGGTGAGGTTCCTATTGGTTGCCATTGATTATTTCACAAAATGGGTCGAGGCCAAACCCCTCCGGACCATCACAGGGGAGCAAGTGCTGAGGTTTGTCTGGGAAAACATAGTGTGTAGATATAGAATGCCGATGTGCATAGTTAGTGATAACGAAAAACAGTTCGCCGAGAAACCATTCAAGGCATGGTGTGAAAGAATGTGCATTGAACAAAGTTTTGCTTCGGTTTCCCATCCCCAAGCCAACGGGCAAGTAGAAAGAGCCAACCGCAGCATTGTGGAGGGCATTAAAAACGCTTGGGGAAGGAAGGCGTCTCATGGGCGAATGAACTCCCGCACGTCCTATGGGCCCACCGAACAATGCCGAAGACGAGCAATAGGGAAACTCCCTTCAGCTTAACATACGGCACCGAAGCAGTTATTCCCGCTGAAGTAGGGATACCTACCCCCCGCATGCAGCTGAGTCAGGAAGAAAATGAACAGGAACTCCTTCTGAACCTGGATCTAGCCGAAGAAAGGAGAGAGCTCGCGGCGATCCAAGAGGCGAAATATAAACAAGAATTGGAAAAGCATTACAACTCAAAGGTGAAGGAGGTCCGGTTCAAAGTTGGGGACTACGTCATGCGGAGTAATGAAGCGAGTTTAGTAGAAGGTACCGGAAAAATGGCACCAAAGTGGGAAGGCCCCTACCTTATTAACACCGCAGGAAGGGACGGTGCATATACACTCAAGAAAATGGACGGAACCATCATACCACGCACATTGAACGGAGTTCACTTAAAGAAGTGTTTTCTTTAGGAAATTTCTTATGTTAAAATAAGATTGTAATACGGAAGCCACGGCCTCCGTCACCCTTTTTTATTACCTTGTAAAAGCGGATGGTTTTTCCCGCACTGAACAATTTATGAATTCCAAGAACCGTGGAAGGGTTTACCCGCGGAGTACACAAATGTTTTTACTATGTGCTCGGAGAAATATAACTCCGAATATGAAAAACAGAATGATAAAATTTTCTATCATCAAACAACGTTGCAACACAAGTATAATCTTCGGCCGAAATAGGGATGCTAACCCTAAAAGGAAGGAATGAACTGGTTCCGTTCATATTCTTTCCTTCATTTAAAAATTATCCTGGAAGGTTAAAACAAATCGGATCCGTATTTTTAAAAAAATGAACGTTCTGGAAAAATAAGAAATGTAAAACACATAACATGGACGCATGAATACACAAGTGTTTACATCAAAAAACTAACCGGACTTGTATAAACCGGAAGTTACATAATTATACACAGGATAATTGTTCAAACATCAGTAAAAACATCATTACATTCATCCGAAACAAGGTGCATGCCCCAAATTACCGGACATGTCCACCTTCCAAAAAGAACTAAATCAACTATAAACTTCCAAGGTGCATACCCCAAGAAGCCGGGCATGTCCACCTTACTCGTTCGGAGAATCATCATTTGCGAAACGTAGAGCTTTTTTGATGTCGGAAAGGGGCGCATCGCTAAGCTTCGGAAGATCCTCTATCACCGGGAACGTAAGGGTATCAAAGCAAGCAACCGCTGTTTTAAGCTCCTCCGTAGCTTGACGATTCAATAGCGGAACATCTTTATAAGGGGTCCTTTTCTGCAAGGCATGTACATAACCAGCATGCAGACCGGAGTTGATTCCCACCGCGCTCATTGCATTATTAACTCCAGCCACCGCGGCAGTCATCTCCTTACCTTTATGGATGTTCTTCGCCAAAAGCTTGGCTCCCTCCGAAAGCATCCAGACTTTTGTTTCTTGAAGATCGTTCACTTTAGCTCTCAGAGAAGCATTCTCCGCCTCCATATTCTCTTCACGGCCTTTCATCTCCTCAATGCGGTCCTTTAAATCAGCTTCCCCTGATTTAAGCGCATCCCGCTCTGGAAAAAGTGTTAGAAAAACAAGAGAAATAAAGAGACAATCAAACCGGAAAAAAGACGTACCAGCCATCATGCTCTCATAAGCAAGACGAGCCTTGTTAAGAGAATCCTCCATCTTCGCTGAAACTATCTTGTGCTCTTCATCCTTCTGCTTCATCGATCCGGAAAACGCTTTGAACTCCGAAGAAATCTTATCCCTGTCTTCTGCAGCAGCAGCAGCAGCCGCTTGGGACGATTGATTCTGAGCAATCAAAGAATTAACCTTCTCTTGCTGAGTTTGAAGATCCTGGGTCAATCGAGCTATCTTCTTTTCCGCCTCCGGACTCCTCTGAACTTTGCGCTTCAGAGAACGAGCTTCCTTCTCCAGATTCTCCCGTACCGACTCCGCTTCCACCCACCGACGATATAGCTCCGTCACAAAAATAGTTGACTGGGCTTGGTTAGTCAAAACTGCAGCCCCAAGATCTGGGTTCTTCATCTTTCGGCTCCTAGCATGATCTATCGGAGTGTTTATATTAAAAAGCATAGTCCGGGCAACCAAAGTATCCATCACCGAGTCTTTGTTCCGGATGTCCCAATCAGGAATAAACTTTTCTTCAGCAGTTGCTGGATCGATATCCATATCATCCGAAAACAAATCTGCATATCGAAAAAAGGACAACAACTCAGGCCCGAACCAAGATGAAGGGAGAGAAGACACTTGGTCTTCCTCATATTCGATAAAGCGGTCCGGACCTAAAGAAGAGTCCAGCATCGTACCTGAAAAAGTTACCACCTTAGGTTCGCCATGAGCTATCCCCTTCTCCTTGCTCGAAATCTCCGGAATCTCCATCTCCATATTTTCAATCTCAGTACTTGGAATAAAACCACCAGAAAAGGTAGGGGTCGGTTTGTTGCGAGCCAACGCGGCCTCCTCCCTAGAAAATCTACCCCCGGTAAGATGTTCGTCCAATTCTGCCATGACTTTACCTTCGGAATGAGAATCCTTCTTTGATTTCTTTGACTGAGGCAAGGGAAGAGGATCGGTAGAACGTATCAGCATCGTCTCAGTCTTCCTTTTACGAGAGCGAACTTTTAAATCCACGCCCGGTGCAATACTCTTGCTTTTCAAAGAAGGCCGATATTGAAGGGCCTCATCTAAATTGCGTACCTCTGCATCATCATCCACGTCGTCAAGGATGGATCTCTTGACAGACTGGGATCCGGACGAACCAACAGCTTCTTTCGTAGATTTCGGAGTGGAAGAAGCGGTCTCCGCAGCAACTTGTTCAGGCATGTCTTGAGGAATAGAAGAAGTTGCTTCGGCAGCAGATGGCCCGGTCACATTCGGGTTCACCAGTGGGCGGATCGGATGAGCCGAAGGTGCTACCTGTGTCATCAATGGAACATCCCCTTCACCCTGTTCCTCAAAATCAAAATAAAAAACATCCGCGTTTGGAACTTTTAGAGCATCAAGTAAAGACATTGCGGCACCTGCATCTCCAAAATAAAAAGAAAGTTAGCAAAACAAACAAAAAGTGGTGACCGAAGGGGATGTAAAGGGCCGGAACTTACGATCACGCTTTTGGCGAATAATCGGCCACTCCCTATCCCCTCGGGCCCAGGAAAAACTGACTCGACCTAACCAAAGTAAATGCTCGGAAAGGGGACGGATGGGAGATTTATGCTCAATCAGGGCATGAACAAGATTTTCATTAAAGACAAAGTTTTCATCAAGATCGAAGGACATCGTCTGATCTTTAAAACGCCACCTCATATCCTCCGGAAGACAATGGTCGTCCAGCTAGAAAAAATTGTCCTTCCAATTTTTAAGGCTAGACCGCTCGCCGGAGGATGGAGAAGGGACATTCTTTCGGTGCGTGAATGTATACCAATCTCCGGCCGAAATAAACTCATAAAAATACCGAAAAACATTCAGGTCCGGCTTCTGATCTAAGGCTCGGCAAGAAATTTCAAAATGATTAATACGGCTGAGACCGAAGGGGTTAACTTGACAAATGTGAACCCTAAAAAATTGTAAAACCCTAATCAAAAAGCGAGAGAAAGGGACCCTATAATTCGCGAAATTGCAGACGCGAGTATAAAAGGGAAACTTCCCTTGACGGAATGGATATATAGCTTCCCTCTCGGAAGGAAGAACCGGGTAAAGATCTAGGGGAATCCTATAATCTCTAATGAACTTATCCAACTGCCGTTGGGTAAGCACGCTCACGCTCTCCGAAAGATTCTCCTTACCAGGAGCCATAACTTAAAAAAAAAAAAAAAAGAACAAGGACGCACCTTTTTCTTTGAAGAAGAAGAAGAAGAAATTAAAGAGGATAAATAGCAGAGAAGATGGAAGAAGAGAGGAAAAAAGGTAAAAATGAAGTGGTAAAAATCAAATTTATAGAAAAAGTAAGTCGGTTGGGGGCCCATCATGTCAACCGTCACTTCCCACGATTCCCAACACGGGTTCCGCTACCGTCACCAGTAGGTGACTGACGGTCAAGAAAATGAAGGTCACCCACACCACTCAAAATATGCCACGTCATCAAATCAAGACCACTCCCGCGGTGACACGTCATTCGAGTAGGACAAAAAAGCTTGAAATTATAG
Source organism: Helianthus tuberosus (assembly GCA_030545235.1). Classification (NCBI taxonomy): domain Eukaryota; kingdom Viridiplantae; phylum Streptophyta; class Magnoliopsida; order Asterales; family Asteraceae; genus Helianthus; species Helianthus tuberosus. The sequence goes on from CM060426.1 coordinate 94,684,162, forward strand.
TTTGCTAAGTTTTTACAAAGACTTACCAAACTGGGGGACTTGAAGATACATGTCCGAGGCCGGACATGATCCATGGGACGAACAAGACTCCACTTGGACGGACATCCGAAACATGTCCGTTCCGTATCACGAACCTCCGAAGATGAACCTCCATTCAAGTGCGTCTGGACGGATGATGTCATCTCAGTTGACTACTATAAATACCCCATCAAGTACAAAGCCAAGTACGATTTTCTGAACCTTCGTCCTTACTTTCTCTCTCTACTTTCTCTCTCTACCAATACTTATCCTCACGCCGGAGGGTGGTCGCAGAGGGGCCCTCCCATCTCTGCGGCGAGCCTAACGGTTTTCTGTTTTGCAGGACTGTTCCCCAAGTTCTCTCACAAGATCCAAACCCTCGTTTACAGGCTTCGGCCTAAATACGATTCTTTGGTTCTTCACTAGGTTATGACAATAGCTTAATAAAGTTTGTTTCTTTATTCGATTTTTGTCGTGGTTGTGGATCTTTCTTGTACTGTAAAAGCTATGGATTTCTAACTTGGTGCGTATGTGTGCTTGTGATTATTCTATTATTGTTTGTTGCTTCGTTCGATTCTTGGTGACGGTCTTTATCACGGAATAGGGTCGAGCTAGGGTTCTTGATTTAGGTGACGGTCTTTATCACATAATAGATCATTAATTCTTTAGGGTGAAAACGCGTAAGTAACCTTAGAAGTAATATTCGGTAATTTAATAAAATCAAGTGTGCTGCTAAACTCGTCGCGGAAAGGCTCGAGGGTATTAATAGGTCTAGGTTTGGTTATAAGTCCTTAACATTCCATAGTCTATTAAGCTAAGATTAGAACCCGTGGTCGCTTTAGACATTCGCGCGGCAAAGTAGAGCGTCTTATATAGGCACTTTCAAGAAACTAGAGGACGGAAAAGAAATCTAGAAAACCGGTAAGCGTAACAGCCTAGGTAGTGCCACAAGAATCGCCTTGAGAGTGTTCGAGGGGCTTAGTGGTGTCTTAATAGGTTTAGCATCTTAAGATCCCGGTTCCACACCACAAAATCATCGAATAGAGATCCATTCTGAGTTTAGCTTGCGTCTAGCCTAGGTAGTCTTCATTCTTCACTGGTCAGAGTCTTCGTCCAAATTCGCGTTAGTCTTTTAGCTAATCTAGTTTCGTTATTTGCATTCTTAGGATTTTTAGAAAACCCCCCCATCAATAAACAAATGGTTAAGTCGTGTCAGTTTAAGTCTAGATAGAGTCGTTAGCGTGGTCAGTAGAGTCTCTTGGGTTTGATACTCGGACTTCCTTAGGCTATACTTCATCGATCGGTACACTTGCCGGTTGTGTGATTTAGGGTTTAGAGAGTCTTAGTTTTATAAATTTAAAACTTAGAGAGTCTAGATTTAGGGTTTAATTTAGTTAATTTAGTTAAACCACTTTTAGCACATCAATACTTAACCGAACGGTCGGCCAAGGACAATGACATACGCGTGGGCATAAGCTCTCCTAACCCTAGCTTCTCATAAAGAGAGAATTGTTGGTGCATATGTCTGTCGACTTCATCTTGTATCGAGTCATGTGTCTAGATAGGATAAACCAGTGCTCAGTATACTAGAAATTTGGGTTTTAGTGATGTTGGATCAGTTCGCACGAACTGGAAAAGGCCAGTTCGTACGAAATGGCCAAGTGTCCATTTCGTACGAAATGGGTCTTGTCCATTCCGTGCGAAGTGGTGCTTCCTATAAATACCTGAGTTCGTGTCTTCATTTGTAACTGTTGCTGATTCTAGAGCCGAAGTGCTGCTGACGTGTCATTTGATCTGTAATCGTGTTATATCAATAAACAAGACAATTAAAGTGATTCTGAGTGTATCAAACTGATTCAAAGTCGATACGTTTGTTTCCGCCTCTCGTATTGATTAGAACTCTTCTGAACGACTCATTTTGGTCGTGCATACGATCCTACATGTGGTATCAGAGCTCAGGAGGAAGAGTTCTTACCGAATTCAGCTTGATTTCATCAAAACTCTGACTTCTACACCTTCTTTTACAATATTTTTCAAAATTTAAAAAAGATTTTACGGTTAAAATGGATTGAATTTCACATATAACAAGCGAAACACTGTTTTAAACAATCCTTGAAAGAATTAGACCTAAAATCGACCTAAAACCTGATCAATTTGACAAAAATATGACCGATTGGGTGACATCAGCATCTCATTTCGCACGGATTGGGTTATATTGCATTCATTTCGCACGAATTGGACCATAGAGACATCATTTCGCACGAAATGGATCTCCATTTCGCTTGAAATTGCCAGTTCGTTTGAAAAGAGCCATTTTGCACCAAAATTCCATTTCGCACCAGCAGTTCACACGAGTTGACATTAGGTCCATTTCGTACCAAACCCAGTTCGCTTGAAATCATCCAGTTCATACCAAAGAAACCCAGTTCGTTTGGGGATTTTCAGTTCGTACCAAACTTTAATTCGTGTGAGATTTAGTTTGTTTGAAAGTCTGTTTTTGTGAACACTTGACATCGAAACATGGAAGAAGAGTTTTACAACGCGTTTGCTACTACTCCAGCTGCTCCAATCACAATGGCCGAAACTGTTGAAATAAAAAATGAAACAGGAACGTCTCAAAAGCCTCCAATGCTTATGTACATCGAGGATTTTAAAGGATGGCAAAACCGTTTTGAAACATGGGTGCAAGCTTATAAATTTGATGCATGGGTTTCATTGGACAAAGATTATGTCAAACCGAAATATGAACGTGGAAATGAAAAATCTTTAAGTGATTATTCAGCGGATGAGAAATTGAAATACACCAGTGAAAAAACGATGATTAGTATTCTCCAAGAAGCAGTAAAAGAAGATATCTTTGTTTTGCTTCAACATGAAGACACTGCTAGATCAATTTGGTTAGCGTTGTGTAACAAATTTAAGGGAAGCGCTGATATGATAAAAAACAAACGTGCATTACTAAAGAAGTCATTTGATATGTTTGTAGCTTTTGAAGATGAGACGACTAAGAAGACTATCGATAGATATTGTCATCTTGTTCAGGAAATGAGAAGATTGGAGATCAAGAAAGAAGACGATGAATGGGTTGATAAGCTTGCTGATACACTACCACAGAATAAATGGGGAACATATTTGTTGATTTTGAAACATATGAGAAAATCTGAAAGTATAAATTTGAGTAAGTTCATTCAGAAGATTGAAGAACATGAATTGGATGTTCAGAAAACTGCTATCATGAATAATCCAAATGCTCAACAGGATGTTAGTCTATACTACAGAGGAAGAAAATTTGAGACTACTCCGAGTCCGAAGATTAAGACTGCTTTCAGTGCTAATGGTTCTTCTGGAACAAATGTTAGCACTACAACTCAGAGTGGTGGATATTCGTCATCGTATTCAAGTTTTGATCCGAATTTCACAACACCAAGTCCTCAACGACAGAGTTCAACAAGTCTGCAATGCAATGTTATATTGAATATTCAAAATGGTCAAAATGTCTCTCCAGAAGTGGCTAAGCAACACATAGCATCACTTGTTACTATGTTAGAGTCTTATGAAAGCTTAGTTGCTGGAAGAATCAGAAATCCAATGCTTACTAAAGAGGATTATGACCAGATTGATTCTGAGGAACTTGAGTTGATGGACATCAAGTGGTGTTTAGCCAGTGCTGTAAGAAGAGTAGAAAAATTCAAACAAATCACCGGAAGAGATGATTTTCATGATGTTGCTACATCTCCGTTAGGATTTGACAAATCAAAGGTTACTTGTTTTCGTTGCAGAGAAAAGGGGCATTTTAAACGAGAGTGTACAAATAAAGAAGCAACCGGAAGACAAGATCCGTTTGGAAACAACGATTATCATCGAAAATCAATTTATCATCAGATTGCTCAACAACCTTCATCATCCCGTGCTATTGAAGATGGAAAGAAGAAAGCTTATCTAGTAAATCAAGATGATGAAAGATTGGCAGAGGGATTTAGCTGGGACAAATACGTTCCTGCTGATTCAACATTTGTTGCTCGAATCTTGGAAGAAGAGTCAATCAAATCTAAGCCAAAAAGAGAGAAGATTTTCAGATCATCAGAAAGTGATGAAGATACTGATGATGAGGAAGAGTATATTAATACAGCTAGACAAAATTTGGACTCATTTAGTTTTAATTTGTTTTTTGCAGATAAAATTGAGATGTTGAATAAGATAAAGGCTGCTAGACTGGAGAAAGAATTGGAAGCAAAAAGGATTGCTGAAGAACAGATTCAAGTTCAGATGGAAGCTGAAAAGGAAAAAGTTGAAGAAAATTCAACAGAAAAAGCCGGAGTTGAAGAAAGTGAAGTAAAAATAGAATTTGATGAAGAACCGATGAGTGAAAAGGTGATTGAGAAAATAGTTGAGAAAATTGTTGAAGTTGAAAAAATCATCGAAGTTGAAAAAATAGTCGAAGTTGAAAGATTATTGAAGTTGAAAAGATCGTTGAGATCACGAAACCTTGTCTGAAATGTTTGAAATCATGCAAAGATTGTGAGGAGAAAGACAAGAAGTATCGTGAACTAGAAGAGTTGAAAGAAAAATTGTTGTTTGATGAGAAGTATGTAAAAGAATCATATAATGTGCTGAACAGAACGGTTGATAGTTTGAACAAAACAAACCTTGAAATGGGATTTGCTTCAACGATGATGAGTTCAACATTAATGACAAAGCAGAAGGTCATCAATGAGTATATTGAAGATTGTGCAAAGCTGAAGCAGGATTTGGAACTCGAAAAGATTGAAAATGAGAGAATCAAACGATTGTTGCTGAGTTATACAACTTGTGATTATTTGATTGATAGAGTTTATCCTACTGTTGCAGGTCTTGAAGCTTTTCAAGATAAAAAGACAGAAGATATGGATATTGGTAAGAAACAAAGTGTCAAGTATAACAAGTGGCCGCCTCCGATCCGGGAAAGTTATTCTCCCAGAAAGCCAAATGAGGAACGATTAAAAAAGGCAGTCAATATAAAGCTAAAGTCTGAAACCATTGATGAGTTACCAGACAACATTAACGTCACATTCACAGCGTTTGACACTGATCATGAGTCTGAGTTATTAAAGAAAGTGGTCGATCAGGTGTTGGATATGGATGAAGAGTCAAAGTCGGAGTCTAAATCTGAAAGTTCAAGTTCATCAGACAAGAGTCCGAGTTCACCGGTCAAACGGGTTTACAATAAAGAATTTCTGATGTCGAAAAATAATTTGAAGGACGAAACATTCAAAGTAGCATATACTTTGAATGATTCTGACAAATTATTTTCTGATAAAGAATTTCCAATAAGAAGTGTCAAAACTGAAATGATAAACAAGGTTTTCAAATTAACAGAAATTAATATTTCTGAAATAAAAGATGTAAATCTTAATGAAAAACCAAAAAAGTACACTTCAAGAGTTCAACAAAGATGAACAAGAAAAAAGGTTACAGTTCTGGTTCTGGTTTTCAAAAGAAACCAAACCATAACGGTAATTTCAAAAAGAAGGGATTGGGTTTTATTCCACCTGAAAATTATAAAAATGAGAAAAATTATAAACCAAAAACTAAATTTGTTTCAGGTACAAGCTCAGAAGAAGAGAGGGAGAAACTGTTCAGGAAACAGTCAAATCAAGAGTTTCTCGCTGAAAAGAAAAAGAATATGTTGAAAAAATCTGCACCAAGAGTTGACAGAAGAACCTGTTTCAAATGTCAAGAAGTTGGACGCATTGCTTGGAATTGCCCTAAGTCCACTTATACAAAACAGGGAGTTACTTCTAACTCAGATTTGAAAAAGAAATGTGTTGATAAAACAGAACATCCAACAGAAAAATTCAAAGTGTTCAAAAATTCGACTTTCGAAGTTGGTGAAAGTTCGAAACATTTTTACAAAAGAAGAGCCGATTTGAACAAACAAAAATGGGTTGTTAAATTTGAGAGTAGTTCTGACAATGAATCTGACTCGTCAAAGTCAGAGGAGTCATTTGTTGTGAAAAATGATGAGAATTTCGTTCCAGAAATGAACGATGAAAACTTTCTGCCGTTGTCAAAAGATAATTTGAAATTAAAAGTTGGAAATATTGAGATTTCAGATCAATTCTTCTTTGGTAAGGAAGAATTTGATGCTGAAAAGGTGTTTAATGGAAAAGTGAAATATATTTTTGAAAAAATGGTTAACAGGAAGGTAAAGGGCGTGAAAGAGTTTTATAAATCAAAAAGATGGTGGAGTGAAGATGACTCATAATCACCCAAGGCTGGTCAGGCTTGGGTGACAGCGTTCTCTGCTTAAAATCCTGACTTGCCGGAGCTCCCAAGTTGGTAATCGTGGAGCATGAATCGGCATCTTTCTCAAAATAGAAAAATGTCATATTTCAATTTACAAGTGGAATTGTGATAAGGACCTTCAAGTGGTTAATCAAGGTCATTAAGTTGAACTTGATTTAACTTTCATAAAAGTGATTGTAAAAGGAACAATGTGATGAACAAAATCCCGAGTGTACAAGTATGAATTCAAACAAAACTTATTTTCTGGAAAAACCATTTGATTAAAACAAACTTAAGTGTTTTGAAATCATAATGGGAAAATAGTTTGTTGTCAGGGGGAGTTCTGATTGTTTATGCCAAGTGGATAGCGATTAGAAGCAATTCACATCGGTTTGTCAAATTTTCTTTAAATGATTTTGAATTTTAGGGGGAGTAAGAAATTTCAGAAAATCCAAAAACATTTGAAAATTTAAAAAAGCCAAAAACATTATAAAATCAAAAATGAGTTTTGTTGTGAAAAAGAGGAAATGATAGTACATCAGTTAGAATGTCACAGTATGCTAAAGAAATGGAAAGTTAAATCGTGATAAACGGTCTCACTAAAGATGTGACGATAGGCTCAGCTAGACTAGTAGATTTGCGATAACGATACAAACTTAAATGAAAAAGCCTAGTTCTAGTGGGAAACGCGGTTGAAAGCATAGTACTCAGTTTGTGAACTTTCACAACTTGCTGAAAAAGTCACTGTGATTGTGCATTTCTTTTTGCAAAGATTTAAACTTGTTTGATTTCTTTATTTTGTTTAAGCATTGGACATCCTCTGCGTATACGTGAGTATCGAACTGGATGTTAGTGCCTGAACGTTCTGCTTTATTTTTTCTTGGTGTTTCGTTTAAATCTTGGATCACCTCTCCGTATATGTGAATATCGATCTGGTGATTAAGATCTAAACATATTCAACTTGTTTTTATTTCTTATTTTATTTAAACATTGGACTTTCTCTGCGTATCGAAAGATCGACCTGATTGTTAATGTTTAAACATTTTGTGTTGTTTTTGCACATATCACAGTTGATGAAAGTTTAAAGGCATTACTTGAGTCAGTTTATTTCATGACGAGGGGATATGCTGAGATCGTGGGGCCCATAAGAATTTAGTGCAAAATTAATATATCTTAACATATCGGTAAGAATTTCGAAAGTTTTTAGATTGAGTTTAAGAGGACAAAAATATCGTCAATCTATGTGAATCGTTTAGAACTTAAAGTGTTAAAGCTCAACGGTGCTAGTGATTTGTCAAAAACTGATATGATCCTCTTACACAAACTCACAAAAATATTGTCTGTAAATATTTCTTTACTACTTTCCATTAGTGTGTTTTAGCATAAAACTTTGTAAAATCAAAAAGATTTTATTTCATCTTATTTTCGACAACTGATGTTGGAAAGCTGATTTTCAAAATTCCGAGTGCTAAACATGATGAGCAAAAGGTTTGGGAAAGTTGTTTGAAATGAGAATTGATTTTGAAAAGATTAAATGGTTTCAAAATAATGAAATGTCAAATTTTGTATGATTTTCTTACAAGTGTTCATCAGAGATTAAAAATGTAAAATCATGTTGAATAATATCGACTTCTAAAATTTGTTAAATCATTGTGAAATTTATTGTTGGGTAAAGATTTATGCCGGTCCCCGAGCATAAAGCCTGAGCAGAGTTTGAGCCAGTTTTCGATTCTAGAACAAAAGCTATGTCAGATTGCGATCCCGGAGCAACTTAAGGGGGAGTCTGCTAGCAAAGGGGAGTCTGAAGATGCAATAGCCAGTTTCTGATCCTGAAAGTTTGTTAAAGATAGAGCCAGGATTAAGATTATAGGAATGAACGAGAAAGAGGGGATTGAAGATTAAATCAACATCCAAGGGAGAGATTAGATGCTGATGCTGAAAAGGAAGAGAAGAGTTTGATGGAAGCTTACAATGTCAGATACTTTGGAAGAGCACGAAGACTGATCAAGACTGAAGACTTGTCATACTGAAGTCTCGACACTGAAGACTTCGTCAACATCCAAGGGGGAGTCTGTTGGTGCATATGTCTGTCGACTTCGTCTTGTATCGAGTCATGTGTCTAGATAGGATAAACCAGTGCTCAGTATACTAGAAATTAGGGTTTTAGTGTTGTTGGATCAGTTCACACGAACTGGAAAAGGCCAGTTCGTACGAAATAGCCAAGTGTCCACTTCGTACGAAATGGGTCTTGTCCATTCCGTTCGAAGTGGTGCTTCCTATAAATACCCGAGTTCGTGTCTTCATTTATAACTGTTGCTGATTCCAGAGCCGAAGTGCTGCTGACGTGTCATTTGATCTGTAATCGTGTTATATCAATAAACAAGACAACTAAAGTGATTCTGAGTGTAAATCAAACTGATTCAAAGTTGATACGTTTGTTTTCACCTCTCGTATTGATTAGAACTCTTCTGAACGACTCGTTTTGGTCGTGCATACGATCCTACAAGAACGACATCAAATTGATGCTAGCACCTAGATCGGCTAACGCATGAGAGGGGGTAACGAAACCCCCGAAAATGCATGGAATGGTGAATGTACCCGGGTCGGTTAGTTTCTCCAGTAGCTTATTCAAGACCACCGCGGAACAACCTCCGGTCAAAGGGATGTTAGAAAGCTCACCTATCCTATCTTTACGCTTGAGAAGGTCCTTAAGGAATTTTGCATATTTAGGCATGGACTGAAGGGCCTCTATGAACAGACGATTGATTTTCAACTGTTTAAACATCGCAAGTAATTGCCCATATTCCTTAGCATATTTCTGATGCTTAAGGCGGGCGGGGTATGGGACACGGGAAGGATCAACTAACAGAGACGGCCTAATCCCTACCGGTCATTTTTCTACACTCTTTTCTACTTGAGGCTTCTCGGTGTGTGCGGTACTTGTTGGGTCTAGGCTAATGTGCACCTTACCGGGAGTCTCCATCTCTATCTCCTCATCTCTTTCCTCATCACTTTCCTCATCATCCTTGACCTCGAATCTCTCTCTAACTACCTCTCCTAACGTCCTACCACTCCTAGTAGTGATAACCTTCACTTGGCCATTCGGGTTTTGGTGGGTATTAGCTGAGAATTGACCGGAAGGCCTTTCTTGCAATTGGCGATTGATGTCACCAACTTGCCTTTGAAGATCCAAGAAGTTCGAGTGATTGTTCTTAAGGAATGTGGCATGGTCCTCTAGGGTTCTTTGAGTGGCCTCTAAGGCTCTTTGGTTTGCTTGATCTTTCATTACTAATTGAGAAAGAAGTTCCTCAATTCTATCTAAACTACCCCCTGAACCCCCACTCTTAACTTGACCCTCTTGGTTTGATCCCCCACTAGCAAATTGCCTATTTGAACCCCCTGAAGTGAACTGACCTTGTGAACCCCCACCAGAATACTGACCCTGAGTGTTTGACCCTGAACCTCCAAACTGACCATGTTGATTTGAACCCCCACCAGAATAATAACCTTGTGAACCCCTGTTTTGATTTGAACTTGTTTGGAAACCAGGCGGGTTATTTGAAGAACGAAAGGTATTATTATTACTACGCCAATTGGACCCAAAATTAGAATTATTGAAAGGGTTCGTTGGACCTCTATTTGCTATGAACTCTACCTGCTCAAGAGTGAGTGTGGGACAATCTATGGTATCGTAACCCCCTCTACACACCTCACACCTAACGACCCTCGCCTGTAAATCGTTAATCCTACTGGTCAGCTTTCTCTCAAGGTTTTCCATCAATGCGGCCATCGATGTATCCAAGCTAACTTGGTGTACTCCTCGACCAGCTGAGGGAGTACTAGAAACATGAATGGAAGTCCTGCCGATGGCGCAGTGGCCAATGTCGAAATGGGTGAAACTCTCAAATAGGTCATTGCATTCGGCCACTATTTTCTTACCCGTAAGTGGCCTCCTGCGGAAGTATCAAATCGGGCTCGAACCTCGGGAGTAAGGCCGTTGTAGAATTTCTTTACAAGTGCCCAATCTGATAGACCGTGCTGCAAACAACGTGAAAGTAGGGTTTGGAACCTCTTCCAAACTAGGTGGTAGGGCTCATCAGGCTCCATTCGGAACGAATGGATCTGATCACGAAGTCGGAATGCCTTGGCGGGTGGGAAGTATTTGGCTAGCAAGGCATCTCGAAGGGTGGCCCAAGTGGTAAACGTACCCGCGGGCTGCGAATCGAGCCAGGTGGCTCCGCGGCCCGCAAGTAAGAATGGGAAAACCTATAGGAAACGGCCGTTAAGGTTAACACCTTCGATGGAGAAGGTGTTGCATAGGCGGGTAAGGAGGTTTACGTGAGCAGGCGCGTCCTCATCATCACGACCATGGAATTGGCATGAATTGCTGATGGCGGTCATGATGTAGGATGGGATTTTCCAAGACCTATCGTTAGCTATTTCAGGAAGGGTGATGGGTGAATTCGCACCGGTAAAACTGGTGGTGGAGCGTGGTGAACAATTTGATTTGCAGTCACTTGGACTACGGGTGGCAGACTCGGAGGACGGGTGGGTGGTGGGGAATTATGGGGTAACGACTTCGGAGTGAAGTCAAAGGCTGGTGGTTTAGATTGGAGAGTAGAGTCAGAAGAGGTGGAAGATGAAGTGGAAAATTTACTAACCTTGAAACCAGAAGACGAGAAAACAGACTTGTCAATCAGCGGCTTCGGTGGTCCCTGCGAGCGTGTATGGGCCGTTCACTGCAAAACCGACAATAAACAAGTAAGACGACTCTAACGAAAGACTCAAAAATAAAATAAAAAGACACTAGAATTATTTATACTCATACGACTCAAAAACACACAAATAGCACGTAATGATATCCGATAAAGTCCAAACAAAGTAATCAACGCAATTGCCAAGAGTCCCCGGCAACGGCGCCAAAAACTTGATGTGCTAAAAGTAGTTTAATAAAAACAACTAAAATTAACCTAAATCTAGACTCAAAGTAATACTCTAGATTCTCTAAACTTGACTAAACTACTAACCGGCAAGTGAACCGATCGACTCTAGTAAAGTAAAGTAAGTCCGGATATCGAACCCACGAGACTCTAGTTAATTATGCTAATGACTCTATTAGGATATTTATTAATGCGGAACCGGAATCATAAAATTCTCACTTTTCGGGATACCGAACAAGACTCCTAACCCTTCTCAAGAGACACTTATGGCACCCAAGAAGTTGTTTCGATTACCGGTTGTTAGACTCTCTCTCAAGACATCTAATGGGTTTATGAAAGTACCCCTAAACCAAGGGTAAACTTGATTTCTTGATTAGAATAGGTTTACTCCTAACGAAGCTCCTACCTTACGGTTTAATGACTTAGACCTAACAATAATCTCGCACCTCTCAGCTAATGAGAATTAGTAGAACACTTAATTTTATAAGATTACCGAATATTACTTCTAAGGTTTATCGGTCGATTTAACCCTAAAGATTAAATATTTATTATGTGATATAGACACTCACCAAAATCTAAAACCTAGCACGACTCTATTATGTGTAAGGACCGTCACCAAGATTCATGCGAAGTAATAAATGGTTTTCAAACAATATTAAGCATGCAAACACATCTAATCAATTGAACAAGTCGCCTACAATTCATAAACAATCCATAAAAATCAAATATCCTTTATAAAAATCGAAACTTTAAGCAATCATTCATCCGTCTAGGTAGTTAACAAAATCTAGCCGATCAAAGTCATTACAAATATCGCAAACAAAGTATTTTCAAGAACGTGAAACATAATGGAAAGAAAGAGACGAAAGTGAAGACACCCAAATGGCAAATATGCGACAAGGATGATTCCCGGGCTTCGTATCTTTAACCGTATGCTCCAAGAACTCGAAAACGCTCTAAAAGATACTGAATTTTCGTCCACAAGCTCCTTGGTTCGTAAGTTATGTGTTTTGAAACCTGATCACTTAAACGATTTTCGCCGCCAAAACACCCCGTCGCGTCACGCGACGGGTATCCTCTCTTGCAGTCGCGCAGCGCGACAACCAAACTTCAGAAATACTATTTTTTTAATGCTCACGGGGCACAGCTAACTCCAGATCTTTTCGCGTAGCGCGACAGCTTATTTGTTCCAGATTTCTTTGTTTTCAGCACTGTTTCAGCAACACAACGAACCGAACTCCATTTCAACTCGTTTTCCAGCCGTTTCTTGACCGATTCTCATCCATTTCAGCTACGCAATGTTCCAATCTTTCGTTTCAGCTCAATCATCGGCAATTAATCATTGTTTTTTATCACTTTAAGCACCAACAAAATGAAAATACAAACACTAATCAAAGTAACGAAATTCTAATTAAAACTGAACAAATGAATACGAAATCTATACAAACTGTACACGATAAATGGATGTATTTTACAATACATCATCCACATGTTAGCAACTATAGCAGCAGACCCTAATCTTAATCAAGTAGCTGAACCACAACTTCTACACTTGTTCCCAAACCAACCAATGGAGCTAGAACCAAACAAGGAGAACCAATTCCCAATCCTAGCATTTGACCCCAATGAGATCCCTAGAATTCCCGCACCAAACCCTATAGAGCAGTATACAACATTGAACCCTTTAGACCCATGGTGGAATGATGACGGGGCAATTCAGGATATATTGAACAACCCATACCCTTACGGAGAACCCATACCACGTTACCCTGACCCAGTACCAGCCCCACTTCCACCGATGAGTCAAGAAAATGTGGAGGAACTGCGCCAATATGGCGGAAGAGTTAGTTGAAGAAGGAAATAGGATCCGTCAGATATGAGAGAAACTCGTTTGGAAATATAACGAGCGTGAGATGCAGTTCTAGACAAGCCAGCGCATGATATATATATATATATATATATATATATATATATATATATATATATATATATATATATATATACATACATACATACATATATAGGGGATGGATCATGTGAAAACTAGTTTAAATGAGAAAACCAAAAAACTAATTAAAAAGCCCAAAAAACAAACCAATTTTTTTTTTAATTTCTATAAAAAATAGCAGGTTTTCATACCTGGAAAAAAAATTTCAAAAAATAAAAAATAAACTTTTTTTTCGTTGTATTGCACTGCACATGTGTAGTACATGTGTAGTACACATATGATCACATATATTGCACATGTGCAATACAACAAATTTTTTTTTTTGAAAATTTTTTTTTATGTATAAAAACTAGCGATGTTTTGTTAAAAAATTGTAAAAAAAAAAAATTGGTATGTTTTTAGCTTTTTTTTTAGTTTTTTTAGTTAGTTTTCTAGTTTTCTCATTTATATGTAGTTTTCTCATGATACTCTCCCTACATATATATATAGGGCAAGGCTAGGTAGAAAACCCTATCTATATGAAAAACCTTAGAAAACCCAACCTCCCGACATTTTTTTTTTTGAAAAAATTAACACATGTAATATACATGTTTTTAAGAGTTTTGGGCCAAAAAAATCAAAAAAGCGCCGAAGGGATCTTTTTAAAAAAAAAAAATTTCAGCAATTTCTGTCATTTTTGGCTAACACATGTTAGGCGACCGGACATGGCTGAAATTTGTTTATTTTTTTTAAAAAATCCCTTCGGCGCTTTTTTGTTTTTTTTGGCCCAAGACACTCTAAAACATGTATATTACATGTGTTATTTTTTTCAAAAAAAAAATGTCGGGAGGTGGGGTAAAAAGGCCGGGAGATTTGGGTTTCCAGAGTTTTCTACCTAAATGTGGGTTTACTGTCTAGCATTGTCCTATATATATATATATATATATATAGGATTGATCATGAAAAAACTAGTTTAAATGAGAAAATCAAAAAACTAACTAAAAAGCCTAAAAAACATACCAAATATATTTTTTTTAATTTTTATAAAAAAATCGCTAGTTTTTATGCATAGAAAAAAAGTTCAAAAAAAATAAATTTTTTTTTGTTGTATTACATATGTGCACTACTACGGATATAGTGCAAATGTGTAGTACACATATAATGCACATGTGAAGTACAACAAATTTTTTTTTTAATTTTTTTTATATATAAAAACTAGCGATTTTTTTATAAAAAAATTTGGTATGTTTTTTAGCTTTTTTTTTTAGGATTTTTTAGTTAGTTTTCTAGTTTTCTCATGATCCTCTCCTTATATATATATACATACATACATAGGGTAAGGTTCATGTGAGAACCACCTTTATTGCGAGAACCGCGAGAACCAACGTGAACAAAACCAAAAATACCGAAAAAAAACCTAACCCCCACCCCCTCCCCCCCCCCCCCCCAAAAAAAAAGAACCTAAACCCCCCCCCCCCCCCCCCCCCAAAAAAAAGAACCTAAACCCCCCCCCCCCCCCCCAACCTAAACCTCCCTCCCCCACCGCCCAAAAACCTACCCCCCCCCCTAAACTAAAATGCTAAAAACTTAACCCCCAAAAACCTAAAAAAAACTAAAAAAACACACAAATTTTTTTTTTTTAATATTTTGTACATTAAAATTGCTACTTTTAGTAGCAAAAAAGATTTTTTTTAATTTGTTTTAATTTTTTTTGGGTAACGAAATAGCAATTTTTTATAAAAAATTAAAAAAAAAATTTGTGTGTTTTTTAGCTATTTTTATGTATTTTTGGTTGTGTTCACATTGGTTCTCGCAATAAAGGGTGGTTCCTAACGGATCCTTCTCCTATATATATATGTGTGTGTGTGTGTGATTTTGTACTTTGATGAAAAAAATGAAAATATATATCATCAACTAGAATAGATAAACTAATATATATCGATGCATAGTTACTAGTATTTAAATACCAGCAGTAATTTGTACTAGATGCATACATAGATATATATAAAAAAAGTAAAGGGGTGTTTTTGTTGCGTTTTCAAAATAGATTATGCGTTTTCAAAGTAGATTTTGCGTGCGTTTTGAAAAAGCATGTAGGTACATGCTTCTCCAAAACTGTGTTTTGGAGGCAAATAATCACTTTTTCATCCAAACACTTTTTTAGATTATTTATGTTTTACACACGCAATAATCAAATAATCACTTCAAAACGTAATCCCAGACACCCTCTAAGTCGCAATGCTCGACGTTTTTGGCTCAACCTGTTTGAATGTTTGTTTGAATTTAATCTTTTTTTGTGATATTAATACCTGATAAATGTTTACAATTCAGATGGACAACGAAGTAAATCAGGAAAACCAGAATAATGATAATAACGGGAATTAAGTGAATAAAAGTGCCATCGAACATATCATAGCACAAGGAATTATAGATGTTATGCCATATATTATCAAGACTATTAAAGAAGCAGAAAATAATAATTCTGTAATCGGAAGTAAACGTCAAACCACTGACCCAAGTCACAACGTGAATGGAAATCACGAACCACTTATCCAAGCTCCAATTCCAAAAAGAAGAAGAACCATCTCATATGGTTGTTCTTATAAAGAATTATTGGCCAGCAAACCAATAGAATTCTCAGGCAATGAAGGAGCCATGTCAGCCCTGCGCTGGATAGAAAAGACAGAAGCAGTCATAAAAATAAGTAAATGTATTGATGAAGATAAAATCATGTTTGCTTCTAATCTTTTTAAAAATGCAACCTTAGAGTGGTGGAATACCATTCTCCAATCTAGAGGAAGTGACAGAGTTTATAACTTGGAATGGACTAACTTTAAGGAGATAGTTGAAAGAAAATTTTGTCCTCCTCATGAAAAGGAACAAATTGCTAATAAGTTCCTACATCATAAAATAATTGGATTAGACTGCAGGGAGTACACTACCATATTCTTTGAATATGCTAGGATAGTACCAACCTTGGCCTCACCAGAGGCAGTATTAATCTCCCGTTACATTTGGGGATTAATTAGTGAGATCAGACACGTAGTCAAGGCAGCTAGACCTCAAACCATAGAAGAGGCAATAGAAGTGGCCAACACCCTGACTAATGAGTTGGTACGTACACAAGAGGAAAACCAGAGAAAGAACCTAGCTCAAAAGCTTACCCAATAATTTCGTTACGGTAATTCCTACCGTGGGAAAGGTATAGATTCTTCCTCTTCACTCAACTGCAAGTATTGCAAAAGGAAGCACTCAGGAAGGTGCTCAATATACTGCAACTTCTGCAATATATCTTGACATAAGGAATAAGACTGTAGGAAGAAAGCTAGCAATAGGCTACGCTTCAATTGTGTAGAAGCTGGTCATATCAAACCGAACTGTCCGAAACTAGCTCTAGCGACAACCAGCAAAGCTAAGGCAACTAAAGGACCCAAGAAGAATGCTAGAGCATTCCTTCTAACAGCTGAAGAAGCCAAAATGATTCCGGATGTGATTGCTGGTACGTTTTTAGTTAATGATGTTTTTGCTAAAGTATTATTTGACTCTGGTGCAAACCAAAGTTTTATCAATACTTCTTTCTACAAACTTCTAAATCAACCATTAACTAAACTTCAACAAGAATGTCTGGTTGAGACTGCAAATGGAGATTCTATTAAGATAAGTGAAATCCTGCAGGGAGCAAGGATAGAAATTCTAAACCATAATTTTACTGCTAATCTTTTTCCAATAAATCTAGCTGGATTCGATGTTGTATTAGGAATGGAGTGGTTAGT
Organism: Helianthus tuberosus; assembly: GCA_030545235.1. Classification (NCBI taxonomy): domain Eukaryota; kingdom Viridiplantae; phylum Streptophyta; class Magnoliopsida; order Asterales; family Asteraceae; genus Helianthus; species Helianthus tuberosus. The sequence continues at coordinate 94,701,084 of CM060426.1, forward strand.
AGCCAATCGTGCCAGTATTTTATGTGATCAAAAGTCTATGCAAGTAAGTACACCAAAGGGTGAAAAGATCACAATTAAAGAAGACAAGCCAACCAGTATAACAAAATTCATCTCTGTGATGAAAGCTGCAAGCTATGCAAGGAAAGGAGGAATAGTGTATATGATTTCCATAATCATTAACACTAAAGGAAAATAATTAAAAGATATTCATGTAGTATCTAAATTCTCATACGTTTTTCCAGAAGAATTACCTGGATTATCGCCAGATCGAGAGGTTGAATTTAGAATTCACCTAATACCAGGAACGGCACCGATTGCCAAAGCACCCTATCGACTAGCACTGACGGAGATGCAGGAATTGAAGAAACAGTTGGACAAACTACTTGAGAAAGGTTTTATACAGCCTAGTTCATCGCCATGGGGAGCACCGGTACTGTTTGTCAAGAAGAAGGATGGATCGATGCGTATGTGCATTGATTACCGGGAATTGAACAAGGTTACGATTAAAAATCGGTACCCACTACCGAGAATCAATAATCTGTTCGATCAACTCCAAGGAGCTCGATTCTTTTCTAAGATCGATTTATGTTCAGGATATCATCAATTGAAAGTACAGGAAGAGGACATTCCTAAAAATGCTTTCAGAACAAGGTACGGTCATTATGAATTTACAGTCATGCCATTTGGTTTAACCAATGCCCCAGCCGCATTTATGGACATGATGAACAGGATATGTAAACCATACCTGGATAAATTCATAATTGTCTTTATAGATGATATTCTAATTAACTCCAAGAGTAAAGAAGAACATGCAGAGCATCTGCATACACTTTTGACGTTATTGAGAAATGAAAAGCTTTATGCTAAATTCTCAAAATACGAATTTTGGTTACAAGAAGTACAATTCCATGGACATCTAGTTAATCATGAAGGAATTCATGTGGATCCCACAAAGATCGAGGCGATTACTAAATGGAAAGCCCTTGAATCGCCAATGGAAGTAAGAAGTTTTCTTGGACTGGCAGGATATTATAGACGTTTTATTCAAGTCTTCTCTAGAATAGCCATTCCTTTAACCAAAATGAACTGTAAATCACTTAAGTTTGAATGGGGATCAAAACAGGAGGAAGCCTTCAGAATTTTAAAGCAAAGATTAACCAATGCACCCATACTCGCATTACCAGAAAGAACTGAAGACTTTATAGTCTATTGTAACGCGTCTAAGTTAGGATACAGATGTGTGTTAATGCAACATCAAAAGGTTATAGCTTATGCTTCAAGACAACTTAAGAAACATGAAGAAAATTATACAACCCATGATCTAGAGTTAGGAGCCATAATTTTTGCCCTTAAGATTTGCAGACACTATCTTTACGGTAGTAAGTTTGTTGTATTCACAGATCATAAGAGTTTAAGATATGTTTTTGGGCAAAAGGAATTAAATATGAGACAAAGACGTTGGATGGAAATTCTTAGTTGTTGGTGCATTCATCTGTCAACTTCGTCTAGAGTATCGAGTCTTACACTAGATAGAATAGATCAGGGCACATTGTACGAGAAATTAGATTGATTTAGATGTGAGTTCGCTTGAAACAGTAGGTTTCGCTTGAAATGACAAAAGTCAAGTTCAAGAGAAAGTGAGTTTATTGAGTTCGCTTGAACTGACACCATGTCAGGTTCAAGCGAAACCATAGTGCCTATATATAGTACTTCAAGCGATCTCATTTGGAACTTTTGTGATTTTGGATACCGAAGTGCTACCGGTTTATCCAGTGATTGTACAAGTTGTAATATCAATCAGAAACGTGTTTAAAGAGAATTGCTAGCTGTTTCGAAGTCAGTTTCTTTGTTTCCGCCACTGAAACTGATAAAAACTTCTCTGAACGACTCATTCGAGTCAGTACACGATCCTACAAGTGGTATCAGAGCTCAGGAGGAGGAGTTCTTACCGATTCAGCTCGAAATTTCTGTTTTCTACCCCTTCTTTTCAGAATTTACAAGTTTTTACGGTTAAAATTGGATAAATTTTTCACAGATCGTGTAAAACTGTATTTTGATAAACCCTTGAAAGTTTCATAGCTAAATTCAAAGTAAAAATAGATAAAATGGGCTTCGGTTGTGGTTTCGCTTGAACAATCATTCGTGTTTTGCTTCAAATTGTTCTAAGTTCGCTTGAAATTTGAGGTTTCGCTTCAAACTGTTCTAAGTTCGCTTGAAATTTGAGGTTTCGCTTCAAATTATTCTAAGTTCGCTTGAAATTTGAGGTTTCGCTTCAAACTGTTCTGAGTTCGCTTGAAATTGAATTGTTTGATAGTTCGCTTGAAGGTGAATTGTTTGGTATTTTGCTTGAAAGTGAATTATTGGTACTTCGCTTGAATAGGGTATCTCGCTTGAAACTTGTTATTTTTGAAAATCGTGTTGCCAAAACATGGATTCTGAATTCTACAATGCGTTTGCTACAACCTCGACTACTCCGGCTGACATTGCTAAGAATATGAACATGGAAAATGAAACTGGAACAATGCAAAAACCCCCGAAACTTATGGAAATAGAAGAGTACCATGGATGGAAGAATCGTTTTGAAAACTGGGTTCAAGCAAATCATTTAAGAGCTTGGGAAAGCATTGAAACAGCATATATCAGACCACAGACTGCTATGAATGTTGATAAAATCATTTCAGAGTTTTCTGACATAGAGAGAGAAAGTTATAAAGGAGAGAAAATGATGATAAGTCTGTTGCAGCAAGCTGTCAAAGAGGATATATTTGTATTGCTTCAGCATGATGGAAATGCGTTTTCGATTTGGAAAGCTCTTGAGAAGAAGTTTGAAAGAAGTACAGAAATGCTCCAGAGTAAAGCATCGTTGCTGAAAAAGGAGTTTGAGTTGTTTACTAGTATGCCTGGTGAGACTACAAAGACTCTCATTGAGAGATACTGTCATCTTGTACGTACCATGTCTCAGCTTAAAATCACTAAAACTCCAGCAGAATGGGTTGAAAAGTTAGCCGATGCACTACCACAGAAAGAATGGGGTACATATCTGATGTTTCTAAAAAATTTTGGACAGTTTAGCAGATTGTCGATCGGACAGTTTATTGAAAAGCTGGAAGCACAGGATCTTGAACAGCAGAAGATTGCCAGAATGAACAGTTCAAGCAATCAACAAGACATTAAACTGTACTACAAAGGAAATGTTCAGACAATTGAAGCAAGTCCAAAGATTCAAACCGCGTTCAGTGCAGGAAGCTCAGGCAGTCAAAGTTCAGTCAACACTAGTGGATTTTCAAGTGTTAATCCTCCAAGTGTTCAAAGTGCAAGTGTTGGAAATGGGCATATGATTCAGTGCAATGTGGCATTGCATCTTCAAAATGGTCAAAATTTTTCTGAAGAAATTGTGAAAAATCATATGGGTTTACTTGTAACTGCATTGGAATCTTATGAAGGGTTGATTGCTGGAAAGATTGGTAATCCGATGTTAACAAAGGAAGATTACGATCAGGTTGATGCAGAAGAGTTGGAACTTATGGACATCAAATGGTCTCTAGCTAGTGTTCTAAGAAGAGCAGAAAAGTTTAAAATGATTACAGGACGAAATGACTTTCTGGATGCTCATCTTTCAGCTTTAGGTTTTGATAAATCTAAAGTTACTTGCTTTAAATGCAGGGAAAAAGGTCATTTCAAAAGAGAGTGCAAGAATCAGGAGACGAGAGGAGCAAAGGATCCTTTTGGAAAAGATGATTACTATAAGAAGTCCATATATCAACAAATCACTTATCAACCGCATCAACAAAAGGATTCTCAAACAGCACATGGAAAAATGATCGAAGATGCAAACAAGAAAGCTTACTATGGCATTATTGATCAAGATGATGAGAAAGTGGCTGAAGGTTTTAGCTGGGACAAGTACATTCCAGCTGATTCCAATTTTAAAGCTTTCATTGCTCAAATAGTTCAAAAGCCAGAGTTGATGAAGGAATGGATAGCTGTGTTATCTGATGATGAGAAAAGTCAAGATGAAGAATCAGTTTCTTCTGAAAACAGTTCAACAGAAAGCAGTGATGATGATGAAGAAATTGAACAGATAAATGTTGGAAAAACTCATTTATCTTCTGACAGTTTTGAATTTTATTTTGCAGAAAAACTGAAGAAACTCAAAGAGAGAAAAGCTGCAAAAGAAATTAAAGAAATCAAGATTGTTGAGAAGATAGTTGAAGTGGAAAAGATAGTTGAGGTCGAGAAGATTGTGGAAGTTGAAAAGATTGTTGAAGCCTCAAAACCATGTCTCACATGTTCAGTATCTTGCAAACAATGTGAAGAAAAAGATGAGAGGTTTAATGAATCAGAAAAGTTGAAAGAAAAGTTGTTGTTTGATGTCAAGAATTTGAAAGAATCATATGATGTATTAAACAGAACGGTTACTAGTTTGCAGAAAACAAATTCTGAAAAAAGAAAATGCTTTGAAGATGTTGAATGCAACAATGATGTCGAAGCAGGAAGAGATAAACTTTTACATTGAAGAATGTGCGAAATGGAAGAAAGAGTTGGATAGTGAAACAGCCGAGAATGAAAGAATCAGACGATTGCTGCGAAGTTATACAAGTAGTGATTACATAATTGATAGAATTTATCCTACTGTTGCAGGTTTTGAAGCGTTTAAAGACGAATACAAGAAGTCAAAAAGAAAACGGATACTGGTAATAAATAGAGTGTCAGTTATAATAAATGTCCGCCTCCAATTTGGGAAGGGTATTCGCCTAGAAAACCGAATGAGGATCAAGTCCAAAAGGCAGTTAATCTAAAGTTAGAGTCCGAGATAACCGGTGTATTACCAGACAACATTGACGTCATGTTCATAGCGTCCGACACAGATCATGAGTCCGAATTAATAAAAAGAATGGTCGATCAGGTGTTGGATAGGGATGAGGAGTCAGAGTTAAAATCCGAGTCCGAAAATTCGTGACAGTCTGTCGGAAGTTCGATTTCGTCCGAAAAGAGTTCAAAATCATCGGGAAAACGGGTTTATAGTAAAGAATTTTTGTTGTCAAAATATAATTTGAATGACGAAACATTTGAAGTTGCTTATACTTTGAATGATTCTGACAAATTATATTTTGATAAAGAATTTCCAATAAGAAGTGTTCGTTTTGACATGATCAAAAAGGTTTTCAAAATGACAGAAATTAATATTTCTGAAATAAAAGATTTAAATCTTACTGGAAAACCTAAAAAATACACTTCAAGAGTTCAACAGCGATTAAACAAGAAAAAGAGTTATAATTCTGGTTCTGGTTTCCAAACGAAACCAAACCAAAATGGTAACTACAAAAGGAAAGGTCTTGGTTTTATTCCTCCAGAAAATTATAAAAATAAAAAATTTTCAAAAAATTCAAAATTTGTTTCAGGTCCATCTGCTGAGGAAGAGAAGAAGAGCTCTTTTTGGAGACAATCAAATCAAGAATTTCTTGCTGAGAAGAAGAAAAATGAAGCTCATTTGAGAAGAGAAACAAGAACCTGTTTTAGATGCAATGAAGTTGGTCACATTGCATGGAACTGTCCTAAAACAACTAAGACAAACCAGGGAGTTTCAGAAAAACTCAAAGAAGTAGTTGTTGATAAAACTGAACCACCAACTGAAAAATTTTAAGTGTTTAAAAATTCTACATATGAAGTTGGTGAATGCTTGAAAAGGTTTTACAGGAGAAGTGTGAAGCTTGGCAACCAAAAATGGGTTGTTAAGAAATCTGATGAAGAAACTGGCAATGAATCTGATTCCACAAAATCAGAGGAGCCACAATTTGATGAGAATGTTGAAAACTCAGTTCCTTAAATGGTTGATGAGAACTTTCCACCATTGAGGACTAAGAATTTTAAATAAAAGATTGGGAAGGTTGAAATCTCAAATCAGTTTTATTCTGAGAAGGATAATTTTGATGTTGAGAAAGCGTTTAATGGAAATGTGAAGAAATTTTTTGGAAAAATGATCGATGGGAAGGTTAAAGGGGTAAAGGAGTTTTATGCTACAAAGAAAGCAACTTACACTCCAACTAAAGAGGAGTTGAAATCACCCAAGGCTGGTCAGGCTTGGGTAGACATTTTCTTTCATTAAAAAAAACCTGAATTGCCGGAGATCCCAAGTTTGTAATCGTGGATCAGGAATCGGCATCATTCTTGTTAAACTTGTTTTTGTGAAAGATTTTAAAATTGTCTAAATTTTTACAGGTTGTGCTATGCCGGAGCTTCCAGATTGGTAAGTGCGAAGCAGGAATCGCATCTTGATTGGTAAATTGGTTTGTGTAGAGGTTTATTCCTACATAGGCTTGAATGTTCTGAATATTTTCACAAGAGGTACAGAGGTTGCATACATGCAAGTGGTAAATCAGGGACATTAAGTTGTACTTGATCTGCTACAAGAGATTGAATGAACAATTTGATGAACCAATCCCTACAAGTGTTTTTTTTATCAAATATACAAGTGGTAAAAACAAATTTATTTTTCGGAAAAATCATTTTGATTAAAACAAACTTAAGTGTTTTGAAATCTTAATGAGAAAATGGTTTGTTGAAAGGGGGAGTTCTGTTTGTCTATACCAAGTGGATGGCGAATTGAGGCGATTTGATATCGGTTGTCAATTTTCTTGTATAGTTTGTTTTCAAATTTCCTAAAATGTGTTTGCATTTTAGGGGGAGTAAGAAAATTTCAGAAAATCCAAAAACATTTGAAAATTTGAAAAATACAAAAACATGATAAAATTAAAAATGAGTTTTGTTGTGAAATAGAGGAAATGATAGTACATCAGTAGACTGTCACAACATGATAAAGAAATGGTAAGTTAAAATGTGATAAACAATTTCACTGTGGATATGTCAGTAGGTTTTTGCACATTTAGTAGATTGTGACGAGATATAAACCTAAAATCAAACTTGCTTATATCGTGGGGAACAACTTCTTGGATATATGGGTAACCCCCAAAATTTTGTTTGAAAGGTCCCTCTTTCTGAGATACTAGGTCTTTATGCTCAGTGATATCTGGGGTATTATCTCGGGACTTCTGATTTTGCGGAAGCAATGGCCTAGTCCCCGGAGAATACTTTCCGCTTGCTTGAAACATAGCGCAACCCTCAGCAAATTGATGAAACAATAAAATTGATAGTCATTGCTGTTGAAGAAAAGATCCTCTAAAGGGGACACACCAAAAGTCGAAGCCGTCATCTCTCTGCGTATACAGAAGTATCGACCTGAGCTCTCACGGCCCTCGCAATATAACCCCTTTACAGATATCATCTGTGGTATACTCACCTGTAAGACTGAATATTGGGATCTGGATACGGGAGTATATTCAAGTAGTGGGACACACAAATAAGTTTAAGTGCTTAAAACATTAATATCGTATCTCGAAACTTTTGAACTTTGTGTGAAAATTTAAGTGGACCAGTATACTGACAATCTAAGTGAATTGTTTAGAACTTAAAATGAAATTAAGCTTAACGGTGTTGGTGATTTGTCTCAAAAACTGATATGATCCTCTTACACAAACTCACAAATATATTGTATGTAAATATTTCTTTACTGTATTTCTTAATATCTCAAAATCCAAAAAGATTTTCACTGTGTTTTAGCATAAATTTTTGAAAAATTCAAAAAGATTTTTGAAAACTGGTGTTGGAGAGCTGATTTTCAAAATTCCAAGTGCTAGACATGATGACAATGTTGTGAGGGGGAGTCTATGTTTTTAATCAAATGTGTTTTAATCTAATTTACAAGTGTATTCATCAGGATTATTATTGATAAAATTTTCTGTTTGATTTGAGGGAGAGTTTGAGTTGATATGTTCACGTTAATGTTTAAAATTGTAAAATTTACTTTGAGGTAGAGATGGTGCAGGTTTGAGAAAAGGCTGGATGTGAGCTAGGTTGATTGATCCTGAGAAGCTTATGTTTGAAAAGCCAGGTTCCGATATTTGAGGACTCTGAAGACAAAGCATGAGCCAGGCAATGATTTTGAACCTGTGAAAGCTAGACTTCGATCCTGAAGCAAATGATGCTGAAGAACTGAAGGAATGCCAGCACATTGTTAAGGGGAGTCTGTTGATGCTGATTGAAAGAGTGAAGCCCAGAGACTGATAAAGGCTGAAGTTGCAAAGACTCGACACTTACAACTCGTCAACATCTGAGGGGGAGTCTGTTGGTGCATTCATCTGTCAACTTCGTCTAGTATCGAGTCTTACACTAGATAGAATAGATCAGGGCACATTGTACGAGAAATTAGGCTGATTTAGATGTGAGTTCGCTTGAAACAGTAGGTTTCGCTTGAAATGACAAAAGTCAAGTTCAAGCGAAAGTGAGTTTATTGAGTTCGCTTGAACTGACACCATGTCAGGTTCAAGCGAAACCATAGTGCCTATATATAGTACTTCAAGCGATCTCATTTGGAATTTTTGTGATTTTGGATACCGAAGTGCTGCCGGTTTATCCAGTGATTGTACAAGTTGTAATATCAATCAGAAACGTGTTTAAAGAGAATTGCTAGCTGTTTCGAAGTCAGTTTCTTTGTTTCCGCCACTGAAACTGATAAAAACTTCTCTGAACGACTCATTCGGGTCAGTACACGATCCTACATTAGTGATTATGATTGTGATATCTAGTATCATGCAGGAAAAGCTAATGTAGTAGCTGACGCCTTAAGTCGAAAGTATCATGAAAAGACAAAACGAGTTCGCTCTCTCAAATTAAATCTGTATATAGATATAAATGAGCAAATTAGAGAGGTACAGGAAACAACAATCAAGGATGATGCTGAAGGTTTAAAAGGAATGATTAAGGAATTAGAAAAAGGAACAGATGGTGTTAGCCCATGTAATCAAGCCCAGAAGAACAGATGATATGAAAAGCCAAAACTGGTTCTCAACAGTTGATCACAATAAGCAGTGCATGTCCTAGATTCTCCCCAATGATAGTGTTTTCTATCAGCTGATGATTCCTAAGTGTTGATCTTCTAAACAACTGTTAGTCAAAGAACTGCTGAGGTATAAAGACTGAAGCCCTAACAACTGCTGTCTCTCAAGTACTGATGAAGACTAAAGCACTGCTGACTCAAGGTCTGATCACCCTTTGAAGAAAGCACTGATCTCCAACATCAGTGCTTAGGCAACAACAGTGGAAAGCTGCATCAGTATATATATAATCAGTGTTTATTGTAATCAGTGTTTTGTATGATCAGTGTTTAGAGGTTGTTAGTCTATTAGATGTCACTGTCTAGGTGACGTCAGCTTAGATACTCAGTGGTTAGGATTGTACTATAAATAGAACAGTACCTGTACGGTTCTATCAGCTCTTTTGCACCAGTCATCTTGTATGAACAAACTAGTGAGCTCAGGCTGAGGGGGAGTTTAGTGTTGCATGCATGCATAGTTGATCTTTGTAATTAATACAATCTTTCTACTAAGGAAATAAAGTTTGCTGAAAACTATTCTTCTATGATTGTGTTATAAAGTTTATTTCTATTTCCGCTGCACATCATTCTCTGTTTCATCTTACATTTCTGTTAAACAACACAATCTTAAGAAACTCAGATCCTAACAATTGGTATCAGAGCATAGGACAGTCAAATTCGATCTAACAATCAATATGACATAAAAGTTCAGCTCAAATCTATTGATACTTAAAGTTGTTCGTATCAGTTGAAAAAATAGAGTAAGAGGTAATCACGTAGAAAGTTGATTATTCAAAAACTTTTGTAAAATCAACCAAGATGACATCACAATCACACAACCCTCACAACACCGGAACACTATTCAAGCCACCTATGCTTGTCAGATCTGAGTACAATATCTGGCAACGTAGGATGGGCCATGTGTTAGCTCAGCAAAACACTGGCTGCTGGAAGTCAGTCATCTTTGGACCACACGTTCCAATGGTGCCTAGTACTGAAGATCCCAAAGGCTTTGTGCATAAAAGCCTTGAAAATTACTCAGAACAAGATTTTCAAAAAATTGAATTAGATGCAAAGGCTTTTAGTATAGTAGCCTCAGCTCTTCCAAATGACATTTATGCTGGACTGTTACATTGTAACAGTGCCAAAGAGCTGTGGGATGCTCTAAAAGAGCAGTTCGGTGGAACAGAAGAGGTTATCGAAGATAACAGGGAGGTTTTGAATCAACAGTATGAAACGTTTTGCCATGTCAAAAGGAGAATCACTAACACAACATTTTGAACGTTTTAGTTGTTTCATTAGTGAACTTAAACTTGTTAATATTGAATTTGCAAAATCAACTCTAAATAGTAGGTTTCTAAGATCACTACCTGACAAATGGGAGACAATTGCTTTTGTGACTAGAAACTCTGTTGGATTCAGAGAATTAAGTCTGACCCAACTTCATGGTCGACTCCTCACTTATGAGAGAGAGTTGAACCAGAAAAAGAAGTTACAAGAATCAGGGAAGGTTGCTGATGATTACACCTTTGGTAACGCGACACTTATAGGTCAAGAAGAATCTGGTAGTAGTAAGGATCAGAGTTATGATCATTACATTGACAAAACTATTGGTGGAGCTTTTAACAACTCTGATTCTTACTCACCCAACTATGCTTTTACAGCAAGTGGAGAAAACCAGAATTCTGACAACTTATCCTTTGAACTCAATGATCTCCAGCATTTTGATCCCACTGATCTGGAGGAAATGGATATATTGCATCAACTGGCACTGCTGAGTGTAAGAACCAGCAAGTTTTATAAAAGAACAGGAATAAAATTTCCAGGATTACATGGGAATCTAAAAGTGGGGTTGGATAAATCAAAATTAAAGTGCTACAAGTGTAACAGGCTAAGACATTTTGCTAGAGAATGTAGAAGCCAAAATAGTGGACCAATCATAACACATCCTAGCCCTAGACCTCAAAACACACAAAACAATGTACACTATTCCCAATATAACCCTGCTGCTCACGTAAACACTGCTCATTATGCACACCTTGTAACACCTGTTCCAGTGCAATATGTTGAAGCCACTGTCCCACAAATTCAGTATTTCCAAGCCCCAGTCTCTCAGGTCCAAGTGCAACAACCTGCACCACAACATGCTGCACAAACATCTGCTCCAGCAGAGGCCAGTCAGCAAAGCTTCTTTACCCAAGGCTTTGTTGATTGGAGTAGCATGCCTGATGAGTTATCTGATGAAAACTTTGCTCTATTTGCAAAGAATGATGATCTTTGTGATGAATTTTGTTGTGCAGCTTTAGAGTCAATTCCAGAAGGGCTAGAAACTGAAGAGGGAGAATCCAGTGCTGAAATAGTGGATGAAATTACTGAAGCAGTGGTTACTGCTGTTGTTGGTGAACAGCTATTAGAGAAGGAACCCAAACCACTGTTAGAACCTCTTGCTGACCCATGATGTAAAGATGAAGTGGAGAAGAACACTAGTGCTTGTGAGAATGTCTGTGACTGTGCCATGATGGCTGCAGCTAAGGTATCACCTCAGGTCTTGAAAAACCTATGTTCAGACAAATGCATCATAGCTTTTGCTAATGTTAAAGAGGTGAATGAAAACCTTAGAGACAAAATCTTAAAAGATGAAGTACAATTTGAAAAGTCTGTTAAAGAAATGAAAAACAAATTATTTGAAAAAGATAATGAGATTTGCAGTCTTAAACATGAACACAGCATAACCAAGGACCAACTCCAAGCCTTGAAAGAGAAATATCAAGCTTGCAAAAAGGAGTTGGAATCCACCCAAATCACTTGTGAAAAATGGGTGGAATCCTGCAAAGGTTATGAGCTGATGTTAGAGAAACAGATCAAAAGCAATGTAAAATTTGGCATAGGTTTCAGGAAAAATGACCAAGTTGAAAACACTGCTGTAAATGAGTCTGGTTCTGTTGAGATAATTCCAACAAACAAGGATGGTCAAGAAAATAAAATAACTGACAAAAATGGTATCAAAATCATTTTGGAAAGACCAGAGGGGTCATCAACCTTTGAGGAGATTGAAAAATATCAATTCAAACCCACCTGGTCAGATGAGTGTGACATCCTTGAGAATTTCAAACCCAAGGATTTTTCCACAGTTGAAAGTGTGAAAGCACCTAAGGCCAAGGTAATTCCTCTCAAAGACATCCCAACAGTGGTTCAAAACTCTGTTGCAAAGGAAGTTGAAAAGAGAAAGAAGAGAGAAAAAGTTAAAAATTTGTTTTGTGACTTTTGTGAAAAGAAAAATCATTCCACAAAGGATTGTTTTCATTTAAAGCCTATGACATTAACAAAACAAGCATAATTAAGCCTGCAAATAGTTGCACCATCTGTGGAAAAACCAACCATCTTACTCATGAGTGTGTGTACCTCAAAACTTTTGAGGTTAAAAGAAAAGAGTACACTTCAAAACACCTGTGAGTTCATCAAAACAACCCTTCATGAAACAACAACCATTTGTGTCTGTCCAAACAGCTGTTACAAAATAGTTGAATAGAAACTCTGCTCCTAGAGATGTTCAAGTGACAGATGCACCTCCTGCAAACCCATTCCAAAGAGGAAGAGGTCAACCTCCATACCAAAGGGTCCCACATGTTTATGAGGCTTACAAAAAGCCTTCTAAACCAAAAGTGAACAGGCATCCTTTTGGATTTCAACATCTGACAGGAAATGGTCCACAACAGTGGTTAGAGAGAAATGCTTCAAAAGCTGTTCAAAACCCTGAGCTAACCACTGTCCATGTTCCTAGACTTGATATTGATACTGTTGTGACCCATCCAATGCCCTATTGGCTTTGGAGACCCTCCTGAACTAATTGTTTACTTAATGTGCAGGGAGCTTTTGCATGCTTAGATAGTCTTTGGTATGTAGATAGTGGAGGCTCCAGGCACATGACTGGATGTAGAGCCCTACTCAAACAATTCAAAGATCATGGAGGGGGTGATATATCTTTTGGTAACAATTCTAAGGGAAAGGTGTTGGGGTCTAAAACAGTTCAGTCAGGAAAAATCAAATTTGAAAATGTCAATCTCATTGACAATCTAAAATTCAACCTCCTTAGTGTCTCACAAATGAGTGACAAAGGCTATGGGTCATTCTTTACTAAGGAGAGTTGCAAGATTGTTGGACCAGAAATGGTCAAAAAGATTGAAGAAATAATAGCCAATGGAAAAACTAAACTTGTTGCTCAAAGGAGTGGCAATGTTTATGTAGTTGATTTGTCAAAAAAGAGCCCTATGACTGATGCCTGTCTGTTCTCAGCTGCCTCTAACAAAGAGACATAATTATGGCACAGAATATTGGGGCACACAAATCTCAAGACAATCACTGCTTTGTCAAAACAAGGCCTTGTAAGAGGTCTTCCACAAAAATTGTTTACTTGTTCTGAGCATTGTGTTTCCTGTTTAAAAGGTAAACAACATAAAAGCTCATACAAGTCAATTGAGGAGTCCAAAACTGTAGGATCGATATACGACCTGAATGAGTCAGTATGAGTCAAATCAAGATCACTAGAAAGGCAGAATTCAGTCTAGTGACTAAGAATCAGTGTAAGAATGTGTAGAAACAGAGAAATTCACTTTAAACATGTTTTCCATTGATATTAGACTTGAATACACAGAGAAAATTTGGCAGCACTTCGTTACAGACTTCACCAATTCGTACCGAATGGAAAACACTACTCTCCTATATATAGTGTAACACCCTAATTCGTTAAACCTTAAAACAACGCAGCGGAATTTCGAGTCTGAAAATTTCTTTCATGACATACATCTTGCCATTCTAAAATTTCATTTTATAATATAAGAACATAACTTATCAACTCTAAATTTCGTATTTAAACATTTCCGTACAATCTGTCTCGTGACTCGATCCTCGATCTCCTATCCTTTCAATCCTCATGACTGGTACTACCTGCGCTCACCACATAAAATTCATACATTAGTACGTATAATAAGTATACAAGACTTGTTCACGTTTACTTTTCATTTCATTAACTCTTTACATCCCATCTGTCCTCCTGTTCATAGAATCCGTAGTGAGACTTCTTTGACATTCCTGCGTTACACTTCATCACCAGGCACGATGTTATTATCGTTAGTGCTCAATTTCATTGAATACATGCGTACGTACTTTCATACAATCTATACGTAAACTTACATTCACACATAGTAACATACATCCCTGTGTACCTACATACATACGTACGTGCATACCTAAACACATCCATTCATACATACATACATACATTCTTACATACAACCTACATACATACTTGCATACCAACATACATACATAATTACATAATGCATACATACTCACTCCATACCTCCTCACAACTTACATACGTGCATACCCTCGTACATACTCCCTTGACTATCTATACATACTATCTACATACACCCTTACATACATACACTTATACTTATACAACATACATGCATACCCACCTACATACATGCTTACATTTATATTTCCAATCAATCATTGCAACATACCCGACTCATACTTATCTATTCACATACGCCTTCATATATATCATACCTTTCCTACATCTTTACATACGTACATACGCTCATACATGTCTTCATACATACATACATACATACATACATACATATCTACATGCATACAAACCTTTCTTACATCATTACATACCTTAATACGCCTTCACATACATGCATACTGTCACGCGTATCCTCATATATACATACGACAAGGTTATGGGAGCTTTTCGGAAGTTTTACATATCACCGGGTCGTAAACCGAAGCATCAAGACGCGTTACGGTTCAACCGGAAACCTAAGACATGAAAAATAAAAAGTTCACAAACAGGAGCCCGTCGCCGACGGGCCCCCAAGCCGTCGGCGACGGGTTGTACTTTTGCCCGTCGCCCGTAAAAACCCGTCGGCAGTGTGTTAACCCGTCGGAGATAATCGGCCAAACCATAGCCCGTCGGCGACGGCTTCCTTGCCCGTCGGCGACGGCTTCTCTAACTCGCATTTTCCTGCAGATCCATTTCATCGTTCGAACGCACTAAAACGCGCATAACTTTCGAGCCGTTTACCCGTTTAACCTCCCGTTTCTTCCTACATGCTTGTAAATTCACATTCTATCATACGAACTTAAAATCCCGCATCCGGATTAATAAAATTCTTATCTTACGCCCTATCGGCTTATTGTCACTTTCTAATTATTCGACCCGTAAGGGTATTTGCGCATTAATTGGTTTACGACTAACCAAACCATAATCCCCGCTTTCATACTTGTCCAAAACATCACATTATTCTTATAACTTGCTTCTAAGCTACTTTTTCATTCGTTTACCCCAAAATACCCATCAAGGGCATTTTGGTCAACCTTAACCCATCATTTACGACGAAAGACTTTGAACACATATTTGACCTCAGACATCATGTATAATTCATTACAACACTATAATACTTACTTGTACTACGAAGTGATTACAGAAATCACTTACCTTATGCGTCCGTGCTCGTATCCGATTCCTCGCCCTTTCTTGACCCGTTATCCTTTCAAGCGTGAGTCCGTCTTGACATGCTTTCTATACTCTCTTTTCATCAAGATCACGCTCCTATTAGCATATGCATTCGTACATGTTAACAATCATATCAGTCGCATATTTCACCCTTAACTTTCATTAGTCCTTTCTAGCATACATAACTCATATGCTTATATTCATATCCGTTTAACTCTTGTAATTCATCATATAATCACAAGTAACACATATTGACATAACACGTACCATACGACTTCCCATCAACATACATTTAAGACAACGAGTCAAGTCACGTTTCTTATACTTAGTTGACTTTCAAAAGTCAACTATTAACCATACTTAACTATCGACTTTTCATCATATACCCGTAACATCATAATCGACTATACGGACGACACTATATACGTTTCATCATACACTTAATGTGAGTACTACCTTTTAAGCATAACGTACAACTATTTCATGCACAATTCTTCTAAACTCATACATAACCCATCAAAACCATCTACTAATCATCATGTATCATTCCAAATGAACATTAAACATAACATCATCATATTCCTATACTTTCATCTAACAATAATTCATCATACCCACATAATACATCAATCATTCAACAAGACTTGAACATAATAGGTGATTACTAGTCATCTTCATCACCATAACTAATGGGTTTATCATCTAAACATCAAATTAGCACAACCCATTCATAATCCATGTTCTACATGATGATTATAACACATACTCATGCTCAATTCCACTTAAACTCATGGATTAGAACATAACCCACTTCACCCATGATCACCAATCTTAGATTTAAAACATACCTTATGATCCCCTCGTGTTGGTGATCATTAATCCATGCTCGGTTATGAATTTAAGCATCATCTTGCCTTCCGATTTGAGCATAAAGATGAAACTAGGGTTTGAGGCTCCATGGGAGCCTCCTGCTCTCTTTCTCGAACACACGTATGTGTGTGTTTGTGTGTGTTAGATATTTTATAACTTAACTTTCATTTGTTCCATTTTAGCCCCTCGGGTTTACTTTTAAAACATAACTGGCACTTCCTTCATCATTTAAGACTTTTGACCATACACTTAACTAGGTTAAATAGCCTAGTTATTTATTTCCTGACGTGTCACATAATAACATACAACAAACATTCACATTCAGATTTTGGGGCGTTACAAGTCTACCACCCTTAAACAAGGTTTCGTCCCCGAAACCTTTCTCACTTTCATCAAACACACATTATCTTTTCTTCTAGTCCATCCATACGACTACTAGCCCATACTTTCCTGATCATTCTTTCTTATATCATTTTTATTTACTTGACCTGTCAATAACTGGTCAATACACATACTCTTCCGTCCTTTAATATGATCCTTTCTTAATGGATCTAATACCTCCATTTCACCTTTAAAATTTACATTCTATACATACTCTGTATAACGTTTAACTTTTGTTTTGTTATCACAACAAAACTATTATTTCATAATCACGCTTACGTGCTTAATTCTAACATTAACCTCATTCTACATCTTCTACAGCTACGTATACCTTGCATACCTTTATTTTGTCTTTGAATCATTCCGTTCATTACACATTACTACTGCTTTCACTTCTTGCATTACTTAACTTACACATATACAGGTGTCATACTAGTTCATACCTATCCAATCATGAGTTAAATATTCTTACTAACCTCATTTTCATTTCCCAAACCACGATCTGCAACCCAGATCGATTCATCTTCTCCTCGCGTACTAGCCGTACAGGCCAGGTTTCATTCATTCACATCACGAGCTTCTGCTCGTGCACGTCCTTTCACCAATACGATTGGTTTCATTACATCAATAGTCCTAACATTATCATCAACAACATCAGCGGTTAGCCTATGTCATTCAAACATTCATTACACTAGGTGATTACCCACCTATAACTTTTCTACAATTTCTTACGTGACTGCAATAACATACCACATTTTCTATTTCTTACATGCAATCTTTTCATTCAATTATTCATTTCGCTAACTGAAGTACATGCTTGTACTTCCTTCTATTCATGCTTTTTCATTCATTTAATCCGCCTTACGGATTCAAACATTACATTCATGCCTTTCATTACTTTAGCGTTTTGAATCCTTCTCGCGGATTCGAACATATTATTCATGCCTTTCATCCTTGAATCCGTCTCACGGATTCAAACATATCATACATACATTTCATTCCTTGAATCCATCTCGTGGATTCAAACATTTCATTCATACCTTTCCTTCCTTGAATCCGTCTTGCGGATTCAATCATTTCATTCATACATTGCATTCTTTGAATCCATCTCGTGGATTCAAACATTACATTCATAGATATCATTCATACCTTGTTTATCCGTACCTTCTTACGGATTCAACATTCTTCATTTTTATCAGGCATGTTTCTCATACTTACATGGTACTCTCAATTTCCCGAGAGTCTTACTTGCCATTTCACCCTCACGCCCGCCTGCTACCCAACTCTACCGAGCATACCTGTAACAATTATCATGACCTCACGAACGTCATACGTTTCTCGTGTACTGGCCAGGTACACAATCCACATAGTAGTTTCGTGCCTTCATGTAATTGTCACCTTATGTCCGTAGACTTAGGCTTCGGCGCGTGTATTGCTTCCATTACTTCATTACAATACTATCATTATCTTTCATCTTAAAAATTTCCTTCCCTGAATGAACTTTTCCATTACATATATCCACATATTACATTTACGTACCTGGGCTCATTTGCCTATTTATCTTATTACCTCTTTGCCTGCCTTAGTATTCATCCTATACCGCATTCACGGTCCATCCTCTTCCAACATTTATGCTTACCTTGCACATACAAAACCGTCAGTTTCTTTATACGTATACATAAGTACATACTTTCCTTAGCCTTTACCTTTGGATCTTGATCGAGTCTTAGATTGTACGGACTTCTTATCTCAAGAGCACACGAGTTTGAGTTCAAGTACTTACCTTCTCGTACTTGATTCCCTCAAACCAGGGCTCTGATACCAACTTGTAACACCCTAATTCGTTAAACCTTAAAACAACGCAGCGGAATTTCGAGTCTGAAAATTTCTTTCATGACATACATCTTGCCATTCTAAAATTTCATTTTATAATATAAGAACATAACTTATCAACTCTAAATTTCGTATTTAAACATTTCCGTACAATCTGTCTCGTGACTCGATCCTCGATCTCCTATCCTTTCAATCCTCATGACTGGTACTACCTGCGCTCACCACATAAAATTCATACATTAGTACGTATAATAAGTATACAAGACTTGTTCACGTTTACTTTTCATTTCATTAACTCTTTACATCCCATCTGTCCTCCTGTTCATAGAATCCGTAGTGAGACTTCTTTGACATTCCTGCGTTACACTTCATCACCAGGCACGATGTTATTATCGTTAGTGCTCAATTTCATTGAATACATGCGTACGTACTTTCATACAATCTATACGTAAACTTACATTCACACATAGTAACATACATCCCTGTGTACCTACATACATACGTACGTGCATACCTAAACACATCCATTCATACATACATACATACATTCTTACATACAACCTACATACATATTTGCATACCAACATACATACATAATTACATAATGCATACATACTCACTCCATACCTCCTCACAACTTACATACGTGCATACCCTCGTACATACTCCCTTGACTATCTATACATACTATCTACATACACCCTTACATACATACACTTATACTTATACAACATACATGCTTACATTTATATTTCCAATCAATCATTGCAACATACCCGACTCATACTTATCTATTCACATACGCCTTCATATATATCATACCTTTCCTACATCTTTACATACGTACATACGCTCATACATGTCTTCATACATACATACATACATACATACATACATACATACATACATATCTACATGCATACAAACCTTTCTTACATCATTACATACCTTAATACGCCTTCACATACATGCATACTGTCACGCGTATCCTCATATATACATACGACAAGGTTATGGGAGCTTTTCGGAAGTTTTACATATCACCGGGTCGTAAACCGAAGCATCAAGACGCGTTACGGTTCAACCGGAAACCTAAGACATGAAAAATAAAAAGTTCACAAACAGGAGCCCGTCGCCGACGGGCCCCCAAGCCGTCGGCGACGGGTTGTACTTTTGCCCGTCGCCCGTAAAAACCCGTCGGCAGTGTGTTAACCCGTCGGAGATAATCGGCCAAACCATAGCCCGTCGGCGACGGCTTCCTTGCCCGTCGGCGACGGCTTCTCTAACTCGCATTTTCCTGCAGATCCATTTCATCGTTCGAACGCACTAAAACGCGCATAACTTTCGAGCCGTTTACCCGTTTAACCTCCCGTTTCTTCCTACATGCTTGTAAATTCACATTCTATCATACGAACTTAAAATCCCGCATCCGGATTAATAAAATTCTTATCTTACGCCCTATCGGCTTATTGTCACTTTCTAATTATTCGACCCGTAAGGGTATTTGCGCATTAATTGGTTTACGACTAACCAAACCATAATCCCCGCTTTCATACTTGTCCAAAACATCACATTATTCTTATAACTTGCTTCTAAGCTACTTTTTCATTCGTTTACCCCAAAATACCCATCAAGGGCATTTTGGTCAACCTTAACCCATCATTTACGACGAAAGACTTTGAACACATATTTGACCTCAGACATCATGTATAATTCATTACAACACTATAATACTTACTTGTACTACGAAGTGATTACAGAAATCACTTACCTTATGCGTCCGTGCTCGTATCCGATTCCTCGCCCTTTCTTGACCCGTTATCCTTTCAAGCGTGAGTCCGTCTTGACATGCTTTCTATACTCTCTTTTCATCAAGATCACGCTCCTATTAGCATATGCATTCGTACATGTTAACAATCATATCAGTCGCATATTTCACCCTTAACTTTCATTAGTCCTTTCTAGCATACATAACTCATATGCTTATATTCATATCCGTTTAACTCTTGTAATTCATCATATAATCACAAGTAACACATATTGACATAACACGTACCATACGACTTCCCATCAACATACATTTAAGACAACGAGTCAAGTCACGTTTCTTATACTTAGTTGACTTTCAAAAGTCAACTATTAACCATACTTAACTATCGACTTTTCATCATATACCCGTAACATCATAATCGACTATACGGACGACACTATATACGTTTCATCATACACTTAATGTGAGTACTACCTTTTAAGCATAACGTACAACTATTTCATGCACAATTCTTCTAAACTCATACATAACCCATCAAAACCATCTACTAATCATCATGTATCATTCCAAATGAACATTAAACATAACATCATCATATTCCTATACTTTCATCTAACAATAATTCATCATACCCACATAATACATCAATCATTCAACAAGACTTGAACATAATAGGTGATTACTAGTCATCTTCATCACCATAACTAATGGGTTTATCATCTAAACATCAAATTAGCACAACCCATTCATAATCCATGTTCTACATGATGATTATAACACATACTCATGCTCAATTCCACTTAAACTCATGGATTAGAACATAACCCACTTCACCCATGATCACCAATCTTAGATTTAAAACATACCTTATGATCCCCTCGTGTTGGTGATCATTAATCCATGCTCGGTTATGAATTTAAGCATCATCTTGCCTTCCGATTTGAGCATAAAGATGAAACTAGGGTTTGAGGCTCCATGGGAGCCTCCTGCTCTCTTTCTCGAACACACGTATGTGTGTGTTTGTGTGTGTTAGATATTTTATAACTTAACTTTCATTTGTTCCATTTTAGCCCCTCGGGTTTACTTTTAAAACATAACTGGCACTTCCTTCATCATTTAAGACTTTTGACCATACACTTAACTAGGTTAAATAGCCTAGTTATTTATTTCCTGACGTGTCACATAATAACATACAACAAACATTCACATTCAGATTTTGGGGCGTTACAAGTCTACCACCCTTAAACAAGGTTTCGTCCCCGAAACCTTTCTCACTTTCATCAAACACACATTATCTTTTCTTCTAGTCCATCCATACGACTACTAGCCCATACTTTCCTGATCATTCTTTCTTATATCATTTTTATTTACTTGACCTGTCAATAACTGGTCAATACACATACTCTTCCGTCCTTTAATATGATCCTTTCTTAATGGATCTAATACCTCCATTTCACCTTTAAAATTTACATTCTATACATACTCTGTATAACGTTTAACTTTTGTTTTGTTATCACAACAAAACTATTATTTCATAATCACGCTTACGTGCTTAATTCTAACATTAACCTCATTCTACATCTTCTACAGCTACGTATACCTTGCATACCTTTATTTTGTCTTTGAATCATTCCGTTCATTACACATTACTACTGCTTTCACTTCTTGCATTACTTAACTTACACATATACAGGTGTCATACTAGTTCATACCTATCCAATCATGAGTTAAATATTCTTACTAACCTCATTTTCATTTCCCAAACCACGATCTGCAACCCAGATCGATTCATCTTCTCCTCGCGTACTAGCCGTACAGGCCAGGTTTCATTCATTCACATCACGAGCTTCTGCTCGTGCACGTCCTTTCACCAATACGATTGGTTTCATTACATCAATAGTCCTAACATTATCATCAACAACATCAGCGGTTAGCCTATGTCATTCAAACATTCATTACACTAGGTGATTACCCACCTATAACTTTTCTACAATTTCTTACGTGACTGCAATAACATACCACATTTTCTATTTCTTACATGCAATCTTTTCATTCAATTATTCATTTCGCTAACTGAAGTACATGCTTGTACTTCCTTCTATTCATGCTTTTTCATTCATTTAATCCGCCTTACGGATTCAAACATTACATTCATGCCTTTCATTACTTTAGCGTTTTGAATCCTTCTCGCGGATTCGAACATATTATTCATGCCTTTCATCCTTGAATCCGTCTCACGGATTCAAACATATCATACATACATTTCATTCCTTGAATCCATCTCGTGGATTCAAACATTTCATTCATACCTTTCCTTCCTTGAATCCGTCTTGCGGATTCAATCATTTCATTCATACATTGCATTCTTTGAATCCATCTCGTGGATTCAAACATTACATTCATAGATATCATTCATACCTTGTTTATCCGTACCTTCTTACGGATTCAACATTCTTCATTTTTATCAGGCATGTTTCTCATACTTACATGGTACTCTCAATTTCCCGAGAGTCTTACTTGCCATTTCACCCTCACGCCCGCCTGCTACCCAACTCTACCGAGCATACCTGTAACAATTATCATGACCTCACGAACGTCATACGTTTCTCGTGTACTGGCCAGGTACACAATCCACATAGTAGTTTCGTGCCTTCATGTAATTGTCACCTTATGTCCGTAGACTTAGGCTTCGGCGCGTGTATTGCTTCCATTACTTCATTACAATACTATCATTATCTTTCATCTTAAAAATTTCCTTCCCTGAATGAACTTTTCCATTACATATATCCACATATTACATTTACGTACCTGGGCTCATTTGCCTATTTATCTTATTACCTCTTTGCCTGCCTTAGTATTCATCCTATACCGCATTCACGGTCCATCCTCTTCCAACATTTATGCTTACCTTGCACATACAAAACCGTCAGTTTCTTTATACGTATACATAAGTACATACTTTCCTTAGCCTTTACCTTTGGATCTTGATCGAGTCTTAGATTGTACGGACTCTTGCTCCATCTTCGGCAGTGGAATGTTCTTTATCACTCTAGGCTTCTTTATCTATAAGATTGTCTCTTCTGAGCCTGTTACTGGATTCACTCTCTTCACTTTATTCGGATAGTGGGGTTTCCAGTGTTTGAAATCTTTGAAAGCTTCATACTTCATTAGGCCCCAAGTAGGCACATCACGTTCTCTTACAGGATAATTCAACGTTCTGACTTTTGGAAGTTCTTCAACGTCCCACCATGGTAAAGACATGATATCCTGAATGTACGCAAAATATTGCACTCCATACTCCCTTCTGATCGCATATGCATTCACCTGCGGCAAAAACCCCCAGCTAATAATGTCACCAAGAGAAACTTCTCTGTCTCTTTTGTAAAACTTCAACGGTCTCTTGAATTTTCTCTCAGAATCTTTTCTATACCATTTCATTCTTTCTTCGCGACGTTCATCTTTCGTCGTCCCATCAAAATTCTTATTCTTTAAACATTCTTCAACTTTCCTTCTCAGCTCATCTATGTTCTCTTGAGTGAAAAATTCAACCAGTGTTGGAAAGTTTGAAGTATCAACATTCTCAGACAATTCTTCATCACTGCAATCCTCAACTTCAACTCTATCATAGTTGTAAGCCTCTTAAACATATTTGTATTCATATCCATGCTGCTGATTGATGTCGAACTCGTTCAACTCTTCTTCGAAATCAAACTTGAAATTAATATCTTCAATATGTGTCATCTTTATGATTTCATCCAGAGTATACGTATGCCTGATTTCACCTTCTTCTACATCAGGTTCAAGATGTAAAATCAATTTTTCACTTTCATCAACACTCTTATCATCAACATGCTCCCCCTCACCACTAGCATTCTCAGGCTCTTCATTTGCATCGTCTCGAAGATAATCATCAACATTTTCTTCAGCAGACATTTCAGTAACTTTGATGCCTGACGTACCTTGATCATCGTCATCATTGCCATCATCATCTTCATGACTACTTGCAGAAAAGACATCATCTGCATCATCATTCTTAGTGTCATCATCATCTTCTTCTTTATCATCCTCTTCATCATCATTTACTACATCATCAATATCTACATCATCAGCAAATACACCAGAGACTGAAGAAATTGGTAAAGCAGACGATATTGGCTCTTCTGTTGGCTCAGACACAACCATTCCCCCTTCTATTACTTCAACGGTTTTCTCACCTTCAACACCTTTGCCCTTATCTTTCATTTGAGCTTCCATATCAGCTCTTCGTTTCGCTCTAACCTCTTCAAGTTGTATCTCCTCAAATCTTTGTTCAACTGGCTTGCCATTCAAATCTTCAATCACTTTTCTCTGCATATAATCTTCATGTTCTCTTCTTGCATTATTTGCTTCCAACTCTTTGTTTTTCAGCTCAAAATACTTGTTCTGTTCATCTCTTCTAGACTTTTCTTCCTGCAACTCTGCAATATGAACTTTCATAATATCAATCTCAGTTTGATCAGCTTCAACTCTTTTTAACAAAGATGAGTTCTCAGCTTCAACTGTCTTGACACGCTTTTCTAGTTTCTTTTCACGATCCACCAACTTTTTATTCTCCGCTAACACTTCTTCTTAGTTCTTTTCCAACTTCTTCACCTGCTCATCATTCACAAAACTGAAATCTCCAATATCATCAAGAGCAATATTCTATGGAACACATGGAAAATTTCTGTATCCAGAAGAACCAGGAGTGGTTTGAACTTGTGGTTGTGAGGTTGGAGGTGTTTGAAGAATATGTGGTGAGGTGATAACAGGTTGTTCAAGAATAGGTGATTGATGTGGTGGTGATTGTGGTGGTTGTTGTGGTGGTGGTGATAGTGGTTGTTATGGTGGTGATTGTGGTGGTTGCTGTGGTGGTGGTGGTGGTGATGGTGGTTGTTGTTGTGGTTTCAATGGAATCTTGAATTTCAATCTACGAGCTATAGTAGGATCAACACGCTTTCTCGTAGTTGACTTCTTTCTACCTCCTGACTGTGGTGTTTGAATATCTTGAACATCTTCTTGTGATGGAACATTCAAATCATCATCTTTTTCCTCTCTCCTTTTTCTCTTTAACTGTTTTTCTTTTTCTATATCAGCCTTGATTCTTTTCAAACGTTCAATTTCATCAATCTCTTCTTCAGAACTAGATGAACTTTTTTCTTCATCATCATCAAGTTTCTCAGTTTCTGCAGTATCATCAAGAGTTTTTAACAACTGCTCTGTTTCAAATGTTAAACGTTCATCAACTTCAGTTTCAACATCCTCTGGTTCATCGACCAGCATTGTCTCAACAACTTTCTTTTGACGTTTCTTCTTTGGTTGTGACGACGAACCTTCTTCAGCTTGTACTTTAGGAGTTCTCCTACCTCCTCTTGTCTTCTTTTCTTTTACATCTTTCAAGAACCACTCACTTCTTGTGTTTTTTTATTTTTTCTAACTTTTTCAATTCATCTGCAGCACTCTTCTCTTTCATTTCTTTATCATTCCTCCACTTTTGATGATTTTCTAGATCTGGATCTTGGTAATTAGCATCTTTGATGAATCCAAAGAATTCAGCCTTTGTTGTTGGTTCCGGATGATTTTTGTGATATCTGGCCAATACTTTCAGCGTCTCATTATCCATGTGGTATAATGTCAACAAATCAATGTTTTCATCTTTTTTCTAAATCTGGATAGGCGTGATCAAGTATCATCTGTACAAATCTTGGATAGATCCATGTTTTGCTTTTAGAAGTAATGTTTTCCTTCATGTAATGGAAAATGATTTTCGAAAAATTGTACTTCTTGTTCAGAACTAATGCTGTCACCATGTTCATATGATAATCTCTCATTACGTCATAACCACCCTTCCTGTGACTGAGAGCATGAATTACTGAATGAATTAAAAACTTGCAAGGCCTTGAGAAGCTCGATTTCAAATAGTTAGCATGGTTCAATGGTCCACTATACCCCATCCTTAGCATACATCCCTTCACCATTCTTTCAGGAAACTTTGTCGGAGAATTTTCATCGTCCGGAAAGTTCAACATTTCTCGAACAAGCTGTTTTGTAGTGATGATCGGTTTATCCTGGCCATTCAAGCTTACAATCGAATTTATTACTTTATTCTGTTCATCATAAGTGGCATTCTTCCAGAAATGTTCAATGTGAGATCTAAAGACAGTATGCTGATCAGTCAAGGCCTTCTGGATAGGCAAACGCTTCATAAACCCTAGAATCTCCTTGAAAACCGCCATTTTTGATAACTTTTCATCGTAAACACAACAGATGTTGTGTAACGCATCAAATTGCACATCCGAAGCCTGAAATATACACACAAATAACAAATTAATAACATTTGACAATTTTCAAAAACAATTATCATTCACACGAAATGACATTCAAACGAAATGAACATTTCATACGATGTAACATTTCAAACGAAATGAACAGTTTCAAACGGTATTGCTATTTGAAACGAAATGGGGTTTGAAACGAAATGGCTGTTTTGAAGTGAAATGCCTTTTTGAAACGAAATGTCTGTTTGAAGCGAAATACCCATTTCGTACGAAATGCATTATCATTTCGTTTGAAACTACTATGATGAACAGTGAAATTACAGATGATCAAAACAGGATTTGATGATCAAATTGAAGCCCTAGGTTTGTTCTATTACAGATTCCGAGTACAAGGGTATGATTTAATTTCATCTTGGTCCACAAACAAACCCTAGATCTAAGTTCGTAGATCTGTTCATCAGGATTCAAACGATTCAAGACATTTTGGTACAAATTGGAACCCTAGATCTAATCTACAACATATTCCGAACATACAGATGTGATTTTCATTCGATTTAGTTCATTATTAAACCCTAGATCTAAGTTTAATGTCATGTTCAACGAGTTCATACGGTTTCAGACAAATCAGGGTTAAAACAACATGATTTCTCACCTTTCCCATGATCTAAGTTGTACCAACCAACTTAAATATATGGATTACGAACAACAAACAGGCAAGAATTCGGCTAGAAATCGAAGAAAACTATGTTTCATGTGAAATCGCTTTGACAAAGTTTTGATACAAAATTGAGGAACTGATGCTTTCAAGCGAAATGAATACCCTATTTATAGACGAACTCATTTCATACGAAATGAGCTATGAGGCACTGTGACAGTTTCAAGCGAAATCATCTTTGAAGCGAAATGGCTATTTCGTACGAAACAGTCATTTCGTTTGAAATCTCAATTTTTTCAAAATTTTCAACTTTTTAACCTTTTGAATTTTTACCATCACACCCAGTTAACCAAGTCCAAGTTAATGACCCTGGTCAACTGTTTAGCCTGCCAAGTCCAAGTTAATGACCTTGGCTGACCAATTTATGAAGTTGTTGATTTTTGAAATAGATTTTAAGTTCAAATTAGTGAACTTTGAACATTTCAAGCAATTACCAACATCTTTTCACAAACTTTTGCTTACCCAAACCTCTTGATCCAGCTTGTTTAGCACATTAAGACATTGATCATCATATCCCCAACGTCCGTTGTCGAAAATAAGATGAAAAATCAAATCTTTTTGGATTTTAAGGAATTGGAAAAAATGAAATGCAGTAATTGAAGACTATATACAAACATATTTACAAACAACTTTTTGGTGAGCGTGTTAGGGGATCATATCAGCTGCTGACAAGCTACAAGCACCGTTAAGCTTTGATTTCATACTAAGCATTAAACAATTCACAGTGATTGCCGATATACCGATCCACTTTAATTTTTCACACAATTTTCAATCTGTTCAGGATACGAATTAATGTTTTTAGGCTTAACTCATATGTGTGTACCACCTCAGAATATACTCCCGTATCCAGATCCCAATATTCAGTCTTACAGGTGAGTATACCTAGATGATATCTGTAAGGGGTTAAATGCGAAACCATGAGAGCTCAGGCTATTGCTTCCGCAAAATCAGAGAGATGATGGTTTTGACTTTTGGTGGGTTCCCTTTAGAGAATCTTTTCTTCAACAGCACATGATTAGCATTTTGCAATGTTTCATCATTTTTTATGCTGAGGGGGGCTTTTATTTCAAGCAGCGCAAAGTATTCTCCGGGGACTAGGCCATTGCTTCCGGAAAATCAGATGTCCCGGGATAATACCCCAGATATCACTATGCATAAAGACCTAGTATCTCAGAAAGAGGGGTCTTTCAAACAAGATTTCAGGGGTTACCCATATATCCGAGAGATGTTCCCCACGTATAAGCAAGTAATAATTTTAGGTTTATATCCGGAACAAACCTACTAAATGTGTAAAAACCTATCGGCATATCATCTACAAGATTGCTTAACACTTTTTAAACTATACATTTCTTTAGCGTACTGCAACTGTCTAGCTGATGTACTATCATATCCCCTTTTTACACAAATTCTTTTTGACTTTTTTTTCACTGTTTTTGGATTTTGAAATTTTATCATGTTTTTGTATTTTCTGTAAACTTTCTCCCCCTAAAAGCAAAAACATATTTTTGTGTTTTTGGTTTTATCAAAAGCAGAAAATAAACTGTACAGAAACTTGACAACAAGACGCGGATCTCTTCAGATCGCCGTCCTCCTCGGTTTCACACTCAACAACCCTCCCAGAAAACAAATTTTTCAACCCATTTAATTTCAAAAGATAGTTAAATCTCTTTTTATCAAAAGGTTTTGTGTAAAAATCAGCTCTCTGACCATCGGTGTGTATATGATCAATTCGAATCAATTTCTTCTCGTAGCAATCACGGATGAAATGATGTCGAATCTCAATATGTTTTGTTTTAGAGTGGTGAACCGGATTTTTAGTGATGTTTATAGCTGCCTCATTGTCCACAAATATCGGTGTATCCAAGAACTGCCAACCATAGTCCCTCATCTGCTGCTGGATCCAGAGGATCTGAGAGCAACAGCTGGAGGCCGAAACGTATTCAGCCTCACAGGTTGAGAGAGCGACTGTGGTTTGTTTCTTGCATTGCCAAGTAACAAGTTGAGTTCCGAAGAACTGACAACCAGCCGTTGTGGACTTTGCATTTTGCTTACAGCTCCCGAAGTCAGAATCAGCAAAACCAGTAAGAGAAAAGTCACCAGATTTAGGATACCACAAGCCGGTGCTTGGGCAACCTTTAAGATACCGTAAAATTCTCTTCACAATTGTCAGGTGTGACTGTCTTGGGCTTGACTGATATCTGGCGCATAGACAAGTTGGA
This sequence comes from Helianthus tuberosus, assembly GCA_030545235.1. Classification (NCBI taxonomy): domain Eukaryota; kingdom Viridiplantae; phylum Streptophyta; class Magnoliopsida; order Asterales; family Asteraceae; genus Helianthus; species Helianthus tuberosus. The sequence continues at coordinate 94,730,627 of CM060426.1, forward strand.
TACATGATGTCCGGGCGTGACGCTGTCAGATACATTATTGAACCAATGATCGACCGATAGTGCGTCTCATCCACTTTTTCACCGCTTTCATCCGGACAAATCCCATGATTTTGAGCTAAGGGGGTTGAAATTGGAGATGATTCGGACATGTTGAATTTATCCAGCACATCATTCACATATTTTATCTGATGAATGAAAATTCCTTCGGGCATTTGCTCAACCTGAAGCCCTAGGAAGAACTTCATCTCTCCCATCGAACTCATTTCAAACTTTTTCTTCATAACCTTCTCAAACTCTTTACACAAATCATCATTCGTTGATCCAAAGATTATGTCATCAACGTAAATCTGCACGATGAGTAGATGCCCTGCAACCTCTTTTGTAAACAAAGTACTATCGACCGTCCCTCTAGTGAACCCGTTGGCCAGTAGATGTTGGGAAAGCGTCTCGTACCAGGCTCTCGGGGCCTGGTGTAGTCCGTAAAGCGCTTTGTCGAGAAGATAGACCTTATCTTTGTGCACTGGATCGGTGAAACCTGGTGGTTGTCCGACATACACTTCTTCTTTGATCTTTCCATATAGGAATGCAGACTTGACATCTAGTTGGTAAACTTTAAATCCTTTCCACGACGCGAACGCCAGGAAGATTCTAATCGCCTCGAGTCTAGCAACAGGGGCATACACTTCGGTAAAATCGATCCCCTCCTGCTGACTAAAACCCTGAACTACCAACCGTGCTTTATTTCTCACTATCACACCTCTGTCATCACGTTTACACTTAAAACCCCATTTGGTCTTTATCAGCTTCTGGTTTTCTGGTAGATCCACCAATCTCCATACTCCCAGCTTCTCAAACTACTGCAGCTCTTCCTACATCGCATTCACCCAACTGTCTTCAGTTAAAGCTTCTTTATATGTTTTTGGCTCCACCTGCGAGATGAAACATTTCAATGAGAATTCTTCCTGTAAAGGAGCTACAGATGAATAAAAACATGTAAGAGCTTTGTTGATTTGATCTCACGTTTTCACTCCACTGTGAAGATCTCCTATTATTTGCTCTGAAGGATGATAAGACAAAGTTCTCGGCATGACTGTGTCAGGCACGCTCACTTCCGATTGCAAGTTTGTGATATCCTGATCACCTGTGTGATCCACAGCTTCGGAAGTTGCAACATTTGGTTCCTCGTCAAAAATCGGATTGGATTCCGATTCTGAGTCATCAGATTGATCAAATGTTGGAGCTGGTTCTTCTGGGGGTTCATGTTCAGTTCCACTTGGACCGGCTTCGTGATCATTTGTACCCACGGTGGGCTGAGAAACTACCAGCGGTCTTGGCACTTGTTCTTGTAATATAGATTGTTGATATTGGTATAATAATGCTAGTTCCTCCTCAATTGGCTCAGTCGGCAATGGAATGACTCCCAGGGTTTTTCATAGTCAAACAACAATCTTTTTACGGGAAGTTGTTCCGGAGCAGTAAACTTCTGACAACCAACATGCTGAACTTGAATAATCTTCCCCAGGCATGGAACAAATACTCTCTTCAGTGGACTCTCATAACCTACAAAAATACCTTCGTTAACCTTCGCACCAAATTTACCATCTGGATCAATAAATGTGCAAGGTGTTCTAAGAATTTCAGATTTGGTTTATAACGATGAAGCAACTCGAAGCAGGTTTTCTTGTATTTTTTCACTGTGAGAACACGATTCAGTGTATAGCATGCCGTTGCAACTGATTCACTCCAAAAGTATATAGGCAATTTGGAATCTGCCAGCATTGTACGTGCTGTTTCGATCAGTGTGCGATTCTTTTGTTCTACGACACCGTTTTGATGTGGAGTACACGGTGTGCTGAATTCATGAAGAATGCCTTTTTCATTGCAGAATTCTTCCATACGGTTGTTTTTGAACTCTGTTCCGTTGTCGCTTCGAATTCTTCTGATCGGCAGTTTGTACAGCGTCTCCATTTTCTTGAATAATTTCATCAATGATTCAAACGTTTCGTCTTTTCTTTCGATACACATCACCCATGAAAATCTTGTAAAGTCGTCAGTGACCACAATACAATACAGATCTCCACTTACACTCTTCACATTTACCGGTCCAAAAAGATCCATGTGGAGTCTTTCTAGCGGTACTCTGATGGAGTTCAAGAGCTTCTTTGGATGTGACTTCTTCGTTTGCTTTCCCTTTTTGCATTCTACACAATCATCATTCAAATGGAAAATTTTCAAATTAACTCCTTCAACAAGATCATTGTGAACCAAGAAATTCATTTTTCTCACATGAATGTGACCCATCTTACGATGCCACATCCTTGATTCCTTGCAGTTACTTTTATTTTAGTTATAAAACATTGTTTCTTTTTATCTGTTGTTGTTGTGACGCTCATGTCTAGGACATATAAATCGTTTTCACGAGGAGCTCGCATCAACACCAAATCTTCTGGAATTTTAAAACCAGGTTTAATGATCAAACACTCATTTTTTTGTGAAATAAAATGTGAACGACTTGTCACAAATCTGTGATATGCTCAACAGATTGTTTTCAAGTTCAATGATGTAGTTCACTTTATCAAACGTTACAACTCCATTGGTGAGAATTCTTTCACCAATGATTCTGCCTCCCTGATTTCCCGCAAATCCAACATATCCTCCGTTGATTGATTTGACATCATAGAGCAATGCTAACATCCCAGTCATATGCCTCGAGGCGCCGCTATCCATGATCCACTTGGAGATTATAGAACGTGGAAGCCCATGCACACATCAAAGACATTCATTCAAACAACGATGCCCAAGATTTCTTCACATTTGGAACACTTCCAAATACAAGATCACAAGCTACATCAACTTTTGGAATGTTGAAGATAACGTTTGGAACAACAGGTACAGATTTTGATTTTAGATCTCCCTCCTTGATTGATAGGAATTCCTCAATCAGTTTGTCCAACTCAAACTCAAATTTTCCATTGTTAGTGACAGCAACTGTTTGTTCTGATTTCAAAACTTTTCCATTTTTTTTCTTCAAATGATTGTTTAGGTTTTTCCTCCCATGATTGATTTTGTAAAATCTTCATTTTGGGATAAATTTTTGAAGTCTTTGGAGATTTTGAAGATTCACCAATCTCAAAGGTTGATTTTGGCTTGTCTTCGGACTTCAAAGATTCACCGCGTTTCAGAATACGCACGAGGGAAACCATCGGTGTTTTTCCTTTAACATCATTTGGTGTTTTTGGTTTAGGTTTCTGAAAAACAGGTTTTGCAATCCTTTTAACTCACTGTTTGGCCATGTGACCAATTTCATTGCAGCGATAACAGATTCTTTTATCATATTCGACAAAAGTAGATCTGTTGGTCTCTTCTTTTAACTTTTGAGCTGCATTGAAATCGTCAATTGCTTTCTGGCTAAAGATATAATCTTTTTCAGCAACTGTGTTCCTTCCCGCAACAAATACTTCGCTCAATTTTTCTTTTGGCTTAACCTCCTTTTTAGCCATTTTCTTCTCAAAACCGACACTTTTCTTTTTGAAATTGTTACCATGTCTTTTGTTGTAACCATTGTTACCCACCCATTCTTTCTTTCCCGGGTTATTTGGTTGTTTCACAAAAGATTTCTTTGGTTTTGATAAAAACGCGTTGTTGTTAACCTCTGAAATGTCAATTTCCACAAGCTTATAAACCTTTTCAACTTTTTCCAATTTTGCATTCTGAATTAGATACTCAAAATCAATATAGAGTTTGTCAGTTCCAGTCATTGTGTAAACCACAGTGATCGAATCATCATCCACAACTGTATCTGATTTTGGTATGAATTTGTCCAGAAAATTTCCATCATCTTCAGAATCAGAATTGGAAGTCTCCAAATGAGTTTTAACCGTTTCGAAATCAGAGTTATCACTTTCTTCATCCAACACTTGGTCAACAACAGTTTTAATCACTTGTGACTCGTTGTCAGTGTCAGATGGAGAAAATGTAACATCAATGCTTTCAGGTAACTCATTCTCCACAGTTCTCAACTTAAGATTCAAAGCAGCTTCCACCCCATCTGGATATTTCTGTGTATAATGATTCCATATTGGGGGTGGAACATTTTTGAAAACAGGTTTATCATCAGGTAATTTCGGAATAATTTGATCAATCACATAAGATGAAGCAATATAACTGATCAATTTCTTTTCAACTCTTTCCTTTTCAATACGCATCAATTCAAGTTCCGTTTTCAAAGATGCGATTGTGTCCAGATGAATGTTAATTTCTATCTGTTTTTCCATAACAGTTTCTTTGAACAAATTAGTAGCTTTACCATTTTCAATACTTTCTTTTTGAATCATTTTGATTGAACGTGCTAATGTGTCATAACCTTCTTTCACATCATTAAGATCATATTTTACTTCGTCAGTAATTTTTTTCAATTCTTGATACTGTTTATCTTTTTCAAGACAATCCATGCAGGGTTCTAAACAGTTTTTGCATGGTGTTTCAAGAATTAGATCAATCTTTTCAAAAACCTTTTCTTCTTGATCAGTTTTAATTCCTGTTTTACCAAACCCGTCAGACTCAGACTCTGATTTTTCTCCTGATTTGATATCCAGATTTTCTGATTTGAACTCGGACTCTGTTTCGACTGACTCCTTTTTGATTGATTTTGTTTCGATAGACACCATTTTGACAGACTCTGTTTAGACAGACTCTGACCCTTGAGTTTTTTCTACCTCTTTCAGCTTGACCATCAGCGCCTTGTCAGTTATCTCTTTCAGAGTTTCTTCATTCATTTCTTTAGAAACATCTATGATTTCATCAATCGGAGCTTTTTCTTCGTCATATTGTGGACAAAAACCTGTAGTTGGCTCGAAGAAGAATCCTGCAAAAGACTCAAACATGTTAGGAGGCATTATGGATTTAAAAGAATTTGCAATAATCTCATGTTCGGATTGATAGTAATAAACTACTGCAGCTGCCTCTTCCAGTTCTGCCAAACTCTCTTCACTCATAACTTCACCAACTTCCTCAGCTTCAACAACACACTCTGGCTCTTTAATAATATCAGCCATCATAGCCAAACCCTCACCAGGAATATATTTATCCCAACTAAACCCTTCCGCAACTTTCTCATCATCCTGATTGACCAAAAGATCCTTTTCAGGTTTATTTTCAATTTGAGGTCTTTGGTTGAATGGTTGCTGACTAGTTTTGTGATAGATTGCTTGTCGGTAGTAGTCATTTGTGAACAGATTCTGATGATTGTTTACTTCCCTATTCAGACACTCGCGTTTGAAATGCCCTTTTTCTTTGCATTTGAAACATGTAACTTTCGCTTTATCAAATCCAAGCTTTTGATCAGGTCCTAAGAGACTGTTTTGTCCGGTTATTTCCATAAATCTTTGTGCGCTCCTCACTACGCTCGCCATGCCCCATTTGATATCTATGAGTTCCAGCTCCTCTGGATCAATCTGATCGTAGTCTTCTTTCGTCATGTCAGGATTACCAATCCTTCCCGCAACTAGACTCTCATATGATTCAAGAACGGAAGCTAATAGTGTGATATGTTGCTTTGCAGCTGCTTCTATAAACTCTTGACCATTTTTGATGTTTACAGCAATATTGCACTGAATCCCAGAAACGTAATTCTGATTATTTGAACTTGATGAACTTTGAGGAGACACTTGTTGATGTTTTTCCAAAACTCACATGTATTTCAGGTAACTAGGATGGATGTGTGCGTGGTCTTACTCATGCTCGTGGATGTCGCTTTGTTTATCTTTAAATAAAGTTGTGACTTTTAAGACAATATGTTATCTCGTGTTGTAAACACTTGACATATGTTTTCAGTAATGTAATATTTGAAGGTATTTTTGAGCATGTAGTATGTTTACTCTTCGTATGCAATGAGAACCTTTCATGATCACACCTCGTGCTTCCGCCGCAGAAAGGGGTGTGACAGATTGGTATCAGAGCTGCGATTGTAGTGAACCAGGATTCCTTCTCGAGTCTAGTCTACAATCTCTAGGATCCATTCACGAAAACAATTTTCAAAGAGTTTTCATTGCATAAAACGTCCCGCGACATCCACTACCTGAAACTATCTACATGAGTCTAGAAAAGACACTACGAGACTTAGAGTGCACTTGTGTAGCACTTGTCATTGACTAGAAATTACTTGCAATTATGTGTGATAATTAGCATGTACTAGAAGTAGAATGTCACAAGTATATGTGACTTTACCTGAAAGCGATGGCCCATCTGAAGGAAGAAATACGAGGATGAAACGAACTGTGCAGACTGTGCAAGGAGTTACGTAATTATGGATGCATACATAATTATGGAATTCAGTGCACAGAAACCACAGCAAGTCTTGTCACGTATAGATTCCCTTAGAGCAAGCCTACTAAGTACTCTGCTAGAGTAATAATTGTTTGATGTCACTTATGTGGTATATATACCTGTGAATATATATGATACTACTGTCTAGTGTGACGATATCAAACAAATGCCTAACCCTGTTGTGTTATGTTCTGTCAGAACATGGCACCCAGGAAAGCTGTGAACGCTCGCAATGACGATCAACCTCCTCCTCCCCCACTGCCAAGAACTGCTGATGAGCTGAACGCTCTACTAGAGGAAAGGATCTCCGCTGCTATCGCCCAATACGAGGCTAACCGTACTCAAGACAGTGGAGGACCAAGCAACGCTAGGCGTAATGGGAATGGAGATTCGTCTGGAGGAAACGCAGCTCAAGGTAACCTTAAAACAATTTACTAAGCACGAAGGAATTTATGAACGGTCCTTGTTTCATTATTTCTTCGATTGCTCATAAGTGAATTGGTTGGGTTAATTCCAGGCTGCACTTTCAAGCAATTCCTCAACTGCAAGCCGATGAACTATGACAGCACAGGAGGTGCAGTAGCATTTGTGCGCTGGACGGAGAAGACTGAAGCTACTTTCCGCATGAGCAAGTGTATCGCGGATCAACAAGTCACCTTTGCTACTGGGTTGTTTGTCGATGAAGCTCTGACTTGGTGGAACCTGCAAGCCCAAACTTTGGGTGATGATGCCGCTTATGGCCTAACTTGGGAGGAACTGAAGGAAAGAATGAGAGAGAAGTACTGCTCTCGTGCGGAACTCCAAAGGCTGGAAATAGAGTTCTGGCACTTGACTATGGAAGGTGCTGACATCAATGGTTACACTCGAAGGTTCCACGATCTGTCAAGAGTGCTTCCCTACATGGTGACTCCTGAATTTAAGCGTGTGGAACGCTACATTTGGGGACTGGCCTCAGAGTTTCGTGGCATGGTGACGTCGGCCAAACCACAAACAATCACCGAGGCTGTAACTCTGGCTGTCAGCCTTACTGAAGACTGTGTTCGGATGAAGAAGCTATCACTGAACCCAACAGAAAACACCGAGACGCATGATGGGTCGTCCGGTGACAAGAAAAGGAAACATGCAAACCTGAATCAAGCAATTCGTAACAACAAGGGTTTGAACAACAAGAAGCGTGACACTAACCCACCTAGGGAGGCAAAAGCCTTCGCAGCTGCAAATGAGTCTGGGGCTAAGAAATATCAGGGCACTCTGCCCAAATGTAACCGTTGTGACTTTCACCATGTGGGAAACTGTCGCGTTGGAAAATGCGAGAACTGCGGGAAGCCAGGCCACCGTGCCGAAGACTGCTGGGGAAAAGGTATTGGAGGCCGCAATGGTAATGGTAATGGAAACCATGGTGGGAATGGCAATGGTAACCGGAATGGTAATGGAGCTGGACGGAACCAAGGATGCTTCAGTTGTGGAAGCAATGATCATTTCATGAAAGACTGCCCAGAGAGAAACAATGCTCAGGCCCGAGCATTTATGATTGGAGCAAGGGACGCACGCGAGGACCCTAATGTGGTCAACGGCACGTTCCTCATTAACAATCACTTTGCATCCATATTATTCGACACTGGCGCCGATTATAGTTTCATGTCTATGGAATTTAAACGCATACTTGGAATAGAACCTAGTAGATTAAAATTCCTTATTCCATAGAACTAGCCAATGGTAAACTTGTTGAATCGGGCGAAGTTGTTAGAGGCTGCACGCTAGAACTTGGTGAACGAAATTTTAGCATCGACCTCTTACCTATTCAATTGGGTAGCTTCGATGTAGTGGTCGGAATGGACTGGTTGTCCAAGAACAAAGCTGAAGTTATTTTCCATGAGAAAATCATTCGCATCCCTTTAGCGAATGGTGAAACTCTCATCGTGCATGGAGAAAAACGAGAAGCGCCTCTTCGAATCATCGATTGCATAAAGGCACGGAAGTGCTTAAGGAAAGGATGTGTCGCTTTCCTAGCACACGTCATAGACAAGAAGGCTGTAGAGCCAAAACTCGAAGACATTCCTGTGGTGAAGGAATTTCCTGATGTGTTCCCTGAAGATCTGCAAGGACTACCTCCGCAACGACAAGTCGAATTCCGTATAGACTTGGTTCCAGGAGCCGCTCCTGTGGCCAAGGCTCCCTATCGACTTGCTCCATCCGAAATGCAAGAATTATCTACACAACTCCAGGAGTTGTTGGATAAAGGATTCATAAGGCCAGGCTTCTCACCCTGGGGAGCTCCAGTATTATTCGTAAAGAAGAAGGATGGAACACTGCGGATGTGTATCGATTACAGGGAACTGAACAAGCTCACAATCAAGAATCGGTATCCACTACCGAGGATTGATGACTTATTTGATCAACTGCAAGGATCAAGCTACTATTCCAAGATCGACCTTCGATCTGGATATCATCAGCTGAGAATCCAAGAGGAAAGCGTACCAAAGACTGCATTCAGAACGCGATATGGGCACTACGAATTTCTTGTGATGCCGTTTGGGCTGACGAATGCACCAGCGGTCTTTATGGATCTAATGAACCGCGTATGCAAACCATACCTCGATAAATTCGTGATTGTATTTATCGATGATATCTTGATTTACTCGCGAACGAAAGAAGAGCACGAGCAACATCTCAGAACCATCTTGGAACTACTGAAGACAGAGAAACTGTATGCAAAGTTCTCGAAGTGCGAATTCTGGATTCGCGAAGTACAATTTCTTGGTCACGTGGTGAATGAGAAGGGCATTCATGTAGACCTGTCCAAGATAGAAGCGATAAAGAATTGGGAAGCTCCCAAGACCCCAACTGAAGTTCGACAATTTTTGGGCTTAGCGGGTTATTACCGACGATTCATCGAGAATTTCTCAAAAATAGCTCAACCGCTAACGACCCTTACACAGAAAGACAAGAAATACGACTGGGGTCACAAACAGGAAGAAGCCTTTCAGCTACTTAAGAACAAGCTCTGCGATGCACCAATACTATCATTACCCGAAGGCAGTGAAGACTTCGTGGTATACTGTGACGCGTCACGACAAGGTTTGGGTTGCGTGCTCATGCAACGCCAAAAAGTCATCGCTTACGCTTCAAGGCAATTGAAGGTGCACGAAAGAAACTATACCACTCACGACCTGGAGCTGGGTGCAGTGGTATTCGCCTTGAAGATTTGGCGACATTATCTATATGGTACTCGCTGTATAATCTTCACAGATCACAAAAGCTTACAACACATATTTGATCAGAAGGAATTGAATATGCGCCAGCGACGTTGGGTTGAGCTGCTAAACGATTATGACTGTGAGATTAAGTACCATCCTGGAAAGGTGAACGTTGTAGCGGACGCGTTGAGCCGAAAAGAAAGGGGTAAGACCCTAAGGGTTCGAGCATTGGAAATGACGATTCGAACGAACCTCACTGCACGCATTCGAGATGCACAACAAGAAGCTCTTAAAGGAGAGAACCGTAAAGCTGAATACCTACGGGGTATGCTTAAATACATGGCGACAAATGAAGAGGGAGCCTTATACTTTAAAAAGCGCATTTGGGTTCCGCTCTATGGTGGCCTACGAGAAGTCATCCTTGATGAAGCGCACAAGTCAAGATACTCGATCCACCTAGGGTCGGACAAGATGTATCAAGACTTGAAAGAATATTATTGGTGGCCAAGACTCAAGAGCGACGTTGCCGTCTATGTAGGAAAGTGCCTGACCTGCGCTAAGGTTAAGGCTGAATACCAGAAACCGTCTGGCCTACTACAGCAACCAGAGATTCCCGTGTGGAAGTGGGAACAAATCTCGATGGACTTCATAACGAAATTACCCAGGACCCCGAGAGGGCACGATATGATATGGGTAATAGTTGATCGATTGACGAAGTCCGCGCATTTCCTACCAATCCGAGAGAAGGATAGCACTGGAAAGCTTGCAGAGATATACTTAAGAGAAATTGTGGCACGTCATGGAGTGCCAATCTCAATCATTTCAGACAGAGATGGACGCTTTATCTCAAGAATCTGGCAATCATTTCAGGAAGCCTTCGGATCTTAGTTAGATCTGAGCACGGCATTCCATCCACAAACAGACGGCCAGAGCGAATGGACTATACAAACGTTAGAAGATATGCTTCGCGCATGTGTCATGGATCTAGGCGGCAGCTGGGATACTCATCTACCTTTAGTTGATTTTTCCTACAATAACAGCTATCATACGAGCATAAAAGCCGCGCCGTTCGAAGCTCTGTATGGCCGCAAATGCCGATCGCCCCTATGTTGGGCAGACGCTGGAGATAAACGTATGGTTGGTCCTGAACTTGTACAAGAGACAACCGACAAGATTACGCAGATTCGAGAGTGCATTAAGGCGGCTCGAGAGCGACAAAAGAGCTACGCTGATCCGAATAGAAAATCGGTAGAATTCAAGGTGGGAGACAAAGTGTTGTTAAAAGTCTCACCATGGAAGGGAGTAGTCAGGTTTGGAAAGCGTGGAAAGCTGAATCCACGATACATCGGACCATTCAGAATTTTGAAGAGAATTGGTACCGTGGCATACAGGTTGGAGTTACCGGAAGAACTTAATGGAGTACATGATACGTTTCATGTATCCAACCTGAAGAAGAGTCCAATGCAAGAAAACGTGATCATCCCGATGGATGAAGTGCATATTGATGAAGCCCTCCGATTTACAGAGCAACCCGTTGAGGTTACTGACTGGAAAGTCAACAAGACCAGGAGGAGTAGTGTGAAGCTTGTCAAAGTACGTTGGAGCTCTAAGCACGGACCCGAGTACACATGGGAACGTGAAGACCAGTTCAAGAAAAAGTATCCCCACCTATTCAAGAAGACTCCTGCGAGAGTGAGTTCAGCCTGAATTTCGGGACGAAATTCTTTTAACGGGGGGAGACTGTGACAACTGGCCCAACCCGGTAATTTCCGTACACATTAATTATTGCTTAATGACTGCAATTATGTGCTTAATTGTCAGCAATATCCGATTTCATACTAAACAAGTGAATTCATGCACGTTGTATACTACAAAATATTGCTTTATGCATAAACGAGAGCGTTGCGTCAAAAATACTAGTAAACTCACCGGTAAGACACACTGTGTCAACAGAACTGCAGAAAGCAGTCAGACAATAAAATTGGAGCCTAGGTGTAGGTCCGACAACAAGAATGCATTAAAACCCAAGAGTACATACAAGGGTTTACTACATATGCAATGCGAAAGCAAAAAAAATAAGCACTAAAAAGCACCCGAAACGCACTTTAAGTGCAGAATTTATATAATTCAGCAATAATTCAGCATTTAGACACATAAATATTATGCAGAAATGTCGTTTTATTATCCAGAATATTTCCCTAAGTGTTGGGAATCGATAGTGTTACAAAAAGATACTTATTAAACACTAAAAGGTGCAATTTAGCACTTTAACGAATCGATATGTAACCGAACAACCGGACTTTACCCGGAACATAAAAATATTGTCATTAACATAGTTGTCCTTTTTCTGAGCCAGTTAGGGTCCCCGAATACCCTAGCACCCACTGTAAAGCACAACACACTAGTAACCGGGTTAATCCCTAAACTACCTAAACTAACCTAACTAATATTTAGTGATTAGTTGGATTTGAACCAAACTACCCCCCCCCCCCCTTTAGAAACCGTCCCCATCTAGGGGACATACCTTGTCCTTGGATGATTATTATAATCTAGTTTGTTTAATATCAAGGCTACACAAGACCTCTTGGATAATAAACATATGATTCGCCTATAAGATCAAGACTTGGACTATCATTCTTTCACAACACAACTCAACACACTCACTCTCCCTCTCTCTCTAAGAAGCTACGGCCAAACACCCCTTGAACACACATCCATTGTCAAGCTTTGATCTTGCCATTTCAAGTTCATACAAGTGTTAAGGGTTGCATATAAGGAACCTTGGAGCAAACGGAAGGCGAAAGACCTCTCTACTTTGCTTTTATCCACCCTATTTGCGCTTAGAATCTCCCCTAGCCTCGAGCTAGTGGTATGTTGCTTAAATCACCTTCTCGAACTATTTTAAAGTGGTTAAAATGATTTGTAACGGTTAAAACTCGTAATCTTACAAGTTGAAGCATAAAAGTCTACTAAAAACACTAAAAATGTTGGTTAAAAGCTCATATGTTGTGTAAAACTTGTAGTAATTGATTTGTGTGATTATTTGAACCCGATCTATGTTGTGGTAGCTCGGATCGGCATTTAACCCGGGTGGTCATGATCATGGATCATGACATGAGGTTGTTCTGAAAGTAACAAGGGTTAAATGATGAAACTCTACCACACACGAATCATGAACTTGTGTAAAAGCGATTTAACTTGTGAAATAGTGTTCAAAACTAGTAGATCTACGGATCTACAAGCGGTACTTTCAAAGGACCAAGTGTCCAAGAAATCATATTTTCTAAAGCCGAGTCTTACATGAAAAAGAATGATTTTAGCAAACACACGAGTATGTAAACACTTGTGTAACACAAAGTTTCGACAAAATAACTATTTTTGTAAATGTTGACCGGAAGTTGTAAAGATGTAATTTCTTTAAAAGCGAGACTTTCAAGAAACAAAGTTGATCTATACAAAGATCCACTAAAAATAATGGAAGGATACTACCTATTTTGGAAAAACCACAAGTTCATGTATTTCTGCAATTATACCTATTTTAACTAGTTGCAAATTGTTTATTGTTGAATGAGGAGATTGTTGACAATTTTAAAAGAAAATAAACACATGTTTTGAAAACATGGGAAACCTCCATTTTTAGGGGAAACTCTGTCAAAATTTTTATAAAATTTGACACTTAGAAAAATATAAGTTTTTGAGAAACTTATTCCCTAAAAATGTGTTTAAAAGTATTACCAAGGTTTCCCTAATTTTTGGTGATAAGAAGTGAGGACTTCTTCAAAAATAAAAATGGATATTAAGTATGTATATATTTTTGAGAAAAATATATATATTATTTTATCACCAACTTTTGTGCTAAGTGTATATAGTATGTGTTATACGTGCTAGCGTATTAAGACTTAAAAATACACTAAATACTCGTGAGGAGTATAAACATAAAAATACACTTACAATATACAAGATACATAATTCGGGTGCAAAGTGCAAAACACAAAAGACTTATATATTTTTTTTTTGAGAAAATAATATAAGAAAGATACGTAGTTAAAAATATAGGATATTTTTAACACAAGAGTATACAAAAGAGAGTGACTGTACTTGTGCGACGCAAGTCTAGTGACTAACGTTAAGAAAACGCGTATAGGTTACGACGTTAAGTAAGCAAATCCGGTGAAGTTTACGACGCACAGGAACGCAAAGTTGTGAGTTCATGCTCCCCCTTTTCTTTAACTGTTTTTAGTTTTATAACTTCGGGGGTGAAATACATGTTATAAATGTTACATTGTTTACATATGGTATGATGAGTACAAAAACATTCAAAGGAAAAACATTCATGGGAAACATTCAAGTGAAACATTCTAGATCATGTCTCGAATAGGGTACCATAAGCACCATTAATCAACGTATACATTCAGACCGCGGAACAAAAGGTTAGATCTAATGGGTTTCAGGCAACCCCACTCTTGGCCTACTTCTACCAATGAGTGCTTCTGTGTCTCAGTCAAAGTCGACAAAAATGCCTAGGTTTGGTGGCTTCCTATGTCGTGACATATGTTAGTGGCCTTGCAAACCACTAGCGACCTCACACAGTCAAACATTCATAATAAGGAGGTTACAGATATGTGTTATCAATACATTCAAACATTCACAGTACTCAGTTATAGATGCATTTTACAAGTACATTCAAACATTCACACATTCTACAAGTTACATACTGTGTTTCCATTCAAGTATTTAAAACATTCAAAACAATCACTGCATGAATTCACACCAACATTATGTTGATGTTTTTCCAAAACTCACATGTATTTCAGGTAACTAGGATGGATGTGCGCGTGGTCTTACTCATGCTCGTGGATGTCGCTTTGTTTATCTTTAAATAAAGTTGTGACTTTTAAGACAATATGTTATCTCGTGTTGTAAACACTTGACATATGTTTTCAGTAATGTAATATTTGAAGGTATTTTTGAGCATGTAGTATGTTTACTCTTCGTATGCAATGAGAACCTTTCATGATCACACCTCGTGCTTCCGCCGCAGAAAGGGGTGTGACACTGATTCAGCCGATTTGACTCATCCTGAGCTCTGATACCACTTGTAGGATCGGTATACGACCTGAATGAGTCGGTATAAGTCAAATCAAGATCACTAGAAAGGCGGAATTCAGTCTAGTGACTAAGAATTAGTGTAAGAATGTGTAGAAACAGAGAAATTCACTTTAAACATGTTTTCCATTGATATTAGACTTGAATACACGGAGAAAATTTGGCAGCACTTAGTTACAAACTTCACCAATTCGTACCAAATGGAAAACACTACTCTCCTATATAGGAGATTCATTTTGTACGAAACCAACATGAACCATTCCGCACGAAATGACAAAACTTCATTTCGTGCGAAATGCCCTAACAACTCATTTCGTACGAAATGAAACATAATACACATAACATTATAATTTGACACTTTTAACCCTATTACAAGCTATCGACATGACCTAGACTGTTGACGTAGGCGATAGACATCGCGCACCAACAAAAATAACCAAGTGTTTGTAAATGCTGCACATGGATTTGTTTGGCCCAGTAAAAATCATGAGCTTAAAAAAGAAAAGATATTGTTTGGTCATTGTAGATGATTTTTCTAGGTTTACATGGACTTACTTCTTACATTCTAAAGATGAGGCTGCAGGCATTTTGCAAGACTTTCTCAAACAGGTTGACAAGCAATTTGACTTGCTAGTAAAAATCTTTAGGAGTGACAATGGAACATAGTTTAGAAACAAGGAGTTGGATGAGTTCTGTGTGTCAAAAGGGATTGTAAGGCAGTACAGCATCCCAAGAACACCAGAGCAAAATGGGGTGGTTGAAAGGAAAAACAGAACTTTAATTGAAGCTGCCAGAACAACGCTTGCAGATTCAGGTTTACCCTTAACTTTTTGGGCTGAAGCTGTAAACACTGCTTGCTATGTGCAGAACAGAGTTTTGATCAACCCCAGGCATCAAAAGACTGCTTATGAAACTCTGTTCAAAATCAAACCACTGATCTCATACTTCAAAATCTTTGGCCGCCCATGTTTTATCTTAAACCTAAAAGATTTGATTTCAAAATTTGCAGCCAAAGTAGATTGTGGTTATCACTTGGGATACTCAACCACTGCCAAGGCCTACAAAGTGTTTAACACAAGGACTAGGTGTGTGGAAGAGACCTTGAATGTAAAGTTCAATGAACTTTCATCCCTGAAAATCCCAGCAAACCCTGCTGAATTGTTTGATCTTGATAAATTTACTTTTGAAGATGTGTCTATCGAGACTAACCCAGCAGGTACACCACAATCTCCATCACAAGATTATGGATATGAAGTTGTAATTCCACAACACAATTTCACATCCACCACAAGAGCAGCAGATGTTCAAAACAGCTGTCAAAGCTCAACCACTGCTGCATCAACAGTTGTTGATCAAAGTAGCCCTTCAACCTCTGCCACCACATCTTCAACCACTGTTGATAAAAATCTACCAACAGTGGATAAAAATCAACATTGTGCCACACCCATTCCTCCTATCCCTCCACCTCCATTTCAAACAACTTTTGGATCATCAAAGTCACCAACAGTTGTTAGCTCAGATGATTCACATCTGCAACCTTCACCCTTTAATGCCATTGTTCCATACAAGGGAGATCTAATGTTCCTGAAGTCTCATCCACCAGATCAAATCATTGGCAACATCAATGAAGGGGTTCGCACCAGAAGTCAATCCGAAAACATTTGTCTTTTTGCTTGCTTTCTATCACTTCATCAACCAGTCAAGTACCAAGAGGCACTAAAAGACAACAGTTGGGTAGAAGCTATGCAAGAAGAGCTCCAACAGTTTAAGAGACAACAAGTATGGGAACTTGTACCACTGCCAGAGGGTGTGAGTCCTATTGGCACAAAGTGGGTCTTCAAAAACAAAACTGATGAAATTGTTGTCAAAAATAAAGCTAGGCTTGTTGTTCAAGGCTTTAAAGAGGAAGAGGGCATTGATTATGTTGAAACTTTTGCCCCTGTAGCAAGATTGGAAGCTATCTGACTGTTCTTAGCCTTTGCTGTTAACCACAACATCAAGATGTTTCAGATGGATATCAAATGTGCATTCCTCTATGGTAAGATTCAAGAAAAGGTATATGTTTGTCAACCTCCTGGTTTTGAGGATCCATTTAATCCAAATCATGTCTACAAGCTATACAAAGCTTTGTATGGTCTGAAACAAGCACCAAGGGCCTAGTATGAAACTCTTTCCACTTTTCTAATCTCTATTGGATTCACAAGAGGCAAAATTGATAAAACACTATTTTTAAAATGGAGAGGAAAAGATTTGATGATTGTCCAAATTTATGTGGATGACATCATTTTTGGGAGCACATGTAATAAAATGTGTGAAGAGTTCAGAAAACTCATGACAACTAAGTTTGAGATGAGTGCAATGGGTGAACTACAGTGCTTTCTTGGTCTCCAAGTTAAGCAGATGCAAAATGGCACTTTCATTCATCAAAGTAAATATGCAAAATAACTGTTAACAAAATTTGAAATGAATGATTGCAAGCCATGTAGTACACCCATGGCAACTACCAAGCTAGTCATGACTGATGAAAAGGATGATTTGGATGATCAAACTCTATATAGAAGCATGATTGGGTCTTTATTGTACCTAACTGCATCTAGGCCAGACATCATGTTTGCAACATATGTTTATGCAAGATCCCAGTCAGCCCCTAGGAAGTCTAACCTCATTGCTGTAAAAAGGATATTCAGATACATAAAAAGTGCTCCCACACTTGGTATTTGGTACCCTGCTAATGGGAATGTTAAGCTTTCAGGTTATTCAGACAGTGACTTTGCTGGATCCAACACAACCAGGAAGTCCACATCAGGGGAGTGCCAATTTCTAGGTGATTGCTTAGTATCTTGGCAAAGCAAAAAGCAAGCAGCTGTTTCCACATCCACTGCTGAAGAAGAATACATTGATGCTGCAAGCTATACAGCCCAACTTTTGTGGCTTCAAAATCAACTGCTGGATTTTGGTATAACTGCTTTAAAGACACCTCTCATGTTGGATAGTCAAGCAGCTGAAAATATCATCAAAAATCCAGCCTCTCATTCAACCACCAAGCACATTGACATTAGACATCACTTTGTGAGGGATTGCTATGAAAAAGGTGTGATTTCTCTGCATCATGTTCCAACTAAGGATCAGCTGGCAGATGTGCTAACAAAAGAATTAGACACATCCACCTTTGAAAACTTGATCTCTAGGATTGGCATGCTTAACATGGAATAACAAGAAAAATCTTGTTTTTCTATGAATAAAAAGCATTAAAATGTTTTCAAAAAATCAAAAATTCATCCTTAAAAATAGTTAAAATGAATTTTTTCTTTAATCCTTAAAAGTCTGTCATAACCACTGATTGGTTCAAACCTCTGATTGTTAAAAATTCACCCACTACTGAAAGACAACCTCTGTTTCTTCATATTTCTTGTTGACCACTGTTGACTAAACATCAGTGCTTCAACCACTGATATCTATCCACTGATAGTTAAAATCAGACACTGCTCCCACTTTTCACTGCTTTCAACCACTGATATTGTCCATCAGTGGTTCCCAAACAACTGTCTTCCACTTTTCATCAGAGGTTGCCATGTGGGCAGATGTTAACTGTCCGATCTTTGAAACCGCTGACACGTCAACATTCACTTTTTCACTCTCATAAAACCCTGATAAAACCCCCAAACAGAGTTTTCACTGCCATATTGAATTCAAAAATTCTTCAAAGCGGTTTCCATCTCATATTTATCTCTTCCATTCGCGATTTCTCAATAATCACCATGGCTCTCATCCTCAAACACCCACATAATTACCTTTGTACACTTGAGAAGACAAGCAAAAACAAAGATTTCCATTCCATCATCGACACCCTTTCATCCTCAAAGTACAAAACTTTGTTGACCTACAATGCACCTATTTACCCAGATGCCCTAAGAGATTTCTGGAATCATGCTAAACTTGAAATTCAGGATAAAAAGCCATGGGCAATTTCTTCAGAAGTAGGTGGAATCTTGGTCTCAATCACACCACAGACCATATCAGAGGCTTTTCAGATGAACGATCAAGCAAGTAAGACTTCTTTCCCTAAGGATGAGTATCAAACTGATTTGATCGAAAGAGGGTATGCAGGACAGTTAACAAAAGCAACAATGCAAAAGGGAGAATTTCCACCTCCCATGAAATTCCTGTTTCATACCCTGCCCACCTGTGTGTCAAATAAAACAACCGCTTTTAATGAAATTCCTCTGAAAATACAATACTTGGGGAATGCTATCATGTCTTAAACTGATTTCAATTAATCCCAAGAAATTTTCACTGATTTGGTCAAAAATGTGAAAAACATAAAAGAAAAGAAGCCACATGCCTTCTTATTATTTCCAAGGTTTTTGAGTTTCTACTTGCAACAGAAAATTCCAAAAGAAAATGCACAAGTACTTGTACAAGGTGCTCCTTTGCAAATAAAAAGTCTGTCTGCTGAAACTTTTACTAGATTGTCTGAGTCAAAAGGTTCAAAAACACAAGCAGGGGAGTCTGAGCAAACTTTGGACGAGTCCACATCAGCTCCTCAGACTTCAGCTGCTGAGCCCACTACTCTTGGTGACCACAGCACAACCACTGTTGTGCAACCCCCACCAAAAATTCCCAAAAAGACCAAGAAAAAATCCACAAAGCCCACCAAACCCACCAAAAAGGGTATTCTGGAAGATGAGATCCCAGAAGTTAACCCGGTGACAACACAAATGTCACCAATAACCACTGTTGCTACTTCCTCCCAACAGATGGAAAGATCTCCACCCAAAGCCTTAACTCCTCATGCTTCCTCACAAAAGGAACATGTTGTAAGCACAGGGACACCTCATCATGAAGTATTATCCTCACTTGAGAATATGCTTAAGAACCCTACTACCTGGGCAAACTCTCTTTCAACTCCTATCCCCTCATCTCAACTTCCACTATCCATTCAACCTATGTTTGATGCCATTGAGCTTCAGACATAAAGCAGCCCCTCTCACCAACCCATTACTAAGAGTACAACCTCAACAATGGATGTGTCAGAATCATCTCAATTGGTTATCCCACAAACAGCTGAGGAGGTTACACCACAGGAATTTCATGAAATTCCTGTTGGTAGTTCAAGTGGAGCAGCTACTACAGATGTTGGATCCACTGATCTACATCTGGACAGTAGTTTCATAAGTAAGACTCCCTTGAAGGCAACCACTGTTGATGCTATCAAGGTATCCACTGGTGTGTTCAAGTTAACCAATGGTGTGATTTCCAAGGTAACCACTGCAGAGGGAAGTCTCGAGTACCAAGAAAAAGGGGCATCAGTTGATGAACCATTGGAGACTCCTCCTGGTCCAACAGCTGTTACAAATACCACTGGTAGGAAATCAGATGATCCCATTCATTTGGGTGATGGTTTAAAATACAAAGATTTAACGGTGAGGCTCTCTACCATGGAAACCATTGTTGCACAAATGAAAGACTCTATTCAATTTATGGTTCAAGCTTCCAAAAGTCAACCCACTCCACAACAATACTCCCAAGAGCTCTGGAATGTTGTTCAACTAATCATTACTGCTCAAAGGGAACTTGCAGAAACTTAACACAATCATCAGATGGCACTGACTAGAAATATAGTTGATGCAAGATACAAGGATACTCAGGCTGAAATCAGGGCTATCAAAGAAGCCTTGGCAAAAATGACTAGCACTACCCCTGCACCTATCTACAAAGATGATGATGATCAAGATGATGCCAAAAAGGGGGAGAAACATGATATGAAAAAGTTTGGCAGACCTACTCCTAGGTAAAAGCCAACTCAAAAGCCAGAGCCTAAGAAGAAGTCTTCTGCAACCACTGATGAAACATCTGCCAAAGAAAAGAAAAAGGGATTTGATGAAACCCTAAACATTCAAGCAGATGAAGTGGAAGCAAACAAAAAGACTATTAAAACTCAAAATGAAACAAAGGAAAGGGGGTGGAGAAAGGAACAAAAGGCAATGAAGGATTGGGAAATCAAAACAAAGGATCTTGGCACTTCCAACAGGAAGAAATCTTTCGAACACAATAAACCACCTCTTGCCACATTTTCAAAACCAATACCACAAAAACAAACACCTGAAAAACCAACCACTGCTGGTACTAAAAGGCCATCCACTGCTACACCCAAACCAACACAACCACCACAAAAACAACCTGCCAAAAAGCAGAAAACAAAATCATCCTCACCAATACCAGCCAACACTGCAACAAATGTTGACACTTCAACAGTTGTTATGACAACAGCGGTTGAAACACCAGTTGTTTCAACAGTTGTTACTCAACCATCTACCACCTTCCAATTTCCTTCCAAAGCCATATTCATTCCTATTTCCAACTCTCCAACAAAAACCTCTTCTCCTAAAAATGTTTACATAAGAAAAAGAAAGTTTCAAGTGAATGATGATGATATCACTGCACCTACTCCTTTATCATCTTCACCTTTCATTCAAACCAACCCTGAACCATTCATTCCTCCACCATCACCATCATCAAACCCACTTGTCAACTAGAAACACTTGAAGGGCATGATCCTTCAAGAACCATTCCATTAGCAGTAAATTATCCTTTGGAATTGCATGCAGTGAAAGATGAAATGAGGCAATTCTATACCGAGGATGATCCTTCAAAAAGAAAGTTCCCATCCCATCATGGTTTCAGACCTCCAAAGAACAAGGATGAGTATCTGAAACTCAAAGTCAGGCAAGCTGAATATGCTGCTAAATATGAAGGTGAAACTCAAAGTTCACAACTACTGGTACTAAATTGTTTCAATATTGGTAACATCGTTTTACAAACAAAGAATACATATAATTGTCTTTTGATTAAAGAAGTCTAAGGCCCAAATGTAGTCCTATGCGTTGCATGCTTGAATAGTTGAAAACCTGAAACATATGTGAAAAATAGTCAACATAAAAATGCCGGCGAGTACATAGGTTTTGTTAGCCAAATAAATGGCAAAACATTTGGCATTGCAATACTTTGGCAACTACGAGAGTTGTCGAATTGAAATAAAATTTTGAAGGCAAAGAATGGCAAAAGTTTAGTATTGCAATACATAATCTTGATTAAGAAAACTCGTGGCAAATAGTTTTGTATATGGCAATATGATTATTACTAAGTAATTTTTATGCCATTTGAAATTTGTTCATCGTAATCTCGTTGAAATCATCGTAAATCTCGTTCATGTGTTATTAGAAATCCAATCAAGGATTAATAATAATAGTTTTGAAATCAATCAAAACTTGTATGAGTATTTTATAAATCAAGTCAATGATTTATAATAATACTTTAGATATCCTTCTAAGAATCTAACATATAAAGATATGGAAGATTCCACAAGGATATTGGATAATCGAACATTGAATCAATCGTACACAAAAAAAATCCTAAAGTGATTCGGATAATGCTACACGAGTAATAAAATAAGAACACTTATATATAGGAAGTACCAGCGGCGTATCCACCATGTTCTTATTGTATTACTCTACTTTCGTTATCTAAATCACAACTACCACATAAACACATAATCGTCAATTTATCAATAACTTGTAAACACGCATTAAAGTACACAATGAATCCAAATAAGGACTCCAATATTAGCACTTTAAACATCCCATGCATGTCTAGCTATGAATATAAATAAATATTACAGGGATCCGGTTCTTGTCGCATTCGCATTAAAGTACACAATGAATCCAAACAAGGACTCCAATATTAGCACTTTAAACATCCTACAAGTATCAATCTATAAAGATAAATTGACGCTAAAAGGATTAGGTTTCTGTCATATTGAATCATTGCATCACAACATCCTAAATCCTAATGGTGATTCGGGATAACGCCACGAAGGGTAATATGATAAGCACACTTATATATAGGAAGTACCAGCGGCGTATCCACCATGTGCTTATTGTATTACTCTAGTTTCGTTATCTAAATCACCAACAATCTACACATAAACCATAACCATCGTGTCGTAAAGTATTTCTTAAAAATCTCGCTATGAAGATAGGAAGATCTAAGACTGTACTTCAAATATCCTATAAGAATCTAACTATCAAGATAGGTAGATCTTTTAAGGATTTAGATAAACATCGTATTTGCATAATCGGAATAGTACAGATAAAAGCACTTAGTAAACACATTTATGCCATACATTTGGAAAATAAATCGGTTACACATATGAATCACCCCAAAACAATTGAAAACGGTAAAAGAGGGGAACTATGTACTCACTTGAGATTGCGTATAGTTCTTGTTCAAAAGATATAACAAAACTCAAAGGACCAAGAGTTCAAGTGTTGAAGCGGTTCCTAGTGTGTCGGATACTATGTTAGTGTAACGAGACATAAATTGAGGAATTGGATAGAATGAGGTATTGTAAACCAAACGGGTATTCGAACTCATGTGATATGGTTTAACAAAGCCTACATCCTAAATCGGAACCTATCCTAAGTGCTTACGACTCGTTAAGGTAGTCTTCTCTACTTTAACGCGTCGTTCGTGCGAAAGCGCGTTCGGACAGTCTAACTAGTCCTATGATAAGTATTATATGCCTTAACATGTCTAATATCATTGCATAATCAGTTTAGATGTCAAAATTTAGGTTACATATGCTTAAAATGAAATTATGCGTAAAAAGGGCATTTTGGTCATTTTCCTAAGGCATACAAACTACCTATCATACAACTAACTAAACGAAGTGACCATAAGGTATAACCTCAGAAGGTTATTCCCTATACAACTATGGTCACAAAGTATGTTTGGTCGGATCCTAACGATCGACCAAACGGGCGGGTTTGAAAGTCTAAGCGGTTGTCAAGACCGCTTTACTTACGACCCTATATAAGCACTAGACTAAAAGTGACAAGTTAAACATGTTAAAACATGTTTAACAAAGTTAGAAAACAGGTTTGATATCAAAACAAAGTGTTTTGATACCCGAAAATAGCTTCATCGCAAAATGCGCATAATCGGAATTTTGACCGAAACTTTGACTCGTCACTTCGACTAATCGACGCGGTAATAAGTAGGTGTATTCACAAGGGACTATAACCATCGTGATTACGCTCACGTTGCAAAGTTCGAACGAACTTTGACTTGACCAATTCATGGTCAAAGCAGAAAGTCAAACACTGTTTGACTTTCATGCTTGAAAAGCATAAACAAGCATGAAAGAAGCTTACAAAGGGTCCAAGCTTGAAGATAGAACAAGAAAACTCAGGTATGAAGCCTTCAACAAGTGAGAGCTTCAACTTAGAGCTGATTTGAGGTGAATGAGAAAATGAAAATGGCAAAAACCCAAGCTATTAATAGGAAATCTTGAATCATTAGGATGATTACATGTGTTTTTTAGTAGATCAAAGCTTGATCTTGTCCATACACATGTTGCCCATAGTTTTAAATACAATGGGAGCACAAAAACAAGTCCATAGTTTGCTAATTCTAGGGTTAAAATCAGTGGAAACAGGCTGCTGAACCAGATTCAATGTTTCTGCCAGGTTAGTCAGTCACGCCCCGCGTAAGACTCACCCTTGGCTTACGCGGCCTGCTAGAGAAGAATCAGGAAATGACAGTTTTGGTCCTTTCATGTCTAAAACTCAGTTTTTGATGCTTTTAAGCCCCGTTAACCCCATTTCAAGGCTCTACAATGAAGTTAAAGCATAGGGAACATGAAATATGCTTGAAAACATCTCAGATGTCGGTTCGTGGTCGTACGGTCACGTTATTCGGTTAATTACGACAAAAACTCGAACGGACGCGAAAACGATCCAAATTACGCAACGAGTGGTATTTTTGCATTCCAATCACTAAAATAAAATATTTTAATGATTACAAAAATTTTTGGATGTCTGGATATGTTCAAAACGTAAGATATGCTCGTAAATGTAAACTTATACAATTTTTGACGCTTTTAGTTTCTGTTTGATCAAATAAGTTCATTTTCGCATACCGAACCCCTCAAAGCCTATTTCTAAGCTATGTAAAGGATATTTATGGTATGTTTAACTTATGATCATGTTTCGGAGTGTACCTTACTATACGAATCAGCAGACTTTCGCAGTTTGACGCCAAAAGTCCCTCTGATTGAATAAACTTGTTTTTGACACACCAAACCCTTTAAAACTTATTTCTAAGTTATGTAAAGGTTATTTAAGGTATGTTGAGCCTATGTCACTGTTCCGTAGTGTTTGTCGCGTTAAACTGATTACGTTTACGCATCAGTTTGCGTATAACTTTCCAGAAAGCGATTTAAAGCTTGGAATCGAACTAGAATTAAAACGTAAAATCGTCAAACACAAATAAACAAATATTGATACCAAAATAAATTGTCTCTTTGATAAATGGTGTTGTTCTACATCATACAGTGTTTAAGGAGCACAAGTGTCACAGAAGGTCTACGGCAAGGTGATAACAACATCTCAAGTCGAATGCAACATGGGCTTAGTAAAGTCAAGAAATTTGAAGACTATGCAAGAGACTTAAGCAAAGAGATGTCAAACTTACCACCAAATGCTGATCACCAAAAGAAGCTGAGGAAAGATCTCTTAGAGCTTATTATGAGAGATAAATTTTATCCCGCCAAAGTTGAACAATTTAAAGACTGGCCACTCATAGCTCTAAAAGCAGAAATCAACAGAATTGAAAGAGTAAAGAATGATCCTCAGATGAAGAGGTCTGCACTAGACTGGAACAAGTATAAGAAGACCATTGTAGAACTTACCTTAGAATACAAGAGGAAGAAAGCTGAGTTGGTTGTAGCTAAGTATGAATCAGCAAAGACCATCTCAAAATGGTCCAGGCAGTATACTGATATGTTTTATTATAAGCTGGAGAAACTAAGAGAGATATATCCTACAGCACCAAAGAAACCAACATACAAGAGCAAAGCCACTGATGAGCCAAAGCAACAGACCCTCTATCTAAAAATACTGTTCACATCATCTGACTTATCCACCATTGCCTTAGATCAAAGAAAAAGGCAAAAGCAGATAGATGAGGAAGATGCACATAGAGAAGCTGATATCATGAAAGAGGCCATCAAGAAAATGATTGAAGAGAATCCTGACTCACTAAAGCTACAAAGAAACTGCTAAAAGGTTAATGAGCAGGCCTCCATCACCAAACTCATCACAAATAAAATCTCACCCAAGAAATCCATTGAACTCAAAAATACTAAAGTGGAAGTCTGATAAAAAGACCCATGTATTGACTTTGTTCAAGTCCAATGGAAGAGTTGAACACATTTCAAGGGAGGATGCATTAGGTCTGAATGCAGCTGACCTCCTAGATCTTTTAGACCTTCAACTCTGCAAGGATGAAGATGATGAATATTCCCTTAACTTTGAGTTGCAATTCAAAGGGAAAGTTATGGAAAAACTGATGAGAGAATAAAGATCAAAGAATAAGGAAGTGTTTTGGCATCATCTGTTCTAGGGGGAGATTGTTGGCCCATGTAATCAAGCCCAGAAGAACAGATGATATGAAAAGCCAAAACTGGTTCTCAACAGTTGATCACAATAAGCAGTGCATGTCCTAGATTCTCCCCAATGACAGTGTTTTCTATCAGCTGATGATTCCTAAGTGTTGATCTTCTCAACAACTGTTAGTCAAAGAACTGCTGAGGTATAAAGACTGAAGCCCTAACAACTGCTGTCTCTCAAGTACTGATGAAGACTAAAGCACTGTTGACTCAAGGTCTGATCATCCTTTGAAGAAAGCACTGATCTCCAACATCAGTGCTTAGGCAACAACAGTGGAAAGCTGCATCAGTGTTTATATAATCAGTGTTTATTATAATCAGTGTTTATTGTAATCAGTGTTTATTGTAATCAGTGTTTTGTAGGATCAGTGTTTAGAGGTTGTTAGTCTGTTAGATGTCACTGTCTAGGTGACGTCAGCTTAGATGCTCAGTGGTTAGGATTGTACTATAAATAGAACAGTACCTGTACTGTTCTATCAGCTCTTTTGCACCAGTCATCTTGTACAAACAAACTAGTGAGCTCAGGCTGATGGGGAGTTTAGAGTTGCATGCATGCATAGTTGATCTTTGTAATTAATACAATCTTTCGACTAATGAAATCATGTTTGCTCAAAACTATTCTTCTATGATTGTGTTATAAAGTTTATTTCCATTTCCGCTGCACATCATTCTCTGTTTCATCTTACATTTCTGTTAAACAACACAATCTAAAGAAACTCATATCCTAACAGATGGAATTTGGAGATTCCATAAGAAAAGGATATGGCTACCTATTAAAGGAAACCTAGGAAACCGAATTTTAGAAGAAGCCCATAAATCTAAGTATACGATACATCCCGGTAGTGATAAGATGTATCAAGACTTAAGAAAGAATTTCTGGTGGATAGGAATGAAAAAGGATATTGCAAACTATGTTGCTAAATGTCTAACCTGTTCACAGGTTAAAGCTGAGCATCAGAAACCCTCAGGGTTATTGCAGGAACTAGAAATGCCAATATGGAAATAGGAATTGATAACAATGGACTTTGTTACCAAATTACCCAAGACACGAAAAGGTAATAATACAATCTGGGTGATTGTAGACAGATTGACCAAATCTACTAATTTCTTGCCTATGAAGGAAACTTTTAGTATGGAACAGTTACATGGAATTCTTTTATCCTTTGTGTCTAATAGAGATAGTCGTTTTACATCTCATTTTTTTACATGTTTCCAAAAAGCAATGGGAACTAGGTTGAATCTAAGCACAGCTTATCATCCTCAAATGGACGGACAAAGCGAAAGGACAATTCAGACAATGGAAGATATGCTTAGAGCCTGTGTAATTGACTTTGGAGGAAATTGGGACGATCATTTACCATTAATAGAATTTTCCTACAACAACAGCTATCATACCAGCATCAACGCTGCACCGTTTGAAGCACTTTATGGGCGAAAGTGCCGAACTCCAGTATGTTGGGCAGAGATTGGAGTAAAGCAACTATCTGGACCAGAGATAGTGCAAGAAACAACAGACAAGATTATTCAAGTCAATGACAGACTAAAAGCAGCTCGAGATCATCAAAAGAGTTATGCAGATAACAGACGAAAACCATCGGAATTTCAAGTTGGAGACAAGGTATTGTTAAAAGTTTCTCCATGGAAAGGAGTGGTCAGATTCGTTAAAAGAGGAAAGCTAAGCCAAAGGTATGTTGGACCTTTAGAGATTATCAAAAGAATAGGACCAGTAGCTTATCAGCTACAACTGTAAGAGAAAATGGCAGGAATACATAATGTGTTTCATGTATGTAACCTCAAGAAGTGCTTAGCGGATGAGTCATTAGTGATACCTCTTCAGGACATAGAGGTAAATGAGAAGTTTAAGTTTATAGAAAAACCCCTTCAGATTGAAGATAGAAAGATCAAGAATATTAAACACAAGAGATTAGTTCTGGTCAAAGTGAAATGGGATTCAAAGAGGTGGACCAGAATATACTTGGCAACTCGAGTCAGAAATGCAATGGGAATATCCATACCTGTTCCAGTATATCTCGAGGACGAGATTTAAAACAAGGTGGGGAGGATATAACAACCCTCGAAAACACCCCTAAACGCCCTATTATACCCCGTATATACATAAACGAACCCGAATAACCTAAATTTTAACAAAAATCAAATAAAACAAATAAATAAGGTCGCTCGCAGGCCGCGGCAGGGTTACCCCTATGGTTCGCGGGGCGCGACCGAGTGTTGGTTGCCAGAGCCTCATGTCGACACGTGTCCCGTATCGTGTTGAAGCTAGGGTGCTGATCCAGCAGACCTAAGCCCTAGCCTAGGTCCCTTGCGGGCCGCGCGAGAGAGAGAAAGATGGGTCGCGGGGCGCAAGCCCCCCTGTTTCCAGCCTATAAAAGGAGGCCGAAGGCCTCAGTCTCGTCATTCAATTCTTTTCTTTTCTCTCTGTCCCTATAATAGCTAAACACTGCTCGATATTACACCCCTAAACAACGAAGCTCTGCTTCGTTATAAGTATTTTAACCCCCAAGCACTAATTTGTTACCCTACCCGATTGATCTAGGGCTCCGTAACGCATGTCTAGGCTCTGCCTGACTAAATTTGTTGGAGTTCTGTCTCGTGTTGTATGGCTAATGTAATTTGGGTTATCTTACTAATACGTGTGCATTGTTTAATTTTTAATACATAATAACCAGGAAAAGAAACAAGAAGCTCTAGATTACGTGACGAAAACTCGAACGGACGCGAAAACGATCCAAATTACGTGACGAGTGGTATTTTTGCATTCCAATCACTAAAATAAAAACTTTAATGATTACAAAAATTTTTGGATGTCCGGATATGTTCAGAACGTAAGATATGCGCGTAAATGTTAACTTACGCAATTTTTTACGCTTTTGGTCCCTGTTTGATCAAATAAGTTTATTTTCGCATACAGAACCCCTCAAAGCTTATTTCTAAGCTATGTAAAGGATATTTATGGTATCTTTAACTTATGATCATGTTCCGGAGTGTACGTTACTATATGAATCAGCAGACTTTCACAGTTTGACGCAAAAAGTCCCTGTGATTGAATAAACTAGTTTTTGACACACCAAACCCTTCAAAACTTATTTCTAAGTTATCTAATGGTTATTTAAGGTATGTTGAGCCTATGTCACTGTTCCGGAGTGTTTGTCACACTAAACTGATTACGTTTACGCATCAGTTTGCGTATAACTTTCCAGAAAGCGATTTATAGCTTGGAATCGAACTAGAATCAAAACGTAAAATCGTCAAACACAAATAAACAAATATTGAGACCAAAATACATTGTTTATTTGATAAATGGTGTTGTTCTACATTGTACAGTGTTTTAGGAGCACAAGTGTCACAGTCTCCCCTACTTTAGGAAATTTCGTCTCGAAATTTATTCGAAAGAGACTTCAGAGTGTAATTGAAACAACTGAAAGATGAGTAAGTTGCTAGATCCCAAAGATGCGGAGCATCATTTGGTGTTGGAATTTTTAGGGGATTCGAAATGTGATTTGGGATATTCAAAGTATCTCAAGGTATTCAACCCCTTTGAAACTTGTGAATTGGAAAAAAAATGTCAACCAACGTTCAAAAATTGTTTGGGTATGGCACTATGTTATACTAAGCTCTTAGTGTAATTCCTAGCAAACAAAGGGGTGTACATTCAAGCCCTACACATACATGGTTTCTAATGTCCCATGAGGTACATCCAATGTACCATGAGCATCTCATGCATAGGAGATGGGTCAATATACCTATGGCATCAAGATCGTCACCTTTAACACCATAATATACTCCCGGTCGGTTCGATTTGAGTTAATGAATGTACTCGTCATCGTTCATCGTCCATCGCAAATAACCACACAAATAACAAATAAGCACATAATCAAATAATGGTCCAAGATAACATAAAATCACCAAGTGATCTTAGCAACGTTCTAAAGAATAACACAATAAGAACACTTATATATAGGAAGTACCATCGACGTATCCACCATGTTCTTATCGCATCATACTCCTTTCGTTACCTTAATCACTCTAGATTTTATGCCACTGACGCGTGTCGTGTTTTATAGGTTTTTATGTATATTTTTAGCCCTTTTTACACTTTAGTCAAGTTTTAAATTTATAAAACATGATATTTTACTAACACCAAACACACATATGGGCAAGTGTACCCATCGTGAGCGTAGTATAGTGTTGGTAAGATACCGAGGTTGTCCAAGGACACAAGAGTTTTTAATACCGGTTTATCTTCAACATCTAATCAAATCAAAAGTTAGAAAAAGCTTTTAAACTAGAAAATAAAAAACTAAAAAATGCTGAAAATAAAAATAAAAACAGATAGACAAGATGAATCACTTGGATCCGACTCGCCTTTAGTGTAACCTTTGATTATTTCCGCACTTTTGCACTTTTTAAGAGATTATCTTAGTTATAGTAGTAGGCCCCTCTTTTGAAGGTGACGTTACCCTCAACCCAGTAGTTTGAGTCAGCAAGGATACAATCCTAAAGGGTTGGATTATTGAAAGATAATTAATTAAGTTATTAATGCGTAATGTGGTAGGCCCCTCTTTTGAAGGTGACGTTACCCTCGGCTAAGTAGTTTGAGTCAGAAGGGATACAATCCTAAGTAGCCGGGTTAATGTTTTAATAGTATCTTACATATGAGGGGATCAAGAAATTTGAACCCTCGCCATCCAATACCAGTGGGTATTGAAGGAGGTCCTACTAAACTTGACCCAGGTCCTTGCAGGATCTATACACTGAACAAGGCAAGACTCTTACCAAACCATTCCCTTAACCCCCGACCAGGTAGCCAACATATCTCCATATAGACCGTGGAGATATGAATGGTGTAAATCTTTTATTTTATATAGACAGTAAAATAACGCCAAGACACGACGGACAAATGATAAGGAAGAGTCACCTTCAACATAAGAAACTAGTTATTAAAGTCATTAATACATAACCAAATCAAAAGTGCGAAAAGATTAAAAATAAAAAGTATTACACTAAATACTTGTCTTCACCAAGTGATGTAAGAGACGTAGGCAAACATGGCCTTTGAATGTCAAGAACTCTTACTATCAATCTTGGATCCCGAGACTACTACACACACTCTATGATGGATGATGGATGATGGATGATGGTGGTGGATGTGGGTTGTGATGGTGGTGGTGGGTGGGTGAAGTGTGAGAGAGGTGGTTTGCCAAGGGATGATTTGCAAGTGAGCCAAGCACCCCTATTTATAGCCTGCACAGAAGCCCGGGCACGGCCCCGTGTCCATTGGGCACGACCCCGTGTCCATCCATCTTCTCTTTCTTCATTAAATGCAGTTTGTCTGCATTAGTTGACCACACCCCCGTGTCCGCTGGGCACGACCCCGTGTGCAGAAGCGTATCTGTACTATCAAGATTTTCCTAGATTCTGCAAATCATAGAGTTGACCACGGCCCCGTGTCCGCTGGGCACGCCCCCGTGGTGGGTGATAGAAGCTTCTACAACTTTGTCTTTTCTGCAGACACTTGGGCACGCCCCCGTGCTCATTGAGCACGGGGCGTGTTCAGCCTTCTGTTTTCTTGTTTTTTCTTGGGAGGATAATGTCGAGGGGTCGGGCATGCCACGTTTATTCCTTTTCTTGTATTTATGTTAGATTTAGCTGCCTTTTTGCTTCTTTTGTTCATTTGAGCTCCTTTAATCCTGAAAATACAAAAGGAAGACAAAAGCACACTTTTTCCAACATTAGTACTAAAAAAAGGTTAGTTTTATGCCTCATTTGATGTAATTTATATGTTGCATTTTATACACATCAAATACCCGCACACTTGAATCTTTGCTTGTCCTCAAGCAAAACTCTTTATAATGTGGCTTACACTCCCAAATGGAATGGGTAGAAGAGAAGGTTTTCGGGCTTGTCATAGAGTATCGAGATTCCAAGATTTGTTTTCGGTTTTATTTTTATGTTATTTACAATCCTATTCGTCATGATTTATTTAAAACATTACATAAGAGAAATTATTTATTTGGGCATAACATGCCTCTTTAAAATTCCATTTATATGCAAGTTCACATACCTCACGGGAGATCACTCCACACTCGGCCGAAGATGTATTTTTGTGAAACACTCGAGAGCGGCATGGAACTTACTTCTACCATATGCTTGCCAAGCAATCAATCCTCCTCCTTTTTAACTATACACCTTTGTAAATATCAAGAGGACTTTGGGGAAGGGTTAGGCTTGGGTTAAAGGTAGGTGGTTGGGTTAGTGGTTAGTAGAAAAGGGCGAAAGGCGTAAAAAGCGTCGGATTTCATAAGACTTTTTATTTATGTAACTTTTTATTGATGAAGCAATTCTTCAAACAAAGTTCTTTTTGATAAACTTGTTTGTTTATTTCTTTTGGCTTCATCATCATTTTTTTTAAGGAATGTCATATGAAAAACCGAGCTTTTTACTAAAATAAAGGGTTTAAAATGAAAAAGGGTTTTGGTGGGTAAAAGGGTGTTTGTTTTGTGGGTTAAGAAATGAAAAGGTTTAGGCTCAAAGGGGTTAACTAGAAGGATTTTGGGTAGGTGATAAAAAAAAAAGAAAAATAATGGTGTAGAAATAAAAAGGGTTAGTCCTAATGCCTCCATCATTTACTTACTCGGGTTTAAGTTGGTAAGGACCGGGAATGAATCGTCGTGGCAAGTTTTAGAGTTGTAAGAAACCAAGCGGCTATTCACACAAGAAACGAAAAATGAGCATTTAGTTTAAAGATGTGTATTTGTATGCTCAAAAAGGCTCAAAACTCACGTTTTGTGGGAATGCGTTTTTATGTGATCAAGTATATATAATCAAATTTTAACTAGATTTGTCATGCCGTTTCATAATTTTCTTATGTTGGTTCTTTTTATCACGACGTTATCGGTTGTAAATTTGCAAAAATATAACCTTTTTAAAACTTGTTGTTCCCAAATTAAACCAAGACAAGTAAAAAAAAATGAAAATTTTTGAAAAAATTTGGGGTGATTAGCGGTTCCAATAGAGTTTTGTGTAAGGCTTGTAATTAGGACTTGCAAAATTCAAGGTTTTAGCATCCCCCCCCCCCCCCCCCCACACTTAAATTACACATTGTCCTCAATGTGTCCCAAAAATATGTTTTTAGGTTGATTGAATGTGTAATAGGTGTGTTAAAAACAAATTTTAATGTTACTGGGCATCTGGACATGGGCCCGTGGTGTCCGGGCACGGCCCCGTGTTCAGGTTGCTGGTAACCGAAAGTAACAAAAAGAAATAGAAGCCTGGGCACGGGGGCGTGTTCAGTGAGCACGCCCCATGTCCAATTACCTGAACTGGGTTTTTTCTTGAGACTGTTCAGCACGGGGCCGAGTTGGGTGGGCACGGCCCGTGCTGAACTTGCTGTAACGAAGAAAAACTATCGGGAGGCTATGTTTTTTGTGCATGGGGTGCTGGTTTAAGTTTCCCTTGGTATCCTTCACCATCCCGAGTGTGTTTTACCCATGACAACATCATCCAAACACCAATTTAATTAAAACCATCATTCCATTAAATAGAGAAAATTACATAATATTCCTAATAAATTAAAACTCTAGATAAATAGGTCAGAAAACACAAGAAGTCTAAACCCGAAAAGAAGTTCTAGCCTATAGTTTTATTCAAATAGCAAAATTTCCGAAAATAATTTTTCCTGGTTGGATATGGCTTAAAGAACTTCTTCCTCCAGATATGGGTCCCTCATATGTCGGTGAGCCACTCTTCTATCTCCCTGGGGAGAAGAAAGGCGGGCTCATTGGCATCATTTTGAGGGGGTGTAACTTCCACCGGGACTTCTTGTAAATATTCAAGAGGAGGTTCCGCGGGGATGTCATCCCATCCGGTGGGATTGTTAACTCCAAGTGCTAGGTTCCAATCCTCTTGAGGGAGGATTGGCTCCATGGGAGGTGTCACAAGAATGTTCAACCTCTGGTGCAAGAGGTTGTTTTCTTGAAAACTGTTTTCCAACCCCACCGTAAGATAATTTATACGGTCTATCAGGACCTCCTCTACCGACGTCATCTCATCAAGAGCTTCACATAATGCCATCACGTAGCGTACGAGAGTAGCTTCAATTGAAGACCTTCTTTCCCTTCGACTGTTTCTGGAATATGCAGAAGAAGTTCCACTGTTTTGGCTCGACATTCTACGAAAATAAACTGAAAAGAGTTCATTTTAATGAAACAGTAACTTCGGACACTGCCCCGTGCCCAATGAGCACGGCCCCGTGTTCACCTTTTTATAGATTTTTGGAACAAGGAATCTAGGAGTTTCAAATTATTTTTCCAAATTTTGAAGCATTTTTTAGCAGAAATAACTTAAAACAATGTTGTAAAACTTATTTTTAACAAGATTCCTTGAACAAAAACCTAACAAACATCACAATAAAGCTTGGAACCATGGTGATCTCAAGCTCTAATGGAGGTGTTGAGGTAAGAAAAATGAAGAAAAAGGTAATGGACAAGAGAGGAAAGGACAAGATGGTTGTTGAGAACCTTCTTTTAGAAAATACCTAGGATGGTATGTGTGAAGATCCCACCAAATCTCTGTCCCTGGAATGGTCCAAATGTGAAGGATTCTTGGCTGCATTTATAGAAAACGACAGCACGCTGCACACGGCCCCGTGTCGGCTGGACACGGCCCCGTGTGCAGACAAGACCCTGACACATTTTGTCCGTATTCTGAAAAAAAGTCAGAAAGGAATCTTTTGGTGGACACGGGGGCGTGCTGACCTGGACACGGCCCCGTGTCGAGAGGCTGTTTATGAAGTTTCGTCTATTTTTAAGGAATTTATCCGGATCGGGTGGTTCCTTACTGGACGGGACAACACCGAAGTGCCTGAGATACCTTAATTGCTCTATATTTAGACGAGAACGCAAGAGGTTATCGGTGAGGGTGATTCCTATGCTAAATGTAGGTGGACAAGTCCAACCCTTTCCCGGGCTCTCGTTAAAGAAGGTGTATGTCGAATCGCTCGGGTCTATGTATGCATCGAACGAAGTCGATGGGGAGTCCTTCACGGCACAATCGACACAGGGACGACTATCGCTCAAGTCTTCACCAGAGTTAGAGGTGATTTCGGGAACAACGAAGTTGTTTTTATCCGAATGCGATCTCAATAATTCTTCTTGGGTGTCGCCTTGAGGTGAATTAATGATATCCCTCTCAAGTTCTTTTACCCAATTAAGAATTAGATCTTCCAATTGAAATAATTCATCAAGAAGCATTTCTCCTAGAAGGTTCGATTGAGAGCATTCGAGGGAGAGATAGGGATTATTTTTACTTTCGCCCCTCTTAAGGCTACAGGAAAACAATGGGTCTATATAGTGGGGCTTGTAATTTAGAAAATAGCATTCTAAATCTTTATGAGGGCCACCACATATTTGACACCACGTACCATAAGAGGGCCGATAGTAAAAAAAAAATCAGTATCACTCATGTTTTTGTCAGAAATTACCAACCGTTGGGATCTTACGATTCTGTTTTCAGTAACTGATACTTGGGCACGGGGCATGTTGATTGGGCACGGCCCCGTGTTCAGCTACTGTCTGACTTAAAATAGGATTGCCAGTACCAAAGATTGGGCACGGGGCGTGTTCAGCGGGCACGGCCCGTGCTGAATTCTGCAGAAGCTGAAAATCTAAAAAAAATTCTAAACAAAAACAGAAAAATAAAAAAAAACGATTAGGCCATCGATTCCTAACTTTCTTAAAATCCTTGTGTCCCCGGCAATGGCGCCAAAAAACTTGATGCGTGTCGTGTGTTGTAGGTTTTTATGTATATTTTTAGCCCTTTTTACACTTTAGTCAAGTTTTAAATTTATAAAACACAATATTTTACTAACACCAAACACACATATGGGCAAGTGCACCCATCGTGGGCGTAGTATAGTGTTGGTAAGATACCGAGGTCGTCCAAGGACACAAGAGCTTTTAATACCGGTTTATCCTCAATATCTAATCAAATCAAAAGTTAGAAAAAGGTTTTAAACTAGAAAATAAAAAACTAAAAAATGCTGAAAATAAAAATAAAAATAAAAACAGATAGACAAGATGAATCACTTGGATCCGACTCGCCTTTAGTTTAACCTTTGATTATTTCCGCACTTTTGCACTTTTTAAGAGATTATCTTAGTTATAGTAGTAGGCCCCTCTTTTGTAGGTGACGTTACCCTCAACCCAGTAGTTTGAGTCAGCAAGGATACAATCCTAAAGGGTTGGATTATTGAAAGATAATTAATTAAGTTATTAATGCGTAATGTGGTAGGCCCCTCTTTTGAAGGTGACATTACCCTCGGCTAAGTAGTTTGAGTCAGAAGGGATACAATCCTAAGTAGCCGGGTTAATGTTTTAATAGTAGCTTACATATGAGGGGATTAAGAAATTCGAACCCCCGCCATCCAATACCAGTGGGTATTGAAGGAGGTCCTACTAAACTTGACCCAGGTCCTTGCAGGATCTATACACTGAACAAGGCAAGACTCTTACCAAACCATTCCCTTAACCCCCGACCAGGTAGCCAACATATCTCCATATAGACCGTGGAGATATGAATGGTGTAAATCTTTTATTTTATATAGACAGTAAAATAACACCAAGACACCACGGGCAAATGATAAGGAAGATTCACCTACAACATAAGAAACTAGTTATTAAAGTCATTAATACATAACCAAATCAAATGTGCGAAAAGATTAAAAATAAAAAGTATTACACTAAATGCTTGTCTTCACCAAGTGATGTAAGTGACTTAGGCAAACATGGCCTTTCATTGTCAAGAACTCTTACTATCAATCTTGGATCCCGAGACTACTACACACACTCTATCATGGATGATGGTGGTGGATGTGGGTTGTGATGGTGGTGGTGGGTGGGTGAAGTGTGAGAGAGGTGGTTTGCCAAGGGATGATTTGCAAGTGAGCCAAGCACCCCTATTTATAGCCTGTATAGAAGCCCGGACACGGCCCCGTGTCCATCCATCTTCTCTTTCTTCATTAAATGCAGTTTGTCTGCATTAGTTGACCACGCCCCCATGTCCGCTGGGCACGACCCCGTGTGCAGAAGCGTATCTGTACTATCAAGATTTTCCTAGATTCTGCGAATCTTAGAGTTGACCATGGCCCCGTGTCTGCTGGGCACACCCCCGTGGTGGGTGATAGAAGCTTCTACAACTTTGTCTTTTCTGCAGACACTTGGGCATGCCCCCGTGCTCATTGAGCACGAGGCGTGTTCAGCCTTCTGTTTTCTTGTTTTTGCTTGGGAGGATGCTGTCGAGGGGTCGGGCATGCCACGTTTATTCCTTTTCTTGTATTTATGTTAGATTTAGCTGCCTTTTTGCTTCTTTTGTTCATTTGAGCTCGTTTAATCCTGAAAATACAAAAGGAAGACAAAAGCACACTTTTTCCAACATTAGTACTAAAAAAGGGTTAGTTTTATGCCTCATTTGATGTAATTTATATGTTTCATTTTATACACATCACCACCATACTTAACAAGGCTTACTATGATTCTCATGCGTCGAATCTCATAATTAAGTGTGCACCCATAATTACTCGTTTCATCGCATGTTCCACATAGCTCCTCTTGTTAAGCGAGGGTAAACAAATAATAAGATCGAACTATTGTTTAAATCAAATAAACATTGTCACAACATAACATCTGTCAAATTGAATCGTGTTTCATACTAGCAATGATAGCACTACTTGTTTTGCATATAACAAATTTAGTAGTAGGTATTTTATTCTAGTACAAATGTTTATATATGTTTCATACTAACCAAACAGGTAGAACGCAACATATACTAATCATGCATTGTCATCAAAATGTAAGCATATCGAGAAAATGTTTTCAAATTATGCGCTAGGTATGCTAAGTTAACACACTAAGCAAAATGTATTTGAAAATAATGTACTAAGTATGTTAAGTCAACATACGAAACAAATTGTATTTGTAATCATGTACTATACATATTAAATAATCAAATCATGTATGTAATGCCATGATCACAAAATAGTATTAACTTGTTCGTAGTATTGGTATCGATTGTGTTGCCAAGTTCGTATGAATGCACTAGAGTGCAATCATAGTATGCTAATTTACAAGATTTAGTTTCTAAAGAACGGAATCCTCAAAGTTAGCATGTAGTTGTAATCACACATAGTGTAATCACATTAGAGTTTGTAATTGGAAAATGAATAACAAGGATAAAGATAGACTTCTTGAAATTTATATTGTCATTACAAACATAGTTGAAATATGTACATTGTTTTCGAAAATAAACAGAAAATATAGAGGTTCAAATGATCATAAGTGCTTGATCATTAGCTTGAGCCTCATTGACGTTGAACACTCGTCCATTAGCATTGGCAAGCTTAGGGCAGTTTTGCTTGAAATGATTTAAATCACCACAATTGAAACATGCTCGAGGGCGAGTCTAAGTAGGGGCTGCTCGGTTCTGGATACGACAGGTCACAGCTAGATGTCCAAATAGACCATAGGTTGTACACTGACGACAAGGAGAATTTGTTGCGTGATGATAGTTGCAATGATCGCACCAAGGTTGCTTTCCACGATAAAATCCTTTAAAGGGTATTGAGTTTAGTGGAATTGGTGCAGGAATTGCAAAATTCTTTGAAGTCTTGCGCTTCCTAAATTTTTTTGAAGATTCGGCCTTTGTTCCTTTTGAATTCTCATTAGTAGTTTCGGTGTTTTGTTTCTTGTTTCCCTTTCGAAAAAGTTTACCTTTTCTAACCTGAGAGTCGGTTAGGATAGCGGCTAATTCCTTAGCGTCCCTAAGCGTTGCAAGTTTACTGCCAGTGACAATGTCTTGGACAAGATCAGGTAGGCCATCAATGTATTTCTCAATGGCCCGATCCAAAGGTGTGACCATAGTGGGGCAAAGTAGGCTTAGCTGTTTAAATCGGTCAGTATAGGCACGGTTTTCCCCAGTATCTTTCTTTAGATGATAGAATTCATTTTCAAGTGCCCTTATTTCGCTTCGTGGGCAGAATTATTTCTTCATAAGATCTTTAAATTCTTCCCACGTTAGTGCCATTGCTATACCGGCACCTTGGTCTCTCATAATACTGTTCCACCAAGTGAGTGCTCTCCTTTGAAAGACACTCGAGACGAACTCCACCTTGCACTCATTGGGACACTGAACATGGCGGAATGTGCTTTCTATACTCTCAAACCATTGTAGGAGCGCAGTTGCTCCTTCAGACCCATGAAACCTGAGTGGTTTAGCCAAGTTGAATTGTTTATAGTTACATGGCGATAAAACATTGTTGTTGTTGTTATCGTTTTGGATTTGCTTGACTGGGTCACAATGCCTGGGAGTAAAGTATCTAGATGCTGAGAAATCCTTGCTGCCACGTTCCAAGTGGCGTCGCGGCGAGGAGGCATCTTGAAAGTACAGCTATAGTGAAAATCAAATAAGTTAGATCCATCAAATTGTTATGAGTTTGTAACATCATTGTATAGTGAAAATTTTGGACTAGTAAAATCTCGTTTATAGGTCTCGTTCTTGTACTTAGAAAATACAGTGTTGTGGATTTTGTTTTGAAACAAGAGTTGTTTGAAAAATAAACTTTTGTAATATTTTTGGATGAGAGGATACAAACCAAGTTAATGGTTTGTGTTATAAATTCTCTACTATTTAAAAATTTATTGTTTTTAAGATAAAATGTTTTAAAATTAAATTTTTAAAATAAAGAAACTTTGTGTTTGAAATTTTGAAAATTCTCATCCAAATGGTAAAAATTTGGAATTTTGAAAGACCAAGGTAGTGTTTCGAAAATGAAATAGGATTTCATAGTGTCGTGAAATGAAATTCTTTTCAATTGTCTCAAATCAAACATATCACCGAAAGTAATATGATGAAATAGTATTGTGAAAGTAAATTTTTTTCGATTGTCGTGATTAGCAAACATATTACCGAGGGTAATATGAATGAGTAGTGTTACAAAGGTCGTTTAGAAATCGTTCGGCATAGTCAAGATAGATAGGTTTTTATAATGTTTCACGAAGATATGCTTTAGCCTATAAGTGGACACTCACCCTAAGAGTTCCCAGGTAATAGTGACTGGTCTGATAATGCGGATTTGTACGAACACTCTAGCCTTAGACAGAAAACTCGGGGTACAGGCATCCACCCTTCCAAATTGCATGTGTTCACATTATTAAAACCCAAGATTTTGATGAAAAATGTTTGAGAAAAACATTTGAGAAATCTTTTGATAAAAATTGTTTAAGATAAACATATTGCGAAATATTTTGACGAAAACGTTTGAGAAAATATTTTGAGAATTTTTTCAAGGAAAAAAAATGTTTTGAGAAAACATTTTGAAGAATACCTTAAGGCATAAAGCCTAAGGGTTTTAGGATAAATCATCTAAGGTTACATGATTTGTAATTCATAGTGTAGTTGTGGCACGAATAAGGATGAGGATTTAGGAAGGAGTTCCTAAGTCTACTCATGTTTGGGTCCTAGGAAGCTTATAGACTAGGTTTAAGGCAGGCTAATAACCTAATTCCCTATCACTAGTGCTCTGATACCAATCTGTAACACCCCAATCGCGTAATACAACAACACGCGGCAGAAATATCAGGGAGTCACGTTACAAATTGCTCACAACTACTGGTACTAAATTGTTTCAATATTGGTAACATCATTTTACAAACAAAGAATACATGTAATTGTCTTTTGATTAAAGAAGTCTAAGGCCCGGATGCAGTCCTATGCGTTGCATGCTTTTATAGTTGAAAACCTGAAACATATGTGAAAAATAGTCAGCATAAAAATGCCGGTGAGTACATAGGTTTTGTTAGCCAAATAAATGGCAAACCATTTGGCATTGCAATACTTTGGCAACTACGAGAGTTGTCGATTTGAAATAAAATTTTGAAGCCAAAGAATGGCAAAAGTTTAGTATTGCAATACATAATCTTGATTAAGAAAACTCGTGGCAAATAGTTTTGTATATGGCAATATGATTATTACTAAGTAATTTTATGCCATTTGAAATTTGTACATCGTAATCTCGTTGAAATCATCGTAAAACTCGTTAATGTGTTATTAGAAATCCAATAAAGGATTAATAATAATAGTTTTGAAATCAATCAAAACGTGTGTGAGTATTTTATAAATCAAGTCAATGATTTATAATAATACTTTAGATATCCTTCTAAGAATCTAACATATAAAGATATGGAAGATTCCACAAGGATATTGGATAATCGAACATTGAATCAATCGTATACAAAAAAATCCTAAAGTGATTCGGATAACGCTA
Source organism: Helianthus tuberosus (assembly GCA_030545235.1). Lineage (NCBI taxonomy): Eukaryota > Viridiplantae > Streptophyta > Magnoliopsida > Asterales > Asteraceae > Helianthus > Helianthus tuberosus. Next base: position 94,772,097 of record CM060426.1, read on the forward strand.
CACGAGTAATAAAATAAGAACACTTATATATAGGAAGTACCAACGGCGTATCCACCATGTTCTTATAGTATTACTCTACTTTCGTTATCTAAATCACAACTACCACATAAACACATAATCGTCAATTTGTCAATAACTTGTAAACATGCATTAAAGTACACAATGAATCCAAATAAGGACTCCATTATTAGCACTTTAAACATCCCATGTAATGAATATAGATAAATATTACAGGGATCTGGTTCTCGTCACATTGTCTAGTCTCATACGCATTAAAGTACACAATGAATCCAAACAAGGACTCCAATATTAGCACTTTAAACATCCTACAAGTATCAATCTATAAAGATAAATTGACGCTAAAAGGATTAGGTTTCTGTTATATTGAATCATTGCATCACAACATCCTAAATCCTAATGGTGATTCGGGATAACGCCACGAAGGGTAATATAATAAGCACACTTATATATAGGAAGTACCATCGGCGTACCCACCATGTGCTTATTGTATTACTCTAGTTTCGTTATCTAAATCACCAACAATCTACACATAAACCATAACCATCGTGTCGTAAAGTTTTTCTTAAAAATCTCGCTATGAAGATAGGAAGATCTAAGACTGTACTTCAAATATCCTATAAGAATCTAACTATGAAGATAGGTAGATCTTTTAAGGATTTAGATAAACATCGTATTTGCATAATCGGAATAGTACAGATAAAAGCACTTAGTTAACACATTTATGCCATACATTTGGAAAATAAATCGGTTACACATATGAATCACCCCAAAACAATTGAAAACGGTAAAAGAGGGGAACTATGTACTCACTTGAGATTGCGTATAGTTCTTGTTCAAAAGATATAACAAAGCTCAAAGGACCAAGAGTTCAAGTGTTGAAGCGGTTCCTAGTGTGTCGGATACTATGTTAGTGTAACGAGACATAAATTGAGGAATCGGATAGAATGAGGTATTGTAAACCAAACAGGTATTGGAACTCATGTGATATGGTTTAAGAAAGCCTACATCCTAAATCGGAACCTATCCTAAGTGCTTACGACCCGTTACGACCCGTTAAGGTAGTCTTCTCTACTTTAACGCGTCATTCACGCGAAAGCGCGTTCAGATGGTCTAACTAGTCCTATGATAAGTATTATATGCCTTAACATGTCTAATATCATTACATAATCAGTTTAGATGTCAAAATTTAGGTTACATATGCTTAAAATGAAATTATGCGTAAAAAGGGCATTTTGGTCATTTTCCTAAGGCATACAAACTACCTATCATACAACTAACTAAACGAAGTGACCATAAGGTATAACCTCGGAAGGTTATTCCCTATACAACTATGGTCACAAAGTATGTTTGGTCGGATCCTAACGATCGACCAAACGGGTCAGGTTCGAAAGTCTAAGCGGTTGTCAAGACCGCTTTACTTACGACCCTATATAAGCACTAGACTAAAAGTGACAAGTTAAACATGTTAAAACATGTTTAAATAAGTTAGAAAACAGGTTTGATATCAAAACAAAGTGTTTTGATACCCGAAAATAGCTTCATCGCAAAATGCGCATAATCGGCATTTTGACCGAAACTTTGACTCGTCACTTCGACTAATCGACGCGGTAATCAGTAGGTTTAGTCACAAGGGACTATAACCATCGTGATTACGCTCACGTTGCAAAGTTCGAACGAACTTTGACTTGACCAATTCATGGTCAAAGCAGAAAGTCAAACACTGTTTGACTTTCATGCTTGAAAAGCATAAACAAGCATGAAAGAAGCTTACAAAGGGTCCAAGCTTGAAGATAGAACAAGAAAACTCAGGTATGAAGCCTTCAACAAGTGAGAGCTTCAACTTAGAGCTGATTTGAGGTGAACGAGAAAATGAAAATGGCAAAAACCCAAGCTATTAATAGGAAATATTGAATCATTAGGATGATTACATGTGTTTTTTAGTAGATCAAAGCTTGATCTTGTCCATACACATGTTGCCCATAGTTTTAAATACAATGGGAGCACAAAAACAAGTCCATAGTATGCTAATTCTAGGGTTAAAATCAGTGGAAATAGGCTGCTAAACCAGATTCAATGTTTCTACCAGGTTAGTCAGTCGCGCCCCGCGTAAGACTCACCCTTGGCTTACGCGGCCTGCTAGAGAAGAATCAGGAAATGACAGTTTTGGTCCCTTCATGTCTAAAACTCAGTTTTTGATGCTTTTAAGCCCCGTTAACCCCATTTCAAGGCTCTACAATGAAGTTAAAGCATAGGGAACATAAAATATGCTTGAAAACATCTCGGATGTCGGTTCGTGGTCGTACGGTCATGTTATTCGGTTAGTTACGACTAAAACTCGAACAGACGCGAAAACGATCCAAATTACACGACGAGTGGTATTTTTGCATTCCAATCACTAAAATAAAATATTTTAATGATTACAAAAATTTTTGGATGTCCGGATATGTTCAAAACGTAAGATATGCGCGTAAATGTAAACTTATACAATTTTTGACGCTTTTAGTTTCTGTTTGATCAAATAAGTTCATTTTCACATACCGAACCCCTCAAAGCCTATTTCTAAGCTATGTAAATGATATTTATGGTATTTTAACTTATGATCATGTTTCGGAGTGTACGTTACTATACGGATCAGCAGACTTTCGCAGTTTGACGCAAAAAAGTCCCTCTGATTGAATAAACTTGTTTTTGACACACCAAACCCTTCAAAACTTATTTCTAAGTTATGTAAAGGTTATTTAAGGTATGTTGAGCCTATGTCACTATTCCAGAGTGTTTGTCGCGTTAAACTGATTACGTTTATGCATCAGTTTGCGTATATCGTTAAAGCTTGGAATCGAACTAGAATTAAAACGTAAAATCGTCAAACACAAATAAACAAATATTGAGACCAAAATAAATTGTCTCTTTGATAAATGGTGTTGTTCTACATCGTACAGTGTTTAAGGAGCACAAGTGTCACAGAAGGTCTACGGCAAGGTGATAACAACATCTCAAGTCGAATGCAACATGGGCTTAGTAAAGTCAAGAAATTTGAAGACTATGCAAGAGACTTAAGCAAAGAGATGTCAAACTTACCACCAAATGCTGATCACCAAAAGAAGCTGAGGAAAGATCTCTTAGAGCTTATTATGAGAGATAAATTTTATCCTGCCAAAGTTGAACAATTTAAAGACTGGCCACTCATAGCTCTCAAAGCAGAAATCAACAGAATTGAAAGAGTAAAGAATGATCCTCAGATGAAGAGGTCTGCACCAGACTGGAACAAGTATAAGAAGACCATTGTAGAACTTACCTTAGAATACAAGAGGAAGAAAGCTGAGTTGGTTGCAGCTAAGTATGGATCAGCAAAGACCATCTCAAAATGGTCCAGGCAGTATACTGATATGTTTTATTATAAGCTGGAGAAACTAAGAGAGATAGATCCTACAGCACCAAAGAAACCAACATACAAGAGCAAAGCCACTGATGAGCCAAAGCAACAGACCCTTTATCTAAAAACACTGTTCACATCATCTGACTTATCCACCATTGCCTTAGATCAAAGAAAAAGGCAAAAGCAGATTGATGAGGAAGATGCACAGAGAGAAGCTGATATCATGAAAGAGGCCATCAAGCAAATGATTGAAGAGAATCCTGACTCACTAAAGCTACAAGAAACTGCCAAAAGGTTAATGAGCAGGCCTCCATCACCAAACTCATCACAAATAAAATCTCACCCAAGAAATCCATTGAACTCAAAAATACTAAAGTGGAAGTCTGATATAAAGACCCATGTATTGACTTTGCTCAAGTCCAATGGAAGAGTTGAACACATTTCAAGGGAGGATGCATTAGGTCTGAATGCAGCTGACCTCCTAGATCTTTTAGACCTTCAACTTTGCAAGGATGAAGATGATGAATATTCCCTTAACGTTGAGTTGCAATTCAAAGGGCAAGTTAGGGAAAAACTGATGAGAGAATAAAGATCAAAGAATAAGGAAGTGTTTTGGCATCATCTGTTCTAGGGGGGGATTATTGGCCCATGTAATCAAGCCCAGAAGAACAGATGATATGAAAAGCCAAAACTGGTTCTCAACAGTTGATCACAATAAGCAGTGCATGTCCTAGATTCTCCCCAATGACAGTGTTTTCTATCAGCTGATGATTCCTAAGTGTTGATCTTCTCAACAACTGTTAGTCAAAGAGCTGCTGAGGTATAAAGACTGAAGCCCTAACAACTACTGTCTCTCAAGTACTGATGAAGACTAAAGCACTGCTGACTCAAGGTCTGATCACCCTTTGAAGAAAGCACTGATCTCCAACATCAGTGCTTAGGCAACAACAGTGGAAAGCTGCATCAGTGTTTATATAATCAGTGTTTATTATAATCAGTGTTTATTGTAATCAGTGTTTATTGTAATCAGTGTTTTGTAGGATCAGTGTTTAGAGGTTGTTAGTCTGTTAGATGTCACTGTCTAGGTGATGTCAGCTTAGATGCTCAGTGGTTAGGATTGTACTATAAATAGAACAGTACCTGTACTGTTCTATCAGCTCTTTTGCACCAGTCATCTTGTACGAACAAACTAGTGAGCTTAGGCTGATGGGGAGTTTAGTGTTGCATGCATGCATAGTTGATCTTTGTAATTAATACAATCTTTCGACTAATGAAATCATGTTTGCTGAAAACTATTCTTCTATGATTGTGTTATAAAGTTTATTTCTATTTCTGCTGCACATCATTCTCTGTTTCATCTTACATTTCTGTTAAACAACACAATCTAAAGAAACTCAGATCCTAACAGATGGAATTTGGAGATTCCATAAGAAAAGGATATGGCTACCTATTAAAGGAAACCTACGAAACCGAATTTTAGAAGAAGACCATAAATCTAAGTATACGATACATCCCGGTAGTGATAAGATGTATCAAGACTTAAGAAAGAATTTCTGGTGGATAGGAATGAAAAAGGATATAGCAAACTATGTTGCTAAATGTCTAACCTGTTCACAGGTTAAAGCTGAGCATCAGAAACCCTCAGGGTTATTGCAGGAACTAGAAATGCCAATATGGAAATAGGAATTGATAACAATGGACTTTGTTACCAAATTACCCAAGACACGAAAAGGTAATGATACAATCTGGGTGATTGTAGACAGACTGACCAAATCTACTAATTTCTTGCCTATGAAGGAAACTTTTAGTATGGAACAGTTAGCCAAGTTATATGTAAATGAAATAGTTTCCTTACATGGAATTCCTTTATCCATTGTGTCTAATAGGGATAGTCGTTTTACATCTCATTTTTTGACATGTTTCCAAAAAGCAATGGGAACTAGGTTGAATCTAAGCACAGCTTATCATCCTCAAATGGACGGACAAAGCGAAAGGACAATTTAGACAATGGAAGATATGCTTAGAGCCTGTGTAATTGACTTTGGAGGAAATTGGGACGATCATTTACCATTAATAGAATTTTCCTACAACAACAGCTATCATACCAGCATCAACGCTGCACCGTTTGAAGCACTTTATGGGCGAAAGTGCCGAACTCCAGTCTGTTGGGCAAAGATTGGAGTAAAGCAACTATCTGGACCAGAGATAGTGCAAGAAACAACAGACAAGATTATTCAAGTCAATGACAGACTAAAAGCAGCTCGAGATCGTCAAAAGAGTTATGCAGATAACAGACGAAAACCATCGGAATTTCAAGTTGGAGACAAGGTATTGTTAAAAGTTTCTCCATGGAAAGGAGTGGTCAGATTCGTTAAAAGAGGAAAGCTAAGCCAAAGGTATGTTGGACCTTTAGAGATTATCAAAAGAATAGGACCAGTAGCTTATCAGCTACAACTGTCAGAGAAAATGGTAGGAATACATGATGTGTTTCATGTATGTAACCTCAAGAAGTGCTTAACGGACGAGTCATTAGTGAGACCTCTTCAGGACATAGAGGTAAATGAGAAGTTTAAGTTTATAGAAACACCCCTTCAGATTGAAGATAGAAAGATCAAGAATATTAAACACAAGAGATTAGTTCTGGTCAAAGTGAAATGGGATTCAAAGAGGGGGACCAGAATACACTTGGCAACTCGAGTCAGAAATGCAATGGGAATATCCATACCTGTTCCAGTATATCTCGAGGACGAGATTTAAAACAAGGTGGGGAGGATATAACAACCCTCGAAAACACCCCTAAACGCCCTATTATACCCCGTATATACATAAACGAACCCGAATAACCTTAATTTTAACAAAAATCAAATAAAACAAAGAAATAAGGTCGCTCGCAGGCCGCGGCAGGGTTACCCCTGAGGTTCGCGGGCCGCGACCAAGTGTTGGTTGCTGGAGCCTCATGCCGACACATGTCCCGTATCGTGTTGAAGCTAGGGTGCTGATCCAGCAGACCTAAGCCCTAGCCTAGGTCCCTCGCGGGCCGCGCGAGAGAGAGAAAGATGGGTCGCGGGGCGCAAGCCCCCCTTTTTCCAGCCTATAAAAGGAGGCCGAAGGCCTCAGTCTCGTCGTTCAATTCTTTTCTTTTCTCTCTGTCCCTATAATAGCTAAACACTGCTCGACATTACACCCCTAAACAACGAAGCTCTGCTTCGTTATAAGTATTTTAACCCCCGATCACTAATTTGTTACCCTACCCGATTGATCTAGGGCTCCGTAACGCATGTCGAGGTTCTGCCTGACTAAATTCATTGGAGTTCTGTCTCGTGTTGTATGACTAATGTGATTTGGGTTATCTTACTAATACGTGTGCATTGTTTAATTTTTAATAGATAATAACCAGGAAAAGAAACAAGAAGCTCTAGAATTATCTAAGTCTATAAAGTGAGTCATTCTCTTTTTCTACCAAACTGTTTTACCAAAACCTCAAATGTTTTCAATTATACTTAACAGTGATTGAGTCTATGTATACACTACTAGTAATCCGTTACTATTGGACAACGAGTTAGCCAATGAGTAACATGACCACAGTCATGGAACAGTGAACATGACAAATACTGAATGAGTATATTGGTAGATATAAACATTGTAATCACTCTAAATATTGTAAAGTTATAAAAGCTTGTTTTAATTAAACTGGGATGCATTCGCCAATATTTCTTGCTGATAAAATATTTTTAAAACGCGTTTCAGGTAACTTAATGTGAAGCTAATAGAAGCCAGTCGTGGAGCACTAAAGGCTTAAAGAAGTGGCTATAAAAGGTTACCTAAATAAAAGGAGATTATGTTTTTAATAATTAGGGTTTATCCCTATAAACGTATTGTGAATGAAACTTGGGTTCTATCCCATTTATTTATTATTAATAATTAGGGTTTATCCCTATAAATGTATTGTGAATGAAACTTGGGTTCTATCCCATTTATTTATTATAAAAGTTTGGTGTTTTGAAACTCTGAAACTATTTCCTAACTACGGTCCTGATGTTTTAATTCCGCTGACAAATTTATAAAAACACCGATACCACTTGACTGGTTCGCGGCTTCCGCTCCCGGGGTAGGGGTCGGGGGCTGCGACAGAATCATTTCATATCCATTTCTTAATCTCGTTAACCATTCGTTTTGACCCGTTTATGACGGGTCATCATACATACTTCATAACTCTATAATTTACAACTAGCAACAATAAAATATAGTTAATGCCATATTCTACATTATGATTAGTTGAAGTTCATACGAACTTACCGTGATCTTGCGTCGCTTGCGCCATGGTATGGCTCGTGCCTTCTTCCTTCTTCGCTCTTGGTGTTAATAACACTTAGGTGATAATGAATCTTAGTTCATGCATACATTTAAACTTCAATTTCTCTTCCAATTTTGCCGATTTGTGATGTTAAGGGTTTGCTTGTTCTTCTCCTAGTCCTGGTCGACACACACCACTGACGTGTGTTTGTGTTTTAAATTCAGTTTTTATAAAATCATCTTTTAACATTTTCAATTTTGGTCCCTCAAGCATTGGTCATTTTTATTTTTGGCTCATTCCTTTTTATGTTAAGTTAATTCTTGTTTTCATTCTAACTAGGTTCATAATCCTAGTTATTTTTATACAATAACATATATAAATATTTTGGGGTGTTAAATCAAGTTGATCTAATAGCTAAGATTGATTATTGTAATATATAATTACATACAAGGTAATTGCTTTATTTGAGCACTACCAAAACTAGCTTCCATGGTTAGCTATATCTTTATCTAAAACTAATTGCTGTGAGTTTGAGACTTCTCATTTGAGTGATTGTTATGAATCCATGAGCTGTTGTAGTTGACTATTGGTTGTTGCATACAAAAATTGTTTAGAAGAGGCTTGTAACAAGTATAAAAATGGACCACTTAATACAAATTTATACATAAAAAACCCAGTTATAGGGCGATTTGGGCCCTTAAATGAGCCAAAACTAAGTAGGCCATTGTTTTACTCTGATAAATATGCACATGGCTAGGACCTCAAACTGCTACTAGTGGAAGTTGAACTTGAGACCTCAAAAATAGAAACCAAGTGACTAACCACTAGACCAAGTTGCCAGGATAAAAAATTGTCTTAACTTACTAACTCACCATCTACCCTCACTCATTTGTTCAGGCGACGTACAAACCTTTCTTTATTGATTCTAGGTGTTCCTGACTCCCCCTTCACAATATATGTTAGAGCACTAATAATGGATCCCTTATATTAATGTGAGTGAGTTAGTTATATTATAAGGAATTGTTTTTAAGTGGTTGAGAGTGGAGGAGAGAGAAAAAATATATGAGAATGTTACTATTCATCTGTAAATATATAGGAAACACCGTTCACCCTTTATAATTTTTTTAATATTTTAGAAGTTGGTTGTGAGTGGAGGACAGAGAAATGTAATAATAAAAGTATAAAAATATTATTTAATTGAAAATAAGAGAGAAAAAATAGTTATTTTTAGTGTAACTATATGGATACGGATAAAGAATCCAATGCGAATGCTCTTAACCTTTAATTGTTAACCAAGTTTGAACGAAAGTTACGGATCAAATATGTAAATAGTTTAAAGTTTGTCTGGTGTGAAAATTGTATTATCTATAAGACCGAAGGGTGTGGGGAACGTCCCCCCACCCCCCCCCCCCCCCCCCCCCGGCAAAGCTCGTCCCCCTCCGTCACACACCGCCCCCCCTCCCCCCATCGCGTCGCAATCGTCGGATTTCAGCCGTTTGGGACGAGGTCTGTGATTGGCTGCATGTTTGATGTGGGCCATCATAGAGAGAGAGAGAGATTTAATTGTTTTTATTTTAATGTGGGCCACCATTTTCAGATTTGGAACTATCCTCCACACCCTTGGGTAGTCCCTAAGGGGATGGTCCTCCACCCATGGTGATGTGGCGCCTACGTGACGGGTAGTCCCCAAAGGGACTAAGCAAACCACACCCCATAGTCTAAGTCTAAGAGGTCAAGATGTAGTTTAGTAAACACTGTAAAAGTTGTCAGTTCATCAAAGAACACCACGTTTCCCTCTAGGTCAATATATACGCGTCATATGTAAACGGTTGACTTAGAACAAACCCTATTGAATGAATTGATGTGATTTCAATCTTAAATGCTCTTGATTGATATCGACCATATGGAATCATATTTTTCACTGCATTTAGAATAACTAACTGCACTCACCACTATTTTGTTGATGTAGGTTTGACTATTCATTTGATCATCCATTGAAAGTTGACTTTCAAGGGCCACATAACCTTCCATTGAAAAAAAACCATAATATACACTTGACCTGGGAGAGGTGGAGGAGTTTTCAAGGAGTTGACATGTAGAGTTTGTCTCTTTTTTTTTTTTTTTTGTTGTTGTCTGCCTTAGCTTCTTTCTAAGGTGTGATGGTTATTGCCTTTTTAATGACGTTCTGATCACTTGCCAAAAAAAACTTAATCTATTAGGTAGTGTTTGTTATGCAGGAATAAGAGGTGGAATGGAATGGACCATTGTAAGAGAATGAAGAAAAGAGTTTTGGTTGGTCGATGGAATAGAATAGTCCAATCCAAAATCCATTTCATTCCCTCAAAATCATTCCATCCGCCCCCTGTTTTTTTTCCATTCCATTCCCTCTTCACCCTTCATTAACAATACCACAACCCACCACTGTTGCTACCACACACCACAACAACCACCACTATCATCTGCCGTCGTCACCCGCCGCCACCCACCGCCACCCGCCATTGCCGCTGCCACCACCTACCGTCGCCACCCACCTCCGTCCTCGCCGCCACCGTCGCCGCCACCCACCGTCGCCACTACCACCTCCGATCATCGCCACCACCCACCTTCGATCATCGCCACCACCATTGCCACTGCCACATCCGATCACCGCCGCCACCCACCGCAACCACCGATATCAACCGCCACCACCCACCGCCACCTCCGACCACCGTCGCCGCTGTTACCACCTCCGACCACCCCTGCCACCACCATCGCCACAGCCTCCATGGTCATCCACCACCACCACCGTTGTCACCATCCGTCGTCGTCTCCACCCACCACCACCACCAACCGCCGCCGCTACAACTGACACCTGACACCTAGCACCACGCCCCATCATCACCCATCACTGACCACCGCCATCTGATTTTATTCCTTCGTCTTTTTTCGCATACCAAACAACAAAAAGTAATTGTACATTTCATTCACACATGGTAACCAAACAAGACATGGAATGATAATGATCAATTCCATTACCCCATCCATTCTATTACCTCGTCCATTCCATTCCCCCGTCCATTCCACTAACCCATACCAAACAGACCCTTAGTATTATAAGGTGTGGTTGTTGTTGGCTTTTTAATGAAAGTTCTGTTCGCTTGCTAAAAAAAACTTATTCTATAAGTATTAGGCTATAGGGTGTGGTCATAACTCTCATGACCATCATGACCCTCCACGTCAGTGCCATGTCACCCACCTCCAATCCAGTGGCGAATCTTGAAAATTTCTACCGGGGGTCGGAAGTCACCGAACCTAAAAATTCTATATAAGTAAATTTTTTTATAAAACCGGGGGGTTGAAAACGTATATTCCTAAAAAATTCTACACGAAACGTACATACATAACACTACTGAGCGAAATGTTCGGGGGGTCGGGCGCCCCTCCCGGCCCCTTGAAAGCTACGTCCTTGCTCCAATCCACAATACAAAACCACTACCCTAAGTGTGTGGTCATGACCCAAACCATTATCCTCTTATTTATTTTAATTTATCTTTATCGAAAGAAAAAGGAAATGATTAGTTAAAAATGGAAAGGAGGACCATGGTTGCTATAGTTTAATCCACGCAAACCATGATAGATTAGGGAAGGGGGTGGTATAGTCTTTCTTTCATATTCCTACATGTCAAATCATGTCCCAACCATGTTATTAACTATTATTATTATTACTACTTACTCTACATACAAATGTGAACGGGTTAATAGCAACTCTCATCACCTATACATGCAAGTACTAAAAATTCCCAGTTTACATATCTTGAATGTCCATGAATCCATCCAGGGCCGACCCAGAGGAGGTGCAGGGTGGACGATGGCACAGGGTCCAAACTCACCAGTGGCCCGAAAAGATTTTCTTTTGAAAAACTATATATATGTTAAATGTGTATATATGTATTTTGTTTCAAGACATTTGACCAAATGTCTCCTTACTCTAGTTGTTTCTAATAATCCCTCTTAAAAGAGTTTGGATTGATCCCAAGTTCGATTCTTTAACATTTTTAAGTTGTTTAATTCCCATTTTCCCTTTCTGTTGTTTCCCAACTCATTTTTCGTTTTTTCCTAATGTTTTATTTTTGCGTTTTTTCTTTTCCAATTGAATTTTAAGTTTTCATTTTTAGTTTAAACTGAAAACTTTTATTATTTACTTATTTTTGTTTTGTTTATTATTTAAATTAAATTTAATAAAACAATATCTGCACTGATTTTTTCCTTTTATTATACAAAAACTAATGAAGCGAACACGTTTTGGCATGTTACGACTATATTTTTTTTGTTTTCTTTTTTTCGTTTGCTATATTGAGTGTGTCACTCGAAACGAACAAAGTTTCCACTCGGTGCAACACGAAGGTTTGATCTACTAGTTTGTATAAAGTTTTTAATTTTTATAGATATTTTGTAAAGATATATTTTACCGACCATTTTTTTCATTTATTCTTATGTTTTCTAACACTAATTCAAATATAATTATCTTTTCTTTAAAAAATTGAGTTATTGACTTTATATTATAGGGGCCCGTTTTTTCTACTTGCCCCAGGTCCAAAAATTTTTGAGCATTTTCGGAGACCAGGGTTGGCTTTACCAGGGTTGCCATAGGAAACTTTGACCAACATTTAGAAAATGGGTTTTCTAATGGCAAACCCCCTGTCTATCTACACAATTTTTCAATTCAATACGCATCGTATAGGCCTATACGATGCGTATTGAATTAAAGTAAAAAACATGGCAGACTGACAGGTGCAGGTTATGTCTGGCGGCGGGCTTGATACGCATCGTATAGGCCATCGTATAGGCCTATACGATGCGTATCAGCCCACAGTTTTTTTGAATTTATTTTTTTTGTGTTGTGTCGAATGCGAACCCGAGAAACGAAAAGGATTTCGAGCAGTTGGTCGATGATATGATAGATAAAGATCTTGACACGATTATTTCAATTTTCAAGTATTATTAAAACCATTCAAGCCCACCAGTCTACAATGTGGTTCCCAATTTGCGGAACATAATTCCAGATTGTCTAAAGAAGCGCTTTTATCATTTGTCATGTGGTAAACAAATAACAAGGGTGTATATACAGATCTCTATTCGTTCATCTTTCCAAGCTTTTACACACGAATATGTGGTTCCCAGTTTGCGGAACATAATCCCAGATTGTCTAAAGAAGCGCTTTTATCATGTGTCATATTAGATGTGTTATGGTGAGATTTTTCAAGTTTGCACAGTGGGAGAAAAGACCAGCACCTCTGTCAGTATTGTCCTTTAAATTCGCATAAACATATATTCGTTTCATAACCTCCTCCTATAAATCAACCACAACTCACCCGATACGTCTTCTATGATGATTCGAAACATTCACGATAAAAGCGCTTCTTTAGACAATCTGGGATTATGTTCCATTTTATGACACATGATACGGCACGCTTATCTTAATCACATTTTCCATGGAGTCACAGATCCGACAATAGGGCCCACGGATCTTATGCCCACCCGAGACCGACCTCTGGATCACACATGATAAAAGCGCTTCTTTAGACAATCTGGGATTATGTTCCGTTTCTTAAAGATTTACGTCTGATGTCCAAGTTTGATCACATTTGACTTCATCTGCGGCAGTCGAATGACTATCTTGGTTCAATAATCCGACAATAGGGCCCACGGATCTTATGCCCACCCGAGACCGACCTCTGGATCACATTTGATAAATGCGCTTCTTTAGACAATCAGGGATTATGTTCCGTTTCTTCAAGATTTACGCCTGATGTCCATGTTTGATCACATTTGACTTCATCTACGGCAGTCCAATGACTTTCTTGGTTCAATAATCCGACAATAAGGCCCACGGATCTTATGCCCACCCGAGACCGACCTCTGGATCACACATGATAAAAGCGCTTCTTTAGACAATCTGGGATTATGTTCCATTTCTTCAAGATTTACGTCTGATGTCCAAGTTTGATCACATTTGACTTCATTTGCGGCAGTCCAATGACTTTCTTGGTTCAATAATCCGACGATAGGGCCCACGGATCTTATGCCCACCCAAGACCGACCGCTAGATCACACATGATAAAAGCGCTTCTTTAGACAATCTGGGATTATGTTCCGTTTCTTCAAGATTTACGTCTGATGTCTAAGTTTGATCACATTTGACTTCATCTGCGGCAGTCCAATGACTTTCTTGGTTCAATAATCCGTTCAATATCAGCGTTGTTTATCACCCTGTGTGAGCATTGGAAGCCCGACAAACAGTCTTGCAATTACATCTTCAATCGAGACCGCATTATTAATTATAATGAAGCAATGAAGATTGAATGTGGAAAACCGCAACCGTTTTTTACTACGGAAACAGTGGCTATCCAAATTGTGAGGAAAGATAACCGAATAGAGATCTGAACCAACCGAAATCCACAAATTCCAACAAATTGTGTCTAATGCAAGGATCTTCGAATGTGGTGTGTACGTTAAATACCGTTCACCGCTTTTTTAGTTGCTTCTCTTGTTAATTGAGACATTTCATAGAGAACAAGTTCACAGCAGAATGAAATTTTATTGAAAACTTCTAAAAATGTTAAGTGTTTGAGGCATGCCTGTTTGATTCAAGTAAGTCCTATGAAGCAAGTGTCTGTCTATTCAATTGAGAGGAAAGATGACCGAATAGAGATCTGAACCAACCAAAATCCACAAATTCCAACAAATTGTGTCTAATGCAAGGATCTTCGAATTCGGTGTGTACGTTAAATACCGTTCACCCCTTTTTTAGTTGCTTATCTTGTTAAGTTTCTAAGCCAACCGAAATCCACAAATTCCAACAGTTTCTCCGTCGCTAATTTCTCCACTCACCGTGAAATCGAACAGTTTCTTTGTAGATTACGTCCGGTTTCAAAGCCAGTTGAGGATTACGAGTGTTCTAGACTCGTTCAAGGCATGCTTGTTTGTGCGATTTACAAAAATAAGGATGCATTCGACGGTAAACGATGCAGCTGATGAAACCGAAGCTGTTATTTCTGTTGTTCAGTACTTCCGACGATTCAAGTAAGTCCTATGAAGCAAGTGTCTGTCTATTCAATTGAGAGTAATCATTGCATTACATCCTTGTTGAAAACAAGTGGTTGTAATGATGGAACCCTTGATTTGAAAAACTTTTTTGAGAAATTTATAGTTCAATACGCATCGTATAGGCCTATACGATGCGGATTAATCGATGATTTTTCTGAAATACCCCTGGTTTTCTGATAAATTCAGGGGTATTTTTGAGAAAATTCAAAGTCTAATACGAATCGTATAGGCCTATACGATTCGTATTAAGCTGATATACGATACAACATAGGCCTATATGATCGTATATGGCATTATTTCAAATTTAGTGTTATCGTGTTTCCCTCGGTTCGATGCGTATACGTCTCGTTTTTTGCCGAACTTTCGCATATTTTGTCGTTTTATTACGTATACCTTCAACATAAGTCGTTTCGGTGCCGTTCGGTTACGTGCGAATATCGTATTCTATGATTACGTACAGTTTTGTTTGAAATCCACTTGTACTCCATAGTGTCGTATTATATGTATACGTGTGTGGAAATATCGTTAGTCCGTAGTTTGACGTATTTTTGCATATTTTGACGTATTCTAACATATTGTTGCGTATTTAATAGTATTTTTGACGTATTTGAGCGTATTCTAATGTATTTTAGTTTATTTTAACTTATTTTAGGGTATTTTTACGTATTTTAGTGTATTTTAACGTATTGTAACGTAAGTTAGTGTATTTTAACGTATTTTAGGGTATTTTAACGTATTTTAACGTATTGTAACGTAAGTTAGCGTATTTTAACGTATTTTAGGGTATTTTAGCGTATTTTAACGTTTAGCGTATTTTAACGTATTGTAACGTAATTTTAGCGTATTTTAACGTATTTTAGTTGGTTTCGAATATACCCAACGTATTTTAGTTGGTTTCGAATATACCCAAAGTAGTTGATCACGCTCCACAGTTGTCAAATTCGTTGCGTGCATTCATGTTGTTTTAGACAACAACAGATAATGAATGGATTGTTGGACTTCTTGTTCCAAATGTACGCCTGAATTCATCTTTTTTACTCTTTTCTTCGATTTCAACAAATCTTTTCAATAATCAGTACGCAACAAAGAGACCGCCTTGTTAATTTTAGAGTATTTTAGCATATGTTAATGGATAACGCAAACAAGTTCTCCACAGTTTGTTATTGAAATCTCTATTCGGTCATCTTTCCAAACTGCAACACACGATAAGTTTAAACTTTATAGTGTGTGATTTGACCAGGAAATGATTGGAGGTAATTTATACTTTTAATAAGCTGTCACAGTTGTCAAATTCGTTGTGTGCATTCATAGCAATCCGAAACAATCAGATATTTATCTATCTATCTGTGTGTGTCACATCCATCCTGTTATAGCAAAGAATGCATACACATTTAGTTCTAGTGGACGAAGCAAAGATACCATTCTAAACCCTAGCTAGAAACAAACCAACAAAATTCGAATACTGGAAAACAAACCATAGCTTTCGTTTTATTAACTACCAAAAGAATGCATACACAAATAGTACCGGGACCACTGGAATAGACACATGTCACATAGTTTGTCATGATAAAAGACATAGATGTAGGAATATAACTAGATGTTACATGTGTCAGGATCTTTATCTATCATGTCATCGACGAACTGCTCAAAATCTCTTTCGTTTCTCATGTTAGGGAGAATGTTCTTGAAATTGAAGGAAAAGGAAAAATGGCTGCTGAAAAGAGTAACTAGCAGAAGACGTGTCGGGTTCTTCTGCTAGTTATTCGGAATGTTTCGAATCATCACAGAAGACGGATGCAGTTTGCATATTCAATCTTCATTGCTTCATTAAAATTAACAACCTGATTCGGATCATCTTTAGTAGTGTTTGTTTGAGAACCTGATTCAGATTTAAATAATGCACACTGATTCAGATCTCTATTCGGGCAAACCGCAACCGTTTTTTACTACGAAAACTGTGGGTGTTCGAAATACAAACCGCAAAACGTACTATTATTACATCCAAGATGATTCAAGTGAGTCCTATGAAGCAAGTGTCGGTCTATTCAATTGAGAGGAAACATTGCATTATATCCCTGTTGAAAAACGTAACCGAATTTTTGAAGTACATGTTCTTCAAAAGACTCAAATGAATCGTCTCGGAAGAACTGAACAACAGAAATAACAGCTTCGGTTTCATCAGCTGCATCGTTTACCGTGGAATGCATCCGTATTTTTGTAAATCGCCCAAACAAGCATGCCTTGAACGAGTCTAGAACACTCGTAATCCTCAACCGGCTTTGAAACCAGACGGAATCTACGAAGAAACTGTTCGATTTCACGGTGAGTGGAGAAATTAGCGACGGAGAAACTGTTGGAATTTGTGGATTTCGGTTGGTTCAGAAACTTAACAAGAGAAGCAACTAAAAAAGCGGTGAACGGTATTTAACGTACACACCGCATTCGAAGATCCTTGCATTAGACACAATTTGTTGGAATTTGTGGATCAACAGAAATAACTGAAATAACAGCTTCGGAATCTATTAACCCACAATTGGTTGGAATTTGTAGACAGACACTTGCTTCATAGGCCTGTATACTATGGGTAAAAAATGGTAAATAATGGCCAATAAGAAACAAATCATTAGAACGATCCTCGTTTTAAGAACCTTAGACCATGGTCTCAGACTCTCCCCCCTCCTTTTCTCTCTCTGACAACCCTAGACCCAAACCACCGCAATCCACCACGATTATGTCTCTTCTAGCCACCGGCACCGCCGCATGACCAACCTGTCGCTGCACTGTTCTCGTTGTGGTCAACGTATACCAACGGTTCTGCAAAAAAAAAACATCATCTGTTCATCATTGTTCTTGAAGATGAAGATGAAGAAACGAGGGTTTATTCTCTTTAATCTATTAGAACGATCCCTGTTTTGAGAACCTGATTCTGTTGTTCAGTACCAACAGAATGCATACACAAATAGTTCTAGTGGACGAAGCAAAGAGACCGCCTTGTTAATTTTAATGAAGCAATGAAGATTGAATCTGCAAACCACAACCTTTTTTTACTACCAAAACGTTGGCTATGCGAAACACAAACTGCAATCGTTTGTGACTATGGCAAACTTGGAATCAGACGTAAATCTTGAAGCAAATATATGGTCCCCAATTTGTGGAACAATATGGTAACAAGAGTATGTTGTTCCAAGATCAATTCCAATTGCAGTTTTTGAATGTGCAAATCGCAACCATTTTTGACTATGGGAACGGTGGCTATGCGAAATACAAACCGTTGTGCATTTTGCTTGCTGATCTGGAATTGGAGAACCGTTGTGTATTTGCTTGCTGATCTAGAATTGGAGAACCGTTGTGTATCTGGATCAGGTTCTCAAACAAACACTACGAAAGATGAGTTGGTATTGAACCAAGAATATGGTAACAAGAGTATGTTGTTCCAAGATCAATTCCAATTGCAGTTTTTTCAACTCTCCTGTTCCAAAATGCCGCTGATGAAACCAGAGCTGTTATCTCGGTTGTTCAGTACTTTCATGATAAATACAATGTTCATCTTCGTTATCCTTTTCTTTTGTTGGGATTGAACCCTATCAGAGGAAAAGATAATAAAAGCCAAAATTGGATCAGAGTAGTGGATCCAAAATAAGCAGAAGTTATGATTACATTCTCTTCCCTTGAAAGTGGTTTCAACATCTGATGATCTCCATCCACTGATCCTTTACAACATCTGCTGATTACAACTACTGACCAAGTTAAAGGCTAATGAAGACTAAAGCCCTGTTGATCAATCACTGCTATGGGTCAAGCACTGCTGGAGTTATCAAGTACTGCTGGAGTCACAACAGTGGAAGGATAAAGCAGTAGTTTAGTTTTTCTTCTGTAATGTATTGTAAACAGTAGATAGCATAGAAGTGTTTGTATCAGATCAGTTGTTAGAGTTTGTTAGGAGGTTAGATGTCACTTTCATGGTGACGTCAGCAAAGATGCCACAGTGGTTTGGGAGTGCCTATAAATAGAACAGTACCCTGTACTGTTCTATTAGCTCTTCACCACTTTTCTTCCTGTACGAATAATCACTGTGAGCTCAGGCTGAGGGGGAGTTTGTTACATGCATGCATTGTTATCGTAGTTGAAATAAATTCAATCATTCGGTTCTATGTGAAAATGTGTGTGAAAAGCAATTCTCCTGTTTGATTGTGTGCAAAGTTTATTTCCATTTATATTCCGCTGCATTACTTGTTCATCTTTCATCTTAATTCAAACGTAAAACACAATCAATCCAAACTCAGATCCTAACAATTGGTATCAGAGCTCGGACAATCAAGTTTGATTTAACAATCATTTTGACATAAATAGTTCAGCTCACAATTGTTGATACTGATAGTTGTTCGTTTTGTTGAAAAACATAGCAAGGTTTAATCACCATCAAAGTTGATTAATCAGTGCCTGTAAAACAACCAGGATGACGTCACAATCACAAGATGATAAGAATAACATCGGTTCACTTTTCAAACCACCCATGCTTAAACGTAATGAATACAACATCTGGGAGAGAAGGATGGGTCACATCCTTGCTCAACAGAATACCGAATGTTGGAGATCTGTTGTTTTTGGACCACATGTTCCCATGGTGCCAAGTGCTGAGGATTCAAAGAAGTTCGAACCTAAAAAACCTGAAAACTATACTGAAACTGATTTTCAAAAGTTCGAACTCGATGCCAAAGCATTTAGCATCATTGCATCTGCATTACCCAATGAAATTTATGTTGGGTTGTTACACTGTAACAGTGCCAAGGAATTATGGGATGCACTTAAGGAATAATTTGGGGGAACTGAAGAAGTAATTGAAAATAATAGGGAAATTCTGAATCAGCAGTATGAAACCTTTTGTCACATTAAGGGTGAATCATTGACTCAACAGTTTGAGCGATTCAGTTGTCTCATTAGTGAGCTAAGGCTTGTTAAGGTTGTATTTGCTAATTCTACACAAAATAGCAGGTTCCTTAGGTCATTACCTGAAAAATGGGATACAATTGCTTTTGTAACTAGAAACTCTGCTGAGTTCAAAGATCTGACACTGACCCAACTTCATGGTAGACTCCTGACCTATGAAAGGGAGTTAAACCAGAAAAAGAAATTGCAAGAGTCTGGAAAAGTTGCCGATGACTACACATTTGGCAGCACAGCTCTTTTTGGTCAGGAAGAATCTGGTAGCAGTAGTAAGGATCAAAGTTATGATCATTACATTGACATAACTGCTGGTGGTAACTTTAACAACTCTGATTCTCACTCTGCAAATTATGCTTTTACTGCTAATTGTGAAAACCAGATGTCAGATAACTTGAGCTTTGAACTCAATGACTTACAGCACTTTGATCCAACTGATCTTGAAGAAATGGACATTTTGCATCAATTGGCTTTGCTTAGTGTAAGAACAAGCAAATTTTATAAAAGGACAGGGAGAAAATTCCCAGGGTTACATGGGAATTTAAAAGTGGGGTTGGATAAGTCAAAGATCAAGTGCTATAAGTGCAATAGGCTAGGTCACTTTGCTAGGGAATGTAGGAGTCAAACCACTGGCCCAATAGTTACTCATCCCAGCTCAAACGCTAGACCACAAAACCAAAGCACTGTGCACTATTCCCATTATACCCCTGCTGCCCATGTAAACACTGCTCATTATGTAAACCCTGTTCCTGTGCATTATGTTCAAACCACTATTCCTCAAATTCAGTATGTTCAAGCTCCTGTAGCTCAGGTTCAAGTGCAACCAGTTGCACAACAACAAGCTGCACCACCAGCAGTGGTTCAACCAGATCAGCAAAGCTTTTTCACCCAAGGCTTTGTTGACTGGAGCAGCTTACCTGATGAGCTAGGTGATGAAAATTTTGCCCTCTATGCTACTAATGATGCTTCTAATGATGAATTTTGTCTTATGGCATTAGAGTCATTACCAGAAGAGCTGGATGCTGAAAAAGGGCAAACAAGTGCTGAAACAGTGGATGAAGTTACTGAAGCAGTGGTTACTGCTGTTGCTGGTGAACTACTGCTGGAAGAAAGTTCAGAACCTCTGATTGAACCACTGAATGACCCCTGGTCCAAAGAAGAAGAGAAGAAGCATGGTGAGAAGGAAGAGAAGGTGACTGATGAGGAAGAGCATACTTGTGATTGTGCCTTGATGGCTGCAGCTAAGGTATCATCTTAGGTTCTTGAAAATCTGTGTTCAGAAAAATGCATCATAGCATTTGTTAACATTAAATAGGTGAATGAAAACCTTAGGGATAGAGTGTGGAATGATGAAGTCAAATTTGAAAAGTCTTTAAAAGAACTTAAAAACAAATTGGCTGAAAAAGACAAAGAAATCTGCAGTCTAAAAGAAGAGCAAAGCATAACCAAGAACCAACTCCAAACTATGGTAGAAAAATATCAAGTTTGCAAAAAGGAGTTGGAATCCACCCAAATCACTTGTGAAAGATGGGTGGAATCTTGCAAAGGTTATGAGGTCATGTTAGAAAAACAACTTGAAAGCAATGTGAAATTTGGCATAGGATTTAGAAAATATGACGAAATTGAAAACACTGCTGCTAAACAAGTTGGTTCTGTTGAAATAACACCAACCAACAAGAATGGCCAAGAAGTTAAGATAACTGACAAACTTGGTAACAAAATCACTCTGGAAAGATCTGTGGGATCCTCAACCTTTGAGGAAATTGAGAAATACCAATTTAAACACACATGGTCTGATGAGTGTGACATTCTTGAGAATTTCAAACCAATGGACTTCACAACCACTAATGGTGTAAAAGCTCCTAAAGCAAAGGTCATTCCTCTCAAATACATCCCAATAGTGGTTCAAAACTCTGTTGCTAAGGAGTCTGAGAAGAAGAAAATAAGAGAAAAAGTTAAAAACCTGTTTTGTGATTTCTGTGAAAAGAAGAACCATCTAACAAAAGACTGTTTTCATCTAACAGCATATGATATCAACAAAACAAGTGTCATTGTTCCTGTTGAGAGCTGCACCATCTGTGGTAAAACAAACCACAAAACTCAAGAATGTGTATATCTCAAAAAATTTGATGTAAAAAGAATGAGTTCACTGCAAAAACATCCTTGAGTTCATCAACATCATCTATCAAATTCACCAAGAATCAACCACTGTTTGTGTCAGTTCAAACAGCTGTTACAAAAGAGCTGAACCAAACATCTGTCAAAAGAGATGTTCAGGTGACTGATGCACCCCCTGCCAATCAATACAGAAGAGGTAAGGGACAACCACCATACCAAAGGATCCCACATGTTTATGAGGTTTACAAAAAACCTTCTAAACCAAGAGTGAACAGGTATCCTTTTGGTTATCAGCAGGTGATTGGTCAAGACCCCCAACAGTGGTTAGAGAAAAACATTCCCAAAAATGTTCAAACCCCTGAGCTAACCATTGTCCATCCACCTGAATTCATCCCAGACATTGTTGAGACCCCATCCAAAGCCTTATTGTCTTTGGAGACCCTAATGAACTAATCCTTTACTTCATGTGCAGGGAGCTTCTGCATGCTTAGATAGCCTTTGGTATGTAGATAGTGGAGGCTCCAGGCACATGACAGGATGTAAAGCCCTACTCAAAGATTTCAAAATCCATGGAGGGGGTGATATATCCTTTGGTAATAATAGTAAAGGGAAAGTTATGGGGTCTCGTACAGTACAGTCTGGTAATGTTAAATTTGAAAATGTCAATCTAATAGACAATCTAAAATTCAACCTCCTGAGTGTCTCTCAAATGAGTGATAAGGGTTATGGCTCATTCTTCACAAAGGATTGTTGTAGGATTGTTGGACCAGAAATGGTTGAAAAGATTGAAGCAATAATAAAAAATGGAAAAACCCAACTTGTTGCTCAAAGAAGTGGCAATGTTTATGTGGTGGATATGTCAAAAGAGAGCCCCAGGACTGTTGCATGTCTGTTCTCAGCTGCCTCAAACAAAGAGACAGAATTATGGCACAGGAGATCGGGGCACACAAATCTCAAGACAATCACTGCTATTTCAAAACAGGGGTTAGTAAGAGGTTTACCTCAAAAACTGTTCACCTATTCTGAGCATTGTGTTTCCTGCCTAAAAGGAAAATAACATAAAAGCTCATACAAATCAATTGAAGAGTCCAAAACAACCAAATGTTTGCAAATGCCTCATATGGATTTGTTTGGCCCAGTTAAAGTTACGAGTCTTAAGAAAAAGAGATATTGTTTGGTTATTGTTGATGACTTTTCTAGGTTTACATGGACTTACTTTTACACTCAAAAGATGAGACTGCAGGCATTCTGCAAGACTTTGTGAAACAGGTTGAAAAGCAGTTTGACTTGCCAGTAAAAATCTTCAGAAGTGATAATGGCACAGAGTTCAGAAACAAGGAGTTAGATGATTTCTGTGTGTCAAAAGGAATTGTAAGGCAGTACAGCATTCCAAGAACACCAGAACAAAATGGGGTTGTTGAGAGAAAGAACAGGACCTTGATTGAGGCTGCCAGAACCATGCTTGCTGATTCAGGTTTGCCATTAACTTTTTGGGCAGAGGCAGTAAACACTGCTTGCTATGTCCAAAACATAGTTTTAATCAACCCCAGGCATCAAAAGACTGCCTATGAACTGCTGTATAAAATAAAGCCATTGATTTCATATTTCAAAGTTTTTGGCTGCCCATGCATCATTTTAAACTTAAAAGATTCTAACTCAAAGTTTGCAGCCAAAATTGATTGTGGTTATCATCTGGGATACTCAACCACTGCTAAGGCCTACAAAGTGTTTAACAATAGGACTAAGACAGTGGAAGAGACTTTGAATGTAAAGTTCAATGAACTTTCATCAATGAAAATCCCAGCAAATCCTGCAGATTTATTTGTTTTTGATAAATTCACATTTGAAAGTGTTGTTGTCAAGCCTAACAATGCATGTCCATCAGAAAATTCATCATCAGACTATGGATATGAAATCATCATTCCGCAACAAAAGTCTGCATCAAGTGGAAGAGCAGCAGATGTTCAAAACATGTGTCAAAGTTCAACCACTGCTACCTCAACAGTTGTTGACCAAAGTAGCCCATCAACCCCTTCTTCCACATCATCAAACACTGTTGATAAAAATCCTCAAACAGTGGATCAAAGTCAGCATGTGTCCACACCACTTTGTCCTATTCCACCACCTTTTGAAGCCACTGCTGGATCATCAAAATCACCAGCAGTGGTTAGCTCAGATGATTCACATCTGCAGCCCTCCCCACTTAATGCCATTGTTCCATACAAAGGAGATCTTATCTTCTTGAAATCTCATCCACCTGACCAAATCATTGGCAACATCAGTGAAGGGGTGCTTACAAGAAGTCAATCCCAAAACATCTGTCTTTTTGCTGGTTTCCTATCTCTCCATCAGCCAGTCAAGTACCAAGAGGCACTAAAAGACAACAGCTGAGTAGAAGCTATGCAAGAGGAGCTCCAATAGTTTAGAAGACAACAAGTTTGGGAGCTTGTACCATTGCCAGAGGGTGTGAGTCGTATTGGCACAAAGTGGGTCTTCAAAAATAAAACTGATGAAAGGGGTATTGTTGTCAAGAATAAAGCCAGGCTTGTGGTTCAAGGGTTCAGACAGGAAAAGGGCATTGATTATGATGAAACATTTGCCCCTGTAGCAAGATTAGAAGCTATCAGACTATTCCCGGCCTTTGCTGTCAACCACAACATCAAGGTGTATCAAATGGACATTAAATGTGCATTCCTCTATGGTAAGATTCAAGAAGAGGTTTATGTTTGTCAACCTCCAGGCTTTGAGGATCCATTTAATCCAAATCATGTCTACAAGCTAAATAAAGCTTTGTATGGCTTGAAATAAGCACCAAGGGCCTGGTATGAAACTCTTTCCACCTTTCTACTTTCCATTATTTTCACAAGAGGTAAAATAGATAAAACATTGTTTTTGAAATAGAGAGGGAAAGACTTGATGATTGTCCAAATTTATGTGGATGACATCATTTTTGGAAGCACATGTAACAAAATGTGTGAAGAGTTAAGAAAACTCATGACAGCTGAGTTTAAAATGAGTGCAATGGGTGAACTCCAGTGCTTTCTTGGTCCCCAAGTAAGGCAACTGCAAAATGGCACTTTTATCCATCAAAGCAAATATGCCAAAGAACTTTTAAAGAAATTTGAGATGGATGATTGTAAGCCATGCAGTACACCCATTGCCACCAATAAAATAGTCATGTCTGATGAAAAGGATGATTTGGTTGATCAAACTCTGTATAGAAGCATGATTGGGTCTTTATTGTACCTAACTGCATCTAGGCCAGACATCATGTTTGCAACATGTGTTTGTGCAAGATCCCAATCAGCCCTTAGAAAGTCAAACCTTATTGTTGTAAAAAGGATATTCAGATACCTAAAAGGTGCTCCCACACTTGGTATCTGGTATCCAGCTGATGGTAAAATTGAGCTTTCAGGTTACTCCGATAGTGACTTTGCTGGATGTGACAAGACAAGGAAATCCACTTCAGGAGGGTGCCAATTCCTAGGCAATTGCTTAGTATCTTGGCAAAGCAAAAAGCAAGCAGCTGTTTCCACATCCACTGCTGAGGCAGAGTATATAGCTGCTGCAAGCTGTACAGCCCAACTACTTTGGCTTCAAAATCAGTTGCTGGATTTTGGTATCACTGCCCTAAAGACACCACTCATGTTGGATAGCCAGGCAGCAGAAAATATCATCAAAAATCCAGTTTCCCATTCAACCACCAAGCACATTGATATCAGACATCACTTTGTGAGGGATTGCTATGAAAAAGATTTCTCTGCACCATGTTCTAACTAAAGATCAGCTGGCAGATGTGCTAACCAAAGCATTAGACACATCCACCTTTGAA
This sequence comes from Helianthus tuberosus, assembly GCA_030545235.1. Taxonomy (NCBI): domain Eukaryota; kingdom Viridiplantae; phylum Streptophyta; class Magnoliopsida; order Asterales; family Asteraceae; genus Helianthus; species Helianthus tuberosus. Next base: position 94,797,765 of record CM060426.1, read on the forward strand.
AGCTTGATCTCTAGGATTGGCATGCTGAACATGGAATAACAGGCAAAATCCTGTTTTTCTATGAATAAAAGCATTAAAATGTTTTCAGAAAATCAAAAATCCACCCTTAAAAATAGCTAAAAATGAATTTTTCATTAAATCCTTAAAAGTCTGCCATAACCACTGGTGTGTTCAAACATCTGTTCTGCTAAAAATTCTGTCCACTGCTGAAAGTCAACCCCTGTTCTCTCATTTCCTTGATAAACACTGTTGTTCAAATCCAGTGTTTTATCCACTGATATGCTATCCATTGATAGTAAAAACCACCCACTGCCTTCATTATTACCGTTGCAACCACTGATCTTGTTCGATCAGTGGTTTTAATAAAATACTTGTACTTCAATTCATCAAGGGTTGGCACGTGGACAATACATAGCGGTCAGATCTTTTGTAACCGCTGCCATGTCAGCATTCACTTTTTCCACTATAAAACCTTGAGCAAAACCCCCAAACAAGGTTTTTTCTGTCGAATTGAATTCTAAAATTCCTTTCTCAAAGCAGTTTCCATCTTTTTCTCTCAAATCATTCATCGTTCTTCATCTTCAACATGACAAAATCAAAGTCTTCTTCATCTGTGAAATCCACTTCAAAATCATCTTCCAAAAAGGCCACTCAAATGGCTACAAAACCCATTGAAATCCCATATAAAGCTCCGCACAATTACTTGGGTCTACTCACAAAACCCACCAACATGGAAACCTACAACTCCATCATTGATACCATGGCGTCTTCAAAGTACAAAACTTTGTTGACAGCAGATGCTCCAATTTACCTAAAAACCCAAAGAGAATTTTGGAAAAATGCCACACTTGAAACACAAGGTGAGACAGTCACAGCCATTAATTCTTCAATAATGGGTAAAAAGGTTCACATCACCCCACAATCCATCTCAGAGGTATTCGAACTTGATGATCAGCAAGGTAAAATTTCTTTTCCCAAAATCGAGTATCAAAATGATTTTCCTGAAAGGGCGTATGCAGAAGAAATAAGGAGGGATACCTTACAAAAAGGTAACTTTCCTCCTGCAACAAGATTTTTATTCCATACCCTCTTGATGTGTGTTTCAAATAAAACAACTACTTTTAATGAGATACCATTAAAGATTCAATACCTGGGATATGCTATTTTACAAAATGAAAATTTTAAGTATTCCCAGGAAATCTTTGATGACTTGGTAAAAAATGTTTCTGCAAAATCATTTTTATTATTTCCAAGGTTCTTAAGTTATTACTTTCAACAGAAATTTGGAAAGGATGATGCACATGTGCTCATCCAAGGTGATTCTTTTCAAATAAACAGCTTAACAGCTAAAACTTTTACAAGATTATCAACACCTTGCAAAACAAAAGCAGAGGTGCCTGGGCAGAATTTAGCAGCTACCACTGCTCCTCAGGTATTTGCTGCTGAGCCCACTTCTCTAGGTGATCACAGCAGCAAAACAACTGCTGTGAAACCCACACCTAAAATCACCAAAAAGCCAAGACAAAAGAAAACACAAAAGCCCCCCAAACCTACAAACCAGGAAACTCTGGAAGATGAGATCCCATAGCAACTGCCAGTGACAACACAAAAGTCACTAGAAACCACTACTGCTACTTCCTCACAGCAGATGGTAGAAAGATCTCAACCCATGCCTCAAACTCCTCCTGATTCTTCTCAAAAAGATCAGGTTGTAAGAACAGGGACACCACAATATAATGCTATGGAATCACTTGCTTCCATCATCCACAGCCCACAGCCAAAGGCCAATTCGCTTTCTACACCCAACCTCACCTCCACAATTCCCCCACAAACAAAGTAATGGTTGGATGCTCTTGATTTGAACCAGGCACAAACCAGTCCTTCTCAATCACCTGTCAATGAGAACATACCTCAACAAGTGACTGGGTCTGATGTTCCAATCATTGCTAACCCACCAACAACACCTGAGGAGGTTACACCCCTTGAGTTACAAGTAACTCTTGGTGGTAGTCCAAGTGAAGCAGCCACTACAAGTGCTGAACCAACTGGTTTGCATTTGGACATTGGTTACATCAATAAGACTTCCTTGGAGGAAATTTCTTCTCTGGGAACACTTGTGTATCCAGTCTTCACTGATTCACTAAAAAGTGTCTCTCAATTTGAAGGAAGAAGTCCCCAGTTCCAAGACAAAGGGGCATCAGTGGATGACTTTACAAATTGGGATACATTCCCTGAGTCAACCACTGTTACAACCACAGAATGTGGGAAATCAGATGATCCCATTAAGTTGGGTGATGGTTTAATGTACCAGGAATTGACGGCTAGAGTTGATAAACTGGACACTTCTGTTGCAGAAATCAAAGACATGCTGCAACAGTTGTTGAAAGTTCAAAAGGTACCCACTGCTGCACCAACTCCAACAGTTGCTCCATCATCTGCTCCCTCAACAGATGAGCTGTGGAGTGTATTTCAACCACTGCTCCAAAATCAAAGAGAATTAGCTGATCAGCAGCATGAGATTCAAGTCCAAAAGATCAGAAATCTCATGGAGTCAAGGTTTAAAGATACTCAAGCTGATATCAAGGCTATAAAGGCCCACATACTGAACACCACTGGCACTGCTCCTCCCACTATTATCTTTGTGGATAACCCACCACCAGATAATGCCAAAAAGTGGGAGAAATTGAAGCAGATGAAAAGGAGGGGATATGAAGATGGTCTGTATATTGAGCCACAAAAAGATAGCATGCTTAAAAACATTCCCTTGCCAGATGGAACCAAGAAGATTGATGTGACCACAAATGCACTTGCTGAAGCAAAAGCAAGTGTAAAAAAGGATAGAGAGGCTAAGGATAAATCCAGGTGGGAACAGGAGAAAAGAGCATTTATGGAGCTGAATGAGCAGGGTATTTCTGAGCCAAAGGATGATAAAAATCCTGAGCCAAAAAAGAAAGAATCCCACTAGAAAAGTGAGGGAACCCAAACACACACCATCCAGACCCACAAAGCAAACTCCTAAACCTATCAAAAACCTCACACATCAATCTTCCACCCAAACAGCTGTTGTAACACCTGCTGTATCAACAACTGTTGGTACTTCAGTGGTTTCAGTAGTTGTTAAAACAAAAACCACCACTTCAACCACAACAACTGCTCCCATTTCAACCACTGCCCCACCAAAAATACCATCACCACCAAAAACAACCACAAAACCACCATCACCTCCTGCCAAAAAGCAGAAGATAGCTGATGACACATCATCAGTTGTAATGGCAACAGTGGTTGAAACACCAGTTGTTTCAACAACTGTTAGTCAGCAACCTCCCACTTCAATCACTTCCACTACAATAACCACCACTCAAATCACCACCACTGAACCATCCAAAACATCATCAGCATCTCCTCAACCTAAAAGGAGAAGGTTAATTCTGAAAGATGATGATCCTTCACCACTACCAACATCTTCACAGCCTTTATCACTTGTTACTATACCAAACCCTATTCCTCTCTCCTCAGCTCAAGTTCAAAAGCCAATCACTGACATTACTCCTGCAGGTGTCCAATATCCTCTAGAGCTTATAGCGGTCAGAGAAGAGATCAAATCCTTCTACTTTGAGGATGACCCTGCTAAAAGGAGTTTATAATTTGTTGAAGAATATCCCAGGCCTAACAACATTGAAGAATACTTGAAAGTTAATGCTCAACAAGCAGAGGATATCTCCAAGAGAAATTCACAAGGAAAGTCTGACAAAGAAATTCAAAGGCATTATCAATTTCTACTCACACAAGTCAGATCTTTGGAGCAGTTTGCAAAGAATGTATGTTAGCAAATATCAGAAAGAGCAGATGAATCCCTGAGAAAAGACTACATTGAAAACATCATGACTTACAAGAAATATAAGGGAGAAAAATACATGTACAAAGAATGGACCATTCCTGAGCTTGAAAGTGAAGCAGCCAGGATTAAAGAAATGATCAAGAACAAGGTAAAACATACTCCACCTGATTGGGCAAAATACAAGAAGAATGTACCTGATAAGGTACTGGAGCTGAAGAGAATGAAAGAGGAATTGATCATTGCTGATTTTGGGTCTAAAAACCAAGTGATGAGGTGGAAAGAAGACAAAGTCAGGGCCACTTACAAAAAGTTGGAGGAACTAAGGAAGAAAAATCCAAAGATTCCACAAAAAACCTGACTATCCTGAAGCAGAGGTTTCAACAAGACCACCAAAGCTACAAGTCAGGAGAGCCACTGCTCCACCTGGTGCCTTTCTTTATCAAAGAAGAAGGCAAAAACAGATGGATGCAGAAACAGCAGAGGAAATAGTTGTTGGTAATGAAGTTATAAAAATGGTTTACAAACAAATGATGGCTGATATTCCTGAACTTGCTCAAGCTCAAAGCACTGCTCAGTCAGTCATCACCAGGCCAGCTGCTCCAAATTCCTCATCTAATAAAAATCTCCCAAGAAACCCACCAGACTCAAAAGTACTAAAGTGGAAAACTGACAAACAGACCCATGTACTGACTGTGATCAAGTCTAGTGGAGAAGTGAAGAAAATATCAAGGGAACAAGCACTAGGCCTGTGTTTTGAAGATCTACAGGATCTCCTTGATCTTCCACTGTGCAGGGATAAAGATGACACAGATGCCTTAGACTTTGAGTTACAACTCAAAGGGCAAATAAGGGAACTGTTGATGAGGCAATAAAGTTCCACAATAATGAAGGGTTTTGGCATTATCTGTTCCAGGGGGAGATTGTTGGGATTGAACCCTATCAGAGGAACATATAATAAAAGCCAAAACTGGATCAGAGGAGTGGATCCAAAATAAGCAGAAGTTATGATTACATTCTCTTCCCTTGAAAGTGGTTTCAACATCTGATGACCTCCATCCACTGATCCTTTACAACATCTGCTGATTACAACTACTGACCAAGTTAAAGGCTAATGAAGACTAAAGCCCTGTTGATCAATCTACTGTTATGGGTCAAGCATTGCTGGAGTTATCAAGTACTGCTGGAGTCACAACAGTGGAAGGATAAAGCAGTAGTTTAGTTTTTCTTCTGTAATGTATTGTAAACAGTAGATAGCATAGAAGTGTTTGTATCAGATCAGTTGTTAGATTATGTTAGGAGGTTAGATGTCACTTTCATGGTGACGTCAGCAAAGATGCCACAGTGGTTTGGGCGTGCCTATAAATAGAACAGTGCCCTGTACTGTTCTATTAGCTCTTCACCACTTTTCTTCCTGTACGAACAATCACTGTGAGCTCAGGCTGAGGGGGAGTTTGTTACATGCATGCATTGTAATCGTAGTTGAAATAAATTCAATCATTCGGTTCTATGTGAAAATGTATATGAAAAGCAATTCTCCTGTTTGATTGTGTGCAAAGTTTATTTCCATTTATAATCTGCTGCATTACTTGTTCATCTTTCATCTTAATTCAAACGTAAAACACAATCAACCCAAACTCAGATCCTAACAGCTTTTGACAATTCAAGCAGGCACGGATGCTAAACATACTGTTATTACATCCGAGACGATTCAAGTGAGTCCTATGAAGCAAGTGTCGGTCTATTCCATTGAGAGGAATCATTGCATTACATCCCTGTTGAAAAACATAATCGATAAATTTAGGGAAAATGGGGTTGAAAGATGATAACCCAACAGTGGAGGATCTCATTCTACAGCTTTCTATAAATTCAGGGGTATTCTCAAATAATGTTTCCTAGATGTTTGAAGACCAACAAATGTCCAAAGTGCTGCTTTTTTGTTTGCGTGACGGAAAACTACCGCGTGACAGGAAGCTACCTTGCAAAAATTAAAAAATTAAATCAACACCATCAATACGCATCGTATAGGCCTATACGATGCGTATTACTTTTTGGTAGGGGACAATGACAGCCTTTGGCAGGCATAGAAGTTTGAACCCACCTCAATACACATCGTATAGGCCTATACGATGCGTATTGAGGGTGTCGATTTAATCCCCCAAGGTGTGCCAATAATTAGATCCTTAGAAAAATAATCATCTCAAAATCCCCCCACCAGTACCCAAATGGCCAAATGTCACACCTACAGTTTGCTATTAATTGTCCAACAATTGACCACCAGTTATCCACACATTTAATCCATCTTTCCTCACATTACAGTAGCATTTGACAACCCCCGTTCATACCCTTATTGATATCATCATAAATCAAAAACAAAAGGCCCATCAAGCTTACTATATTTACATTCAGAAAAATAGTAACCCTGCAAAAACAAATGATAGAATTGACAAATCATTAATAAACCATTTTTTTACTTACTAGAGTTGCATTTAATTATTCTTAACAACCCTCGAGGACCCATAGTTTTCGGTTTGCATCTCCATAGCATCTTTATTACAAAATTTATCATTACCATATTTCATCCCCATTTTGAAATCATTTGTTATTCTAGTTGTTATTTCATTATGAATAAGGGTGGAGGGAGTGGTCATTAAATGATGAGTATTTAAACAATTTTCTAACCAATAATGTCATGCCATGTCAAGTCCCCACTCCACTCCTCATTTTGCACTCAATCACTAGCAATGGTCAAACACATGGAGAGTGGTAAACAATTAAAAAAAAATGTGATTGGTTGAAAGGGGTTAGAGCCCACCATTCACCCTCTCTCCCACCTTTCTCTTCTTCACCGAGTCGGTGAGAAGTCACTGCCCACACCACCTCTCTCCTCTTCCCCGATCACCACTCCAACACCGGCAATGGTTCCCCACTTGGTAAACCCCACTCCCCGCAACCACTCCCTCCACCCTGATGATGATGATGATGATGATGATGATGATGATGATGATGATTCTAAGGCTAAAAAATGCATTTCACTAAAATATTTGTCATACACATAATGATGTTGGCTTTTGAGTGAGACCATAGAATAGAAGACAGTATATAATACTTGCAGATCATTGTTGCATTAATCAACATTATTAAAACTCATTGAACATTCATTAGTGCAACACCTCAACCCGCATAAGACTGGCATATCACTAGAATTGGTGATAAAAGAAAAATAACATATAGTATAGGAATCCGTTCGTGCAAAATAAATAAAATCTTTTATTAACTTGAATTACAACTGAAATAAGGAAAACAGTAAATTACAGTACAGGTTACAACTGAAATAAAATTAAAAACAAGAACATAATTACAGATAAATAAATAAGTTCTTGGCTGATGATCGTATTAGACACGGGTCCCTTAAAACAAATTTCGAGTCTCCCAGGAGAACTCGTTTGTTTCCAGGATACAATAGCCTAAGCAGTTGCACTGCACGACTTAACGAAAAACCCGAAGGTATACCTTGCTACAAGACAGAAAAAGAGAAGAATTCTGCAGAGGAAAAGTTGCATAAGATGGTTGAATTCGGTGTGTCTTCTGCAGCAGGTCTTCCTGCCTATTTATACTGCAGGTCTGAGATGAAACAGAAAAATAAATTAAATGAGAGAATTAAATTGCATTAAACGTCTTCAATTCACTTTAATTCGTCATTTAATTCTCAATCAAAATCGTTTGACTCGTCTGTTTCAAATGCTGAAATGTAACTAATCAGTCATTAATGTCTGGAAGCTTCTGCGCGTGTGCGCAAGACAGACTGGTGTGTGCGCGCCCTTTTGGCTCATTTTCGTGAGCGCACAGGTCTTCCACGCTCATGCGCGCGTGTGCCATTTTGGCTGACTTTCATGCGCTTGCATGTCTGCACCACTCATGCGCGCGTGCGCCACGTCACCAGTGAACCCATACGATCACGCCGCACTGTCGCGCCGTATTGGCTCACTGTGGTGCGCCGCATCCATGCGCGAGTGCGGAGGCAGCCTGACCATGCTCCATATGCGGACGCGCTTGTCTGCCACGTCATGCACCACTGCGCGTAGACCCATCTGGGTCATGCGCCATGTACCCGTGCGCCTGCATGCCACGTCACCAACCACCTGGTCCTTGCAGCCCATGTGCTTCACCACGCGCACGCGGTCAAAAATACAAAGGCATCTCGTGGCGTTGCGAAGTACAAAGTGCGCCATCAAAGTGCCACATTGCACCCATCACCCATGCCACGCACGCACGCACGTGTGCGAGTGCGAGTTAGGGTGCTCTGCACCCTTCGCGAGTACACTAGTGTGTGCTTCCATGAAACAATAAGGATGGAGTGTTCCCACTTAAATACCCCTTTAAGTTTCATTTCTCCTCCTATGTGGGACAAGGTGCCACTTTCCCAATTTTTCAGCATTCAATGTTTCAAACACCAAACTTTGAGCATCGATATCTCATTCATCTTAACTCCGTTTTGGACGCGGTTTAGTTCGTTGCGAACCTCTTCCAACATAGAACACAACCCACAAATAAATATATAAAAAACCTTAAAGTTTCTTATATTTATTTCTAGTCCAAAAATAGGAAAAATGCATTTCCTATATTTTTTAAAATTGCTATTTTCATAAAATTCCAATAATCCCCCACATGAATAGAAATCGATCTATCAAGTTTCAACGATACACATTCAGCAGTTGAGTATTGCAAGATAGGTAGGTGTAACCGTTGAACCTTCTTTTGTGAAGCATACTTAGCCTCCTAGGGTCTTGTAGACGCGGTGTCTTTGAACAATCCCCCATTTATGTAGGAGACAATATACATTCACACAATCCTCTCCCTGGTTCAGTCAAGTCCTCATGGTTGTGTCCGTTTATGGTCATGGAACACTTTCCTGGTTCTGCGAGAGCTCTAGGATTTGCGCCTTCCCAAAAATCCATTCAAAGCGACCACACTCCTCTCTAACATAGGTGATTCCTCTGAATTATTAAAAGCATCATGGTTAATTTAGATTTTCTCAAAATCCTTAACCTCAACATGCTTAATCTTGCTTCATGTCACTAATTGGAAAAGGACTAGGAAGTATCTAACTCCCTTTATTAATTTTGGGGCACCCCCCACAGTGACTCCCTTCGGGTTTATAATTAAGTTGTCCTATTGAACCTAGATCTTGGAATCTCCAATCAACTAGGTTAGGTTTCCCTCATATTCCCTTCTTCTATGGGCTTTAGTCCCATTCCTCTTGATGACTTATAAACTAAATCTCTGCTTAAGCCTTTTGTTAACGAGTCTGCAATGTTCTCCTTTGACCTAACATAGTCAACTGAGATAACACCCGTTGAGATTAGTTGTCGTACCGTGTTGTGTCTACGTCGAATGTGCCTTGATCTGCCATTGTACATTGAGCTTTTACCTCTAACAATCGCCAATTGATTGTCACAATGTATGCAAATAGCCGATAAAGTCTTTGGCCATCTTGGAATATCTTCCATAAATTGACGTAGCCACTCCGCCTCTTCCCCGCTTTTATCCAAAGCGACGAACTCAGATTCCATCGTGGATCTAGCTATAATAGTTTGCTTGGAAGACTTCCAAGCCATAGCCGCTCCCGCAAGTGTAAACACATAACCACTTGTGGATCTGTGATCTTTTATATCCGATATTCAGTTCGCATTAGTGTATAATTCGAAGAAGAAAGAGACTAGTGACAGTGAAGATTTGGAAGAGAAATTCGATTAGAATTTTTAATTTATTTTTTTCGCTTCTATTTTTTTTCTTTCTGTGGTTTGTTTTCTAATTTTCCAATAAAAAATACATTATTTCTCTAAAAAATTACTTGTAAAATGCCAAGATGCCACAAACGCCAAACTCTACAATTATAAAAAAAAATTGTGGCATCTTGGGGTTTTACAAGTATTTCTTTAGATGGGACGTGTCACAGCCATAAAACAGATGTAGCTGAACAAACAGTAAACTGAAGCGACGTAACATTTATTACTAACATTATAATTAAAACCCACTACATCGGTGTACACCCCGTGTTTCGAAAGTCAAAGTCAAGATTGAAGTCAAAGGAAGAAAAGATTGCTAATTGCGATCTGTCACTCCTTGCTCAATTCCTGTTTTGACTTCTTTGACTTGTGGATAGTCTTTTATGCTTTTACGTTAGTTGTATTATGTGGAGTACTTATTAATAATTGAGGTTTAATCGATGTTTATCGCTTATCACAATCGTATCCGCAACTCGAATTACGCGTTCTGGATATTGTTTTACGTGTGTGTGTGCCTTATGTGTTACTTGTGCATGCTTGTTTATATGTTGTTGTGGTGATTAATCGAAACGCAATCGCAACGCTATCGCAATCGAATCGCAAACGCTAAACGCAAGTAATCTAGGATGATTGTATGTTAGATATAGCAGTTGGGATTAAAAGTAATTTGATGAGAAACTATATCGCATCGCAACGCTCAACACGCGAATCAAAACCGCAAAACTCGCCGCGCCAAACTCTCCAATCGAGTGGCCGGCCGAACGAGCTGCCACCCGATCGACCAGCCCTCTTTCCCCCTTTCCATTTATGGAAACCCTATAAATACCCCATATGTCAACATCACTTGATGTTGACAGCGCTCTCTCTCTGCCATACTCGCTCCAGCCCGCTATTTCTTCAGATTTCTCGTGATTCTTGTAAGTTTTCAACCTAAATCTTGTACTTTCTTGATCTACATGCACTCCTACACCTTTCTATCTTTTAAATCTTAACTTTTAACCGTGAAATCACTAAGATTTGAGGTGTTCTAGGATGATGTCATCATGGTGTTCATAAGAACTTCATGTTTTGGCTTCAATCCACCAAGAACAACTTAGATCTGGATGATTTCCACATGAATAAACAAAGATCTTGCATAGATCTGAACATATTCATGGTGAAAAGGATTGAAAGATGGTTTTCCTAACTTTCTTTCAACTCTTTTACACTCAATGCACTCAAAACCGATAGAATCGGAGCTCGTTCTAACCTTCTACTCTTTCTTAGTGTTGTGTTGGTTCAAGATCTAAATTCTATCAAAAAGACTAAAGATTTCAGGTTGAACATGAAACACCGTCACGAACCTGTGAACGGGTCGGATCTGGGTGATTCCTGTCCGATCGGGTCACTAGGCTCTTAACGAGGTTCTGTTGTTCAGCACGTTATCATACAGTCTCGAGAAAACGACCAACTATCAAAACAACCAAGGAAGAAGACGATCAGGTCGTCTGGGATGGATTGCCGTCCGATCGGATTGTCGTCCGATCGGATTGCCACCCGACCGGACAACCACCCGATCGGATTGCACCTTGGGTCCCACAATTAACATTTATTTCAACATTTGAGGTTTGAACATTGAACGGATTGCCACTCGATCGGATTTCCACCCGACCATGTGATGTTTGAATCTCAACACTTAAACAATTTTCAACATGTCTAAAGCATAATGAGTTCCAAACGGATTGCCACCCGATCGGATTGCAATCCGATCGAGTGACAAACTGCTGTGAACTTGTTCTCACTAAAGTGTCCTACCAATCGGATTGCCGCCCGATCGGACTGCCGTCCGATCGACTGACCTGAAAGGTAGAGATACTTCTCAGATTTCAAAATGCTACAACGAAAACTTCAAAGTACAAGCCATCATACACAAACACATCCATCCCAGACGAGATGACAATCCAATCGAGTGGCCACCCGAACGGAATTGTCATCCGATCGACTGGCCACCCGATCGGATTACCACCTGATCGGATGACCGTCCGATCCATTGACACTTTGTTCCGTTTTACGCGCCGCTTATCTTTTGTGCTATTGTTCTGATCAGGCTAAGCTTACTCTAGCACTCCCTTCAATCCATCATCGTTGTGAGTATACTCGAACCCTTTTTGGCTTTACGCACTTTTGGGTGTTACATACGTTACTTATTCTAAATCACATCGAACACACTACGCAATACTTTAACGCTAACCGTTACCGCATGTTATACGTGACTTAATGAATGCTTGTTTGTTATGTTTACACATGTAATGCTGTCTACCTGCCTTAGCAACGATAGTACTATTAGTTTGGACTCAGCACCTGTTCACTCAGGGGTTGTTAAGGACAATTAATCACATGGGTCACAGTGGTGATCATGTATTACGAACTGCCTTACGCAGTCAACCCGCAGTCATTGGTATTGATAGGATCATGTCGATAACTTACGTACTTCATTTCACACTGTGTACGTGCTGGTTATGCGTAATCGATTTCGAACTCTATTATATCTATTAAACTTGTATGCTCACCTTTACACTATGTGTATTGACTTTTACTTTAACGAATGTGGCAGGTGCTTAAGATGTTTATATGCTTGGCTTGCTGTGAAATCGAGGCTAGGAAAGGTCTAGAAACAAATAAACGAATTGTCTGTATTTGAAATCTGGGTTATCGGAATAGAACAATTTGAGTAGATTTTGTCTGTAATAGTTATATTACTTTTTATGTCATGGTATGGGACGTGATGCTTTAAATAATTGGTAATTATAGTTGTTATGGAAACTTCTGGACAATCTGTTTCGCTTAGTGCCACGCCCCGATGTTTCCGCCATCGGTTGGGGTGTGACAGATTGGTATCAGAGCTATAACTATAGGGAATTAGGCAAGACTCGACCTAGTCCGGGTCGATGTCTTAGAAATGACCTAGTCTATAGTTAGGTACCAACAGACCGACTTGTGCAAACCCTTAGGGGTTTTGTACGAGCTTACTTGCTATACCTCGCTATCCTCGCTTGCACTACACTATCACTGCACTCTAATTTTAGAAAATGAACAAGTGATTCGGTCGAGATTAGGTGTGAAAACCGTAAACTCTCGACTAGACTGCCTGTTCGACCCGCATTTTTACCTATAAACACGAGAATTTGCGTTGAATCAGGAGTGAAATCCGTACTTTAACGCAGATTTTCGTCTCTATTTTTATCAAAACAGGAACAAAGTTGTTAAGTTAGGGGTGAAACCCGAACCTTGATGACTTATTCCGGCCTATTTTGTTTTACAAAACTCTTACCAAAGTCTCGACGGACTCCAACGACTTGAAGTCACACTGTAATTGGAAGGATGTGTGCCATTCGCCCAAATTCGAGGCGAGAGCACAGTCCCGAAAGTTAAAATGTTCACGAAAAGTCCTTGTGAATAGTCGAACCACTTTGGGTAGTCGAAGTCTATCAAGCCTGAGACAGTCTATCCTCGATTTTTATGTGTTTCGATTTTGAGCTCGCAACTGCCGACTCCGATATGTGTCGTTTTTATGTGATTTTTTTTGTATTTTATGTGGGTTTATCTGTTTATGTGTTTCGATTTTCGGTGATTTTATTCGCTTTTCCCTTCCCTTATTGATCAACACACACGACTCGCACTGCACATCTATCTCAACACGCTGACAAATCGCTACTATTTGTGGAACCACCGTATGCTATATTGCTCGCTATGCATTCACTAATCGCAATCGCTATTCTTGAATGCTCGCGGACTTTGAATGATAGGTTTCTGTATTCTGACTGCCTCTTGTGCATCTGTGCTTCTGTGCCTTACATGCTTATGTGTTTCTGTGCTTATGTGAGTCTGTGATTATATGTCTCTGTAATCGTGTTCCTGAGCTTTAGTAGTACTAGGCGTGTGAGGTGAGACTCGATTATATTGTGTCTGAGTCCTATGGCGATGTCTGTTGCAGACAATGTCGTTATCTAGATCCTGTTACTCGCGCGCTGCTCGCCAGAGCCAGAAAGACAAACGCCTTGCTGCTCTCGTCGCCAAGCAAATGGCGAAAGTTGTACCTCAGATCATGAGTGAAGTGTACGAGAATGTGAGCAAATCGTCTGAAGAGTCCAGGACTGAAACTCCCAAAGCTGCTTTCAGCTTCAAGCAGTTTAAAGCTTGCGGACCGAAAGAATTCACTGGCGAAGATGGCCCTACGGCTTTATTTCAATGGTTCGATTCGATCAAGGTCACCCTGCGTCAGAGTGGATGTCCTGACAATCTCCGCACTCTGAATGCTACCGGCGTCTTCCAGTCCCGTGCTTTAGACTGGTGGACGACCGAGAGGAACCAAGGCGGAAATGATGCAGCTTATGGTCTGTCATGGGACGAGTTGAAGAACGTCATGCTCGAAGAGTTCTGCCCTCCCCATGAGCGCCAAAATTTGGAGGATGAATTCTGGCACATTAAGCAGAAAGATGGTGACAACGCTGCTTTAACAACTCGCTTCAAGCAGCTCAGTATTATCTGTCCTGATCAAGTCAAGACTGCTGACATGATGATCAAGAAGTATATTCGAGCTCTGCCAGATTGTGTCATAGATTTTGTGCATGCTTCAAAGCCAGCAACAATCGAGGAAACTTACCTGCTTGCCGCTGAAATCAACGACAAGCGAGTCAAAGCTGGTTTTTGGGATAAAGCTTCAAAGAACCTGCATCAAGCTACCACCACCGCACCAACCGCTGAAACCGCCGCCGTCGCTCCGCAACCGACAAAGTCCTCTCATTGCAAGAGGAAGAACAACAACAGTAACTCCAGCAACAAAAACTGTGTTGTCACTACCGCTGCTCTACTCCAAGCGGTACCAGCTCAGCAACAACAACAACACCGATCAGCTCCAGCACCAGTTACTCAAGCACCGCCTGCGAAGCGTGCTTACACTGGTCCCCACCCTGCTTGCCCGACATGTACTTATCATCAACCAGTGGGTATTGCCTGCAGATTTTGCGTGCATTGCAATATGTATGGCCACTTCAGCGCCAACTGCCGTACAGGTCCTCGACAAGCACCAGCTCAAGTTCCTGCTCATCAAGCTCTACTTCCCGCCCCTCAAGGCCAGCAAGCGGCTCAGGCACCCGCGATCAACGCGAGAGTCTGCTTCGCGTGTGGTGATCCCAACCATTTCGCGAACATGTGCCCGAACAGGGTCGTGAAACAAGAGCCTCAACAACAGCAGCCTCAGCAACAGCAGCAGCAACAGCAACAAGCCGCCCGTGCCAGAACTTTCAACATCAATGTGCGCCAAGCCCAGGCTGACAACAATGTGGTCAATGGTACATTCCTTGTGAATGGTATTTATGCTTCATGTTTGTTTGATACTGGAGCCGATAACTGTTTTGTATCGTTTGAGTTTGAAAAGCTCCTTAATCGTAAGCGCTCCCATCTCCCCTCGACGTTCGATGTTGAAGTTGCCACCAGAAGAACCGTTGCCGTCACTTCTGTTCTTCGTGATTGTACTCTTGAGCTCAACAATCATATCTTCCCCATTGACCTTATTCCCATGCAGCTCGGAAGTTTTGACATCATAGTAGGCATGGACTTTCTTCGTGAAAACCATGTTGAAGTTGTGTGCTTTGATAAGATGATTTGATTCTCGCTCGCCAATGGTGATAAGTTGTGTGTCTATGGTGAAACTCCCTCGAAAGGTCTCAAGCTCATGTCATGGGTCCAAGCTAGCAAGTATCTCAACAAGGAATACCGAGCTTTCTTGGCAAATATTGTAGTAGCGGAGAAGGAAAAGAAAGGGAAGACCGAAGTGAAAGACGTTCCTGTTGTTTGCGAATTTCCTCAAGTATTTCCTGATGATCTCCCCGGACTTCCTCCAAGACGTTATATCGACTTCCGTATCGACCTCATTCCTGGAGCAAACCCTGTCGCTAAAGCTCCTTATCGACTCGCTCTATTCGAGATGCGCGAACTCTCGAGTCAGCTCCAGGAACTGCTTGATAAAGGCTTTATTCGCCCGAGCACCTCTCTATGGGGCGCACCAGTCCTTTTCATCAAAAAGAAGGATGGGTCGTTCCGGATGTGCATCGACTACAGGGAATTGAATAAGCTAACAATCAAGAATCGCTATCCCCTGCCCTGAATTGATGATTTATTTGACCAGCTACAAGGTGCTACATGTTTCTCGAAAATCGATCTACGCTCAGCCTATCACCACTTACGCATCCAAGAGGAGGATATACCCAAAACCGCTTTTCGCACTCGCTACGGCCATTATGAGTTCGTTGTTATGCCTTTTGGTTTAACCAACGCACCCGCGGTTTTCATGGATCCGATGAATCGCGTGTGTAAACCATTTCTGGACCGCTTCGTCATCGTGTTCATCGATAATATCCTGATCTATTCCAAGTCAAAAGCCAAACACACGCAACATCTATGTTTGGTTCTCGAATTACTCCAAGGGAATCGACTCTACGCCAAGTTCTCCAAGTGCGAATTTTGGCTAGAGGAGGTTCAATTCCTTGGTCACATTGTCAATAGTCAAGGTATGCATGTCGATCCCACGAAGATTGAAGCTGTTAAGAGCTGGGTTACGCCTAAGAACCTGTCTGAAGTCCGTTCTTTTCTTGGACTAGTGGGCTATTACCGTCGATTTATCGAAGGATTCTCTAAAATCTCCGTGCCGTTTACCTCTCTCACGCACAAAGACAGATCCTTTTTTTGGGGAACTGAACTAGAGTCTGCTTTCCAAACCCTCAAGCATATGCTTTGCAATGCTCCCGTCCTTGCTTTACCCGACGAAAACGATGACTTCGTAGTCTATTGCAATGCCTCGAACCTTGGCCTTGGTTGTGTTCTCATGCTGCGGGACAAGGTTATCACCTACGCATCTCGTTAGCTCAAGATCCACGAGAAGAACTATACAACCCATGACCTCGAGCTAGGCGCATTTGTTTTTGCGTTGAAAATTTGGCAACACTACCTTTATGGTACAAAGTGTACGGTCTTCACCGACCATAGGAGCCTACAACACATATTCAACCAGAAAGAACTTAATATGCGTCAACGCTGATGGGTTGAACTTCTCAACGATTACGACTGTGAGATTCGTTATCACCCAGGCAAAGCAAATGTCATTGCCGATGCTCTAAGCCGACTAAGCTATCTGCATAGCACCCATAATGTTCCAGCCCAGCATCACCTCGAATCTCTCATCCGCGAAGCCCAACATGCTTGTTTTACTGAGCGTACTTTAAAGAAGGAAAGGATTCATCACGATGGGGCCCAGCTAGTGAATAAGTCGAATGGGATATTCCATTATCTGGACCGAATTTGGATCCCTAAGCGGACCGATTTACGACAGATTTTGATGGACGAAGCCCACAAATCTCGGTATTCTATTCATCCTGGTGCCGATAAAATTTACCAGGACCTTCGCTACAAGTACTGGTGGCCGGCCATGAAGAGAGATATCGCTCTCTACGTTGGGAAGTGCCTGAGTTGCTCAAAAGTCAAGGCCGAGCACCAAAGACCCTCTGGCTTGCTTGAACAACCCCCGATCCCTATGTGGAAGTGGAAAAGCATAGCTATGGACTTTATAACGAAACTTCCGTGTACGTCATCAGGCCACGACAACATCTGGGTTGTCGTTGATCGTTTGACCAAATCCGCTCATTTTCTGCCAATACGGGAAGACTACAAGGTAGAAAGATTAGCCCGAATCTACACCGATGAGATCATTTATCGACATGGGACGCCTCGCGACATCATCTCTGACCACGATGCTCGGTTTACCTCGCGTCTGTGGGAAACGTTTCAAGCTGCTCTCGGTACTACGCTTAACCTGAGTACCGCTTTCCATCCTCAAACCGACGGTCAGAATGAAAGAACGATTCGGACCCTTGAAGACATGCTCCGTTCGTGTGTTATAGATTTCAGTGGTAATTGGGATGTTTACCTGCCTTTAGTCGAATTCTCGTATAATAACAGTTATCATTCCAGCATTCAAATGGCATCGTTTGAGGCCTTATACGGAAGAAGATGTCGGTCGCCTATTGTGTGGCACGAGATCGGGCATTCGCAATTAACCGGTCCTGAGCTATTGCAAGAAACAACAGACAAAATCCTCCAAATTCGAGACAACCTGCTGAAAGCTCGTAGTCGTCAGAAAAGCTACGCAGATAGACGACGCAAGCCCCTTGAATTTGACGTTGGCGACCACGTACTCCTAAAGGTATCACCTTGGAAGGGTGTGGTCAGATTCGGCAAGAAAGGGAAACTCGAGCCTTGATATGTTGGACCCTTTAAGATTCTGGAAAGGATCGGAAAAGTGGCCTACAGACTCGAACTACCGGAGGAACTTAGCAACGTTCACCCGACTTTCCATGTTTCATACCTCAGAAAGTGCCTGGCTGTGAATGATTTATATGTACCTCTTGAGGATCTCCAAGTAAACGAAACACTACACTTCGTGGAGAAGCCTGTTGATGTCTGTCGTTAAGGACATGCAAAAACCAACTAAACTATGTAGATAGGATAAGTCGGATATCGAACCAGAGGAGGATTGTGGAAAAGGTGTAACGTCAAGTATTTATTAACAACTATAAAAAAAATAAACTGATGATTGTTTGATTTATGGATTAACTAAATTATGAATTAAGAACTTGAGGTTTTAAACAATAGGAAAAAGAAAGGTTCCTCCGAATTTCAGGTTTGCAAACAAGTTCAGTTATGTGTTTAATCAAAACATTCACATAGACATAAATGTTTAACCTAATTAACCAATTGTGATAACCAACGACTAAGTACTCCGGTCAATACATAACGGGAGGTTATCGAATGATTATCAATTACAATTACAAACCCTAACCCCATGTCAAATATATCCCAATTACTAGAACTCTCGGGAACTGAATGCTTAGAAATTAAGGTTTAAATAAATGGAACCAGTTACAATCAATCAATTAAATCCATGGTGAAAAGCATCGAATGCTTAGATCACCAAGTTACAATGATTAAAAACACATAAAAGTACCTAATTACACAAACCCTCCATCCGGAGGAAACCATAAAAGACTAGCCGCTCATCTAGGTTGACTGATCTTCGATATCTCGATACATGGTTGAAAACCCCCTTTTCTGCCGTCGAAGATGATTATCCTGTTGAAAAAGTCCACAAACGATGTTGAATGATTAAAATAATGGGCCTTGTATCCCCCAAGGAGTCCACTTCTCCTTGTAACATCACGTCTCTTTTGTGTCTGAAGTCCACCAGCAGCCCAATCAGTGCGGCCCATCACGTAACTGATGATGATGATTGTTATTTGTGCTGTGTGACAAAAGTCTTGTTTCAATCGGCCCACTATCCTATACAATTATCTCAGCCACACATATGTTGTCGGCCAAAAATCCCCTCAATCTCGAAGTCTGCGTGCATATGTATATATGTTTGCTGATGGATGATGTGATAATGATGATGTATAAGGCTATAGGGTGTGGTCATGACCCTCATGATCATCATGACCCTCCATATCAGCGTCATGTCACCTACTTCTAATCCATCATCCAAAACCACTACCCTAAGGGTGTGGTTATGACTCAAACCACTATTATCTTACTTTAATTTATTTTTGTGAAAAGGAAAGAAAATATTAAATATGGAAAGTAGGCTCATGGTTTCCATGGTTTAATCCATGGGAATCATGGTGGATGAGACAAGGGGGTGGTGTAGCAATCCATTAATAGTCCTACGTGGCGATTAATGACCCAACCATGCCCCTCACACCCTATAGCCTAATAACTCCCAATGTTCCCTCACGTGAATATGAAGTTTGATTTGATGTTGGTTCCTTTCCTTGTTTACATGAGATAATGATGAGTGATTAATTAAATGTTGACTTTTGTGTTGCCATGCCTTCTGTCACGTGCGTGTATCTTAGTCTTCCACTAGTCCGAATTATTGGCCCATTAGTCAACGTGGTGATCTGCCAAGAAGTCCAACTTCACATGGTATTTATTGGCCCAATGTTGTGTGTTCCACGTGATGTTGTAAGATGCCATGTGCTGACTTTTATAATTCCAACCGTAAGTTACGTTAAAGAACCATAAGTTACGTTTCTAACTTGCTGTAAACATAGTATTTGCGCACCGTAGATTACGTTTAAGAGCCCGTAGCCTACGTTTATAACATGCTGGAACCTTGTTTTGCTGAAATAGTTGGACCATAATTTGGCCGAATTCAACTTTCATTCGATTACCAATCAACCCTTAAACTTTGTTCTCTCGCATCTTTTATGCTTTCAAGGTATCTTGCACCCCGAAACGAGTTCCGTTTACTCCCATATGTCTCGATTATCCTTAGCAGCTTCGCTTCATCACCAAGTACGCCAACTTCACCGAATTAAGTGATTAACCTATGAAAACATAAGAACTCGTAGTTATCATATTCGAAATACATAAACACATAAAATGCACCAAAACACATAATTTAAACACTTTAACACCCGGGTTTCACACCATCCATCACATCCCCACACTTAACTTTGATTGTCCTCAAGCAACCATTACAATCATTACTCACCTTATTAACAAATCACCATTGAATCCCTTACCGAATTAGCAATTTAAGGTCCAAAGTCATACCCGTCCCATAGACTGACACAATCGAGATTGACAATCTGACAGATACATGATATGCATTTAAAACAGCTTAAGACTTGCCTAACTAAAACTAACATGCTTATGATACTACACACATGCCACACGCCCCTCACAATAATCACTCCTCTCGGTTTAATCAAGACTAGCGTGTAATGTGCTAGTATGTAATTCACTCAAAACCAAATACGCTACCTTGCAATCATAAGCTTGTATAGCAATCGTACCTCCACTGTATCAATTAACATAGCACATATCAAAAGGACTTTCGGGTTTTGGATTAAGGGTAAAGGTAAGGATGTATTTTTAGATTTTTATATTTATTTAGTGAACACAAATGAATATACCAAACCATGACAACTTATTCACAATAATTACTAACACTTTGGGTTATTTTCGACCCATTTATTTAACATGAACATAATAATGATTTGTTTTTCTTTCTCTTTCTTTTTTTTTTCTCTTTTCATTTTTTTTTTCAACAAATATCTAACACATAATTGTCATTCATGGTTGGTAATCAAACAGGTCAAACGAGGTGTAACAAACGAAAGGTGAAAGGCTCAACATGGTTAACTAAGGTGAGTGAATTCAACAATCAACATATGAAGGGATCCTAATGCCTTTATCATCTATGTGTATACGCTAAAGCACAGTCTCGACACGTATCAAACCACACAAGTTCTAACACAAAGCAACATATGGCCTACACTCAGCAAATGAACATTTATTGCAAATCAACTGTCAATCTAGTAGGCTCAAATATCTCACCGAATAGAAGGAATATGGGTTACCGACACGTAGCATGTGTAATTCTTAAAGCATGTTACCCCTAGTTAGGCATCTCTTCTCAACTATTCTCTAAAAACATGTCAGAAATACTCTCATGAAACTTAAAGGGACAACCATGACTAGGGATCTAAGTTAGTTTAATATCAGTAGGAACCCTTTAGCAATTGAAAATGTCGGTTTTCATGTAGTTCAAGCATACTTGAGACAAAAATTTTCAAAATTTTTCAATTTTTAGCAAATTCAACCCTTTAAGCATTTAAGATCAACAATCTTACCGACCCTCTCTCGAGTTACCGCAACATCCCCACACTTGGGATACATTGTCCCCAATGTATGGTGCAATTTATAGTCATAACCCGAGAGATACCACCCGCAAACCATGAACGGCTAATAACCAACTTGACTCAACACAAGGAAACCACTCCCAACACAAAAATTTCACACCACCAAATACACGAAAACAAATAAAACACAGGATAGATAAACACATGCACCTGATTAGAAAACAAGTGAGTGTTTGTAGTGGTGTAGCTGCTGTGATCTAGCCGGAACATACGCCCTCATAGATTCTTTGAAATCTCATCGGGAATGTTGCAAAACATCCCCACACTTGATTCATTGCATCCGTGAAGATAGAATCGTAGGAACCTGTCAAAACACAAACACACCAAAACGAAACCAAACAAAGTACAATACTCTACATCCTTGGGCTGCCTCTCGAGAGCACTAAGTTTAAAGGTCTTCAGCCAGACCGTACCTGATATGCGCTATGGTGGTCTCAGTGCACATTTACCCCTTGTATTTCCCATGAATGCACGGTACCTGACATCACTGATCCAGCGGGGTCTAATTTTTATCAAGATGTCCACTGACGCACTGCAATCCGGCCTCAATCCGCACTTTCCTATCGAGTTCCCAACATATACTCGATAGTTAACTCTCCACAAGCGTTTCTTTTTACTCCGTATCAGCAGATAAGTTGGATTATTGCACAACCACTTTATGATAATCCGCTCGATGTCCTTCACCGTCACCTTCCTCCTCTCTATACGTGCATCCCCACACTTATTTTGTGGAATGTCTTCTTTCACCTCATCAACTTCAACAATTTTCTCCACATCTGACTGTTCAACAATTGAGAGAATCACCGGTGTGGTATTAACCTCCACAACCTCATCCCTTACTTGAGAAGGAGACATCTGTAGAGACACCCATCTATCCCTGGCTTGGCGTTTTTCCATTGGAGTCATTCTTGGCCCATCATCCTTCACTTCAGCCATCAAAAGGTTATACTTAGTAATCCACATCTCCAACTGGTCCTCTATTGACAGGTCAGGTTTCGCCAATTCCTTTTCAATGTATGCCAGTTCTCGTTGTCTCATATATTCCATAAGACTTCTAAATTGGGGTGATTGATAGTAACTAGATGAATGGGGTGCACATTCAGACTCATCCTGATCAACTGTATACTGGGTATGATAGGCATCCTGATAGTGTACCGGATGGTCTTCATAAGAAAGTCGGGAGTATTCATCATAACAATGGTCATACTCCTCTTGGTAACTCATGCTTTGTACATCCCCGGATCATAGCTACTCTCATACCATGTCTGCTCATCATAACAATAATTTGTATCCGATTGGTAATCATATGCAACTCGCAGCGAATCGGAATAAGAATAGTATGGGTGAACATGATCATCAGAATAAAAATCCAACTCATTTGCTCTCCTCTGTTCTTCTTCACACATTTTCCGGAACACAGGACAATCGTCACGCGTGTGACATGGACTACCACAACCTCGGCATGACCAGTAAGCACTTTCCATAATAAGATCTGCAATAAATCTGCACAGACAAAACTAGTATACCCAAGGTAAAAGCAAACAGTGGAATATGTGACGAATAAAATACTATTTTTGGATTTTTTTTTTTTATCTTTTTTACTAAAAACTTAACACTAAACACTTTGCGCACGCCTCCCCGGCAACGGCACCATTTTGATGTCTGTCGTTATGGACATGCAAAAACCTATTTAAACTATTAGTATAGAATAAGCAGGGTATCGAACCAAGGGAGGACTGTGGAAAGTGTCGTAATGAAAAGTATTGATTAACTATTACTGAATGGGAAATCAGTTTGTTTGATTGTGAGAAATAGCTAAATTAATGGATAAAATTTGTGTTTTAAATCAATGAGGAGAAAGATGGTTCCCCCAGATTTCAGGTTTCGCAATTAACTTCAACTATGTGTTTAATCGTTACCTACATAGACATAGGTATTAATTTTGATTAACTAATTGTGATAACCAACAACTAAGTACTCCGGTCAATACATAACTGGAGGTTATCGAATGATTATCAATTATAATTTACAAACCCTAACCCCATGACAAATATATCCCAATTACTAGAACTCTCGGGAACTGAATGCTTAGAAATTAAGGTTTAAATAAACGTAACTGTTTACAATCAAGAAATCAAATCACTGGTAAAAAGCATCGAATGCTTAGATCACCAAGTCAAAACGATTGTATCAACACATAATATTCATTAACTTACAAAAACCCTCCATCCGGAGGAAACCACAGAAAGTTTAGCCGCTCATGGTGGTTGGACGATCTTCAATAGCTTGGGGTACTAATTAAATCTACCATCTTCATAATATAATATATATGAAAAGATAAAATTAGTAAAAATCAATTGTCTAATCTCGTCCCCCAAGGTTGCATGTGGCGGCTCCTAGAATGAGTGATGATGATGTCGTTGAAAGGTAATGATGATTGAATTGATGTTGTTGACTCCAACCTAGTTGTTCCTTGCCGCCCCTGATGATGTTGGATGAAAATTGATGTGATGATCTGCCGCCTCCAGTCAAGCCCATATGTACGGCCCAATTTAAATGCACCGTAGCCTATGCATCCAAAACGTAGGTTACGTTTTGAACTCTCTGTTTCTTTTTTATTTTTCTTAGCCGTAAGTTACGCCATACACCATAAGCTACAGTGGTGTTTATTTTTGTCTTGATGAATGCCGCCAAACATGATGCCCTTCCTTGAAAATAATGAACTTATGAATTAATGTTGTGCTCCTTTTTCATAAGTCCACGTGATCTACTCTCAATTCAATTGTGAATTGAATTTAGCATTATATTAATCCTCCCACTTTTAGCTGCCAATGATGATGTTCTTTTTTTTCTTTAATAAATGATAAATGACGATGACTCGATCCTCCCCTGGCTGCGTGTATGTGCGTCTCTTGTATATTTAGGCAACCTTTTCGATTCGAACAAGTCCCGAATAACGCTTTTCGCTATGTTTATCATCAACGAGTGTTCCACATCATCTTTAAAGTCTCCAACTTTACCGAATTAAGTGATTTACCTGTAAAACCATGAACACTCGTAGTTAACACATTCAAAGCAAGTAGTCGCTTAAAACACAATAAGACACGTAAAATAAGCACGTTAACACTTGGGTTTCACACTCTCCATCACCTGTCGAAATCATGGACCGCCAAACCAAGCAGCTCAGATGCTCACGCATTCCCATTGTGAAGGTTCGATGGGAAGGCAAACGAGGCGCAGAGTTCACTTGGGAACTCGAAAGCGACATGAAGGCGAAGTTCCCGCAATTGTTTGTTACGGCTGAAGCCTAATTTCGGGACAAAATTCCCTTAACAGGGGGAGGCTGTAACACCCCGTGTTTCGAAAGTCAAAGTCAAAGTCAAGATTGAAGTCAAAGGAAGAAAAGATTGCTAATTGCGATCTGTCACTCCTTGCTCAATTCATGTTTTGACTTCTTTGACTTGTGGATAGTCTTTTATGCTTTTAGTTTAGTTGTATTATGTGGAGTACTTATTAATAATCGAGGTTTAATCGATGTTTATCTCTTTCTCGCTTATCGCAATCGCATCCGCAACTCAAATTACACGTTCTGGATATTGTTTTACGTATGTGTGTGCCTTATGTGTTACTTGTGCATGCTTGTTTATATGTTGTTATGGTGATTAATCGAAACACAATCGCAACGCTATCGCAATCGAATTGCAAACGCTAAACGCAAGTAATCTAGGATGATTGTATGTTAGATATAGTAGTTGGGATTAAAAGTAATCTGATGAGAAACTCTATCGCATCGCAACGCTCAACACGCGAATCAAAACCGCAAAACTCATCGCGCCAAACTCTCCAATCGAGTGGCCGACCGAACGAGCTGCCACCCGATCGAGGTGCCACTCGATCGAGCTGCCACCCGATCGACCAGCCCTCTTTCCCCCTTTCCATTTATGGAAACCCTATAAATACCCCATATGTCAACATCACTTGATGTTGACAGCCCTCTCTCTGCCATACTCGCTCCAACCCGCTATTTCTTTAGATATCTCGCGATTCTTGTAAGTTTTCAACCTAAATCTTGTACTTTCTTGATCTACACGCACTCCTACACCTTTCTATCTTTTGAGTCTTAACTTTTAACCATGAAATCACTAAGATTTGAGGTGTTCTAGGATGATGTCATCATGGTGTTCATAAGAACTTCATGTTTTGGCTTCAATCCACCAAGAACAACTTAGATTTGGACGATTTCCACATGAATAAACAAAGATCTTGCATAGATCTGAACATATTCATGGTGAAAAGGATTGAAATGTGGTTTTCCCAACTTTCTTTCAACTCTTTTACACTCAATGCACTCAAAACTGATAGAATCGGAGCTCGTTCTGACCTTCTACTCTTTCTTAGTATTGTGTTGTTTCAAGATCTAAATTCTCTCCAGAAGTCTAAAGATTTCGGGTTGAACATGAAACACCGTCACGAACCTGTGAACGGGTCGGATCTAGATGATTCCTGTCCGATCAGGTCACTAGGCTCTTAACGAGGTTCTGTTGTTCAGCACGTTATCATACAGTCTCGAGAAAATGACCAACTATCAAAACAACCAAGGAAGAAGACGATCAGGTCGTCTGGGATGGATTGTCGTCCGATAGGATTGCCGTCCGATCAGATTGCCACCCGACCGGACAGCCACCCGATCGGATTGCACCTTGGGTCCCACACTTAACATTTATTTCAACATTTGAGTTTTGAACATTGAACGGATTGCTGACCGATCAGATTGCCACCCGATCGGATTACCACCCGACCATGTGATGTTTGAATCTCAACACTTAAACAATTTTCAACATGTCCAAAGCATATTGAGTTCCAAACGGATTGCCACCCGATCGGATTGCAATCCGATCGAGTGACAAACTGATGTGAACTTGTTCTCACTAAAGTGTCCTACCAATCGGATTGCCGCCCGATCGGACTGCCGTCCAATCGACCGACTTGAAAGGTAGAGATACTTCTCTGATTTCAAAATGCTACAATGAAAACTTCAAAGTACAAGCCATCATACACAAACACATCCATCCCAGACGAGATGACAATCCAATCGAGTGGCCACCCGATCGGGCGACCACCCGAACGGAATTGTCATCCGATCGACCGGCCACCCGATCGGATTGCCACCTGATCAGATTGCCACCCGATCAGATTACCCTCCGATCCATTGACACTTTGTTCCATTTTACGCGCCGCTTATCTTTTTTGCTATCGTTCTGATCAGGCTAAGCTTACTCTAGCGCTCCATTCAATCCATCGTCGCTGTGAGTATACTCGAACCCTTTTTGGCTTTACGCACTTTTGGGTGTTACATGCGTTACTTATTCTAAATCACATCGAACACACTACGCAATACTTTAACAGTAACCGTTACCGCAAGTTATACGTGACTTAATGAATGTTTGTTTGTTATGTTTAAACATGGAATGTTGTCTGCCTGCCTTAGCAACGATAGTACTATTAGTTTGGACTCAGCACCTGTTCACTCAGGGGTTGTTAAGGACAATTAATCACATGGGTCACAGTGGTGATCATGTATTACGAACTGCCTTGCGCAGTCAACTCGAAGTCATTGGTATTGATAGGATCATGTCGATAACTTACGTGCTTCATTTAACACTGTGTACGTGCTGGTTATGCGTAATCGATTTCGAACTCTATTATATCTATTAAACTTGTATGCTCACCTTTACACTATGTGTATTGACTTTTACTTTAACGTATGTGGCAGGTGCTTAAGATGTTTATATGCTTGACTTGCTGTGAAATCAAGGCTAGGAAAGGTCTAGAAACAAATAAACGAATTGTCTGTATTTGAAATCTGAGTTTTCGGAACAGATTAATTTGACTAGATTTTGTCTGTAATAGTTATATTACTTTTTATGTCATGGTATGGGACGTAATGCTTTAAATAATTGCTAATTATAGTTGTTATGGAAACTTCTGGAAAAAAATTTCGCTCAGTGCCACGCCCCGATGTTTCCGCCATCGGTTGGGGTGTGACAATCGGTACTTGAATTTATTTTTCTTTCAAAAACGCCATAAATACCTGACGTTATAGGACTGCATCCTACATGGCCGCAAAAAAAAAGTCATTATATAAGTAGAATAGGTAAACAAAATTTGACACTCCACATATTCTCTAACACGCCACACCTTGACTAAAACGCCAAAAAAAACTAAAAAAAAGGCTCAAGTTATTGCATGGAGATTTTATGGGTCGGAGAAATGTTTCTGTGATATCTGTGCCTCCAGGGCCATCAAACAAATACCAAATCAATGAAATATTGTGTTTCATACTTGGGATTTATATAAATATGTGTATCATTTGCACATATCAATTCTTGTTCGATTTCGAGCTCTAAATCGCTTTCTGGAAAGTTATACGCGAACTGATTCGTAAACGTAATTAGTTTAACACGACAAACACTTCGGAACAGTGACATAGGCTTAACATACCTTAAATAACCTTTACCTAACTTAGAAAAAAGTTTTGGAGGGTTTGGTGTGTCGAAATCAAGTTTATTCGCTTACAGGGACTAATTTCGACAAACTGCGAAAGTCTGCCGATTCGTACTGTCACGAACATTCTGGAACATGATCATAAGTTAAACATGCCCTAAATATCCTTTACATAGCTTAGAAATAGGCTTTGAGGTGTTTGGTGCGCAAAAAAATAAACTTATTTGATCAACAGGGACTAAAAGCGTCAAAAAGTGCATACGTTTGCATTTTCGCGCATATCTTACGTTCTGAATATATCCAGACATCCAAAAATTTATGTAATCATGAAAAAATTATATTTTAGTGATTGGCATGATAAAATTCCATTCGTCGCTCAATTTGGATCGTGTGAAATATGCATCAAAATACAAGTTTCTGGGCTGCAGGGACTAAAAGTGTAAATCTGCCAAACTTGCTTAGGCGGCCCGTGTAAGCCAAGCTTGTTTCTTACGTGGCCCATGAGAGCCCATCAGACAGAAACATTGAATCTGGCTTTCCAGCCTGTTTTTTATGGTTTTAGCAGTTGATTTGGGATACTTTGGGCTAGTTTTGATGGCTTTTAGTGTGCCCCTTGTATTACAATACCATGTGCCCACATGGAGGGTCAAGATCAAAGGATGTTTTGCGAGGAACGATCCAAACGGTTGTGGATTTTCTATAAATACCCAACTCATTTTCATTCTTTCCTCACAATCTGATTCAAATAGCTCTAAGTTGGGGTCTAGCACTTCATACCTAAGCAATTTGAATCAAGATTTCCTTGCTTGGACCCTTTGTAAGTAAGTATTCTTTCGTGCTTTTATGCATTTTTAGCACGAAAGTCAAACAGTGTTTGACTCTCTGCTTTGACCAGTCTTTGGTCAACACAAAGTTCATTTGAACTTTGCAACTTGAGCGTAATCACGATGGTTATAGTCCCTAGTGACTATACCTACTGATTACCACATTGATTAGGTGTAGTGACGAGTCATAGTTTCGGTCAAAATGCGCGTTCATGCGTATTTTGCAACCAAACTATTCTTGGGTATCAAAACCCTTTGTTTTGATATCAAAACCTGTTTTATAACTTAACTAAACATGTTTTAACATGTTTAGCTCGTCACTTTTCGTCTTGTGCTTGTTTAGAGTCGTATGTCAAGCGGTCTAAACCACCGCTTAGACTTTCGAACTAGACCAGTTTGGTCGATCATTAGGATCCGACCAAGCATGTTTAGTAACCATAGTTGTCTAGGGAATAACCTTCTGAGGTTATACCTTATGGTCACTTAGTTTAAGTAGTTATATGATAGGTAGTTTATATGCCTTAGGTAAAATGACCAAAATGCCCTTTTTATGCATAATTGAATTTTAAGCATATGTAACATAAACTTCTGTCACTTAACTGAATATGCAACATATTTAAACATGTTTAGGCATATAATACTTATCATAGGAATAGTTAGACGTCTCGAACGCCGTTTGCGCGAACGACGCGTTAAAGTAGCGTAAGCTACCTTAATGGGTCGTAACGGGTCGAAAGCACTTAGGATTGGTTTCGATTTAGTATGTAGGCTTTGTTAAACCATGTCATATGCGTTCCAATACTCATTTGGTTTACGAAACCTCATCCTATCCAATCTTCTGATTTAGGTCCGGTTTATTTACATAGTTATTTATATTAGGTGTCGACTGATTTCCGTGATCCCTCCAGCTTTGCTTGGTCATTATTTAAGACTTCTAAGCATTCTCAAGTAAGTACATAGTTCCCCTGTTTTACTATTTTCGATTGTTTTGGGGTGATTCATAAGTGTTAAATGATTTCGATGTTTTTAACGATGGTTTCGAAAAAGATTAAAATGGTTTATATTAAATTAATAACGATTTCGAGAAAGTGAACAAACTTGTTGGTTGTAATTACATAACGAATAACATTCATTAATTTGGGCCGAAGCGACCAGTATTAGGTTATGGTACCATAGGATCTGACAAATCCCGTTATCAGACTGCACCCATGGTTATGTGTGGGGGTTGTGGGTAACGACTGAATCTGTGATTGTTAATTTACCCTTTGGTGGTTTATTAATGCGAGTTTCGAGATAGTCGAGTCATGAAGGTTTGGATGTTATTAGCGAGATGACCAAAAGTAGTTTTCACAATTAAAACGAGAATGATTTAAACGACTGAAGCGATTTTAACGAGTTAAACGATTTGGGTAAACGGTTGGTTTTCGGTTAGTGTTTAGATAATGGGACGGGTGTAATGTGATGAAAACATGGTAGATACGCCGCTGGTACTTCTTATATTTAAGTGTTTTCATCATATTACATACCGTGGCGTTATTTAGTTCACTTGGGTAAACGATTTTGAAACGATGTCACACAACGATGTTTTCTAAAAAAATTAAACCATACGAGTTTTATTAGCGAGTTTTATTAACGAGTTTTATTAACGAGTTTTTACGAGATGTTTTACAATTTGATTTAATAAAATAAATGTTTTGGGTTAAGAATCATGGCTACGAGATTTTATAAATTATAACCAACTTGATTTGAGTTGGTTAATTATGTCGCAATACTATACTTTTCAAAACAACGTTTTTAATTAGGTATTGCAACATATAAAATAGCCATGAATCCGACACTCTCATAAACCTATGTGCTCGCCAGCATTTCTTTGTTGACTTTGTTTTTACATATGTTTCAGGTGTTATTGAATGATGTTGATTGCTAGGATGCATGCTCACATAGGACTGGACGAGGCCTTAGTGACTTAATAACAATGATAGACTATGTTCAACTTGTTTGTTTAGATTTCAATACGATGTAATTGGTTAATCTTTAAATAAAACGAAACTTCAAATTTCCGTGTGTTATGAAACAATGATTCTGTTACAACACTCCCCGATGATTCCGCCGCGATTTGTTGTTTTACGTGGTTGGGGTGTGACAGAAAAGTTGGTATCAGAGCTCATGTTTATAGGGAATTAGGTTATTAGTAATGCTTTGACCTAGTCTATAACCTTCCTAGGATCCTAACACAAGATTCTTGTGTTTAGATCTTAAAAACAATACCGTCACTTATCCTTAGGTGACAACCACAACAAGAACGCAAATTTCAAATCCGCTTCGAAAACCAATCATCTGTTCTTGGATGATTGATTACTAGGTTTTGAACCCTCTAAGTTTTCAAAATCTCGTCAAACTTTGGGTCTTATAATGTGAACACGTGCAAACTGGAAGGGTGAATGCCTGTACCCTGAGTTTTCTGTCTAAGGCTAGAGTGTTCGTACAAATCCGCAGTATCGGACCAGTCACTCTTACCTGGGAACTCTTGGGGTGAGTGTTCACTTATAGGCGAGCATGTCTTCAGTGATACATTATATTGACCCATTTACTTTGATTAGTCACCGTCTCATTTGTTTGCCTTAGGTATCAAACAAATGATCAAAATTTTTATGCGTCGTCATTCTGTTTTGATTATCCGATAACATTTCACTTGTTTCCTCCTATGTCTTTCATTTTCTCCAGAATGTCTCTTCATCGCAGCGACACTCAAATGTCCGAGCAAACTGCCAAATTTGCCCAGCGAATAGGCGAAGTGATCCTGAAGACTGTTGATTTAGTTGTCGCCATGTCTCGTCTCAATGATGAAGCCACTCAAGAAGCATCAAAGGAAGCAGAAGCCGAGCCTTCAAAAAGGTCAAAGAAGCATAAAGCTTCAAAGAATCCTCCAGCCGTTGCACCAAATCAAGCAGAACCTAGCCAGGTGGCAGCACCACCAGCCAAGAAGCCGTACTTGGGAACTGCTCCTTTGTGCAATCAGTGTAACCTCCACCACTATGCCAGTGTCAAATGTCGAAATTGTTTCAACTGTGGACGATGGGGACATCTGGTTAATATGTGTCGTTTTGCTATCCAAAGCAAAACTGTTGCAGATCCTACCGCTGCACAAGCAGATCCAGCTCGAGCTCATTTTCCTCCTGGTACTTGCTACACCTATGGCGAGACGGGTTATGTTAGGGACAAATACCCAAAGATTTTCAATGCATATCTGACCCATGGATGAGCATTTGGCTGATTAGAAGAAGTTGTTGCTTTGAATAATCTAAATCTTATGCTTATGTTTCTTGTGTTTTTCTTTGAACTCTAAAACAATCGGTTTTGTTTATAAATAAAATCGTTATTTGCCATTCTGATGTACAAATGTAGTTACATGTATGTATGGCATACCCCTACGATACCTACACCAAAAAACCATATTTGTAGTTCTCTCGTTCATGTGATCGCTCATGATTTCCTCGAAAATTCTAAATGCTCGTTTCATCCTAAGAAATGAAGTACAGAAAATAAGTGACATTTTGAGTAATCACTTTAAATCCTTGGTTAGATAACTAAGGATATTTTCTTCAATCTCGTACCCATAATCATCACATTCTGTTTTTCATAACAACATACATAGTGTAGGTTTTCAAAACAACCATCATGATTTCAAAATATTTCATATAGTTTGAAAACGATTTTAACACAATATATTTACTTAATGTATCAAGTGCATGATTTCAAAAGCATTATTCATGTTTTCAAAACCCTTATCCATAATTTCAAAATTTATCTCGCATGATTTTAAAAAAATTTATAAATATACTTACCTAATACACCTACTTCATGATTTCAAAAGTATTATGTAGGATTTCAAAAACATTAAACACATTTCTAAAAAGAACCCCATGCATAGTTTTCGAAAAGCATTCTGCTCGTATTACCCAACCTTTAAATTCTGCTTCACATGTCGCCTTGACATATCTAGCACCTCAACTTCATGAGGATTCTACCTCATGTATCGACTTAAGCACGACTAGTGAAAGATTTCGAAGCGTTTCCCGCTCTTCGAATTCCAAAATCCATATAGGACCTTTTTATCTTCACAATTAGATCCTTGTGGAAGTGTATCGCTCAAATCAGAGCCCTGATTGGATTCCTTGTACGCCTTAATACGTACATTACAATTCAATAAGGACAAGCCGAATTCCTATTAAGATCTTCCTATCTTCATAGTTAGATTCTTGAAAATGTTTAAAGTGCCAAATGAGATCCACGGATTGGATTCCTGGTATGCTTAAAATACCCGTGTCCAAAGATAACAAATTAAAGGTCAAGTTAAACAATTATGCGATTATGCGATTATGTGATTATGTGTTTATGTGTTCTCTTTTATGTTATTGTGTGATCCGATTTTCGTTATCCAAATCCTCGTAGAATCTTCCATATCTTCATATGAGGGATTCATAGTAGGATATTCAAAAGGTACTACCTTAAATCCTTAATGGGCTTCTACGTGGTAGTTAAGACCCTTGGGTTATATAGTACCATTCCATGATTCGAAGGAGACCCCTTGAGTGATCTAGTTAAAAGATTAATTCAAAATCTGGTTGAGAATGTCATGTGATGATATAGCCGAAAAGACTCCTTGCTGGTCTATTTAAAGATATCATTTGTTGATTTAATTAAAAGGACCCTATGGTGGTCTAGTCACACTCATCACAGGTTTGTTCATTTGGTTTTCCCCTACACATTATAAAATGCACTGTGCGGACTATGCAAGGAATTACGTAATTATAGACGCGTATATAATTATGAAATTCAGTGCACAGGAACCCCAGTAAGATTTAACTTGTGTAAGAACCTATAGTGGCAACAATAACAAAACGTGAACAATGTAATGGAGGTACGGTGGACGCACCAATGGCGCTTCATATACTTGTATATAAGTGTCCCTCTTACATTGCAAGCATAATGTTATTTAAAGTTACTAGAAGTTCAGAACCCTAACCAATGTTGTTTTATCTTTTCGACTTCATGTTTCGAGCTCTCACAAGTTTCCTTTAAATAAATTTCGGGATGAAATTTCCTGAAGTAGGGGAGACTGTGACATCTGTGCCTCCACAGCCATCAAACAAATACCAAATCAATGAAATGTTGTGTTTCATACTTGTGATTTGTATAAATATGTGTATCGTTTCCACATATCAATTCTTGTTCGATTTCGAGCTCTAAATCGCTTTCTTGAAAGTTATACGCGAACTGATGCATAAACGTAATTAGTTTAACGTGAAAAACACTTTGGAACAGTGAAATAGGCTTAACATACCTTAAATAACCTTTACCTAACTTAGAAATAAGTTTTGGAGGGTTTGGTGTGTCGAAATCAAGTTTATTCGCTTACAGGGACTAATTTCGACAAACTACGAAAGTATGCCGATTCGTACTGTAACGAACATTCCAGAACATGATCATAAGTTAAACATGCCCTAAATATCCTTTACATAGCTTACAAATAGGCTTTGAGGTGTTTGGTGCGCAAAAAAATAAACTTATTTAATCAAGAAGGACTAAAAGCGTCAAAAAGTGCATAAGTTTGCATTTTTCCCGCATATCATACGTTCTGAATATATCCGGACATTCAAAATTTATGTAATCATTAAAATATTATATTTTAGTGATTGGCATGATAAAATTCCATTCGTCGCTCAATTTGGATCGTTTTTGCGTTCGTTACGACTTCCGTCGTAATTACCCGAATAACGCAACCGTACGACCAAAAGAACCGACATCCGAGATATTTTTTAGCATATTTTAACTTCCCTATACTTTAACATCATTTTAGAGCTTTGAAATGAGGTTAACAGGGCTTAAAAGTGTCAAATATGCATCAAAATACAAGTTTCTGGGCTGCAGGGACTAAAAGTGTAAATCTGCCAAACTTGCTTAGGCGACCCGCATAAGCCAAGCTTATTTTTTATGCGGCCCGCGAGAGCCCATCAGACAGAAACACTGAATCTGGCTTTCCAGCCTGTTTTTTATGGTTTTAGCAGCTGATTTGGGATACTTTGGGCTAGTTTTGATGGTTTTTAGTGTGCCCCTTGTATTACAATACCATGTGCCCACATGGAGGGTCAAGATCAAAGCACGTTTTGCGAGGAACGATCCTATCGGTTGTGGGTTTTCTATAAATACCCAACTCATTTTCATTCTTTCCCCACAATCTGATTCAAATAGCTCTAAGTTGGGGTCTAGCACTTCATACCTGAGCAAATTGAATCAAGATTTCCTTGCTTGGACCCTTTGTAAGTAAGTATTCTTTCGTGCTTTTATGCGTTTTTAGCATGAAAGTCAAACAGTGTTTGACTTTCTGCTTTGAACAGTCGTTGTTCAACACAAAGTTCATTTGAACTTTGCAACGTGAGCGTAATCACGATGGTTATAGTCCCTAGTGACTATACCTACTGATTACCACGTTGATTAGGTGTAGTGACGAGTCATAGTTTCGGTCAAAATGCGCGTTCATGCGTATTTTGCAACCAAACTATTATTGGGTCTCAAAACCCTTTGTTTTGATATCAAAACCTATTTTCTAACTTAACTAAACATGTTTTAACTTGTTTAGCTCGTCACTTTTAGTCTTGTTTAGAGTCGTAAGTCAAGCGGTCTAAACCACCGCTTAGACTTTCAAACTAAACCCGTTTGGTCGATCATTAAGATCCGACCAAGCATGTTTAGTGACCATAGTTGTATAGGGAATAACCTTCCGAGGTTATACCTTATGGTCACTTAGTTTAAGTAGTTATATGACAGGTAGTTTATATGCCTTAGTTAAATGACCAAAATGCCCTTTTTATGCATAACTGAATTTAAAGCATATGTAACATAAACTTTTGTCACTTAACTGAATATGCAACATATTTAAACATGTTTAGGCATATAATACTTGTCATAGGACTAGTTAGACGTCTCGAACGCGCGTTTGCGTGAACGACGCGTTAAAGTAGCGTAATCTACCTTAATGGGTCGTAACGGGTCGAAAGCACTAAGGATAGGTTTCGATTTAGTATGTAGGCTTTGTTAAACCATGTCATATGAGTTCCAATACTCATTTGGTTTACGAAACCTCATCCTATCCAATCTTCCGATTTAGGTCCGGTTTATTTACATAGTTATTTATATTAGGTGCCGACTGATTTCCGTGATCCCTCCAGCTTTGCTTGATCGCTATTCAAGACTTCTAAGCATTCTCAAGTGAGTACATAGTTCCCCTATTTTACTATTTTCGATTGTTTTGGGGTGATTCATATGTGTTAAATGATTTTGATGTTTTTAACGATGGTTTCGAAAATGATTAAAATGGTATATATTAAATTAATAAAGATTTCAATAAAGTGAACAAACTTGTTGGTTGTAATTACATAACGAATAACATTCATTAATTTGGTCCGAACTGACCAGTATTAGGTTATGGTACCATAGGATCTGACAAATCCCGTTATCAGACTGCACCCATGGTTATGTGTGGGGGTTGTGGGTAACGACTGAATCTATGATTGTTAATTTACCCTTTGGTGGTTTATTAATGCGAGTTTCGAGATAGTCGAGTCACGAAGGTTTGTGTGACAACCCGAACTTTCAAGGTTTGTATCTTTCAAGGTTTGTATCTTTTCGTCACTGGTGACGGTAATTTAATTGCTAAATATTTATGAGTGTGTGAATTGGGCCAGACTTGGTATCGTGTATATGTTTGGGCCGCACCTGAAATAACCGAAGCCCACCCCCCTAATCACTAAATATTGGCTATTTGCCAATATGTTTCGACGCACTTGGGCTTGAGCCCATTACCACGGTCGGCCAAAGAAGGAACCTCCAATCATGTAATATTTATATGCATGTAACATGTAAAGTTCCTTATCTCATATTCAAAATCTAACCCTACCTTCCCCAAGTTTTCATACGGCAGTAGACCCCCCCTTCTAAGAAACACCATTCAAGTCAATCTTATTATCGGGTTAGTAATATCATTGTATCATTAATTGCTTTGTGGGCCCAATATCCTATATCATTGCATGTGAGATATTTAGATAGTGCAGCCAATTGCAGAAGCATCACCTCATGATTGTCGGCCACTGTGTTCTTAATTGCATGTGCATTGCCAGGGAATAGGTGATTGTATATATGTGTGCAATGTGTTAATGTTTTGCATGTATAAATAGATTGTATATAGCCTGCTCAATATTCTCATAAATCGATGATTAAATGACTACGTCTAATGATTTAGTTCGTGATTTGTTGATGAATTTGTTAATGATTAGGGATGACTTTCAGTGGTTAATCGGTTGGACTAGAACTGTTGCCTGTGGTTGAATTAGCTTATGTCCACTAATCCTCTTCTGTTTGATGTGCATATCTTGAATGATTAAATGAATAGGTGATACAGTGAACCTGTCAATGATTTGGCATCATATAATTCGTGGCTAGGCTTAATGATTGATAATTAACCGCTGAAATCGTGATTAGGGTTTCGATGAATGTTTGATTATCTGATAATAACGACGAAACTGAGGAGCCGACGAAACTAGGTAGTTTCATCACATGCTAACTCGACGAAACCTATAAGGTTTCGTCACATGTCAACTCGACGAAACACTAAGTGTTTCGTCACACGGGGTTTCGTCGAGCATCCCTTTCGTCGAAGGGTTTCGCATGAACAGTAGGTTAGTAAGATTTCACTGATTGCATGTATTGTAAAGGTTGAATGACATTAAGCAAGAACAGGAAATCTGATATGTTTGTATGTATGGTAAATTATCTATTATGTGTTTTACAAGCTAAAGTAACTATTACCTGTTAAACCATGATTCTTCTATGATGGACATTATGAATGTACTTGACCAATGTGATGATAGACTGATTTTCGTATACGTGAATACATAGGCTTTGACTGATTGATTTTGAATGAGTAGTTAAGCATACCGAGCAAACCGAGGTGAGTTCACACTCTTATAAGGCATGGGATTCCTGGTGGGTTAGGGATGGGATTAAGAAGCTGAAACGGTACCTATATATTCACCACTAATAGACTACATACCTCCGTCCTCGGATTGGGAAGGACGCCTACACTAAACCTGCGTATTCTCGGATTGGGAAGAATACGTACCTCCGTCCTCGGATTGGGAAGCACGCCTACACTAAACCTGCGTATTCTCGGATTGGGAAGAATACGTACCTCTATCCTCGGATTGGGAAGGACGACTACATTTAACCTGCGTATTCTCGGTTGGGTAGAATACGTACCTCCGTCCTCGGATTGGGAAGGACGCCAATATATATAACTAGTCTAGTGGTTCACAACATGGGGTAGCCCCCACTGATTATGGTTTGGGGAAACAAAGAAAGCTGGTTAACATATGGTTGCAAACAAACTCATGGTTTTTGAAACTACTTTAAAACGAACACCAACTGTGAACTCGCTCAACTTTGTTGTTGACTCGTTGTTACATGCCTTGCAGGTCGTTAGGTATTTATGGAGCTTGCACGAGCAGGAGGAGTCGTTGTGGGACATGGACCGTTGTGTGCCATGTTAACTTTATGAACTTATGACTTATGTTTTGGTTTTACATTTTTATTGCTTCCGCTGTTTAACTTGAATTTTGGTTAACTTGTTTTTGAACACCAATTATATTGTGTGGTTGAACTTTTATTTAATTTACTATATTGTTCAATATGATTGGTGGCTTGATCCTGGTCATGTCATACCTCCAGCGGTGATACTCCGCTTGTGGAATTTAGGGGTGTGACAGATTGGTATCAGAGCCATTGGTTATAGTGAACTTGGTTTTAAAAAGGGAAAAAGTTTTTTGACAAAACCAGACTATAACCTGTACAGTGCTCAACGATCCACAACGACGCTTCGCTCCACGTGCAAGACTCAACACAATAGGTGGTATGATTTATGTTTATATTGTCTGCTTGTTAGTTCACATAGTGCATTAGTTATGGTATGCCTAGTTAACATAATAACTACTATTTAAACTATGTGTGCATACTCTCTTCTGTCATCCCACACTTACGCACTTTCGCGACACTTTTCTCACTTACGTTTGCTTCATTGTGAAGATCATGAGTGGACGTATCAACATGACTCAAGCCCAGTTGACGGCTCTAATCAACGAACGAGTTGCTGAGGCACTCGCTGCAGCTCAAGAAGGAGGTATAACCTGCCATTTTGACCTATCATAGGATGTTTAGATCCTACTCTCATGAACCAACCATTGTGGTTAACCTTGTCCTTTCTTTCTTGCGCGACAGGTCAACATGCTCAGCCTCCCACATGTACGTTCAAGACCTTTATGGACTGTCTACCTAGTACCTTCAGTGGTACCGAAGAAGCTGTAGGCCTCCTCCACTGGTTCGAGAAGCTCGAATCTGTCTTCGAGATGTGTGAATGCCCTGAGGCTCGTACGGTAAAGTATGCTACTGGAACACTTGAAGGTGCTGCGTTAACCTGGTGGAAAGCACAGGTCCAATTGCTAGGGCTGGCGGTTGCTAATGCCACCCCATGGAACGACTTCAAAGAACTGATCAAGGAAGAGTACTGTAATCATGACGACTTTCACAAGCTGGAGGTGGAGTTTTTCAATTTGAAGATGACAGGGTCTGAAATCGAGGCATACACAAAGAGATTGAACGAGTTAGCTATCTTGTGTCCTACTATGGTGGATCCTCCCATCAAGCGTATCGAGCTGTACCTCAAGGGTTTGGTGCCAGAGATTCAGAACCACGTGACTTCAGCAAACCTTGGCACCATCTAGCAAGTTATTCGTTTAGCCCATTGTCTCACTGATCAGGCGGTGGAGCAGAACAAGCTGCCTAAGCGTATTGGTGCTACTACTACTACTTCAGATGCTCCTAGCGACAACAAGCGTAAATGGGATGGAGCCTCAAGCAAGGGTTCAACTTCAGTGCAGCCCCAGTCTCAGCAGCGAAAGACAGATGAGTATAGGAGCCCCAGTCAGCAGTCTTCTGGGAACCAAAGTCATGGTGGATACAGGGGAAATCACACTAAGTGCAATCGATGTAATTTGCACCATAGCGGGCCGTGCAACAAGGGTCGTTGTCAGAGGTGTAACATGCTGGGTCATGAAGCCAAGGATTGCAGGAGCTCATATCCTGCGAACCAGAATCGTCAACAGCAGCCGCAAGCTCCACAGAACCAACAGCAGCAACAGCAGGGTAACAGAGGATGTTTTCAGTACGGTGCTGAGGGTCACTTTAAGAGACACTGTCCACAGTTGAATCAAAATCAGAACAACAACAACAACCAAGGAAATGGGAACAACAGTGGGGGCAACAATGGGGGCAACAATGGTGGCAATGGTGCCAAGTGTCGTGCTTTCGTGATTGGTCAAGGTGATGCTAGGAATGATCCCAACGTTGTGGTGGGTAAGTTCCTACTGGATGACTTCTTTGTTTCAGTTTTATTTGATTCGGGTGCCGATACTAGTTATGTGTCCTTAAAAGTTAGTCAGATGCTTAAACGTACTCCAACGCTTTTGAACACCAAGCACATTGTAGAACTAGCAAATGGTAAAAGTTTAGAGGCCACACACATAGTTAAGGGTTGTAATCTTGTTCTTGCTGATCAGACCTTCTCTATCGACCTCATTCCTATCGTTCTGGGTAGTTTCGACGTTGTTATTGGGATGGATTGGTTATCTCAACATCAAGCGGAGATTCTTTGCAATGAGAAAATCGTCCGCATCCCTCGTTCTGGTGAAGAACCCCTCGTGATTCGTGGTGACAAGAGTGGTGCAGTCGTAGGTATTATCTCTTTCCTTAAGGTCCAGAAGTGCTTACGAAAGGGTCACACAACTATTCTAGCCCTCGTTACTGACACCTCAACAAAAGAGAAGAAGAGAGAAGACATTCCTATTGTTCCCGACTTTCCTGAGGTATTTCCTGAGGAATTACCTGGTCTTCCACCTCATCGTCAAGTCGAGTTTCAAATTGAGCTAACTCCTGAAGCAGAACCCATAGCTCATGCACCGTATCGCTTAGCTCCATCAGAACTAGAAGAATTGTCCACTCAATTGCAAGAACTCTTGGACAAGGGTTTTATCCATCCTAGCTCTTCGCCCTGGGGAGCTCCAGTCTTGTTTGTGAAGAAGAAAGACGGTACCTTCCGAATGTGTATTAACTATCGTGAACTCAACAAGGTGACCGTGAAGAATCGTTATCCTCTCCCACGTATTGATGACCTATTCGACCTGCTGCAAGGGTCGAGCTTCTACTCTAAGATTGACTTAAGATCGGGCTATCATCAGCTGAGAGTCTGAGATGAGGATATCTCCAAGACAGCATTCAGAACTCGCTACGGGCACTATGAGTTTCTGGTTATGCCTTTTGGGTTGACAAACGCACCTGCGGTTTTCATGGATCTCATGAACCGAGTGTGCAAGCCCTACCTGGATAAGTTCGTTATTGTTTTCATCGATGACATCCTGATCTATTCTAAGAGTCAGGAGGAACACGAGCATCATCTACGACTCATTTTGGAACTTCTTCTGGCAGAGCAGCTTTATGCTAAGTTTTCGAAATGCGACTTTTGGCTTCGTGAAGTCCATTTCCTAGGCCACCTGGTAAACGAGGATGGGATTCATGTGGATCCATCCAAGGTTGAATCGATCAAGAACTGGCCTGCACCTCGCACTCCAACTAAAATTCGCCAATTCTTGGGTTTGGCAGGTTACTACAGAAGGTTTATCAAGGATTTCTCGAAGATTGCGCAACCCCTCACTTCATTGACTCAGAAGGGTATCACCTATCATTGGGGCGATGCACAGGAGTCCGCATTTCAGCACTTAAAGGAGAGACTTTGTAGCGCGCCTATTCTCTCATTACCTGAAGGCACAGACGATTTCGTGGTTTATTGCGACGCGTCAATTCAAGGACTAGGATGTGTGTTAATGCAACGTGATAAAGTCATTGCTTATGCGTCACGCCAACTTAAGGTTCACGAAAGGAACTACACTACACACGATCTGGAGCTGGGAGCTATGGTTTTTGCACTTAAGATATGGAGGCACTACCTATACGGTACCAAGTGCACCATTTACACCGATCACAGGAGTCTCCAACATATCTTCAAACAGAAGGAGTTGAACATGCGATAGCGTCGGTGGGTTGAGCTTCTGAATGATTATGAATGCGCGATCAAGTATCATCCGGGCAAAGCCAATGTTGTGGTCGATGCCCTCAGCCGGAAGGAGTCTAAACCTAAGCGTGTACGTGCATTACAACTTACCATTCACTCTAGTCTTCCCGCTCAGATACGAGATGCTCAGGTTGAAGCATTGAAGGCAGAGAACATCAGGGCTGAGTCTCTGCGAGGATCGAGGAAATGGTTAGAACAAAAGGAAGACGGTGCTTATTACGTAATAGGGCGCATCTGGGTTCCACTTTATGGAAATTTACGAGAGCTTGTGATGGATGAAGCACACAAGTCTCGTTACTCGGTACATCCTGGTTCGGATAAGATGTACCACAACCTCAACACTACGTATTGGTGGCCTAGTATGAAAGCCAACATAGCAACCTGCGAGAGTCAAAATCAAGTACCAGAAACCATCAGGCCTACTTCAAAAACCAGAGATACCGACATGGAAATGGGAGCAAATTTCCATGGACTTCGTTACAGGCCTACCTAGATCTCAACGAGGAAACGATACTATTTGGGTGATAGTGGACCGATTGACAAAGTCTGCACATTTCTTGGCTATCAAGGAAACGGATAAGTTCTCTACCCTAGCAGACGTTTACCTGAGGGAAGTGGTTGCTAGGCATGGGGTGCCAACCTCCATTATATCTGATCGTGACGCGCGTTTTACCTCTGAATTGTGGCAAGCAATGCACAAGTCTTTTGGCTCTCGGTTAGACATGAGCACAGCGTATCACCCGCAAACGGATGGGCAGTCTGAACGCACCATCCAAACTCTTGAAGACATGCTTCGAGCATGTGTTATCGACTTTGGTAACGGTTGGGAAAGGCATTTGCCGTTGGTGGAGTTTTCATATAACAACAGTTACTACACCAGCATCCAGGCCGCTCCATTTGAGGCCTTGTACGGACGGAAATGCCGATCACCTCTTTGTTGGGTAGAGGTTGGCGACAGCTAAATCACTGGCCCAGAACTTGTAGTAGATACAACAGAGAAGATTGCTCAGATACGACAACGAATGGCGGCAGCTCGTGACCGTCAGAAAAGCTACGCTGATAAACGCAGGAAACCACTCAAGTTCCAGGTTGGGGATCGAGTGCTACTTAAAGTCTCACCTTGGAAGGGTGTAGTCCATTTTGGTAAACGTGGCAAGCTCAACCCGTGATATGTTGGACCCTTCGAAATCATTGAGAAAATTGGCAAGGTGGCCTACAAGCTGAATCTACCTGCAGAACTCAGTGGAGTTCACAACGTATTCCATGTGTTGAATCTTAAGAAGTGTCTGTCAGATGAGACCCTCATAGTTCCTCTCAAGGAACTCACTATCGACGATCAGTTGCGATTCGCCGAGGAACCTGTAGAGATTACAGACCGAGATGTTAAGATTCTCAAGCGCACCAGAATACCTCTTGTTCGAGTTCGTTGGAACTCCCGTCGTGGCCCAGAGTATACCTGGGAATGAGAAGACCAATTGAAACTCAAGTATCCCCAGTTGTTCGAGAAAAGTGCAACCACTACTGAGGCAGAAACTACTACGGAATTTCGAGACAAAATTACAAACCAACGGGGGGATAATGTGACAACCCAGGAAAACCAGGAAACCACGCAACCTATCTAGCTTCCTCAGTAACTACGTGCTAAATTTTGAGATGAAATTTCTTTCAACTTGGGGATGATGTGACAACCCGAACTTTCAAGGTTTGTATCTTTTCGTCACGTGATCCTGTTTCTTGATATTTCTATTTCATATCATTTACGACGATAAAAATTAGTAACACTGGTGACGGTAATTTAATTGCTAAATATTTATGAGTGTGTGAATTGGGCCGGACTTGGTATCGTGTATATGTTTGGGCCGCACCTCAAATAACCGAAGCCCACCCCCCCCCCCTAATCACTAAATATTGGCTATTTGAAAATATGTTTCAGCCCACTTGGGCTTGAGCCCATTACCACGGCCGGTCAAAGAAGGAACCGCCAATCATGTAACATTTATGTGCACGTAACATGTAAAGTTCCTTATCTCATATTCAAAAATATAACCCTACCTTCCCCAAGTTTTCATACGGCAGTAGACCCCCCCTTCTCACGAAACACCATTCCAGTCAATCTTATTATCGGGTTAGTAATATCATTGTATCATTAATTGCTTTGTTGGCCCAATATCCTATATCATTGCATGTAAGATGTTTAGATAGTGCAGCCAATTGGAGAAGCATCACCTCATGATTGTCGGCCACTGTGTTCTTAATTGCATGTGCATTGCCAGGGAATAGGTGATTGTATATATGTGTGCAATGTGTTAATGTTTTGCATGTATAAATAGATTGTATATAGCCTGCTCAATATTCTCATAAATCGATGATTAAATGACTACGTCTAATGATTTAGTTCGTGATTTGTTGATGAATTTGTTAATGATTAGGGATGACTTTCAGTGGTTAATCGGTTGGACTAGAACTGTTGCTTGTGGTTGAATTAGCTTATGTCCACTAATCCTCTTCTGTTTGATGTGCATATCTTGAATGATTAAATGAATAGGTGATACAGTGAACCTGTCAATGATTTGGCATCATATAATTCGTGGCTAGGCTTAATGATTGATAATTAACCGCTGAAATCGTGATTAGGGTTTCGATGAATGTTTGATTATCTGATAATAACGACGAAACTGAGGAGCCGACGAAACTAGGTAGTTTCATCACATGCTAACTCGACGAAACCTATAAGGTTTCGTCACATGTCAACTCGACGAAACACTAAGTGTTTCGTCACACGGGGTTTCGTCGAGCATCCCTTTCGTCGAAGGGTTTCGCATGAACAGTAGGTTAGTAAGATTTCACTGATTGCATGTATTGTAAAGGTTGAATGACATTAAGCAAGAACAGGAAATCTGATATGTTTGTATGTATGGTAAATTATCTATTATGTGTTTTACAAGCTAAAGTAAC
This sequence comes from Helianthus tuberosus, assembly GCA_030545235.1. Classification (NCBI taxonomy): domain Eukaryota; kingdom Viridiplantae; phylum Streptophyta; class Magnoliopsida; order Asterales; family Asteraceae; genus Helianthus; species Helianthus tuberosus. Next base: position 94,842,701 of record CM060426.1, read on the forward strand.
TATTACCTGTTAAACCATGATTCTTCTATGATGGACATTATGAATGTACTTGACCAATGTGATGATAGACTGATTTTCGTATACGTGAATACATGGGCTTTGACTGATTGATTATGAACGTGAATACATGGGCTTTCACACTCTTATAAGGCATGGGATTCCTGGTGGGTTGGGAATGGGATTAAGAATCTGAAACGGTACCTATATATTCACCACTAATAGACTACATACCTCCGTCCTCGGATTGGGAAGGACGCCTACACTAAACCTGCGTATTCTCGGATTGGGAAGAATACGTACCTCCGTCCTCGGATTGGGAAGGACTCCTACACTAAACCTGCGTATTCTCGGATTGGGAAGAATACATACCTCCGTCCTCGGATTGGGAAGGACGACTACATTTAACCTGCGTATTCTTAGTTGGGTAGAATACGTACCTTCGTCCTCGGATTGGGAAGGACGCCAATATATATAACTAGTCTAGTGGTTCACAACATGGGGTAGCCCCCACTGATTATGGTTTGGGGAAACAAAGAAAGCTGGTTAACATATGGTTGCAAACAAACTCATGGTTTTTGAAACTACTTTAAAACGAACACCAACTGTGAACTCGCTCAACTTTGTTGTTGACTCGTTGTTACATGCCTTGCAGGTCGTTAGGTATTTATGGAGCTTGTACGAGCAGGAGTAGTCGTTGTGGGACATGGACCGTTGTGTGCCATGTTAACTTTATGAACTTATGACTTATGTTTTGGTTTTACATTTTTATTGATTCCGCTGTTTAACTTGAATTTTGGTTAACTTGTTTTTGAAAACCAATTATATTATGTGGTTGAACTTTTATTTAATTTACTATATTGTTCAATATGATTGGTAGCTTGATCCTGGTCATGTCACGCCTCCAGCGGTGATACTCCGCTTGTGGAATTTGGGGGTGTGACAGTTTGGATGTTATTAGCGAGACGACCAAAAGTAGTTTTCACAATTAAAACGAGAATGATTTAAACGACTGAAGCGATTTTAACAAGTTAAACAATTTGGGTAAACGATTGGTTTTTTGTTAGTGTTTAGATAACGGGACGGGTGTAATGTGATGAAAACATGGTAGATACGCCGCTGGTACTTCTTATATGTAAGTGTTTTCATCATATTACATGCCGTGGCGTTATTTAGTTCACTTGGGTAAACGATTTTGAAATGATGTCACACAACGATGTTTTCTAAATAATATAAACCATACGAGTTTTATTAACGAGTTTTATTAACGAGTTTTTACGAGATGTTTTACAATTTGATTTAATAAAATACATGTTTTGGGTTAAGAATCATGGCTACGAGATTTTATTAATTATAACCAACTTGATTTGAGTTGGTTAATTATGTCGCAATACTATACTTTTCAAAACAAGGTTTTAATTAGGTATTGCAACATGTAAACTAGCCATGAATCCGACACTCTCATAAACCTATGTGCTCGCCAGCATTTCTTTGCTGACTTTCTTTTTACATATGTTTCAGGTGTTGTTGAATGATGTTGATTGCTAGGATGCATGCTCACATAGGACTGGACGAGGCCTTAGTGACTTAATAACAAAGATTGTGACAACCCGAGATTCCAAGGTTTTCCTATACACCTCACTGACTTCACAAACCTGTGTTTTATTATATGATTTACATGTTGGCGTGTGTATAGTGTATTATCTGAATGATTTGTGTAATTTGTGTGATGATTGGTTGTAACTGGAATTAAAGGTGTCTCATTAGAATTATTCACCCGAAGTGTTCACTAGAGATTTAGCCGCTCATGGTGCAAGATTGACCTTCATAAGTTGGATGCACGGTTCATCATTAATCTAGTTAATATAGTAAAATTAATGAGGGATATGGTTAGAGATGTACAAAAAAACTGATTACGCAATCGAAACCGGTAAAAAAACCGAAACCGGTTATTGTAAAAACCGGTTTTTTTATAACCGGTTCAATTACAACCGGTTAGACCGGTTATAAATCGGTTATGTATTTCCTGGCCCGGTCCGGTTATAAAACCGGTTTATAAAAAAACCGGTTAATTAATCGATTTTATAAAAAACCGGTTAAAAACCGGTTAACCGGTAACGGATATAAAAAACCGGTTAAAAAAACCGGTTAAAACCGGTTAAAAGTGCTCAGCTCCACATAACGGTAACATGACCGTTTGGACTCGATTCTGGCCGTTTTTTTTGTTTTTTTTTTTTTTTTTGCCTAAAACTCATCTCCAACTAGTATAAAAGGGTTGTGGGTGTTTAGATTTCATTCACAACACTTGAGAACCTTCAAAAACTCTAAAAAAAGTCTCACATTCTTGTTCGATAACTCTCAAAACGCTATGGCAACGTCTAGTGCCCATGATTCGGTCCATGTTGGCGAGTCTACAACCGACACGGTGATTCGTGTTGTTCCAACAAAACGCAACCCCGAGGTTTGGTCACATTTTGATTTGTGCGAGATGGCCAACGGTAAAAAGAAAGCGCGTTGTCATCATTGTCAAGGCTTTTACTCCGAATCCGCAAACTCCACGTTGAAGCAACACATCGAAAAACCGTTTTGCAAGGCGTTGAAACAACAAAACGTTGGTGGTCAAGCTTCCATGGAAAGTGATGGCGCTAATATTTTCAACTACAATTTCAATATGGTTAGGGATGAAATGGCGAAGTTTGTAATCCAAGAAAGTTTGCCGTTCAACCACTTCGACAACCAACGCTATACAAAGATGGTTCAACGAACTCTCCAACCACGATACACCCATGTAAGTCGTGCTACTCTTAGGAGAGATTGTTTAAAATTGTGGAAAAAAGCTAAACTAGAATTAATTTCTTATTTTGAAAAATTAGAAACCGGTGTTAACTTGACTAGCGACGTTTGGTCCGCACCGCACGGTTCACCCGATTCGTATATTTGTGTCACCGCCCATTGGATTGAACCGGCGACGTGGCAAATGATGAAACGCACGATTTTGTTTAAATTGTTCGATTACCCTCACACCGGTGAAGCTATATATAAAGTAATCGACAAATGTATTACAACATACAAATTGGAAAATAAAGTTTTTTCAATATCTTTTGATAACGCCTCAAACAACACGAGCGCGGTAATGCGTTTAAAATTAAAATACAATCCGATTTGTGAGGGTACTTTTTTCCATAGCCGATGCGTTGCACACATCATAAATTTGGCTGTTCAAGACGGTTTAAGGGTTATTGAAACACAAAAAGAAGCTTTCAAAAGAATGTTACGAAGTATATTTAGTAACTCGCAAAGACATTCAAAATATATTAAAACTTGTAAGGAAGCGGGTCGAATATGCTTAGGACCCAATTGGGACGTTGCTCATAGGTGGAACTCGACTTGCATTATGTTTGAATAGGCTATTTTGCAAAAGGAAAGTTTACAAGAATTTCATAACCTTTTGGCTAGTCGTGGAAAGTGTTCGCCTTACCACCCATCGGGTTGGGAAGCTGTTGAAACTGTTACACAAGTGCTTCAAGTTTTCAAAACATCAACAAAGACTTTATCGGGGGTTTATTATCCAACAAGTTCATTGGTACTTCACAATTTGTTTAAAATGTGTTTGAAAGTAAACGAGTTGTCGGTTAGAGGTAGACCATATTGTGACATGGCGGATACAATGAAGGAAAAATTAAGAAAATATTTTAAAGAACTACCGGCGGTTTTCACTTGTGCCGCCGCTCTAAACCCTTGTTTTAATATTTTTGGAACCGGGTCTTTGATTGAAAAAATTGCACACCAAATGAATTTAAACACCACTCAAGAACCAAACTTTGGTGAAGTCGCAAAATCTCGTTTCAACGATCAACTTACAAAATTGTTTGATGTTTATGTAACGAAATATGGTTCAATCTCGTCACACATTCACGCGTCAATGAGAAACGCTACTTTCGGTGAAGGTTCAAGTCAAATGGAAGATACCGATTTGTATGTTTATAACCAATTGTATGATGAGTCGAGTCAAATGCATCGTGGTAACACTAGTAGTAGTGAACTCGGTCGGTATGGTGGGTCGAACTTTCTACAAATGATGAGTTCACAAGAGTTTAAAAATTTTGATTTGTTGGCTTGGTGGAAAAGTAACGAAAATCAATTTCCGATCTTAGCCACAATGGCCCGAGATTTACTAACGGTCCAAGCTTCCACGGTAGCTTCGGAAAGTGCTTTTTCTATTAGTGGTAGGGTGATTTCAATAAGGAGGACTCGACTAACACCTAAGGCGGTTGAGATGTCGATTTGCTTAAAAGATTACTTGGATGCGGCGGAGAGAGTTCAAGACAAACGTTCACTCGAGGAAGAATTAGATTACGAAGAAGAAGTTTACGAGGACGAGGTCGAAGCCGAATTGACAACCCCAATGACCGAAGAAGAAGCCGAATTAGATGAATTCCTATGCAATAGTTCGGGTTCGGGTTCGGCCGAAGAAGATTAAACGACGCTTCTCAATATTGTAGTTCCACTAAAAAAATATATATATATATATATTAGTGGACCTTCTTGCGGATTAGTATTTTAAGTTTATGTATTTCGTTTGTTACGTGTATCGTTCGTATTTTCATTGGTATGTAAAACCGTTTGTTCCAAGACTTGATATTTATTATGTTTAACTTTTTATATATTATTGTGAAGTTTTTATATAAAAAAACTGCATTTATAGTTAAAAAAAACATCAAAAACTGCTTAAAAACTGAAAAAACAGCAAAAAAACTGAAGAAAAAAAACAGCAAACATGCATTCTGTGAAGTTTTCTGCAGACCGGTTTTTTTTTAATCGGTTTTTTAACCAGTTTTTTAAACAGGTTATATTATTCAATTTTAAAAACCGGTTTTTTTTTAAAACCGGTTACAATCGGTTAGGATCGGTTACAGTTTTTCATACTTAAAACCGGTTATTAACCGGAACCGGTTTTTAATTAACCGGTTTTTTTTCCTTTTTAACCGGACCGGTTATTAACCGTAACCGGTTATTGAAAAAAACCGATTTGTACACCTCTAGATATGGTGGCCACATGATAATCATAATGTTTTCTTCAAAAACCTCAAAGTGATGTTGACTTTGTGCATTGCCATTGAAGTTGATGATGTCCTTTGATTGTGTTGTGACTTTTGATGTTACTAACTAATTGTATAATGTTAATATAATTTACTTAGGTTTGGCACCTTCACACCGCTCTTAGAGAGGACGGATGTGAACTATTGACCCAGTTGGGCCCAGTACTGGATAGGAGTACGTGGGAAAGGGCAGTCATGTACATCAGGAGCCGTCTTGTTCGGAATTGAGATATTAACAATATTACTTGCATTTGTCAGTGAACTGTTTTACATACAACTGGTAACAAACGTTTTCTAAAACTGTGAACTCGCCAGCTTTGTCTGATACACTTGTTACATGCTCGCATGTCGTTAGGTACCTGGGAACAGGAACTTGCTGGCTGGAGGGCGTGAGCGGTCATGGTTGCATTGATGGGTTTATTTATCAAACATTTATTTACTATGGTTGTTTGGAAAGTATTTACATTATGTTACGTTAATGCTTCCGCTGAACTTGATGGTTTTTGAATTACTTATGTTTGGATTTTATTACTATTAAATGATGAAACTTTATTTTAAACTTATGGATTCAATGTAATTGGTGGCTCATTACTAGTGGTCACACGCCTAACAGGGACACTCCCTAGGTGGTAATTTGAGGGTGTGACAATGATAAACTAAGTTTAACTTGTTTGTTTAGATTTCAAGACGATGTAATTGGTTAATCTTTAAATAAAACGAAACTTCAAATTTCCGTGTGTTATGAAACAATGATTCTGTTACAACACTCCCCGACGATTCCGCCGCGATTTGTTGTTTTACGCGGTCGAGGTGTGACAGTTTCATCCTAAAGTTCTCTGAAAGGAGAAGAGTGAAAATCAAGACAATCAAGGCCATACTAAACATGGATGAAGCCGTTCAGAGGAATATTCTGGCCCTTGGGGTTCCAATGGCCGACGATTGTGAAAGAACTCGAAAGGTAATAAGAAGATTGAAGAGAAATTTTCCAAAAGATGGTGACGATGTTGATGATGATATTGACGATACTGGTCTACCAACAGTTAGCAGTTGGAGTTTGGATGAAAAAACAAGAACGGTTAAAGTGTCTTATCAACATGTGTTCGAATATTCATTGCCGATGGAAGAAATGCTGAAGACAGTGAGACTACATCTTCTTGAACAACTCTGTGATTTAGCACCTTTGAATGATTTAAGATCCAGGGTTGTTATGATATTTAACTATAGGCTGCAGCAAGACGAGACGACATAATGGCGTTATACGCCAATGCACAACATGATGATGATGAATCTGAAGAAAAAGATGAACAAAGCGATGGGTACATCTCTGATGTAATCCCATACACATACTATTAGTTTGTTTTGATCTCGTCTTATTGTAATCTTTTGAATTATTAATGAATTATTAAGAATGCCATGAACGCCAAAAAAATTACATTTATAAGATATATGGGATTATTTCAACTGACAAAATCTACAAATCGCCAAAAAAATGTATAGTTTGAATTATTAAATGTATATAATGATTTTGGTAACACCATGGATGCCAAAGATGTTAGAATTATTAATTAATTTTATTGAATTTGGGAACGCCATAAACGCCAACTTGTTATCTATGTGACACAAGAACGATTCATTGAACGAGACAGATCTAAGAAAGACCAGTAAAACGCCAGATAGTTATTGAATATAAATAAACGCCAAATAAATCTTATACGCCAAAAAATAAAGTTGTATTGTGACACACGAAAAATGGAAAAAGGGAAGATAAAAAGACAAAAAAGTCCCTCCACCCTGATAATATCGCGCGCCACGTGTCCCATCAGGATGCGTTCTCACCGTTCTCACACTTTATGACGTTTTCTCCTGATCCCGTTTCTATATATATATATATATATATATATAGGGTTAGGGTAAAATGAAAACTTATACGAGTTGTGAGAACTTAGAGAACTATGCCTTACTGATGTGTGTAAAATGCAACATATAAATTACATCAAATGAGGCATAAAACTAACCCATTTTTAGTACTAATGTTGGAAAAAGTGTGCTTTTGTCTTCCTTTTGTATTTTCGGGATTAAATGAGCGCAAATGAACAAAAGAAGCAAAAATACAGCTAAATCTAACATAAATACAAGAAGAGGAATAAACGTGGCATGCCCGAGCCCTCGACAGCATCTTCCCAAGCAAAAACAAGAAATCAGAAGGCTGAACACGCCCCGTATCCAGCGGACACGGGGGCGTGCCCAAGTGTCTGCAGAAAAGACAAAGTTGTAGAAGCTTCTATTTCCCAACACAGGGGCGTGCCCAGCTCAACACGGCCGTGGTCAACGCTAAGATTCGCAGAAACCAAGCAAATCTTGATAGTACAGATACGCTTCTGCACACGGGGCCGTGCCCAGCGGACACGGGGGCGTAGTCAACTAATGCAGACAAACTACAATTAATGAAGAAAGAGAAAGTGGATGGACACAGGGCCGTGCCCAATGGACACGGGGTCGTGTCCGGGCTTCTGTGCAGGCTATAAATAGAGGTGCTTGGTTCAGTTCAAAAGCATCCCTTGGCAAACCACCTCTCTCACACTTCACCCACACTCCACCACCATCACAACATCCTCATCCACCACCATCATCCATCATCCATCATAGAGTGTGTGTAGTAGTCTCGGGATCCAAGATTGATAGTAAGAGTTCTTGACAATCAAAGGCCATGTTTGCCTAAGTCTCTTACATCACTTGGTGAAGACAAGTATTTAGTGTAATAGTTTTGTTTTTTAATCTCTTCGCACTTTTTATTTGGTTTTGTATTAATGACTTTAATAACAATTTTCTTATGTTGAAGGTGAAACTTCCTTATCATTTGTATGTGGTGTCTTGGCGTTATTTTACTGTCTATATAAAATAAAAGAATTTAAACCATTCATATCTCTACGGTCTATATAGAGATATGTTGGCTACCTGGTCGGGGGTTAAGGGAATGGTTTGGAAAGGTTCTTGCGTTGTTCAGTGTATAGATCCTGCAAGGACCTGGGTCAAGCTTACTTGGACCTCCTTCAATACCCACTGGTATTGGATGGCGGGGGTGCGAATGGCTTGATCCCCTCATATGTAAACTACTATTAAAACATTAATCCGGCTACTTGGGATTGTATCCCTGCTGACTCAAACCACTTAGCCGAGGGTAACGTCACCTTCAAAAGAGGGGCCTACCACATTACGCATTAATAACTTAATTAATTATCTTTCAATAATCCAACCCTTTAGGATTGTATCCTTGCTGACTCAAACTACTGGGTTGAGGGTAACGTCACCTTCAAAAGAGGGGCCTACTACTATAACTAAGATAACCTCTTAAAAAGTGCAAAAGTGCGGAAAGCATCAAAGGTTACACTAAAGGCGAGTCGGATCCAAGTGATTCATCTTGTCTATCTGTTTTTATTTTCAGCATTTTTAGTTTTTAATTTCATGTTTAAAACCTTTTTTCAAAACTTTTGATTTGATTAGACGTTGAGGATAAACCGGTATTAAAAGCTCTTGTGTCCTTGGACGACCTCGGTATCTTACCAACGCTATACTACGCTCACGATGGGTGCACTTGCCCATATGTGTGTTTAGTGTTAGTAAAATATCGTGTTTTATAAATTTAAAACTTGACTAAAGTGTTAAAAAGGGCTAAAAATATACATAAAAACCTATCACGCACTACGCACATCAAGTTTTTGGCGCAGTTGCTGGGGACACAAGGATTTTAAGAAAGTTAGGAATCAACGGCCTAATCGTTTTTCTTGTTTTTCTTTTTTTAGGATTTTTTTTAGAATTTTTAGCTTCTACAGACCTCAGCACGGGCCGTGCCCGCTGAACACCCCCCGTGCCCAATCTTTGGTACTGGCAATCCTGTTTTAAGTCAGACAGTAGCTGAACATGGGGCCGTGCCCAATCAACACGCCCCGTGCCCAAGTATCAAATACTGAAAACAGAACCGTAAGATCCCGACGGTTGGTAATTTCTGACACAAACATGAGCGATACTGATTTTTTTACTTCCGCTACTCTTATGGTACGTGGTGTCAAATATGTGGCGGAACTCACGAAGATTTAAAATGTTATTTTTTTAAATTACACTCCCCACTATATAGACCCATTGTTTTCCTGTAGCCTTAAGAGGGGCGAAAGTAAAAATAATCCCTATCTCTCCTTCGAATGCTCTCAATCGTCCCTTCTAGATGAAATGCTTCTTGAAGAATTATTTCAAATGGAAGATCTAATTCTTAATTGGATAAAAGAGCTTGAGATGGACATAACTAATTCATCTCAAGATAACACCCAAGAAGAATTATTGAGATCACATTCAGATAAAAACAACATCGTCACTCCCGAAATCACCTCTAACTCTCGTGAAGACTTGAGCGATAGTCGTCCCTGTGTCGATTGTGCCGTGAAGGACTCCCCATCGACTTCCGTCGATGCATACATAGACCTGAGCGATTCGACATACACCTTCTTTAACGAGAGCCCGGATAAGGGTTGGACTTGTCCACCTACATTTAGCATAGGAATCACCCTTTCCGGTAACCTCTTGCGTTCTCGTCTTAAACTAGGGCAATTAAGGTATGTCAGGCACTTCGGTGTTGTTCCGTCCGGTAAGGAACCACCCGATCCAGATAAATTCCTTAAAAATAGACAAAACTTCATAAACAGCTTCTAGACACGGGGCCGTGTCCAAGTCAGCACGCCCCCGTGTCCACCAAAAGAGAAAATTATCAAATGAGGCATAAAACTAACCCTTTTTTAGTACTAATGTTGGAAAAAGTGTGCTTTTGTCTTCCTTTTGTATTTTCAGGATTAAATGAGCACAAATGAACAAAAGAAGCAAAAAATACAGCTAAATCTAACATAAATACAAGAAGTGGAATAAACGTGGCCTGCCCGACCCCTCGACAGCATCTTCCCAAGCAAAAACAAGAAATCAGAAGGCTGAACACGCCCCGTGTCCAGCGGACACGGGGGCGTGCCCAAGTCTCTGCAGAAAAGACAAAGTTGTAGAAGCTTCTATTTCCCAACACGGGGGCGTGCCCAGCTCAACACGGCCGTGGTCAACGCTAAGATTCGAAGAATCCAAGCAAATCTTGATAGTACAGATACGCTTCTGCACACGGGGCCGTGCCCAGCGGACACGGGGGTGTCGTCAACTAATGTAGACAAACTGCAATTAATGAAAAAAGAGAAAGTGGAAGGACACGGGGTCGTGCCCAATGGACACGAGGTCGTGTCCGGGCTTCTGTGCAGGCTATAAATAGAGGTGCTTGGTTCACTTCAAAAGCATCCCTTGGCAAACCACCTCTCTCACATTTCACCCACACTCCACCACCATCACAACACCCTCATCCACCACCATCATCCATCATCCATCATAGAGTGTGTGTAGTAGTCTCGGGATCCAAGATTGATAGTAAGAGTTCTTGACAATCAAAGGCCATGTTTGCCTAAGTCTCTTACATCACTTGGTGAAGAAAAGTATTTAGTGTAATACTTTTGTTTTTTAATCTTTTCGCACTTTTTATTTGGTTTTGTATTAATGACTTTAACAACTAGTTTCTTATGTTGAAGGTGAAACTTCCTTATCATTTGTCCGTGGTGTCTTGGCGTTATTTTACTGTCTATATAAAGTAAAAGATTTACACCATTCATATCTCTACGGTCTATATAGAGATATGTTGGCTACCTGTTCGGGGGTTAAGGGAATGGTTTGGTAAGGTTCTTGCCTTGTTCAGTGTATAGATTCTGCAAGGACGTGGGTCAAGCTTACTAGGACCTCCTTCAATACCCACTGGTATTGGATGGCAGGGGTGCGAATGGCTTGATCCCCTCATATGTAAACTACTATTAAAACATTAACCCGGCTACTTGGGATTGTATCACTGCTGACTCAAACCACTTAGCCGAGGGTAACGTCACCTTCAAAAGAGGGGCCTACCACATTACGCATTAATAACTTAATTAATTATTTTTCAATAATCCAACCCTTTAGGATTGTATCCTTGCTGACTCAAACTACTAGGTTGAGGGTAACGTCACCTTCAAAAGAGGGGCCTACTACTATAACTAAGATAATCTCTTAAAAAATGTAAAAGTGCGGAAAACATCAAAGGTTACACTAAAGGCGAGTCGGATCCAAGTGATTCATATTGTCTATCTGTTTTTATTTTATTTTTTTTCAGCATTTTTAGTTTTTAATTTCATGTTTAAAACTTTTTTCTAAACTTTTGATTTGATTAGACGTTGAGGATAAACCGGTATTAAAAGCTCTTGTGTCCTTGGACGACCTCAGTATCTTACCAACGCTATACTACGCACACGATGGGTGCACTTGCCCATATGTGTGTTTAGTGTTAGTAAAAAATCGTGTTTTATAAATTTAAAACTTGACTAAAGTGTTAAAAATGGCTAAAAATATACATAAAAACCTATCACGCACTACGCACATCACTTACGAAAGGTTTTTTCAAAAAACAAAAATTGAGTTAAGTGTCATTTACGTCCCTGTGGTTTGTTCACTTTTGCAAATTCAGGTCAAATTTCATAATTGTACCATTTTTCTCCCCAACATTTTCGAAACGTGTCGTTTAAGTCCAAAAAACTAAGGACGTTAAAATAACTCAGTTAGCTTAGGGGTAAAATGTTTATTTTACATAGACTTTTTATTTTTCACCTTTTAAACTTATTATTATAATTATTATTATTATTATTATTATTATTATTATTATTACACACTTAATGTGCATATTTATAAGCAAGATGTACAAGTTCTTTTTACAAAACCAAAAATTGTTTTATATGAAAATTATAATTAAAGCATATTAAATGGCGACCACTCTAAATCTCCATCCAATTTAATTACCGAAAAAAAGATAGGTAAAATTAAGTCTAAACCGATAACCCATAACCACCACCACTGCAACCACTAAAACTACACAACTTCAAATTTTTTATTTTTTACGTGATTGTTTTATCACTTTTTAATCTAATGGTGTGAAAAAAATAGAGGCAAAACTCACATGGGAAGGACAAGTTCTCTAGTGGCTTTCCCATGATCTTAATCATATATATATAGACAAAAGATCAAATACAAATAAATTTAACGTACAAAACGTACGAACCGAATGTTTTGCTGAAAAAACACGGTGGCATTTTCGTAATTATCAGTAATTATCAAAGTTACTCTACAAATGATCCTGTAGAGTAATTTTGATGTTTTGTAGAGTAATTTTATAAAATGTTCTTGTAGAGTAATTTTAATCTTGTATGGTAATTATCAAAATTACTCTACAATTGTATCAAAATTAATATGCATCAAAATTACTTTACAAGTGAATCAAAATTACTCTGCAAGTTTATCAAACAACATACAATTCAAAATTACTCTACTAATGATCCTGTAGAGTAATTTTGTAAAATGACCATGTAGAGTAATTTTGATCTTTTAGAATAATTTTGTAATTTTTTTAGCATTTAGTTATGGGTTTTAGGTTTATGGTTTAGTTTTTAGCATTTAGTTTGTGTGTATGTGAGGGGGGGTTAGGTTTTTTGTGGGTTTTTTTGGTGATGTATAGTTTTTTGATCAAAATTACTCTATAAGAACATTCTACAAAATTACTCTAAAAGATTAAAATTACTCTACAAAAACATTTTACAAAATTACTCTACAAGATCAAAATTATTCTACAGTATCATTTGTAGAGTAATTTTGATAATTACCCTAGAAGCAGATAATTACAAAAATGTCACCACGTGTTTTTGACTTTTTCATGCTATTCGTACGTTTAGTACGTTAAAGTTATTTGTACGGGAACTTTACTCTTTATATAGAGTAAACTGCAATTTTGGTCCCTGTGGTTTGGTCACTTTTGCCACTTTAGTCCAAAACTCAAACTTTTTGCATCTGGGTCCCTGTGGTTTCAGTTTTATTGCCATTTTGGTCCAAAAATGAAATCAGGTCATATTTGTCTTATAAAATCCTGCTATTTTGTCATTTTCCGCAGGTGCAAAATGATCATTTCTTTTTTATAAATAAATACCATATTTTATAAGACAAAAATGACCTGATTTGCCCTTGAGGAAAATGACAAAATTGCAGGATTTTATAAGACAAATATGACCTGGTTTCATTTTTGGACCAAATTGGCAATAAAACTGAAACCACAGGGATCCAGATGCAAAAAGTTTGCGTTTTGGACTAAAGTGGCAAAAGTGACAAAACCACAGGGACCAAAATGGCAGTTTACTCCTTTATATATATATATATATATATATATATATATATATATATATATATATATATATATAGGGAGAAGATCATGCGAGAACCACCTCTTATTGCGAGAACCGCGAGAACCAATGTGAACACAACCAAAAATAGCTAAAAATCACACAAAAAAAATTTAATATTTTTTATATAAAAATCGCTAATTTTCGAAGCAAAAAAAAAGTTAAAAAAAAAAAAAAAATTGTCACTAAAAGTAGCGATTTGGGGGTTTAGTTTTTAGCATTTTAGCTTGAGGGGGGGGTTAGGTTTTTGGGGGGTGGGGGAGGGGGGTTTAGGTTTTTTTTTTTTTGGAGGGGGGGTTAGGTTTTTTTAGCTATTTTAGGTTGTGTTCACATTGGTTCTCGCAATAAATGGAGTTCTCGCATGAGCCCCTCCCTATATATATATATATAATATTGAGGCATTTTTATTTTATTTTACAGGATTATGATAATAGAATATTATAATTATAATAAAAAAAATACAAATGCCACATACCAACATTACGTCGCGAGATTTTATGAAGAAAAATGTCAAATTCAAGGGATTATAGACTAGACAATTTGTTTCCTCGTGGGTAGTTATCAAGTATTCAAGTCTCTAGTTGACATAAGCATGTGAGCCAAAGTCACCATCCATGTGTTACAACCGGCCCAGATGCCCTCGTCACATGATTCATGGTTGTATATAAAAATAATAAGCTACAGCTGTTAATATTAAGCTACAGCTGTTATGTAAAAATTGGAAAAAAAATCATAAAAATGACAGTTTAATTAAGATGGTAAACATGATTATAATCAATGAATTGAATTAATAAAGGTATCAATGTTACATATGAAATTAATAAAAAGTAACTAAATGAAATAAGGTTACAATATGTCTTTTTATCTTGAATCAAATTAAATAAATAAATAAAACTATTTTTAAGCATAATATTTTTTTCCCCAATCTCTCTGTTTTCTATTAAATCTCTCTCTCCACTTCATCTAAATTTATAAAAAAAAAATGTCACAAAAAACAAAAAACAAATGGTCCCAGCGTGTGTAGGAAGAAGTGTGTAAATTATGTTGATCAGTTCTGTATAAACATAATAAAAAACATGAATAATATACTTGTTACAGCAGACAGGCCAGCAGAGAATACAGTCAGAGATGCAGCCATTGAGTTCGACATTCTTGTCAGGATGATCTGGTTTCTCCTTAGGGTGTAAAGTGATGATGGTGATGCACCGAAACAAGGGAGATTTCGGCTTAGGGAGAGAGAGGGCCGATAATGATGTTATGTTATTAGGTTGTGTGTCTAACATTTAAGCTCACTAATAATCACCTTATATATACACCCAAGAGGAAAAATGATTAGTTAAAAAGGGTAATATGGTCCATCAACAATTACCAACTAATTATTAATAGGTTATTAATATATTTTGATCTATATAATATAAGGGTGGAGATACAATAGGAAGTTTATTTGGCTAAGAAGGCTAGGAAGTGATTTTGACCATCCATTTAGTTAATCAAGGGCTAAGATTAAATTATGGAAATTGAAGGGAAAAAAAGAGGCGCGTGAGTTTGTTTAGGGGCATTCTAGTCAATCCAAGGCAATAGTTTCTCTCTCCTCCAATTCCCCCCCATTTTTTAAACTTTAATAACTCTTTCATACGACATTATTTTTTTATAAAAATTGCACCAAAAAAACGAGCGTTTTTTTATCTTTAAAACGAGTATACTATTGCTATATTTTCAAAAAAAAAAAAAAATTGAAAACCCAGTTACGTAAAACGCAATGGAAAAAACCCAGTTGCGTAAAACGCAATGAAAAAAAAAATACCTAAAAATGACATTTTTCTAAAACGCAATGCACCAAAAACACAAAGAAATATCTTATTTGTAAAATGCAATGGCCAGAAAACACAAAGAAATGTGTTATTTCTAAAACGCAATAGCATAAAAACTCAACAAAAAGTGTAGTTTGTAAAACGCAATGGACTGAAAACACATAAAAATGTGTTTTACCTAAAACGCAATGCACAAAAAACACAAACACATGTCTTATTTCTAAAATGCAATGGTCAGAAAACACTTAAAATGTCTGTTTTTTAAAACGCAATAGACTGAAAACACATAAAAATGTGTTTTACCTAAAACGCAATGCACAAAAAACATAAAGAAATGTCTTATTTATAAAACGCAATGGCCAGAAAACACTTAAAAATGTCCCATTTCTAAAACGCAGTGGCCTAAAAAACAAAAGAAAGTGTTCTATGTAAAACGCAATGGACTGAAAACACCTAAAAATGTGTTTTACCTAAAACACAATGACTAAAAACACTTCAAAAATGTGTTTTTCTAAAACGCAATGACCAGAAAACACATAAAAATGTATTAGTTTTAAAACGCAATGGCATAAAAACACCAAAGAAAGTGTTATCTCTAAAACGCATTGAACCAGGACAATAGTTGTCTGTGAATTGTCTGAACCAGGAATGCAGTTCTAAAACGCAACGGCATAAAACTGTCTACGAATGCAGCCAGGGGCTGCCGCCCCCCGGACCCCCGCCAAGATCGTAAAACGCAATGACTAAATCAAAAACCCAGATCGTGAAAATACAATTAAAGAATTTCTTACATAGATCGAAGCCGATTTCTTCATCGATTGACGAAATTTGAATGATAGAAACACTTATCAGCGATTGAATCGAACGGATCGAGTGATTATCTTCAAAATCACGGGAAAAACGAGATTTTGAATGAAATTAAACTGGGTTTTCTTAAAAAAAAAAAGCTGAAGAACACGTTGATCGGGTGTTTGAATCATTGATTGATGATGAAAATCGCACTATAATGTAGTGATTATTGAGAGAGTAAGTGAAGAAAAGGTTGGAGATGGTGGGTTTTGAAAATGGTGGGTTTTGAAGTAACTGGGGAGAAGAAGGAAGAAGAAAGGATGGGATTGACTAAAATATCCTTTCTCTTTATTTTAAAATTTGTCACATGTCATAATCCTATTGCTTCCTATCTTCCTAGCCAAAATAAACTTCCTATTTGATATTTTCCCTATAATATAAATGATTATAATGGCTACAAGATTAAATACGACCATACGATATTTAATCTTACGTTCTCTCACTTAGCCGAGTAATCATTTATCATGAGTATTAGATGAGCCTGACCAGGAGTTAACACTCATTTTAGCTTTAAACCAAGAACCGTAGCAGAGAAATACAACCGTTTAATCATTATGCGACTCAGGACCCCCATTATCATACTACAGCCTCAATTTAAAACCTAACAGTTATGATCAAAATACGCATAAGCCCTTTAGCGTTTGATTTGTATGTATATTTGTCTATATGTCATTACACCGGCAGAACATATGTTAGAGACATACAAAATCAAACTGAGAAAATTTCATTAATTAAAACATAAGCTAGTACAATATGCCATTAAATAAGGTCTTTAGTAAGTCCCATATTCGAAACATGTTCTTCGAAAACTTTAGGTGGGAGACCTTTAGTCATCGGATCCGCAAGCATATCTTTAGTACTAATATACTCAATACAAAGATTATTTTCCTCAACTTGTTCACGTACGAACATATATTTTGTATCGAGATATGAACCAGCTCTAGTCGAACTGTTACTGTTCGAAAAACTAATGGCAACTGAGTTATCACAGTAAAGCTTCAATGGTCTAGAAATGGAATTAACGATTTTGAGTCTAGTGATCAGATTTCTAAGCAACACTCCATGACAGGTTGCATTATAAACAGCAATGTATTCTGCCATCATTGTGTAAATTTACGGTACCCGTAAACACAAAACTTGTGGTGTAAAAAACTACACACACGACATTTTTTTTTGAATTTTTTTTTACATATGTGTTTGTAATACACACATCTACGTTTATGAAAAAAATTTTTGGTCCAACTTGCCCCGTACGGTGTAGTTCTCATGGTTTTTACAACTAGAGGTGGTTCTCATTTTAGCGGCCCCCTATATATATATATATATATATATATATGTATGTATATATGTATGTATATATATATGTATGTATGTATGTATGTATATATATATGTATGTATGTATGTATATATATATATATATATGTATGTATGTATGTATGTATATATATATATATATATATATGTATATATATATATGTATAAATGTGTGTAGATTGAAAAAAAATCCACTAGAATAGATAATCTAATATCTATCGATGCATAACTAGTAGTGTGTTTAAATTCTCGTTGTAGATTGTAATATATATATATATATGAAAAGAATAAAAGTCGCAATGCTCGACGTTTTTGATCAATTTGTTTGCATGATTATTTACATTAAATCTTGTTCTATGATATTAATTCCAGATAAATGTTTACAATTCAGATGGACAACGAAGTAAATCAGCAAAACCAGAATAATGATAATATCGGAAACCAAATAGATAACAGTGCTATCCAACATATAGTAGCACAAGGAATCATAGACTATTAAGGAAGCAGAAAATAATAAAACTAACAGTGGAAGTAAACGACCACCTACTGAACCCAGTCACAGTGTGAATAATGGACCGCTACTTCAAGTACCTATTCCAAAAAGAAGAAGAACCATGTCATATGGTTGTTGTTACAAGGAATTCTGGTCTTGCAAACCAATAGAATTCTCTGGCAATGAAGGAGCCATTGCAGCTCTACGTTGGATAGAAAAGACCGAAGCAGTCTTAAAAATAAGCAAATGTGCAGAGGAAGATAAGATTATGTTTGCTTCTAATCTTTTTTAAGAATGCAGCCTTAGAATGGTGGAATACTATTCTCCAGTCTAAGGGAAGTGACAGAGTTTATAATATGGAGTGGGCTGACTTTAAGAACATAGTTGAAAGAAAATTTTGTCCTCCCAATGAAAAGGAACAAATCGCTAATAAATTCTTAAATCTTAGAATGACTGGAATAGACTGCAAGGGTTACACTACCATATTCTTCGAATATGCTAGAATAGTGCCAACCCTAGCCTCACCAGAACCAGTATTAATCTCCCGTTACATCTGGGGATTAATTAGTGAAATTAGACATGTAGTCAAGGCAGCTAGACCACAAACTATAGAAGAAGCTGTAGAACTAGCCAATAATTTGACTGATGAATTGGTACGTACGCAAGAGGAGAACCAGAGAAAGAACCTAGCCCAAAAGCTTACCCAGGAATTTCGCTACGGTAATTCCAACCGTGTGAAAGGTACAGGTTCTACTTCTGCACCTTACTGTAAGTACTACAAGAAGAAGCATTCAGGAAGATGTTCCATATACTGCAACTTCTGCAAAATATCGGGACACAAGGAAGAAGACTGCAGGAAGAAACCCAGCAATAAGCTAATCTTCAACTGTGGAGAGACGGGGTATATCAAACCGAACTGTCCAAAACTAGCTCCAGTCACAAACAGCAAAACTACCAAGAACGCCAGAGCATTTGTTTTGACAGCTGAAGAAGCCAAGATGATCCCGGATGTGATTGCCGGTACATTTTTAGTTAATGATATTTTTGCTAAAGTATTATTTGACTCTGGTGCAAACCAAAGTTTTATTAATACTTCGTTCTGTAAACTTCTCAATCAACCATTAACTAAACTTCAACAAGAATGTCTGGTAGAAACGGCAAATGGAGAATCCATTAAGATCACTGAAATCTTGTAGGGAGCAAGAATAGAAATTTTAAACCATAATTTTATTGCTAACCTTTATCCAATGAATCTGGCTGGGTTTGATATCGTATTAGGAATGGATTGGTTAGTAGCCAATCATGCCAGTATTCGATGTGATCAAAAGTCAGTACTAGTAAGTTCACCAAAGGGTGAAAAGATCACAATTATATAAGAAAATACACACACACACACACACACATATATATATATATACTAGCTTACAACCCCATGTATTACACGGGTTGAGTGACGAAAAATGTAAATTATAAACTTGTATATAATCCTTATTAATGAAATGACTTATTTAGATAAGTTAGTAAAAATCAAGAACAGTTATATTTTCGTTACTTGTACATGTGATTTGATACTTTATTAGTAATTATAGTTTATATCCAAATAATATATTTTATCTTAACAAATATATATGGTTATGGTAAAATGAAAACTTCTACAACTTATGAGAACTTAGAGAACTCAACCTTACAAAATGTTTTTTGATTTTTTTTATAGAGGGTGTGAATGAGCTGTTAGAGACTCAAAGTGTTAAACTTTTTGATTTTGTATTCAAGTGGTTAAAACCACTAAAACATATGGACTCAAAAAGTAATTTACTATTAATTAAATTTGAAATTATACTTTTGATCTCTAACTATATTAAATAATATTATACTTATTATATTATTTGACACATTTATATTTGTTATAGATAATTATTATTTAAATTTGAATTTAGACGTTTATCTCTAACCATATTAATTAATATTATATTATATTTTGTGTATAAAATTAATATGTAATACTAATATTAAAAGGGATGAGGCACCAGAGAGCGACACGTGTACAAAAAGATTTTCGTTTATTAGTATAGGAAGATATATATACTAGTCGTTTACCCGGGCGATGCGGCGGGAAACATATTAATTAGGTTGGTGAGTTTAGGGCTATGTACGGGGCGGTTCGGTTTTGAGCCATAACCAAAACCAAATTCGCGATGCAACGGAAAACACAATACTTGTTAGTAATTCTAAGGGTGTGCATGAGAAGGTTCAGTTCAGTTGGGTCATAACTAAAATCTAAATTTTCGATTAAGATACTTCAAAACCTATCATGGGGATTTAAAGAGTTTTAAAAGGATGTAAACAAAACCGGTCTCGTATGATTATGAATAAAAAATAAGTTCATAATTTATTACTGTAATGAAATTGAGTTATTTTTAGATGCATTAATAAATAAAGGTCTTCATTAGTTATTGAATTGGTAAGATACTAATAGGATATCACCAATCGTTACAGTAACTAAAAACTAATACCAAACCTTATGATGAAAACATTTTGTTCGAACCATACATACGGGCTTGAATTTCTACAAAGCCAATGGACATCAAATAAGATTACAAAACATAATCAATTGTATATTATGAACTCAACACGAAATGAAAAAAAAGGCTTTTAAAGGCAGTTAACACCCTTTCATGGCCATAAAGCCTTCTTTCTCTTTGCTTTGATGATGTAGTGAATAGCCGGGGCAAAAAAAAAGCTTTCTACTCCCTTTCTTTAGTGTCATTGTTAACACTTTCTTGTCGTGCGCCATATACTATTGATCTTCCTTTTCTGGTAATGATTTTACACATTTGGGCAAGCTCTTGGCAAAACGTACAAGCAGTGTTATCTTACACATTCCTAGCGAAATTTATGGATGTCTGGCTGACAGCTCTCCCCCCATTAACCAATTTTTGTACCAAGTTTTCATGATAATAAGCTTTTATATACATCTATATCATGTAACAAACCAACAAAATGTGACAAGCTAAAATAACCTAAAGACAAGTTTCAATAGCAGACATCTTCAGTAGCAAGGACATACTGTTATAAACTACGATAACAGGCAAATGCATGATCCAAAGATTAACCTATCACTATACTACAGCCCAATACATGAGCCTTTAGGCAATAGTTAATGAAGTAATGGCACAACTTAACAGATTTCAATAAATTCACACAAATGACCAATTGTATGTGCCAATGCTACCTAAAATACCAAAAAAAATAAAGATCTCAAACATACACAAAATGATTATAAAGACCCTTATCTAGATTAACATTATTCAAAAAAGTGATTTTTGCACACAGATATGATAAATGCTTGCATTATATTTACACACCAGGACAAAATGATTATAAAGACCCTTATCTAGATATGTTTTTGTTTTTTATTAATAAGGGCATTATGGTCAATTCACGTGTACTTAACAGAACAAATGGATGGGATTAACGGAGATGGACTGAAATGGTTACGAAAGTGAAACCACAGGGACTAAAATCACAATTTTTAAACTAATGGACCGAAATAGTGAGTTTTTGACAAACCACAGGGATGAAAACAGTAATTAACTCTATAGTTTTTTTCTAGTGTATCGTTGTTTATAAAATAGATGCCCGTTATCTACCCCTATTCGCTATGTAGCATATAGGTATCTTATCGCTATTTGTTGTTGTTTGCCATTAACAACGATGACCCCGACCGAAGGTCTGCACCCGATTACTGATCTTACCTGTTTGGCCAGCCATCTGTACCCGAAACTGGCCAAACAAAACCACGCACATGCCTAACAATTGTCTATGCTCTCCTTTCAAGTGTTGTAAATAGATAATAACACTAAATTTTTTAAGCATAATGATGAGATAATCATACCGTTTTAAAAAACAAACCTTTGACAAAAGTAGGATTCCTTGTCATATTCCCTATTCAGTTCCGCTACTAAAGAATGACAACCTACATGTACGAAAATCAAATCAAAACCACAATTTACAAAATTCACTTAATGTCAAAAAACACCATAAAAGTGAACAAAAAGAATTACTGAAAAAGAATGTGATTCACTTAAAATCATTTTCACAACAAGAAATTACATCAATCATGATTCTTGCCCCCAAAAAAAATGTTACTGGACAGATGGTGCAAACTTGCACAAGTTGGCATGCAAACAGATTACTGACTACTGACTGAGGTCAAAACACAAGTAAAAGAGATGAAAAATGACCCACAATATTTATGCTGACTAAATAAAGTGGTGGGTGACAAAAGAAAAAAAAACAACGCTATTAAACTTAGAACCAGTCCACTTGTGCAGAATAACTTTTGGGCCTGAAGCAACTAATAGATAACCTTTAATCGAAGCATAACACCTTCCATTTTATTTGAGTACACCTCTGTAACCTAATAGAGGAATAGAGCACAAAAACAAAAACAATAAATGAGTTATAAAGCCAAATAGACAAATAGACAACTGACGGCAAATCAAAGAATGTATAGTAGTTTAGACAACGGAGTACGCCCGATAATTTTGACCTATATACTAAACAAAGGTCATTTCAGGTTAAGGTTTATCTTAAAAAGGTCCAATGGGTACATTATAAAGAAAGATAACAAAGATACATGTCAAACAAATTGAATAGGTAAGAAGTCAAAAGTCGCCAACAGTGTACTTTTGATAAATATGAACTGAAAATCAATTTCTGAGAATATTAAGCTACTAAAGCGAGAGCACTATTTCACACATTCACACAATAAATATATCTAAAAACTGAAAATCTCAGCCCAAGCCCTAGTGCCACACTTACTACTATTAAATCCTAAAATAAGATAACAATAATCAACTTACATTTGCCTGTGAATTTTCAGTGCTATTTTCCATTGAGAACATAAGAGCAAGTCCTCTTGCAACTACATCCTCCCCTTGCACATAGGCAATCCCAATTGCCAAAAGAG
This sequence comes from Helianthus tuberosus, assembly GCA_030545235.1. Lineage (NCBI taxonomy): Eukaryota > Viridiplantae > Streptophyta > Magnoliopsida > Asterales > Asteraceae > Helianthus > Helianthus tuberosus. The sequence goes on from CM060426.1 coordinate 94,865,559, forward strand.
TTTCATTCTCTCTTCTTGTTGTATTCTAGCTCAAGACCAACATTCCAAATAGATTAAAATCAGCAAGAGGAATAATAATATATAAAAATAATGATTCCGTAATGAAAGCAAGCCATCACCAATCACTGGCTAGAACTTACAGATAATGTAACCATCCTCACTAAATTGAACAAAACAGACCAAATTATAAGGCATTGCTGCTTAATAAAATGAGTCAACATACATTCTCATCTATGATTTTAACAGTGAAAGCTTCCGTCTTAACAACAACAGGGGCGGATTTAGAGGGGTTTACCGGGTTCCCAGGAACCCAGTCGATTTGGAAAAAAACGTTTTTTTGTAGTATAAACCTTGTATGATTTGGAAAAGAACGCTTTTTTGTAGTGTAAACCTTGTATGATTTGGAAAAAGGAACCCAGTGAAAAAACTGGCTGGATCCGCCACTGAACAACAAAGATTCACCTTAGCATGGTCTTTAAAATTATGAATGGGCATCTACTGCTTCAGGCTCCAGATCTAAACAATTTATTGTTCCAAAACTCATGGATACTGAAACCCTAGACCTCAAAAATCATAATTATTGTTCCAAAACTCATGGATACTCATATTCAAAAACACAAACCTGATGGTTGTTGAATCGGAAGAACGAACTTATTCGACGTCATATCCTAGATTTAATCTTCAAATTGGTGGTGTTCTGAGAAAGAGAGAAAAGATGGAGCCGTTCAATATACATGAGAAAGAGAGAAGATGGAGCCAAATCCTCAAATCGATGTTGAACCCCTGTTTCAAAATTTAAATGTCACAAAAGCTGTACAAAAGTAGGGATTGTAGGAAAACTGTGGGGATCATGATCCGTGTGGAGTTAATGGACGGTAGGATAGGATCATGATAGTGATGGACGGTAGGATCATGATTTGTGTGTTTTTGTTCGAGTTAATAAGGGTATAAGTGGAAAGTGATATTTTATAGTGTTTAAAAGACTTGTACATCATGCTTTAGGAGTGTTTTAAGGAAATTCTTATGACCTTAAGAAGTCCTTTGGATATGCTTTTTAATATAGTGTGTATATATATATATATATATATATATATAGTATATTAAACGTCGGTTTTCTAATACGGCAGTTCCATATCGTAGTATTTCCAGACGATATTCTCTCCGATACGGCGGATCCTGTTTCCTTCCTGAATCAAATGTTCACCATAGTGGCGAAGTTCTGCTACATTCTCGTGGCTCATTGGTGGCATTTGCGCTGGTACAGGTTCAGGGTAAACTGGTTCTGTTTCTCCGTATGGCATATATGGATAGCGATCATTCATTAAATCCTGAAAAGACCAATCATTGGTCCACCATTGTTCTAAGGGATTTGGTGCTGGCAACCTGGGTAATTCGTTTAGGTTAAAGGCGTTTCAGAAGAGATTTACTCCGTTTCAGAGGCGGAAACTAAGAAACGGATGACGAAACAGCTTGCGTATCACTTTAATACTGATTGTATTGATTTACTGTTGTTTACAAACACTCTTCACACCGGCAGCACTTCGGTATGATTTTTTAGAACTGTTACAAATAACAAGACATAACCTCTATATATAACACATTTGATTTCGCTTGAAGATTTCAAGCGAAACCTTTGAAGCGAAATTCACATGCTTGTCTTGTCTTGAAGCGGAATATCACATTTTGATCAATTTGCTTTGTCTTTTAGTGAGATGATGACATTCTGATCCCATGTAAACATGCTATTTCACGTGAAGTTGCAACATGATGTATGAGATGATGTCATTTGTGTGATGTCATCATCAAAGATGATGACATCATGCCTTGATCAGATTCGCACCGCAACCGAAACTCGACATAAGACGAAGACGACAGATGACTGCACCAACAGCTGGGATTGGTAATTAATTCCTTGGTTTTGTTCTGGGTTCATGGGTTGCTCGGGGTATAATGGTAGTAGTTATGGTTCTGGAGCAGCTACAAGGTTAAGATCAGCTTCATTTTCTACGGTTCTAAACATATCCAGATTTGCTAGTCTTCTATCTAGTTCCTCCCATAACGGCCTAGTCACTGGAATCTGGGCAGTTCCCTCAGCTATGGTTATTGTGGCTTGTTTTTGTTTTTGAATTTTTCTGATTCTTTTTCTCCTCTCCCTTTTCTCGTTACTAAACCATCCCCTCTTCTTAGGTGGGAATGTCTCCTCGGATTTGGCTCTAAAAACAAAGGTATCTTCAGAATCTGCTACGTATCCAGATGCTGGATTAGATGGTCCTTCATCCATCGGAGAGTGGGACAGGCGACGATAAGCGTCGGAAGTATTCTGATCACTCATACTGCGAACTCAAAAATCGTCAAAATACATAAAATCATAATATACATATTTACACAGAATAACACATAAGTTATGGATATTTCCTAACACAATTGTTTAAAACTTAGGTATTTAAAAGAACACCTAAATGGCTTAAACCAGTGGCTCTAATACAACCTTCTTTCGCAACTCCCGACCCTACCCTGGGAGCGGGAGCCACGAACACGAGCCGGTGGTATCGGTGTTTATTAAATTGGTAGCGGAATTAAAACATCAGGATCATAGTTAGGAAATAAATTCAGAGTTTCAAAACACCAGACTTTTTATATTAAATAAATGTGATAAAAACCCATATTTCATTTATAATATCTTTATAGGGATAAATCCCAGTTTGCTGAAAATATAACGTCTTCTTTTATTCAGGTAATTTATAGCCACTTTATTTAAGCCTTCAGTGCTCCATAGCTGGCTTCTAGTAGCTTCACATCAAATTACCTGAAACGCGTTTTGAAAATATTTTATCAGTAAGAAATACTGGCGAGTACATTCCATTTTGTAAAAAAAAACATATTGTTATCATATTACAGTATTAAGGGTAATTACAATGTTTTTATCTAACAAAAACTCCAAGCACTTGTCACTCGACGGATCTGTGACTATGGTCATATCACATATTGGCTAACCCATTATCCAATTGTGAAGATTATCAAGTACTGTATACAAACCCCATAATACTGGCAGTAATTTGTAGAATACAAAAACTTAATCTCTGTATGTATAACATTTAAAGTTTTGTAAAACGGTTTAAAAATAGAGAATGACTCACAAACTGTGAGAAAAAAGAGAATGACTCACATTGTAAACTTATGTTTTTCTACAAGCTTCCTGGTGATATTTTCTGATTATTTTCTTGAGTCCTATTAAAAATATACAATGCACACGCGTTAGTATAATAACCCAAATTCAACTTATCAATACGTCACGAGACAGAACCCCAACTTAGTTTACAAAGAATAGCCCTAAACAGGCAGCGCTTTGGCATCAGTTGATGGGTTCCAGATCAATCGGACAGGGTATCGAATTAGTGATCGGGGGTTAAAATACTTACAACGGGGCAGAGCATCGTAATTTAGGGGGTATTTTAGCTATTATTTTCGTATTATAGAAGTTGAAAGAGAAAGAAAATGTTGAACGAATTGAAATGGCCAACTGAAGCTCAATTTATAGGTTTTTCGGGGGTTTCTTGTGCCCCACGACCGGCCCAAGGGACTCCTGTCGCGCCCCGCGAGGGCACCCTAGCTACGGCTAGGGTTACCTGATCATCGAGTAGGTCCAACACCTAGTGGACACGTGTCAACAAACGTCTCCGGCAAGATATGGGTCGTCGCGGCCCGCGACCCACACGGGCGAAGCCCTTCGCGGCCCAAGACCGAGTTAAAATTAGTTTTTTTTGTTTTTTTAATAAAAATAAGGTTATACGGGTTCGGTTTCGTACATACGGAGTATTTTAGGGCGTTTTTGAGGGTTGTTATATAAGGACACGATCTATGTAAGTCTTTTGAGACAATCCTAAGATCCCTTTGTGTCTATCTTGTTGAATTTCGATGCTAATGACGTAAGAAGTATCTCCGAGATACGTCATGTCGAAGTTATGCGAGAGTAACCGCTTCGAATCATGCAACATGTCTAAACTATTACTTGCCAATAGAATATCATCTACGTAAAGGACAAGTATAGTAAAGTTGCTCCCACTCATCTTGAGGTAGGTGCATTGATCCGCGTGATTCTTTATAAAACCTTGTTTCTTCATGACTTCATCAAACTTGAGATACCATTGACGTGATGCTTATTTTAACCCATAAATGGATTTCTTTAACTTACAGACTAGATTCTCCCGACCTTCAGGCTTAAAGCCTTCGGGTTGTTTCATGTAAACATCTTCATCTAAGTCTCCGTTAAGGAAAGCTGTTTTAACATCCATCTGATGCAGCTCTAAATCAAAATGAGCTACTAGGGCTATAACGATCCTTAATGAATCTTTACGAGAGACAGGGGAAAACGTCTCTTGATAATCAATTCCCTCTTTCTGAGTATAGCCCTTTGCTACAAATCTCGCTTTGTAGCGTTAAACGTTCCCCTTCGGATCCAGTTTTGTTTTGGACACTCATTTACATCCTACGGGTTTGACACCGTTGGGTAATTCTACCAAATCCCAAATGTTATTTTTCTTCATGGATTCAAGCTCATCAATCATTGTTTTATTCCATTCAGAAGACTGATTACTACTAATGGCTTCATTATAAGAGATAGGATCATTTAGCTTTCCGGCATCCATATCAGTCAGGTAGGTAACATAATCATCTCAATTAGTAGGCCTTCGTTGCCTGGATGACCTCCTAAGTTGATTATCGGGTTCAGCGTTGTCTTGGTTTTGAGTGTTTGATGTGCCTTCGTTATGAGGTATAATGGGCTCTGATTGTGGAGGTAAATTTTGAAATGTTGCATTAGCTTCAGGTGCAGTGGTTGCATTGGGTATAAGAGGAGTAAACAGAGTAATGGTAAGCGACGAGTCTCTCCCCCCCGCATCTTGTACCTCTTGCAATTCTTCGTAAGGGTTGGTACTGCTCCCACTGACCTTGAAATCCTTCAGGAATGCAGCACGCTTGGTTTCAACAATATGGGTGACGTGGGAAGGACAATAGAAACGATAACCCTTTGAGTGATCAGGATACCCGATAAAGAAGCAGGTAAGTGTTTTAGGGTTAAGTTTCCTTAGGAAAGGATTGTAAAGTTTTGCTTCAGCAATGCAGCCCCATACTTTCATATATTTGAATCTCGGTTTCCTTCCTGTCCAAAGTTCATAAGGAGTTTTAGGGACATACTTAGAAGGAACTCTATTGAGTATATGAACAGCTGCTTTTAACACTTCAGTCCAAAGGAATAATGGTAAATTTGTGTTGGCTAACATACTACGCACCATGTTCATAAGGGTACGGTTTCTTCGTTCAGCTACACCGTTCTGCTGAGGTGTACCAGGCATGGTGTGTTGGTTCACAATCCCCTGGCCCTTACAAAACTCATAAAATGGAACAGGAGCTTAACCCATATCAGTATGTCTTCCATAATATTCACCGCCTCTATCTGATCTCACAACTTTAATTTGACGATCTAGTTGTTTTTCAACTTCAGCTTTATAATCTTTAAAAGTTGTAAGAGATTCAGATTTTTCCTTAATGAGATACAAGTACATGTAACGAGAGTAATCATCAATGAAAGTGATAAATGAAGTATGTCCAGTTATGCCAGCAATTTGGTAAGGACCACTAATGTCAGTATGAATGAGTTCTAATAAATTAGAGCTCCTAGTGGCACCTTTCTTATTCGTTAATGTCATTTTACCTTTAATACATTTTGTTAGTTCAAGCGTCTGTAGCTTCCATCAGCATTTAGTCGTATTTTGTATGTTTATGTCTTGTGTGAACAATTATGATTATGTATGTATGTACGTAGAAAGTCAACTCAGGGAATGGCTTTGTCGTGTAAAAGTGTTGACCTAAGATGAACAAGTGTTATCCAATCGGATGGGCCATCCGATCGGACAGCAGTGCCATCCGATCGGTCAGCATCTTCCTAAGTCCCTAGGTTGCCTATAAATACCCAAGAAGGGTATGTCATTTAGAACTTTTACAACTTTTAGAACTCTTGGAGTCTCTGTCTAGTCTGACCTTCTACTGGCTTTTGTACTTTCATATCATCTGAATAGAAAGATCAGACAGTGTTTAAACATTAAATACTTTGTCTTACTTCTGTGACTTGATCCAAAGGATTCCGCACTTTGATCAAGGTCGATTCATCTGCGTTTGTGTCAATCAGATCCTGTACAAGAGGACCTAACAAGTGGTATCAGATCATCCAGGAGACTGAATCGAGATCCACGACATTGAATTCACCGGAATTCAAGCTTTTCTTGCCGATCAGAGTCAAATTTCACTGGAAATTTGACGAATTCTCTCACTTTCTACTCACTTCTTACATTGTTCTTCACTTTTATACCTTAAAAATCAGAAAAACATAAAATTGGATGAGAAATTACGGTTAAAATTTGACGAGTTTGTTATCAATCTGTTCGCAATCATTAATAGTACAATCCTTCAAGTTTTCATAAGAAGATTCCTACAAAAACTGAATCAAAATCATCAAAAACTATGTTGAACTGTTCATGTTTGCTGACTTCATGTACTCGTTCGAGCAGCTGTTCGAACGATTTGGTTTAGATTGTTGATGTCTGTCGTGAAGAACATGCAATAACCTATTTAAACTATTATTATAGAATAAGTAGGGTATCGAACCAAGGGAGGATTGTGGAAAGTGTCGAAATGTTAAGTGTTGATTATCTATTGCGTAAAAGTATATCTTGATTGTGGATTTGTGAAATTGCTAAAGTAAACGAATTAAATTGAGGTTTTAATCAATAAGAAGAACAATGGTTCCTCCGGAATTCAGATTTCCAGTTAGATTCGATTATGCGTTTTATCACAACACTCACATAGACATAAGTGTTTGACCTAATCAATTGATTGTGATATTCAACGACTAAGTACTCCGATCAATACATAATGGGAGGTTATCAAATGAATATCAATCACAATTACCAACCCTAATCCCGCCTCAAATATATCCCGATTACTAGAACTCTCGGGAATTGAATGATTAAAGATTAATGATTAAATAAAATGTAACTGTTTACAACCAATAAATCAAATCATAGGTGAAAAGCATCGAATGCTTAGATCACCGAGTTAATAAATGTCAAAAACACATAAAGTCACCTAACATATGAAAATCCTCCGGCCGGAGGAAACCACGAAGGAATTAGCCGCTCATGCTTGTGAATTGATCTTCAATCTTGATGTTGGAAGGCATGATTGATGATGGAATGATGATTAGGTGGTGTGGAATGATGGAAAAACCCAAGAAGAACCCCAAAAAATCGTCCTTTAGGTCGTGTCTTTCTCCTGGAATGAATGAGATATCTTAACCCTATTTTTTCACATGTTTTTAATCAATTTTCGTAAACCAGCACCGTAGGCTATGCTAGAACAGGCTGAAACCGTAGCCTACTACTGACAGATTCTTCACAACACTGTTTTCTTCATAACTTCCTCGTTTTAAGTCCGATTTCCTCTCCGTTTGCGGCCACGTCTTCATAATTCAGCCCTCTATCATACCATATCCCAAGATCTTCAATTCCACTCCACTTATTTTCCTCGAAACACGTCCAATCTTCGTGTTTAACCTACAAAACATCAACTTCTCGTAGTTATTCAATTCCAAACATTTAACTCATAAAAACTCATGAAGTTAATCACTTAAACATGTTAAACACCATTCCAAACCCATTCCATCACATCCCCACACTTGGCCTTTGCTTGCCCTCAAGCAAATCCATTCGAAACACTATAACAAGCCGAACAAATACCCCAACCGCCCCGATCATGTCTTTGCTAAGGTCCAAAGTCATACCCTAATCATGATTTGCACTAGATGTGTTATTTTGGCAAGTAAAAGTGATACATCTTTTTTTTTTTAAACAAACTCGCCTAACTAAACCTAACATGCTTCTGGCGATACACCCCTCACAATTTTTCACTCCTCTCAGTTTAATATCTGAACTAGCATGTAATACACTAGTATAATCACTTAAAAACCGAAGATGAAACTCTGTACTCATAAGCTTGTATGACAATCACACCTCCACTATAACATAGCACATATCAAAAGGACTTTTCGGGTTTTGGGTTAACGGTAAAGGGAAGGGAATATTTTTGGCTTTTTTTTTTTTTTATGTTCATTGGCTAACACAAATGAATATACCAAACCATAACAACTTATTCACAATACTACTAACACTTTGGGTGATTTTCGACCCATTTATTTAACACAAACATAACAATGATTTCTGTTTTCTTTTTCTTTCTTTTTTTTTTCGTTTTTTTTTCTTTCAACAAATATCTAACACACAATTGTCATTCATGGTTGGTAATCGGGTCAAACAAGCTGTAACAAACGAAGGGTGAAAGGCTCAACATGGTTTACAAAGGTAGAATGGATAAACAATCAACATATGAACTAATGAAGGAATCCTAATGCCTTTATCATCTATGTGCATACGCTAAACCATAGTCTCAGCATGTATCAAATCATACAAGTTCTAAAACAGAGCAACATACGGCCTACTCTCAACAAATGAATATATAAATATTTCAAATCCAACTAACAATTCTAGTAGGCTCAAGAGTCTCACAAAAGTGGGGAAACAAGGTTACCGATGTGTGCATGCATTTATTGTGCCAATAGCTTGTTACCCCTAATTAGGCAAGCTTTACACATTTTCTATAAAACACTTGCTAAAAACGGTTCATTCTACATCTCAAAGACTAAACCATGACTAAGGACCTCTACCCAAACAAGTCGGAACAAACTGGCATGTACTGAACAGTCGCTTTTGTGCCCGATTAGATCACTTAAAAGCAAACCATTTAGATTTTTTTTTTCACTTTTCCCCTCATCCCCACACTTGAGATACATTGTCCCCAATGTATAGGTTTTTAGCTCAAAACATGTGGTTTATCAATTCATTCCATCTTATCACATTCGCAAGCGACTAATTCAAACCACCAACTAACCAAACCCATAAAGATGCACAATACCATTCCGACACATAACAATAGTTACACCACCTAGTTTACGAACAACTAAAACACACCAAAAAGAAAGCAAATAAAAATAGTTCAAAGCTCCACCCGACCACCTAAGCCCATGAATAAATACATCACAAAATAAAAAGTCACAAAAGAACACATGGACCTGATCGGGGATCAGAGAGTGCTCAGTGATGGGGTGGCTTAGGGTCTCCAAAGACCCCCTTCATCATATCAAGATAACCTTCGGGAGGCGCATCCGGCTCCGGGTCCAACCATGCTGAATGATGTAATGGCGGCTCTCCAACTGATGCATCACCATTCAATCATCGCCTCTTATCATCCAAATACTTGTCATTGATCTCCTTTTGTCCATTATATGCATGAACTCGATGCCACAACTCATTTCTATCACGGTCCCTTTTTTGTTGCTCACCAAGGCGGGTGAGCTTATCGTACAGTACTTGAGCAAAGTCAGGCCAACTACTCCAATCCTCATGCCTCTCCCGCTCAACGAACTTATTCACATCCTCGACAGCTGGTACCCCTGAACTCGTACCCACATCAAATCCTGTGGCTACATCCTCAGCATCCTCACCATCACTATCTCCCATCACACTATCGTCACTTTCCGACTCATCTTCTTCGCCCGGTAACAACATCCTAGCATCGGTCCTTAACGCCCTCCACTTCCTTCCGGAAGCTTTCAATTTGTGATACCGTTCTGTTCTCACATATTCCACACCATTTTGACTGTTGAACCCATCTAATGTAAATGCGCTATGTCCCTTCACTAGTTTGATAAAGGTAGACGTCTCATTAATAACTCCATGTTTCTTCAGTAGCGCGGTGATCAATCTACAATGTGGAATCAATATCTTGTCTAATTTGTTCCTTGAAGTCCATATATTCATCATCACCAAATATTTATAGGAAATTTTTGGTTTTCCTTTCAGCAGATAATATAGAATTGGAACATCTGGCTTACGAAGATTTGATCTGTCACTTCTTCTCGGCAAAACATTTTGTTGCACAATACTCAATAGCAATCTTGCCGGAAGCTTCAAATTCTCCCTCTTCATTCCCGCAACTTTACCTTCCAAAAATAACTCTTTCACCATCGCCTCCCATTTTGGGTTCTTATCTGGGTTATCATACAAAAGGTTTTCACTTGGATATGTGTATTGCTTTTTCGAATCAAAATTAGCAATTTCACCTAAGGTTTCCGCTGACATAACCACATCAACACCACCAACCGAACCCGTCAACGTCATGTTTCTTGGATGATTTTCCGAACCCAATATCAAATTTCCAACCCATTCTTGTATGGCATCAAGATAAACTTTATTTTTCTCTCCATCATAACACTTCAACGCGGCTTCCCATCCTAACTCTTCGAATTTTTTAACTATGCCAAACGGTCTAAAGTGATCAATATCCACTTCCTTCTCGCACATGAATCCGTCTTTTCGAACACCTATCTTTTCCATCTTATCATCAAAGCACTCTGCTTGCCAATACCCATGTATATTTGTTAAAAGGCCACCTTTCCAATCTGGCTTGGGCGGAGGTTCTTCTCGTCCTTGTTGTGGTGGTACTTGTGCTTAGGGTATTGGCTCATCGGACTCGTCACGTGGTATCAACTTTCCTTGCTTAGTTCCACGCGGTTTCGCCTTTGAAGATTTCGAAGATGAACTAGCAACACCTTTCCCTTTGCTTTTTCCTGCAACTTCCTTTGATTTTGCCATCCTACACACATATAAGCATCAAACCAAGAATCTATGTCAGTGCACATTCTCAAACTTTAAACAAGTGTGTGACACCAACAACTTCCCCACACTTGTTTAACATTATGGCTATTCGGCTTGTTGAAATTCCACTCTCAAAGCACCCATGTAAGTACGAAACAAGATTTTAAAACTTTAAAAAAAAATTACCGAGTTTCATCAAATACCAGCTTACGAGTTTAACAATCGATTTTTGAGCAATATGACATGTTCAGCAAGCCAAATCAACATCATCTAGCAACCCAACCACATTCCATCCAACAATTTAACCATATATTAGCATCAAATTCAAGTATTACTCGAAGGTTCATGACGAAAAATCGCACTCAGACTACCACATCATCAGTCTCAAGCATTAACATTCATATATGAAGCATATCTCAACCATAAAGTGCCATACATCCAACAATCTTGAGCAAAACTGGTCAAAAACGCACCTTTGATGTTTAGAATTGCTAGAGTAAACTTCAATTGCAACCAAGTACACTCCAAAGTGAAAACCCCCAATATATGATACTAGGGTTCGTCACCCTTCTTCTCTGATCTCTCTCAGACGAACACGAATCGGGTAAAATAAATATTAAGGGTTTGTTCTTCTTGAAAAATTAGGCAAGATAGATGCAAGAACCACTCGATTTGGTTAAGATTTGATGGTTTTAGAGATGGGAGTGGTTATGGAGGAGGTAGGGTTCTTGAAAGGGATTAGAGAGGTGGATGAACCGAGAATTAGGCTGAAGTCGGATGTGTTATGTTATTATTATTATTTGTTTTTTTTAACCCGGGTCAACCCGTTTTACCTGAACCGACCCATGTGAACCAGCTGAAAGTGTAGGTTACAGTCCCTCCGTAGGCTACAACACGTGACTTCTGACTAGGTGATTTGAATGAAGTCGTATCCTACACTTGAAGCGTAGCCTACAACAACAACCCTTCTGATGTGAATGAATAAAATATGCCCAGCTATGAACCGTAAAGTACTGAAACCCCGTAGCTTACTAGAAAAACCTTCTGTTCATATTTTTACTCATGGAGCCGTAGGCTACTAAAATACCCACCCGTACGTTTTGTTTTGTTTTTTTTTCTTTCTGATTTGTGTGAGTCTTTCAGCTCCTTTTTGCAGCCACATGTGATGCAATTAATGCATTCACATTCATTCCCATATGATGCATTTTTTTTTCAAACGTATGATCTTTTTTTTTTTTTTAACAAAGTTTTTCACATTTACTAAAATAAGTTCAACAAAGTATTTTTTTCTTTAAATAATACTAATAATAATAATAATAATAATAATAATAATAATAATACATGATTTAAATGATTTGATGGTTCCCTTAGACGTTTTATTGTAAAAGAACGAATTTATTTCATTTTATCGCTTACTCACCCGCTCCACCCCCCGTGAAAAATCTGTGTCGTCCTCGACACTCGATTTAGTGCTAAAACATACCTGGGCGTCTCCAACATTCCCACACTTGCTAGATGTCGTGGGTGTATGTTCCAGAAATCCTTCAAACCATAAAAACCAAACAATATACAAAAATAAAAACGAATGGAATGGAATATGTACCGAATTCCAGGTTGCCTCCCGGTAGCGCTAAGTTTTAGTCTTCAGCCGGACTTCTCATGACCCTCAGTCGGTCGTATACTCCGGTGAACTTGCAAGAAAGCTCACCTCCTCTGGTAACGGGTTCAGATCATCACCGTCTAGATACGGTTTCAACCGATGACCATTCACTACTTGTCTTCGTTGGTCCTTCGGATCCTCAATCTCCACATCTCCATATTGTCCCACTCGTGTAATGACAAACGGACCGGTCCATTTGCTCCTTAGCTTACCTGGAAACAATTTAAGACGGGAGTTAAATAACTAAACTCTTTGACCTACCGCAAACACCAAACGCCTCAGCTTTGCGTCGTGCACCGCCTTCATCTTGTCTTTGTATGCGGCTGCGGTATCATACGCCTCATTGCGTAATTCCTCCAATTCACTCAATTTCAACAACCTGTGGGCACCTGCATCAGAATAGTCAGTGTTCACTTGTTTAACAGCCCACAAAGCACGATGTGCGATTTCTAGGGGTAAATGGCAACCCTTCCCATACACCAAACAATAGGGTGTAGTGCCGATAGGAGTTTTATATGCGGTGCGATATGCCCATAAGGCATCATCCAATTTAGATGACCAATCCTTACGGTCAGTTCGCACCGTCTTTTGCAAAATTTCCTTAATTTGCCTATTCGACACTTCAACCTGTCCACTCGTTTGTGGATGATATGGTGTAGCAATTCGATGGTCCACGCCATACCGTTTCAATAGTTTGCCAAAATTAAAGTTTTTAAAGTGGGATCCTCCATCACTAATTATCACCCGAGGAATCCCGAACCTAGAAAAAATATTTGACTGGACAAACTTGCAAACAACGGTATGGTCGTTTGTCTTAGTGGCAATTGCTTCAATCCACTTTGAAACATAATCAACCGCCACTAAGATGTATAGATTACCATTCGAATTAGGAAACGGCCCCATAAAATCAATTCCCCAAACATCAAAAATATCAACAACCAAAATTGGTTGCATTGGCATTTCATCCCTTTTTGAAATCCCACCCATTTTTTTGACAATTCGGACAATGTTTCACAAACTCAAACGCGTATTTAAACAAGGTTGGCCAGTAAAGACTAGACTCAAGAACTTTATGGCCTGTCTTTTGTCCGCTGAAGTGACCGCCACATGCCGATGAGTGAGCGTGCTGTAATACTTCCAAGAACTCCATCTCGGGAACACATCGTCGGATGATCTGATCAGCCCCAATCCTAAACAATTCTGGCTCGTCCCAGATATAGTTCTTCACTTGTGTTAGGAATTGTTGCTTCCTCCGCTTGTTCCATGCATCTGGCACCGTACCTGAAACAAGATAATTTGCAAAGTTAGCATACCACGGTCCAGATTTAACAGACATTATAAACTCATCTGGGAGCTGTTCATTGATCTCCGGTGTGACCTCCTTTACTCCAGCCGGTAGTCGTGATAGATGGTCAGCAACTACATTTTCACACCCTTTTTGTCTCTGATTTCGAGATCAAACTCTTGCAATAATATGACCCACCGAATCAGTCTCGGTTTGGCATCCTTTTTCTCCATTAGATACCTGACTGCACTATGATCAGAGTAAACGATTACTTTGCTTCCACAAATATAAGATCGGAATTTATCTAAGGCATATACAACGGCAAGAAACTCTTTCTCCGTTGTGGTATAATTCAATTGAGCATCGGAGAGAGTTTTGCTTGCATAGTAGATAACGACCGGTTTCTTATCTACCCGTTGTCCTAGTACAGCCCCAATAGCAAAATCGCTTGCATCACACATGATTTCAAAGGGTTTCGTCCAATCGGGTGATTGCAAGATTGGGGCTTGTACTAATTGTTCCTTTAGCACATTAAACGCATTTAAATATTTGTCATCGAATTTAAATGGGACATCTTTTAACAATAGGTTACATAAAGGTTTTGTTATGACACTAAAGCCCTTAATAAACCTACGGTAAAAGCCGGCGTGTCCTAAAAAGGAACGAACGCCCTTCACATTGGTCAGGGGAGGTAAAGTAGAAATGACTCTCACTTTTGCTCTATCAACTTCTATCCCCTTACTTGACACGACATGTCCTAACACTATACCCTCTTGAACCATAAAATGGCTCTTTTCCCAACTTAGCACTAGATTCGTTTGGACACATCTCTCTAATACCCTAGATAATTCATCTAAACATGTATCAAATGATGACCCAAAGACTGAAAAGTCATCCATAAATATCTCTAGGGCGTCCCCGACCATATCTGAGAATATGCTCATCATACACCTTTGAAAGGTGGCCGGGGCATTGCACAGCCCAAATGGCATTCGCCTAAATGCGAATGTGCCATAGGGGCATGTAAAGGTGGTCTTTTCTTGGTCATCAGGGTGGATAGCAATCTGATTGTACCCTGAATAACCATCAAGAAAGCAGTAAAATTTCTGACCTGATAATTTCTCGATAATCTGGTCAATAAAGGGTAAAGGAAAGTGATCCTTTGATGTGGCAGCGTTCAACTTCCGGTAGTCAATACATACCCACCACCCGGTTACCGGCCGGGTGGCTATCTGCTCATCATTATCGCCCTTGACAATCTGAATGCCCGCTTTCTTCGGCACCGTTTGGGTTGGACTCACCCATGCACTATCTGAAATGGGATATATGATCCCATGGTCCAACCACTTGATTACCTCTTTCTTTACCACTTCTCGCATGTTAGGATTAAGCCTCCTTTGTGTATCCCGTGCAGGCTTCGCATCTGCATCAGTGATAATTTTATGCATACAAACAGAAGGACTTATACCTTTCAAATCAGCGAGAGTCCACCTAATCGCAGCTCGATGGTTCTTCAGCACCTTCAGTAGTGCTTCTTCTTGTTCTTTCTCCAGATTAGCTGCGATAATTACCGGGAGAGTCTGATCCTCTCCTAAGAGCACATACTTTAGATGCGCGGGCAGCTCTTTCAACTCTACCCTTGGTGGGCTGATTAGTGACGGTTTCAACCCCGAAGAGATCTCAGCTGGAAGGCTCTCCACTTGATGGGACCATGGAGGCCTTCGCTCCTGCACCGCTTATGCCTCCAATTTCTGAACTTCCTCTTCCAAATCACATATGTGATTTTCTTCTACCCTGTCACAAAACAAACAACACTCGGGCATCTCGTCCTCGACATGAGGGTCGCATCCATCTATAATATCTGCCATGAAACATTCATCACTTTGAAACATGTCAGAAACATTAGAAAACACATTCAATCGGACCTTTCTATTGCCGAATGTCATGTCGACTGTGCCGGTGCGACAATCGATCTGAGCATGTGCAGTGGCTAAGAAAGGTCGGCCCAAGATAACATTTGGTTGATTGTTTTTATCCGAAGAGACATAGTCAAGCACCAAAAAGTCAACAGGGAAAAAGAACTCTTCCACCTTAACTATCACATCGCGAACTATCCCTCGAGGAAGCTTAGGGGTCAAATCTGCCAACACAACAGTTGTGTCAGCACGACGCAGTGGACCAAAATCATATTGGTCGAACAAGCTTCCCGGAAGGATACTCACGCTAGCTCCGAGATCCAACAACGGCCTACTCATTTTAAAATCGCCAACTTGTATAGAAATTAAAGGCATCCCGGGATCTCGTAGCTTAGGTGGAAGGACCCCATTCAATACGGCACTAACTGTATCAGTGAGATCAACTTTTTTAGGGACCTTGTGTTGCCGTTTTTGAGTGCACAAATCCTTTAGATACTTAGCATAAGCCGGAACCTGTTTAATGGCGTCAATTAAGGGTAAGTTGATTTTTACTTGTTTAAATACCTCTAAAATTTCCTCTGGTTGAGGTCCCCTTTTATTGATTATTTTCGTGTTACCCGGATCCTTCAAGGCTTCAGGAAAGGGAGGTAGAATAGGTTCCCCTTCCTTAGCCTTGTTTGGCTCAGAAGTTGTAGGTCGGGTGTTTTTACCATTACTTTTAACAATGTTAGGCTCCGACTCATCGTCACTCTCACCATTTTCACCTAAATCCTCCACCACACCATCCATGGGCTGTGGTGGAGTGTCGACCTTGTGATAATTCCTACCACTACGTAAAGTACTTACCTGGCCGACTGGACTGCCCTTCTTTTGATGAGCGGGATTTGGTGTTGTATTACTTGGTAATTTCCCACTATTCTGCTTCAGCTCTTTCACATCGGTTGTAAGTTGAGCCATTTGTGTGGTTAGTGATTGAACAGCTTTATCGCGCACCTCCTCCTTTTGAGCACGAGTTTGCAGCTCAAGCCTTTGATTTTGTAATTCAAGCTGAATTGATTTCAACATCTCCATCATATCGTTACCCCCCGAAGTGTTAGACGACCCAGCTTGTCCTCTTTGATCATTTTGGTAGCCACCTTGAAAGTTGCCCTGAAATCTGTTCTGATTGAAGTTCCTTTGACCACCAGACTGATTGTTGCCTTGAAATCCCGGATTTAGCTGATTATTCGCATTCCCATAGCTAAAATTCGGGTGATTTCTAAGGCCCAGGTGATATGTGTTGGATTGCATGTTGAAATTTCTTCCACCACCCCCACCTTGCACATAGTTCACATCTTCATTTTCACCAATTACGCCTGGGCATTGATCCGCTATATGCCCTAGATCTCCACAATGTCCACACAATGGAAACTGCCCGTTTACCTCCGGTGGATTCTCTACTGCTCTCACTGTCGAATGTCGTACACTTCAAGAGGATTGAGCTTTGCGTTTTGACGCCCTTGCGGTTCTTTCCAAATATTCCCAATCACCTTCTTCGTAATTCATTCCAAAAGTACCATTGGATATTGAATTTACATCCCTGGCATCTTCGTCTGTTAGGCCTTCGTGGAATGTATTAATAAGCTCCCACAAATATATCTCATGATGTGGACAGTTCTTGAGCATCATTTTGAAACGATTGAACGCTTCGTGAAATAACTCACCGGGCTGTTGTCGAAACCCTCGAATATCCTTCCTTGCATTGTTAGTACGCAAATGAGTATAGAACTCATCTAAAAATTGTTGCTGCATTTCTCCCCATGTGAAGATCGAAGCTGACGGTAGCGAATGAAACCATTGCTGTGCTTTGTCTTCAAGTGTGAATTGGAAAAGTACCAATTTCACATCATCAACTGAGAACCCTTGGCTGCTGATTGTGTTGCAACGTGCATTATATGCAGCAATGTGTAGATATGGTTCTTCATGTGCGTGACCATGAAACTTAGGCAGACTGGATATTGATTGTGTTCGTACTTCGAATGACCGCCCTCCTTGTAGTTGCGGGATCACAACCGGTGATGGGTTGTTAACTATAGCAGGTCTGAAATGGCTCTCTATACCTCGAACTAGGCCTTGATTATTTCGTCGTGGAATTCCTTCCGGTAAAATCACCGGTCGGTGTAGGTTTCGTGGCAGCGGTCTTGCCTGACCCTGCATTTGAGGTACCGGCGGTGGTAATGGAATGTCCACCACCGGCCTTCTCGGAGCAGGCTGCTGATTGAGTGGGTCAGGTTGATGATATTGTTGTGGTATCTGTTGTTGTATTGGCGTTGGTTGCACATATTGTTGATACCCTACGTTCCCTTGATTGACTCTCTCGGCAGCACCCAATCCGACTGTTTGCCTCTCATAGCTACCCGTGTTAACCACTTGTCTCTCATTTTGACCCATGTAGTTATCGTATTCCTCATAGCCATCATCAAAATCTCCTGAGTTATTTCCTTGATCATAGATGGTTGATCTATAAAGATTTGGCATTGGCTGACTTTGCTGTGAAATAACTGGTCGGACGGCTGACGGAATTGATGTTGCATTAGGTGCTTGAGTTTGACTCGGTAATGGAGTGTCATCAGGAATGATTCTAACGTAAGGAGATGACTGCTGTAAATTAACAGTCTGGGTCGTAGTTAGGTGTTGAAGAGAAGTTGGTTGAATGTTATCAAGGTTTAGGAAAAAGGTTGAGAATGATGGCACTGGAGATGTAGAAGTAGGTTGTGTAGACTGTGGTGGTGGTATGGTAGTGTTTGGTGAAGGTTGGGTAGGTGTTGGTGAGAATTGTTGCTGTGGGAGTGGGTCTTGCGGTTGTTTCTCCGGAGTTGCTGAGTTCTCCATTGTCTTAGATGTTGGTATAGGTGATTGTAGGATCTTGTTCTCACGATGTAGTACTCGCTTTGTATGCTTTACTGTTCTCTCGATCTCTGGGTCGAACACTAACGGTGATGACTTCCCAGAATTTCGAGTGTGATGCATACACTTCCTAGATCACCTGCACAAACACAAACAAGAAAATCTCGCGTAAATCCGAACAAAACAGAACAAAATAAAAAGACACTATTTTTTTGGATTTTTGTATATTTAACTAAAACTAGAACTTAACACTAAGCACTTTGCGCACGCCTCCCAGGCAACGGCGCCATTTTGATGTCTGTCGTGAAGAACATGCAAAAACCTATTTAAACTATTAGTATAGAATAAGCAGGGTATCGAACCAAGGGAGGATTGTGAAAAGTGTCGAAATGTTAAGTGTTGATTATCTTTTGCGTAAAAGTAAATCTTGATTGTGGATTTGTGAAATTGCTAAAGTAAACGAATTAAATTGAGGTTTTAATCAATAAGAAGAACAATGGTTCCTTCGGAATTCAGATTTCCAGTTAGATTCGATTATGCGTTTTATCACAACACTCACATAGACATAAGTGTTTGACCTAATCAATTGATTGTGATATTCAACGACTAAGTACTCCGATCAATACATAATGGGAGGTTATCAAATGAATATCAATCACAATTACCAACCCTAATCCCGCCTCAAATATATCCCGATTACTCGAACTCTCGGGAATTGAATGATTAAAGATTAATGATTAAATAAAATGTAACTGTTTACAACCAATAAATCAAATCATAGGTGAAAAGCATCGAATGCTTAGATCACCGAGTTAATAAATGTCAAAAACACATAAAGTCACCTAACATATGAAAATCCTCCAGCCGGAGGAAACCACGAAGGAATTAGCCACTCATGCTTGTGAATTGATCTTCAATCTTGATGTTGGAAGGCATGATTGATGATGGCATGATTGATGATGGAATGATGATTAGGTGGTGTGGAATGATGGAAAAACCCAAGAAGAACCCCAAAAAATCGTCCTTTAGGTCGTGTCTTTCTCCTGGAATGAATGAGATATCTTAACCCTATTTTTTCACATGTTTTTAATCAATTTTCGTAACCCAGCACCGTAGGCTATGCTAGAACAGGCTGAAACCGTAGCCTACTGCTGACAGATTCTTCACAACATTGTTTTCTTCATAACTTCCTCGTTTTAAGTCTGATTTCCTCTCCGTTTGCGGCCACGTGTTCATAATTCAGCCCTCTATCATACCATATCCCAAGATCTTCAATTCCACTCCACTTATTTTCCTCGAAACACGTCCAATCTTCGTGTTTAACCTACAAAACATCAACTTCTCGTAGTTATTCAATTCCAAACATTTAACCCATAAAAACTCATAAAGTTAATCACTTAAACATGTTAAACACCATTCCAAACCCATTCCATCAATTGTTCTTGATATCTTGTTGCTGACATCATCAGTGTTATCCGATCGAACAACCACTCGATCGGACAGCATTGTTGGTCTATTTTTCATTTGCTTACGTCACCTGTCACCCGATCGGACAAACACCTGATTGGTGAAAGGTTGAAAGTTAAAAGCTTTTCAAAAGAACTTGTTGTCACTTGTTCGGACAACCACTCGATCGGACGTCCACCCGATCGAGTTGCAATCCGATTCGTTTACATCACTTGCCTGTGCTACTCGTTCGGATCACCATCCGATTGAAGTACATCAGGGTGAATCTTTTGAAATTTAAAAATTTGACTAAGTGTTTAAAAACTGTTTCAGGTACACCATGATGGGAGACGATTTTATAAACCCATTTAGTGACGTATTTGCTTACACCAGCAACACGAGAGACAACACGTCAGACAACACGAACACCACAGCACCAAACCCAAATCCTAAGAAAGCCATTGCTGACTCTCTGAGCATTGATAACGCTTAAGGCACCTACAATAAACCGCCCAAGCTCATGGCCCTAGAAGAGTACAATAGATGAGCTAGCAGGTTCGAGGACTAGTTGAAGGCATTCGCCTACCAAAGTTGGAAGAGTTTGAGGAATGGTTTTGACCTTGGAAGAAGTGACTATGAAAATTTAACTGATACTGAGCAAGAAAGTTTTATTGCTGAAAAGAAATGTATCGCGTTGTTACATCAATCAGTGAGGGATGATATCATATCTTTAATCGATTACAAAGATTCCAGAGATTTATGGGGAAAATTAAAGATGAAGTGTGTAGGAGGAGCAGAAATTGTTAAGAACAAGAAAAATTGTTGAAGAAAGAATTTGATCTGTTCGGTTGTATGAAAAATGGGTCGGTTTTGAAGATGATCGAGATGTTTTGTCACTTAAAGATCGAGCTTGTGAGATATGGGATTACGTTTACCGAGGAAGAATTGGTTGATAAGTTGTTTGATTCACTGCCCGACGAAAAATATTGGCAGTATTTTGCGCTAATGATAAAGAACACAGTGAAGACGGCTGATCTGACAGTTGACATGCTAATTGAGAGGTTGGAAAGTCACGAATTAAAGATTAGAAAGACAAACAAAGTCAACAGCACCCAGTATCAACAAAATGTTGATCTATATTATCGGGGAAGCATGATTCCAAAAACTATGTCACCAAAGACTGCGTTCTTAGCAGAAAACTCAAGCACGCCAAATCAAGAGAATCAAAACAACAGTTCTACTCCAAGCAGTGGATACCATGGAGGATCGTCTTATTCTGCTCAAAGCCAACAGCAACAATCTGTTCCGAAAAACATGTTCCAGTGCAACATTGCTGTAAATCTCAACAATGCACAAAACTTCAGCGAAGAAGTAGCCAAACAGCAGATGGTGTTTCTGGCTTCAATCTTAGAATCCTATGAGAGCCTAGTTGCTGGAAAGATCAAAAACACAAACCTTACCAAAGAAGACTATGATCAAATCGACCCCGAAGAAATGGAGTTGATTGACATTAGATGGTGTATGGCGAGTGTTGTTCGAAGGGCTCAGAGGTTCATGGAGATAACCGGTAGACACTCCTTTGGTGGACCTTCAAGGAAATTAGGTTTTGATAAATCGAAGGTTACATGTTTTAAGTGCAAGCAAAAGGGGCACTTTAAACGGGAATGCCGAAATGCAGCTGCTGATGAAACGGCCAATCCATTTCATGACGACTATTATAAAAGGGCCATTTATCACCGGAACAAAGAAGAACCGCCCCGAATGAAGGAAATTGAAGCAAATCCCAAAGAAAAGTCAAGAGCCTTAGCCGTTATCCATGATGATGAGGGCTTTGATTGGAGTAATCTGTTACCGGAAGAAGATGCAGTTGGTTATGCCTTCATGGCAAAAATCGTTCCATTCAAGGATACCCAAACAGAAGTGGAGAAATACCGTTTTTTGGAAGATGTTAGCCCAAAACATGAAAGATAAAATTTATCGAACATACAAAGAGGCAAAAAGTGCAAAAAGATGGGATGCTGATCGGGAATGCTATTTGGATCCTAAAGGAAACATAGTTGTTGAACCATCATCAATCAGTGTTGAAACTCTCATAGAACAAATAGCTGAAGAAGAAGAAGCAAGACAGAGAATGTGGGCAAGAGAAGCTGAAGAAAAGGAGTTACAGTCGAAGAAAGTCGATGATGGGATAATCGACACGACAAAAGAGATGAATGCAGAAAACCTAAAGAAAATGGCAGATAAAGTGCTCACAGCAAAGGAATTAGAGGTAGATTCTAAGTCCGGATCTAAGTCAAAGAGCAAGGTCAGTTCTAATGATTCAACAAATTGGCCAGGTAAGACTGATAAAGCCAAAATTGAAAGCGACTGCAAAAATTGCATGAAAGATTGCAAGGTTTGTAGTACACATGCACATCTCAGTGCTAAAAACACTGAAGAACTGGCTGATAGAGTCAGAGAAGTTGAAAATCAAATCTTAAGTCGTGACAAATTGGTGAAAGCTTCAAATGATCGAATCAAGGAATTAACTGATAAAATTGAAAAAGATAAAATTGAAGTAGAACAAGTTAGGAAAGAAAATGAAAAGTTAATTCATGAAAATCGTCAACTTTATGAAAATCATGAGAAGCTAAACAGAACGATAAAAGATTCTGATGAGCGCAACAGTAAAACAACCAAAGAAAACCTTCAACTGTCGGGAGTACTTCAGTCGAAAGAAAAGCAAATCAACCAACAGTTGGATGAGATTGCTAATCTGAAGCTTCAGTTTCAGGAAGCTAAGATTGAAAACGAACGAATCAATCTGAAACTCAACAGTTACAACTCCGCGAGCTTTATTCTTCAACACATTGTTCCCAAACCCATTGGGAAGAACAAAGCCGGCGAAGATTTATATTCGGACGGAACTGGGGTTGGGTATCATCAAGTTCCACCGCCAGTGATGAATAATTTTTCAAAGAAAAAGTCTAGGTTGGTTAACGATGATGAACCAAATGAGGTTAAACTTCCAGAAACGATTGATATCACATTCTCTTCATCATCTGATGAAGACAGTGTTCAGTCCGAAGTTGTTAAAAATGTGGTTGAAAATGTTTTGAAATCTGACAGTGACTCAACTGAGGACGAAGAATGCTTTTTGGACAAATACATTCCGAAATCAAAATCCAAAGACAACTTAAGTGAAGAACCTACTCTTGTGACGTACAAGATGTCGGGATCGGATAAGTTGTATTCGGATCTTGAGTTTCCACTAGAGAATGTGAAGGTCAACAAATTGAAAAATGTGTTTAAATTGGTTGAGATTGATGTTTGTGAAATTGAAGGTTTGAAACAGTCAAAGAGACAATTAAATTTTGAAAAAGATAAATCTTACTACAAAAAACCTGTTGTACCACCACGTTTTTCTAACAACAACCGCAAACCTAACCTGAAGTATCTGGAACCGTTCGGGTCTCCCTGCACAGTTCTAGAACATTATGGCAAATTTGGTCCAAAGAGCCTTGAAGGAATCTTCGTGGATTATGCAAGTCCAATGAAAAGTGTCTTTGTTCCAAAGTTTAAGCGGATTATCGAAGCACATCATGTTGAATGCCATGGTTATACAATGCCACCTCAGAATCCCGGTGACTCATGGCGCTTCAATTATGACACTCTGTGGGATTCATTCGATATAGAGGAAGAACCAGATTTCTTTGACGACTTGGATATTCAAAAGAAAGTTTCCCAGCAGAACCTTCTAGACGTCAACGACAAACTTCAAATGATGATGAAGCTGGTCCAAGCAATGCTGGAGAAAATGATGATGTTCAGCAAACTCCGACATCTTCAGAACGCGAACAAGATCCTGAAAATCAGACGGCAGTCAATGATGAATCAGTAACTGATGATATTCCTGTCTTTGACCGTGGTGATTCAGAGTCTGAGGGGGAGCAAATCCAGTTTTCAGATCAAACAATTCCAGTCAGTGAACAAGCTGCGAATCAGAATGTCACGAATTTGGAAGGCGATGTGGATGTTCCAGGCGAGGTGATACCGAGAACTCTTTCATACCATCCAGAAGAATTGATTATCGGAGAATTGCAATCAGGCGTCCGCACCAGACGACAAATTGACCAAGGCCTTACTTGTTTTTACTCTATAGTTGCTACTTTACAAACAGAGTTTTCACTTAGTTGTTTCATTTCACAGATTGAGCCGCGAACGTACAAGGAAGCACTAACTGAAGATTCATGGGTCAACGCCATGCAAGAGGAGCTGAACCAGTTTGAGAAATTGGGAGTCTGGAAACTGGTGGACTTGCCTGATGGTCATAGGAAGATAAACACTAAGTGGGTGTTTAAGTGCAAGAGGGATGATCGAGGGGTTATTATTCGCAACAAAGCTCGACTCGTAGTCCCGGGTTTCAGTCAGCAGGAGGGTATAGATTTCACCGAAGTATATGCTCCGGTTGCTCGACTTGAAGTGATTAGAGTCTTCATAGCATTTGCATCTTGGAAAGGATTTAAAGTATATCAGCTAGATGTGAAGTCGGCATTTCTCTATGGTAAAGTGAAGGAGGAGGTATATGTCGGACAGCCACCGGGCTTCACCGACCTAATCCACAAGGATAAGGTTTATCTCTTGGATAAGGCGTTATACGGCTTACATCAGGCCCCGAGAACCTGGTACGAGACCCTGTCTCAACATCTGTTAGCCAAGGTAAGATAGACGCCACCCTCTTCACAAAAGAAGTCGACAAACATCTTCTGATAGTTCAGATTTATGTGGATGACATAATTTTTGGGTCAACAAATGAAGATCTCTGCAAAGACTTTGAAAAAGTAATGAAGCAGAATTTGAAATGTCATCAATGGGTGAGATGTAGTTCTTCTTAGGGCTTCAGGTCGATCAACTGCCCGAGGGAACGTTCATACTTCAGACGAAGTATGTTCACGATGTCTTAGAGAAATTTGGGTTGTCTGGGACTGCTCCAAATTCCACCCCGTTAGCGACAAACCATGGAATAAACCCTGATCTCACCAGAGAAAGGGTGGATGAAATGTTGTATCGCTCCATGATCGATTCGCTGATGTATTTGACGGCATCGAGACCGGACATTATGTATCTAACCTGCCTCGTAGCACGATTTCAGTCAAGCCCCAGAGCATCGCATATGAAAATCGTCAAACGGATATTGCGCTACCTAAAAGGAACTCCAAGTTTGGGGTTGTGGTATCCAAAGGATGGCGATTTCACACTTGAGGGGTACTCTGATTCCGATTTCGGATGCTGCAAAGTGAACGCTAAGTCAACAACTACGGGATGCCAGTTTTTCGGACCCAGATTGGTTACCTGGCAATGTAAGAAGCAGACCTCTGTTGCTTTATCTACATGTGAAGCCGAGTATGTATCTGCTAGCAGCTGCTGCTCCCAGATCTTGTGGATCCAGCAACAGATGCGTGACTACGATTTGCAATTTCTTACCACCCCTATCTTTATTGATAATGAGGCAGCGATAAAAATAACAAAAAATCCTGTTCATCACGCTAAAACCAAACACATTGAAATTCGTCATCACTTCATTCGAGGTTGTTTCGAAAAGAAGTTGATACGAATAGAAAAAAAATCCACACTGATGAACAAAAAGCTGACTTACATACCAAAGCGTTTGACAAAACTCGTTTTCAATATCTTTTGAAACTTAATGGTATGAAGTTGCTATCGGTTGCGGAGGGGATTATTGGCGTAGATGAAGGTACCACTGTAGATGATGTTGAAAAGCAATCTGCAATGGTTTGTCGATTTTTTAGCTGTTTTGGTATTTAGGGGGAGATAGGTTATATTTTCAGAAAATACAAAAACAATAAAAAATCCAAAAACCCAAAAACATGAGATATTTCAAAATCCAAAAACAATACAAAACCGGAAAAGTGCTAGTGCAAAAAGGGGAAATGATAGTACATCAGCTAGACAGTTGCAGTACGCTAAAGAATTGTAAAGTTTTAAAGTGTTAAGCAGTCTCGCTGATGATATGCCGATAGGTTTTTACACATTCAGTAAGTTTGTTCGGGATATAAACATAAATCATTTCTTGCTTATTACGTGGGGAACATCTCTCGGATATATAGGTAACCCCTGAAATCCTGTTTGAAAGACTCTATTTCTGACATACTAGGTCTAAGTGCGTAATGATATCTAGGGTATTATACCAGGACTTCTGATTTTGCGGACGCAATAGCCTAGTCCTCATATAATACTCTGCACTGCTTTATTCTTAAAGCTCACCCTCAGCATAAAAAATGATGAAACATTGAAAAATGCTAATCATGTGCTGTTGAAGAAAAGATCCCCAAACGGGACACACCAAAAGTCGAGCCATCATCTCTCTGTCTGAATGGAAGTTCTAACCTGAGCTCTCATTGCCTCGCATTACCCGTTTACAGATATCATTATTGTACGTTCACCTGTAAGACTGAATATAGAAAGTCTGGATATGGGAGTATATTCTGAGGTGGTACACGCGTATAAGTTAAGCCTTTAAAACACTAATTCGTATCCTGAACAGATTGAAATTTGAATGAAAATATAAAATGGATCAGTATATCGGCAATCACTGTGAATTGTTTAATGCTTAATATGTAATCAAGCTTAACGGTTCTAGTAGCTTGTCAGCAGCTGATATGATCCCCTAACACGCTCACCAAAAATATGTTTGTAAATAATTTAAATTTACTGCATTTCATTTCATTTCAGTTTAACGTTCAAAACCTAAAAAGATTTCATTGCTTTCTAGTCTAGAAACTTTCTTTAAACTCCAAAAAGATTTTACATTTCTGCTTTGTTTTATCGACAAACCAAAGTGGAAAGTTGATCTTCAGACTCGTAGTTTTTGAAGCAGATGCAGGAAGTTTCTGAGCTGGACAGATGGGTTGGGAGCTTATCATGATAAACCTGATAAAATGCAAAGTCAATGCAAGTTCATTAAGTTGAAACTTGTAATTTTCAGAAAAATGTTTGAAAAAGATTGAACAAAACGTCAGTATGCTTTGTTTCGGGTCAACCAAGGGTCATTAATTTGGACCTAGATACTTAAGTGGATTCCTAAAAACTGATAAAATCTAAGTCAAAAAGTCAAACGGTCAAAAAGTCAAAGATTTGAAAGTCAAAAGTGTACTTGGCTCGGGCAGCAACCCGAACGAACAGCAGTTCGATCGAACAGCACTCCGAATCAAGGTGACACTATAAATAGGAGGTCAATCATTCAGTCAAACTTTTCACTCGTTCAACTGACCGTCCTATTCTCTCTCAAACTCTTGATTTCTGATCAGATTTTCTTCACTCTCTTTGCACTAGAACGTTGGATTGTTGGTTAGCACAACCTTTACAGTGGCAAAGGTAAGTTTTTCATGCTCGAATCTGTTAAAACTTGTTGTTTATTGACTGTTCTTGTGTGACATCATCTGTTCGGAGCCCCTATTGCTAGATCTAGATAGATTTAGGATGAATTGATGAAATTTGAGCATTAGGTTGTGTTCGTAATGTTTAGATCTATAGATTTACCTGTCCAATTTGTGTCATAACATGTTTAAATCTAGCAGATCTGTGATTAGAACGTGTCGGCTGTCGATGATGTTTTTGTTAAATTAAACCTAGATTAGGCCGAATTAAAACACAAAGAACATAGGGTTTTGAACGCGACCAGATTCTCTATGTAGATCTATGTTCAATTTGATGATTAGACATAGAAAATTTTTTGGTGTTCATGTCTATTCTTGAATGATCTTGAACGAGTTGCAAGTCGATCGGACAACAGTCCGATCGGGCGACCACCTGATTCTTTGTATGTTCACTTGATAAATTTCTGAGTGTTAGTGCCTAGGAATTTATGCCTTAACTGTCACATTATTAGTTGTCTTGAAACTTGTGCCTTCTTATGATAAACAGTGTTTTTGATACTATGGCAACCCGATCGAACAGCACTCCGATCGGGTGGCACCTTGATTCATAACATTTCATATTCAATGATTACCTTGTTTTGTGTGCCATTACTGAAAATGTCAACTCGATCGGACAGCAATCCGATCGAGCGGCTATTTGTTTCAAAACACTTGGACACTGATCATTACATGTCATAGAAAGAGTGGCAATCCGATCAGACAGCCACTAAACGACAAAACATTTCAACTATTTCAAGTTTGCCAAAAGTCAAGTGGCAATCCGATCGGACAGCACTCCGATCGGGTGGTCATCCGATTCATATATAGTTGACCATGTTGACTTCTTCATTTGCACATGATGGCAATCCGATCGGACGGCAATCTGATCGGACAGCTATCCGATCCTTAGTACTGTCACATAGAGAGTTCAAGAGTTAGAAATTTTTGATTTTTTCAAAAATTTTCATCATTTCTCTTTATGTCCCGAACCTTGTGCATAATGATTTAAAATAAATACTTTTGCTGGGAAAAGGAAAAGACTGGGACAAGGGTCATAACGTTTACTGTTTGTTAGATGCAACAAACACCGAGAAAACAGTGGTCGAAGAAATAGCCAAGTTTTTTAGAGAAAGCAAGATTGGCAAGGCATTGACTGACAAGACCATCGTGTATGAATCTCATATGAGAATGTTCTGGAACTCAGCAAGATACGATAAAACTGATAAGATGATTCATTCTGCTGTAAGAAAGAAGGATGAAAAAGGACAAGACGTGGATCTAGAAATAAAGTTTGGTGTTGAAGATCTTAGACGTGTACTGGAGCTAGGAGACAGTGATAATGATCCAACCATCATTCCTGAACCTCTAGCTAAAGGATTATGGTGCAGAATGGGATTCACGGGGCATATCAATGGAAAGATGATAAAAACAATGTTCTCTAGTGCTTACAGGTTCATGATTCACTGTGTGATACATGCTCTATCTCACAGGAAGGGAGCATAGGACGAAGCATCCGATTACATCATGAACACAATCACATGTCTGATACTGAATAGACCTTACAATGTTTCACAAGTGATTTTTGAATACTTGAAAGAAAATATCAGGGCTGGAAGTAATAAAAATATCATGTATCCACGATTCATCATGATGATGATTGATGATCAGTTCAAGGATATTCCGAAGGAAAATGGTGATATTTTGGGTCTGAGAAACATGACATCTGAAACCATTACTAGACTGACCAAAGGAACTGATGAAAGAGTTAAGGGAAAGATATGCAAAATCAATAATCCTGCTTATGTAGCTCCAGAGAATGATAGATGGAGACATGAGAACAGTGATTCTGATAATGAAGATCAAAGAATGAGTGAGTTGGTTGAGAAGAAAACCAGATGGTGGTTTGTAAGGGATGGAAAAAGGAAAAGAACGCCGAAGACGTCCCCTGCAGTTCATATTCCAAAAGAACCAGTTCCGAAGATTGTAGTAAAGGGTATAGTGAAAGGGGGAGTCATAAGGTAGTTAGAACTTGAAATTGTTATTTGTTTCTAATGAATTTGTCAATGTCTGTTTTGCAGGACCTTCTAACGAATCACAACCAAGACTGGTGGATGAAACAATGATAGATCCTTCAAGCATTCCACAAGAAAGTCTTGATCTGGCAAAGGTAACATTGGAACAATTCATACAGCTCAATGAAGCTGCAGGTGCTACTCAGAAAGATCAAAGTTCAAGTGTTCAAGCTGAAGCTATCAAAGCTACAGAGCCTAAAGGTGTGGTTCAAGATGATTCAAGTGAAGTAGATTCTGAGGCTACTGAGTCAGAGTCAGAGCTTGACCCTACAACACTTGGAAGAGGCAAGGCATAGTTAAAGAAAAAGCCAACCAAGAAGCAGAAAGGTTCAGATGAAGAAGACTCTACCTATGTGCCACCTGATGAGCCAAAGAAGCAAAGAGGAAAACGAAAGTCAGTACAAACAGGTGTGATTTCAAGGAGAGTACGGGCAAAGAAAACTGGTGCTACAGTGCCTAAAGAAAAGATAGAAAGAAAGAAAAGCATGTTGAAACGTCAAAGGTTACTGAAGCAGAAAATATTCAATGTGTTGAGATTCTGAAGGAACCAGAGGTGCAGAGTGTTGAAGTACCTGAGGTTGAAATTCAAAAGAAAAGTGTTGGTGATGATTATGTTGAGATTACAGGTTATAAAGCTGCTACACCTCCACCTCCACCACCACCACCACCACAAAATCATCCAGAATCCTCACATCCAAAGGATACATCTTTTGATCATTTGTTTGAAGGTCTTCCACCTGCAACTGGGATATACAAAGATGGTATTCCAGAAGAAGATTATGATATGTTCAACAACGAAACTGTGAAAGAATTGTCAAAGAAAGTTGCTGAACTTGAAAAGGAGAAAGCTAAAGCTAGAGCAGAGCGTGACGCTTTAAAGAAGCAGATTGAAGAGCTGATGAAAGCACATGATGAAGTTAGGATGGTTATGATAGATCAAGAAGAAAAGTTGAAGAAGATGGAAGATGATGTTGAAGATAACACAAAGCTCTTTGATGTCATGCAAGAAGAAATTTCTGATATGAACAAAAAGCTAGCAAAGATGAACGATATCAATCAGACATTGAATTAGATGATAAGTGATCTTCATGAAGCTTCAGCAAATGAAATCAAGACGATGAAGTTGGAAATGGAAGCAATGAAGGCAGACAAAGTGATGAAAGATGAACAGCTGAATATGTTATATTCTGTCTTAGAAAGTCATCTGAACATTGATGTTCATGTTGCCTTCAACAATATTGAAATCAAGAAAGCTGAAGAGCGCAGGATTGAGAAAGAAAGAGAGTTGGCTCAAGAAGCAACTCAAAGAAGAAAGGGTTTGGTTGTTGATACAGAGGAAATTCTTGGATCTTCAAGTCAACCTGAAGTAGGAGGTTCTTCATCTCAAGCAGACATTGAAATGGTTGATGCTGAATAGGTGATGTGCGTAAAGTGTGCTATATTTTTAATGTATATTTTAAGCCCTTTTACACTTTTTAGCCAAGTTTTAAATTTATAAAACACGATATTTACTAACACTAAACACACATATGGGCAAGTGCACCCATCGTGAGCGTAGTATAGTGTTTGTAAGATACCGAGGTCGTCCAAGGACAAAAGAGCTTTTAGTACCGGTTTATCCTCAACGTCTAATCAAATCAAAGGTTAGAAAGTTTTTAAACTAGAAAAATAAAACTAACTAAAATGCTGAAAAATAAAATAAAAATAAAACAGATAGACAAGATGAATCACTTGGATCCGACTCGTGTGTAGTGTAACCTTTGATTATTTCCGCACTTTTGCACTTTTTAAGAGATTATCATAGTTATTGTAGTAGGCCCCTCTTTTGAAGGTGACGTTACCCTCAACCCAGTAGTTTGAGTCAGCAAGGATACAATCCTAAAGGGTCGGATTATTGAAAGAATCTATTAAGTTATTAATGCATAATGTGGTAGACCCCTCTTTTGAAGGTGACGTTACCCTCGGCTAAGTAGTCTGAGTCAGCAGGGATACAGTCCTAAGTAGCCGGGTTAAAGTTTTAATAGTAGCTTACATATGAGGGGATCAAAGAGTTTGGACCCCCGCCATCCAATACCGGTGGGTATTGAAGGAGGTCCTACTAAATTTGACCCAGGTCCTTGCAGGATCTATACACTGAACAAGGCAAGACTCTTACCAAACCGTTCCCTTAACCCCCGACCAGGTATCCAACATATCTCCATATAGACCGTGGAGATATGAATGGTGAAAATCTTTTATTTTATATAGACAGTAAAATAATGCCAAGACACCACGGACAAACGATAAGGAAGAAGCACCTTCAAAATAAGAAACTAGTTATTAAAGTCATTAACACATAACCAAATAAAAAGTGCGAAAAGATTAAAAATAAAAAGTATTACACTAGACACTTGTCTTCACCAAGTGATGTAAGAGACTTAGGCAAACATGGCCTTTGATTGTTAAGAACTCTTACGATCAATCTTGGATCCCGAGACGACTCACACACTCTATGATGGATGATGGGTGATGGTGGTGGATGATGGTGTTGTGATGGTGGTGGTGGGTGGGTGAAGTGTGAGAGAGGTGGTGTGCCAAGGGATGGTTTGCAAATGAGCCAAGCACCCCTATGTATAGCCTGAACAGCAGCTCGGGCACGGCCCCGTGGCCGTCCTCCTTCTCTTTCTTCATTAATTGCAGTTTGTCTGCATTAGTTGACAACGCCCCCGTGTCCGCTGGGCACGACCCCGTGTGCAGAAGCGTATCTGTACTATCAAGATTTCCCTAGATTCTGCGAATGTTAGAGTTGACCACGGCCCCGTGTCCGCTGGGCACGCCCCCGTGGTGGATGATAGAAGCTTCTACAACTCTGTCTTTTCTGCAGACACTTGGGCACTCCCTCGTGCTCACTGAGCACGGGGCGTGTTCAGCCTTCTGTTCTCTTGTTTTGCTTGGGAAGATGCTGTCGGGGGGTCGGGCATATCACGTTTGTTCCTTTTCTTGTATTTATGTTAGATTTATCTGCTTTTTTGCTTCTTTTGTTCATTTGAGCTCATTTAATTTTGAAAATACAAAAGGAAGACAAAAACACACTTTTTCCAACATTAGTACTAAAAAGGGGTTAGTTTTATGCCACAATTGATGTAATTTATATGTTGCATTTTGTGCACATCAAATACCCCCACACTTGAATCTTTGCTTGTCCTCAAGTAAAACTCTTTATAATGTGGCTTTACACTCCCAAATGGAATGGGTAGAAGAGAAGGTTTTTGGGCTTGTCATAGAGTGTCGGGATTTCCAAGATTCTTTATTAAGTTTTATTTTTATTTATTTACAATCCTATTCTTCATGATTTATTTAAAACATTACTTAAGATAAATTACTTATTAGGGCATAACATGCCTTTTTAAAATTCCATTTATATACAAGTTCACATACCTCACGGGGGATCACTCAACACTCGACAGAAGATGTATTTTAGTGAATCACTCGACAGCGGCATGGAACTTACCCCTACCATAGGCTTGCCAAGCAATCAATCCTCCTCCTTTTTAACTATACACCTTTGTAAATATCAAGAGGGCTTTTTGGGTGTATGGTTAGGCTTGGGTTAAAGGTAGGTGGCTGGGTTAGTGGTTAGTAAAAGGGCGAAAGGCGTAAAAAGCGTTGGTTTTAAATTTTAAGCCCTTTTTAACACTTATTTTAGCCAAGTTTTAAATTTATAAAACACGATATTTCACTAACACTAAACACACATATGGGCAAGTGCACCCATCGTTGAGTGTAGTATAGCGTTGGTAAGATACCGAGGTCGTCCAAGGACACAAGAGCTTTTAATACCGGTTTATCCTCAACGTCTAACCAAAATAAAAAGTTTAGAAAAATGTTTTAAGCTAAGAAAAATAAAACTAATTAAAATGCTGAAAATAAAAATAAAAAAAACAGATAGACAAGATGAATCACTTGGTTCCGACTCATATCTAGTATAACCTTTGATTATTTCCGCACTTTTGCACATAATTAAGAGATTATCTTAGTTATTGTAGTAGGCCCCTCTTTTGAAGGCGACGTTACCCTCACCCCAGTAGTTTGAGTCAGCAAGGATACAATCCTAAAAGGGTGGATTATTGGAAGATAATGAATTAAGTTATTAATGCAGTATTATGGTAGGCCCCGCTTTTGGCGGTGACGTTACCCTCGGCTAAGTAGTCTAAGTCAGTAGGGATACAGTCCTAAATAGCCGGGTTATAGTATTAATAGTAGTTAACTTATGAGGGGATCAAAGAGTTTGGACCCCCGCCATCCAATACCGTGAAGTATTGAAGGAGGTCCTACTAAATTTGACCCAGGTCCATTGCAGGACCTCTAAACGCTGAACAATGGCAAGACCTTTACCAAACCGTTCCCTTAACCCCCTACCAGGTAGCCAACATATCTCCATATAGACCGTGGAGATATGAATGGTGAAAATCCTTTATTTTATATAGACAGTAAAATCATGCCAAGACACCACGGACAAACGATAAGGAAAGATCACCTTCAACATAAGTAACTAGTTATTAAAGTCATTAATACAAAACCAAATAAAAAGTGCAAAAGATTAGAAATAAAAAGTATTATACTAGACACTTTGTCTTCACCAAGTGATGTAAGAGACTTAGGCAAACATGGCCTTGATTGTCAAGTACTCTTACGATCAATCTTGGATCCCGAGACGACTCACACACTCTATGATGGACAATGGATGATGGTGGTGGATGATGGTGTTGTGATGGTTGTGGGTGGTGGATGAAGTGTGAGAGAGGTGGTGTGCCAAGGGATGAGATGAAATGAATCCAAGCACTCCTATTTATAGGCTGAACAGAGAGCTGGACATGGCCCCGTGTCCGCTGGGCACGGCCCCGTGTCCGTCTGACACTCTCTCTCCTCATTAATTGTAATTCGCAATTACAATAAATGCGCCTGCTGTACTTTCGACACGGCCCCGTGTCCGCTGAGCACGGCCCCATGATGGGCAATAGAAGCTTCTATGGATTTGTCTTTTCTGCTGCTTCTTGGGCACGGCCCCGTGCTGGCTGAGCACGGGGCGTGTTCAGCCTTCTGTCTTCTCCTTTTTGCTTTGGAAGGTGCCGTTGAGGGGTCGGGCAGTCCACTAATGTTCCTTTCCTTGTATTTATGTTGGATTTAGCTGTCTTTTTGCTTCTTTTGCGTTTTTGAGCTCATTTAATCCTGAAAATACAAAAGGAAGACAAAAACACTCTTTTTCCAATATTAGTACTTAAAAAGGGTTGGTTTTATGCCTCATTTGATGTAATTTATATGTTGCATTTTACACACATCAAATACCCCCACACTTGAACTTTTGCTTGTCCTCAAGCAAAACTCTTTAATATGTGGCTTACACTCCCAAATGGAATAGGTAGAAGAGAAGGTTTTGGGCTTGTCGTAGAGTGTCGGGATTTCCAAGATCTTTTTGGGGTTTTATTTTTATTTATTTACACTCCTATTCGTAATGATTTATTTAGAACTTTTCATAAAAGAAATTACTTATTTGGGCATAACATGCCTTTTTTAAAATTCTATTTATATACTAGTTCACATACCACACGGGGAAATCACTCACACTCGGCCGAAGGTGTATTTTTAGTGAATCACTCGAGAGCGGCATGGAACTTATTCCTACCATAGGCTTGCCAAGAAATCAATCCTCCTCCTTTTTAACTTTTATACCTTTGTAGATATCAAGAGGACTTTGTGGGTTAAGGGTTAGGCTAGGGTTAAAGGTAGGTGGTTGGGTTAGTGGTTAGTAGAAAAAAAAGGGCTAAAAGCGTAACAAGTGTCGGTTTTCGTATTTTTGTAATAATTTTTTTTTTATTTTGATGAAGCTTTTATTCAAACTAAGTTATTTTTGATTAACTTGTTTGTTTATGTTCTTTTTGCTTCATCATTATCATACTTTTTTTTTTTTCGAAGAACCGAACTTGTTACTAAAATAAAGGGTTAAAAATAAAAAAGGTTTTGGTGGGTAAAAAGGGTTTTTGTTTGGGTGATGAAACGAAAAGGTTTAGGCTCAAAGGGGCTAACTAGGGGGATTTTTGGGTAGGTGGTAAAAGAAAAAGAAAAATAATGGTGTAG
Organism: Helianthus tuberosus; assembly: GCA_030545235.1. Classification (NCBI taxonomy): domain Eukaryota; kingdom Viridiplantae; phylum Streptophyta; class Magnoliopsida; order Asterales; family Asteraceae; genus Helianthus; species Helianthus tuberosus. The sequence continues at coordinate 94,901,116 of CM060426.1, forward strand.
AAATAAAAAAAATGGTTAGTCCTAATGCCTCCATCATTTACTTACTCGGGTTTAAGTTGATAAGGACTGGGAATGTATTGTCATGACAAGTTCTAGAGTTGTAAGAACCAAGCGGCTATTCACACAAGAAACGAAAAATGAGCATTTAGTCAAATGATATGTAATTGTGTGCTCAATAAAGGCTCAAAACTCACTTTTGTGGGAATGGGTTTTTATGTGATCAAGTATATATAATTAAATTTTAAATAAGTTTGCTATGCCTTTTCATAATTTTCTTATGTTGGTTCTTTTTATCACTACGCTATCGGTTGTAAATTCGTAAAAATATAACCTTTTTGAGAACTTGAATTTCCCGAGTTAAACCTAGACAAGTAAAAAAAAATGAAATTTTTGAAAAAAATTTGGGGTGATTAGCGGTTCCAATAGAGTTTTGTGTAAGGCTTGTATTTAGGACTTGCAAAATTCAAGGTTTTAGCATCCCCCCCACACTTAAATTACACATTGTCCTCAATGTGTCCCAAAAATAAATTTTTAGGTTGATTAGATGTGTAAAATAGTGTTTAAAAAGCAAAAATTTTGTGTTACTGGGCACTGAACACGGCCCCGTGTTGAGTGGGCACGACCCCGTGTTCAGGTGCCAGTAACAAGAACTTACAGAAGGTGGACACGGCCCCGTGTCCACTGGACACGGCCACGTGTCTGACAAAATTCTGCAGAACAGAAGCCAAACAGCAGGTCTGGGAGGTGAGCACGGGGGCGTGTTGGCTGGACACGTCCCCGTGTGGACAGTCTGAAAACCTGAAAAACAGGCTTCTTCCTTCGGTTTTTCCATCCTGGCCCTACAAGTGCTGAGGCTTGGCACCCCAAGCCTTGGTTTGTACCTGTTTCATCACTTAATACCACACCAAGCAATACAAACATCCTACATTACCACAGTTAATTGTTCCAAGCATAAAGTAAAAGAAAACTAAAATGCAGAAAATAGTTAGGAAAAGTAAATTGTCTAACACTCGGCACGCAGGCCTTCAATTGTTCAAGATTGCAAAGGGTTAACCTGGGGAGTCATCCATCAACCGCTTCCTCCTATGCTCCTCCCGCTTACTCCATAGCATCATCATCATCATCATTGTCATCATCCCCTCCATGGCGTGCAATGTGGTCTCGTATGTATCCGACATCTTCTTGGATCTCGGATAGGTTTCTCTCGATAGCTCCGACCCGGTGGTAGGTGTTGCTCGCCATGTTATAGGTGTTCCGAGTACACATGAGGTTTTCCTGCATAAGACCATGTAAGCTTTGAAAATTAGGAAAACCGCCTCCTTGTGAGGAGGATGATTGGCCCGGATCACCGTGGGGTGGGTATTGGTACTGATGATGTTGCGGAGCTGGGAGGACAAGTGCTTCTTGCGGGTTCCATGCATGACCTTGCATCCTTTGAAAGGTTACCGTCCCGTCTTCTGCCTCATAAACCAGGTTCATCGAGCGGCATATGTGAATATCCACCGTACCTGACCATGGGCTCCTTTCAAATGATCTAGGTATGTGGGCAAAATGCCTGAAGAGACGGTGCACCCATCCCCCGAAGAAAATAGGAGTTGGTGCACTAGCAAGGCGGTTGTGATGCATGTTTCGGAGCATGAGGAACGGAACATCGAGCGGCCTGCGGTTGTGAATGCAATGGAGGACAAGCAAATCTCTTAACCCAACGACGCCACCACTGTCATGCCTTTGGCTAAGAGAGTAGCCGAGGAGCCTATGAATGTATCTGTAAAGCGGATCCCTCAGCTTGGTACTCTTAGTGCTGCTCGGATTGTAGAACCCTTCCCCAATCTGAGCCCACATGGCTTGGCGCTCGTTATCTTCAATCTCTCTCAATCCCCCTGTATTCTCTTCGTTTCCCGCATCCTCTTCCTCATACAACCCGATAATTGACCCGAATTGTGCCATGGAGATCGAATACCTCGTTCCGCCACACCTGAATGACACCCCGTTTTCATCGAACGGCTCACACCTTGAGTTGAATGTAAAGGTGCTGTAAAATTCCAAGGTGCATTCATGGACGGAACGGAGTCGGGTTGTTAGTGCGACTCTGAGTGGTCCCGTGACAATGTTGTTGAAACGGTCAATTTGATTCACCAAGGTTAGCAATTCTGTGCACGCCTGCCTCGGGTGTTCCTCCGGCCTTGTTTGAAGAAACTCGTATCGAGCTCGTGCATCTAGCTCATTGGCGTTGAATCTTGTAAACTTCCTGGCCATCTGCAAGAATACACCAAAAGTTAGCATGAAACAGAAATAATTTCGGACAAAACTGCAAACAGCGGGCTGGACACGACCCCGTGTCCAGCGGACACGGCCCCGTGTCCAGAGGTCTGTTACTCAAAAACTTCATTTTTCGACCCGGTTTCGAAAACTTGAAAATTTTTGGTCCAATAGGTGCGGTTTCCCCCGAAAATGAAACCCTAAACACCATTTTTCCCAAAATATCCCGTTTACCTTATCAATTTTGTCTTTTTCGGTTCAAGAACAAGGGTTTGGGGTTTTTGTGAGAAATCGGGTGAATCTATGAACAATCTAAGTGTATTTACTTTCTTTAACACTAATCTAACTAAATGCAAACAGATTTAGGCAAAAATTTTAGGTTCGATCCGGATGAACATCAAGAACCCTAGATTTTTCCCCAAATTTGTGCTGTTTTAACTACATGCAAGTAACTAATCTAACTACTAAGAGTGATAGAATCATACCTTGACGTTGTTAGATCGGTAAGAGACGTCGAGATTTCGCGAAAAATCGCCTGGAACCAGAGCTTTTGTGGGGAAACGGGGCGTGTGGAATGAAGAAACTGTTTTGAAAAAGGGGTTTTATCCCGTCTGCAGCGCGAACACGGCCCCGTGTCCAGCGGACACGGCCCCGTGCCGAGCATTATTATTATTTTTTTTTTTTTGTGCGCGTGTGAGTGCCCCTTTTCCCATAAGCTATGGTTTAGAAAACTTACCGCTTAATTTTGTCGTCTCAATCGTTCGTAACTTACCAGGCATGATGTTTTTATTCTTCCACGGTTTGAAGCGAGATCTCTTCTTCCTCATCCTCAATAAATCCTTGATAGAGTTTCAGCCGTTGGCCATTGACTTTAAATGGTGGCCCATTTCGAGGTTTAATCTCTACTGCACCGTGTGGAAAAATATGGGTAACGGAAAAAGGTCCTGACCACCTAGACTTTAATTTACCAGGAAACAAACGAAGTCGTGAATTAAACAAAAGAACTAAATCTCCTACCCGAAATTCATTAGGTTTAATATGTTTGTCATGCAAATTTTTCATTCTTTCCTTATAAATTTCGGAGTTTGAGTATGCATAATTCCTAAGCTCGTCTAATTCATTTATTTGACAAAATCGATTTTTACCAGCGAATTCTAGATCTAAGTTTACATTTTTGATTGCCCAGTAGGCTTTGTGTGCAATTTCTACTGGCAAATGACAACTTTTTCCATAGACTAGCTTATATGGGGTTGTACCTTTCGTTGTTTTATAAGCAGTTCGAAAAGCCCATAAAGCATCATCTAATTTATCAGCCCATTCCTTTCTATTTAACCCTACGGTTTTTTCGAGTATTCGTTTTAAACCTCTATTAGTCACTTCGGCTTGCCCGTTTGTTTGAGGGTGGTATGCTGTCGAAACCCGGTGATAGACCCCATATCTTGTTAAAAATTTTTCAAGTTGATGGTTGCAAAAATGGGTACCTCTATCACTTATTAAAGCTTTAGGTGTGCCAAAACGAGAGAATAATTTTTTCAGAAATCTTACCACCACTCTTCCATCATTTGTTGGAAGTGCCTCGGCCTCGGCCCATTTAGACAAGTAATCTACTGCCACAAGTATGTATTTGTTTCCTTTTGATGGTGGGAAAGGTCCCATAAAGTCGAGTCCCCATACATCAAAAATTTCACAAACAAGAATGCCATTTTGTGGCATTTCGTTTTTGGAAGAAATATTACCTGTTCTTTGGCAAGCATCACATGTCTTTACAAGATTTTGGGCATCTTTGTAAATGGTTGGCCAATAAAATCCTGAATCGAATACCTTTCGTGCGGTACTGGCAGCACCATGATGTCCTCCGTATGGACCTTCATGACAATGGCGGAGAATTCTTCGTGCTTCACTACCATGTACGCATCGTCTGACGAGTTGGTCGGCACACATTTTGAAAAGATATGGATCTTCCCAAAAGTAGTGTTTCACATTGGCAAAGAATTTTTTTCTTTGATGATGTGGCCACCCTTTTGCGACTATACCGCTAGCTAGGTAGTTAGCAAAGTCGGCGTACCATGGTTCTTCCTTATATTCCACCATTTCCAGGGACTCAGTTGGAAATTTTTCGTTGATTTGCTCGTCCCTGGTTGCCTCCAAAGCTGGGTCTTCTAAGCGTGAAAGATGATCTGCTGCGGTATTTTCCGCTCCTCTTTTGTCCTTGATTTCAATGTCAAATTCTTGGAGGAGTAGAATCCACCTAATCAAACGTGGTTTTGCGTCTTGCTTCTTAAAGAGATATCGAATGGCTGCATGGTCTGTATAGACTATAGTTTTAGAAAGAACAAGATAAGAACGAAATTTATCAAAAGCAAATACCACAGCTAGTAACTCTTTTTCAGTTGTTGTGTAATTTTCTTGTGCATCGTTAAGTGTTTTACTAGCATAATATATTGGGTGGAAATGCTTTTCTTTTCTCTGTCCCAAGACAGCTCCAACTGCAAAGTCACTAGCATCACACATGATTTCGAAAGGAAATTTCCAATCAGGTGCTATCATGATAGGTGCATTGACTAGCATTTCCTTTAGGGTTAGAAATGCTTGATTGCAATCCTTGTCAAAGATAAAAGGAGCATCTTTTTCAAGTAATTTTGTTAGAGGCCTTGAGATTTTTGAAAAGTCTTTGATAAACCGCCTATAAAATCCGGCATGCCCTAGGAAACTTCTAATAGCTCTTACGGAGGATGGAGGTGGTAATCTAGAAATGGTATCTATTTTGGCTCGATCCACCTCCATTCCTTCGCTTGAGATTTTGTGACCGAGTACTATTCCCTCCGTTACCATGAAATGGCATTTTTCCCAATTAAGGGCGAGGTTAGTTTCCTCACATCGGGATAGCATTCGTTCAAGGTTATCGAGGCATTGGTCGTATGAATCCCTAAAGATAGAAAAGTCGTCCATGAAGACTTCCATTGTCTTTTCTATCATGTCATGGAAAATGGCTACCATGCAACGTTGGAATGTTGCGGGGGCATTACATAGACCAAACGGCATGCGTCGATAAGCAAAAGTTCCATAGGGACATGTGAAAGTTGTCTTTTCTTGGTCTTCGGGTGCTATCGGGATTTGAAAGTAACCTGAAAAACCATCCAAGAAACAGTAAAATTTATGACCGGATAATCTTTCTAACATTTGATCAATGAAGGGTAAAGGAAAGTGATCCTTTCTTGTTGCTTCATTTAATCGTCTATAATCTATACATACTCTCCATCCTGTGACGGTTCTCGTTGGTATTAATTCATTCTTTTCGTTAGTAATCACCGTCATACCTCCTTTCTTTGGAACTACTTGAACGGGACTTACCCAAGGACTATCGGAAATAGGATAGATAAGTCCGGCGTCAAGTAATTTGATGACTTCGTTTTTAACCACTTCTTGAACATTTGGATTTACTCGACGTTGTGGTTGTATGACCGATTTGTAGTCATCATTCATCAAAATTTTGTGTGTGCACATAGAAGGACTAATTCCTTTTATGTCGACAAGTTTCCAAGCTATTGCATTTTTGTGTTTTTTCAAAAGATTAATTAGTTTTTCTTTTTCTAAGTTATCTAATTTAGACGAAATAATTACAGGTAACTTACCATCTTTGTCTAGAAAAGCATATTCCAAACCTTTTGGAAGTTCTTTGAGCTCAAGTGGTGGGTCTTTAGGAGACTCCTTATTTGGTTGCTCGTTTCGATCAAGAACTTTAAAAGTTTGTTCTATGGCGACCTCTTCTTCAACAAAGTGGTCAATCTCTTCACTTGTATCGGGTGGTTCATCTTCATCTTCAATTAGGGGGTCATTATTGCCGAATGGATATTTCATTGATCGTTCAAGATCGACACTTCTTTTAAATGCCCCTAATTGAAGAGGTAAATTGTTGAACTTCCGGTTTTTCAAAGCTTCGTGAGTTTTTACAAATGGTCGTCCCAACACTAGAGGAGCGTCATCGAGGATGACAAAGTCGGTCGGGATTACCATTTGATTTGTTTGAACCAAAACATCTTCAACTATACCGATTGATTTTATTACTTTTCGATTGGATAGAAAAATGGGTATTTGAAGTGGAGAAAAATCACTAATACTTAATTTTTCGAAAATGTAGTTAGGCATTATGTTAACACAAAGATCTTTATCGATTGTGACATTACTAATAAACGAATTTTGAAAGAAACATGGAACCGGTGTGATGTTAATTTCAAATGGGTCTTCTTTTATTAGCGAAGTTTGATCATTAGTTAACTTAACACTTACCGTTTCGTCAATTTTAGTGTTAGTGTTTAACTCTTTTAAAAACTTAGCATGAGTGGGTACTAAACAATGATTTTCAAAAGAAGGTGTCAAGAGATTAATTTCTTCAAAATTAGACTCTTCTTGGATTTTAACGTTGTTGGACTCACCTCTCTCGTTGTTTAACTCATGTGTCGGTTTTTCACTTATTTGTTCTTCCATTTTTTCATTTTTAGTTATCTCTTCCTTTTTTAATTCTTTTCTTGCGCGGGACTCCTCTTCCCTTGCGCGAGCTTCTTTTATGCATCGATCGATAACTCTAATGTGTTCTAATATCCTATCGGTCACTTCGGTTATAGAAAAAGAATCGTTGTTTTCTAAGCTTGAATCCGGTTGTTCGACCCTTTGTTCCTCATAATACCCATATGAAGTTGATGGTTCACACCATTGTCCTTCATTGTAAGCATATGATGGATAAGGTTCGTAATTTTGTTCTTCATAATACTCATATGAGGTGGGTTGTTCACGCCAAGGTTCCTCATAATAAGCATATGAAGGTGGTGGCTCATATCTTGGTTCCTCAAAGTATGAGTAAGAAGGCTCATACCTTGGTTCATCAAAATATGAGTATGAGGGGGGAGGTTCATACCTTTGGTCTTCGTAGGATGTGTACGAAGTTGATGGCTCGTACCTGGGCTCCTCATAGTAAGCGTATGAATTGGACGGTTGATATGAGTGATTATTTTGAATCGAACGTGCATTACGACAATTAGTGCAATAATTACCCCTATAATCATCCTCATCATAGGTGTAGTTGTAACCTCCTGAGTATTGATACATAAGAATCACTCAGCAGACCACAACCAAGTCTCGAGATCAGAAAACAAAAATAAAAACGGAAACAGAGGCTGGACACGGCCCCGTGTTCAGTGGACACGGCCCCGTGTTCAGGATCTGTATCTGGGCGTTTTAATTAAATTTACTGATTTCGTTGAGCACGGGGCGTGTTCAGTGAGCACGGCCCGTGTTCAAGCTTCTGTTACTGGGTGTTTTTATGAAAACCCTGGACACGGCCCCGTGTTCAGTGAGCACGGCCCCGTGTTCAGGCTACTGTAAATGCAAAGCTAAACTAAAATGCAGAAAAATATGCGCGCTTTTTGAAAAGGTTTTGAAAAACTGATTAGGCCGTCGATTTTAAGCTTTCTTAAAATCCTTGTGTCCCCGGCAACGGCGCCAAAAACTTGATGCGTGTGAAGTGTTACTATTATTCGGTGTATATTTTAAGCCCTTTTTAACACTTATTTTAGCCAAGTTTTAAATTTATAAAACACGATATTTCACTAACACTAAACACACATATGGGCAAGTGCACCCATCGTTGAGTGTAGTATAGCGTTGGTAAGATACCGAGGTCGTCCAAGGACACAAGAGCTTTTAATACCGGTTTATCCTCAACGTCTAACCAAAATAAAAAGTTTAGAAAAATGTTTTAAGCTAAGAAAAATAAAACTAACTAAAATGCTGAAAATAAAAATAAAAAAAACAGATAGACAAGATGAATCACTTGGTTCCGACTCATATCTAGTATAACCTTTGATTATTTCCGCACTTTTGCACATAATTAAGAGCTTATCTTAGTTATTGTAGTAGGCCCCTCTTTTGAAGGCGACGTTACCCTCACCCCAGTAGTTTGAGTCAGCAAGGATACAATCCTAAAAGGGTGGATTATTGGAAGATAATGAATTAAGTTATTAATGCAGTATTATGGTAGGCCCCGCTTTTGGCGGTGACGTTACCCTCGGCTAAGTAGTCTGAGTCAGCAGGGATACAGTCCTAAATAGCCGGGTTATAGTATTAATAGTAGTTAACTTATGAGGGGATCAAAGAGTTTGGACCCCCGCCATCCAATACCGTGAAATATTGAAGGATGTCCTACTAAATTTGACCCAGGTCCATTGCAGGACCTCTAAACGCTGAACAATGGCAAGACCTTTACCAAACCGTTCCCTTAACCCCCTACCAGGTAGCCAACATATCTCCATATAGACCGTGGAGATATGAATGGTGAAAATCCTTTATTTTATATAGACAGTAAAATAATGCCAAGACACCACGGACAAACGATAAGGAAAGATCACCTTCAACATAAGTAACTAGTTATTAAAGTCATTAATACAAAACCAAATAAAAAGTGCAAAAGATTAGAAATAAAAAGTATTATACTAGACACTTTGTCTTCACCAAGTGATGTAAGAGACTTAGGCAAACATGGCCTTGATTGTCAAGAACTCTTACGATCAATCTTGGATCCCGAGACGACTCACACACTCTATGATGGACAATGGATGATGGTGGTGGATGATGGTGTTGTGATGGTGGTGGGTGGTGGATGAAGTGTGAGAGAGGTGGTGTGCCAAGGGATGAGATGAAATGAATCCAAGCACTCCTATTTATAGGCTGAACAGAGAGCTGGACACGGCCCCGTGTCCGTCTGACACTCTCTCTCCTCATTAATTGTAATTCGCAATTACAATAAATGCGCCTGCTGTACTTTCGACACGGCCCCGTGTCCGCTGAGCACGGCCCCGTGATGGGCAATAGAAGCTTCTATGGATTTGTCTTTTCTGCTGCTTCTTGGGCACGGCCCTGTGCTGGCTGAGCACGGGGCGTGTTCAGCCTTCTGTCTTCTCCTTTTTGCTTTGGAAGGTGCCGTTGAGGGGTCGGGCAGTCCACTAATGTTCCTTTCCTTGTATTTATGTTGGATTTAGCTGTCTTTTTGCTTCTTTTGCGTTTTTGAGCTCATTTAATCCTGAAAATACAAAAGGAAGACAAAAACACTCTTTTTCCAATATTAGTACTTAAAAAGGGTTGGTTTTATGCCTCATTTGATGTAATTTATATGTTGCATTTTACACACATCAGTGGTAAAAAAAAAAGAAAAATAATGGTGTAGAAATAAAAAGGGTTAGTCCTAATGCCTCCATCATTTACTTACTCGGGTTTAAGTTGGTAAGGACCGGGAATGTATCGTTGTGGCAAGTTCTAGAGTCGTAAGAAACCAAGCGGCTATTCACACAAGAAACGAAAAATGAGCATTTAGTTTAAAGATATGTATTTGTATGCTCAATAAAGGTTCAAAACTCACTTTTTGTGGGAATGGGTTTTTATGTGATCAAGTATATATAATCAAATTTTAACTAAACTTGTCATGCCGTTTCATAATTTTCTTATGTTGGTTCTTTTTATCACGACGCTATCGGTTGTAAATTTGTAAAAATATAACCTTTTTTAGAACTTTGAAATTCCCAAATTAAACCTAGACAAGTAAAAAAAATGAAAATTTTTGAAAAAATTTGGGGTGATTAGCGGTTCCAATAGAGTTTTGTGTAAGGCTTGTAATTAGGACTTGCAAGATTCAAGGTTTTAGCATCCCCCCCCCCCACACTTAAAATACACATTGTCCTCAATGTGTCCCAAAAATAAGTTTTTAGGTTGATTGAATGTGTAAAAAGGTGTGAAAAACAAAAATTTGTGTTACTGGGCGTCTGGACACGGCCCCATGGGGTCAGGGCACGGCCCCGTGTTCAGATCGCCAGTAACAGAACTTGATAAAAAGAAACAGAAGCTTGGGCACGGGGGCGTGTTCAGTGAGCACGCCCCGTGTCCAGTTACCTGAACTGGGCATTTTCTGCAGATGGTTGGGCACGGGGCGTGTTGGGTGAGCACGACCCCGTGCTGAACTTGCTGTAATGAAGAAAATTTTGTCGGATGGTCCTGTTTTTGTGCATGGGGTGCTGGTTCAAGTTTCCCTTGGTATCCTTCACTATCCCGAGTGTGTTTTATTCCTGAAATTTAAAACTAAACTAGAAAACCTAAAAAAAATTAATCTAAACTAAACTAAGGATAGTTCCGCGGAATGCCTCCATGGTGCGCCACGTTTATCAGGGTCCTTGGCTAGACCCAAAGCCTGGTCATATGTTACCCAAGTGGGATGTTTTGCATCCCATGCTACACCGTCGGAGAGCATCATCCAAACTCGAGTCAATGACCTTCATGTAGTTGACCGGGTCGTCGTCTTCTACTCTTTTTCCAACTCCAAACTTCATTTCCTCGTCCCCAATCCTCAATGCTAGTGTTCCATCATTCATATCTACCACTGCTTGGGCCGTAGCTAGGAATGGCCTCCCTAGGATTAGTGGTACTTCGGCAACTTCTTCCATATCTAGTATGACAAAGTCGGTCGGAAAGACAAATTCGCCGACTTTGACCAATAGATATTCAGCGACACCTTGTGGATATTTGACGGATCTGTCGGCGAGTTGTATGCTTATTTTTGTAGGGCTTGTTTTCCCTAAGCCGAGTCGGTTGAACATTAAAGAGGGCATGAGGTTGATGCTTGCCCCGAGATCGGCTAGTGCATTACGAACGGGGGATTCCTCAATCGAGCAAGGAATTGTGAAGCTTCCGGGGTCAAGCTTCTTTTGCGGGAGTTTGTTGAGTAGTAAGGCGGAGCATTCTTCGCCTAAATTAACTAATTGCAATGATTCAATTTTCCTTTTATGATTGAGGAAGTCCCTCATAAATTTTGAATATTTAGGCATTTGAGTTAGGACTTCGATAAATGGAATATTAACATGCAATTGTTTTAATAAATTTTCGAACTTTGCGAATTGCTCATCGGTCTTTTGACGAATTAACCGACCGCGGTATGGAACCGGAGGAGTCTTACTAGGCTCTTGAATTGGTGGAGAAGCCTTCTCTTGTTGGGGCGTGGGTGGAGTTGTGGGTTGGTTAGATTGGCTTCTTTCAGTTGGCAGTAATGGAGCCTCTTCGGGACCTACGGTACGGTTTCTCAACGTTATGATATGTACTTGCGCCTTTGGGTTGGTCTCGGTATTACTTGGTAACGCGCGTTGTGATCTCTCGGAGAAATTCTGAGCTATTTGATTTAATTGCTTTTCAATGTTTTGTATACTAGCTTGTTGATTTCTAAAATTCGATTCCAATTGTTGAAATCGATCCAAGTTTTTCTTTTCGGTGTCGGAGATGAGGCGAGATGCAGTATCTTCAAGCCTTTCTCGTCCACCTTGTTGTTGAGAGAAATTTTGTGACTCGATTCTTGGTTGTTGAAAGTTTGTTCGTTGGTTTAGATTTTGTTAGTTACTACCATTGCCGGGTTCTCTCCAACCAAGGTTAGGGTGGTTACGCCATCCTTGGTTGTAGGTACCCGTTGGAGGACCCGACGGCCTAGGTCTATTATCAATGTAGCTTACCGACTCTGTTTGATCATCTACTTCTTTCATACAACTCCAGTTTTCATGTGGCCCACCACACCCTTCACAAGCCATGACCGAGGTTGTTTTTGCCATTTCTAGCTTTTTGATTTTTGAAGAAAGGGCCTCGATTTGGGCTTGTAAAGAAGTGCTTTCATCAACCTTATGGGCGCTCGGGGCAATAGATTTATTGCCGCGGGGAGTGTGCCACTGAAAATTGGTTTGAGCAATTTCCTCAATTTGATTATATATTTCATTTGGGCGACGATTACCTAAAAGTCCCCCGGAGCTAGAGTCAAGTGTTTGTCTTGTGTGTGGCAACAACCCATTGTAGAAAGTGGATACTTGTTGCCACACCGCAAGACCGTGATGAGGACACTTTCTTAGTAGCTCCTTGAACCTTTCCCAAGTTTCATATAAGGATTCCCCATCCTCTTGTGAATATGTATTAATTTTAGTCATTAATTTAGCCATTTTAGCAGGAGGGAAATACTTATATAGAAACTTTTGGGCTAGTTCATCCCAGGTGTTTACCGAGCCAACTGGGAGGGCATTAAGCCAAGCCTTAGCTCGGTCTTTTAGTGAAAATGGAAACATTCGAAGGCGGATGGCGTCGTTTGATGCTCCATTGATCCGAAAGGTATCACATATTTCTAAGAAATTAGTAATATGTAGATGAGGATCCTCGTCCGCAAGCCCATGGAAGGTTGCGGAGTTTTGAAGCATTTGTATCAAATGTGGCCTAAGTTCGAAGTTGTTGGCTTCGACATTCGGTGCATTGATAGCGGCGCCGAGATTACCTACGGTGGGTCGTAGGTAATCCATGAGGGTATGTTGATCCGCCATCGGAAGTGGGTCCCCCGAAACTTTCTCTTGGTTTTTAGCTTTAAGTATCTTTCATAGAAAGCGTTCGGGTTCGTCTAGGGGTTCTTTTATGTCTCTACTAGAACTGGAGCTCATACACTACGTGGAAAATGCAAATGTGGCGCCTGAGTTACAAGTCCTGCAATAAAAACAAAGAAGAACGTTGGTCAGAAGCTTCACCACGGCCCCGTGCTCAGATGGACACGGCCCGGGTCGGAGATACAGTGATTGTTTTCCGGATCCCTGTTACTGGGGAGTTCGACACGGCCCCGTGTTGCACCGACGCGGCCCCGTGCTCAACTCTCTGTAACTCGGAAAATAAAAACTGCCAGTAATAATGCTGGGCACGGCCCGTGTCCGACCAGGCACGTGCTGAGCTCTGCAGGAACTGAAAAATCTAAGAAAATACTAAAAAAACAGAAAAATTAGAAAAAAACGATTAGGCCGTTGATTCCTGACTTTCTTAAAATCCTTGTGTCCCCGGCAACGGCGCCAAAAACTTGATGTGCGTGAAGTGTGCTATATTTTTAATGTATATTTTAAGCCCTTTTACACTTTTTAGCCAACTTTTAAATTTATAAAACATGATATTTACTAACACTAAACACACATATGGGCAAGTGCACCCATCGTGAGCGTAGTATAGTGTTGGTAAGATACCGAGGTCGTCCAAGGACACAAGAGCTTTTAGTACCGGTTTATCCTTAGCGTCTAATCAAATCAAAGGTTAGAAAAAGGTTTTTAAACTAGAAAAATAAAACTAACTAAAATGCTGAAAAATAAAATAAAAATAAAACAGATAGACAAGACGAATCACTTGGATCCGACTCGTGTGTAGTGTAACCTTTGATTATTTCCGCACTTTTGCACTTTTTAAGAGATTATCTTAGTTATTGTAGTAGGCCCCTCTTTTGAAGGTGACGTTACCCTCAACCCAGTAGTTTGAGTCAGCAAGAATACAACCCGAAAGGGTTAGATTATTGAAAGATAATTAATTAAGTTATTAATGCATAATGTGGTAGGCCCCTCTTTTGAAGGTGACGTTACCCTCGGCTAAGTAGTCTGAGTCAGCAGGGATACAGTCCTAAGTAGCCAGGTTAAAGTTTTAATAGTAGCTTACATATGAGGGGATCAAAGAGTTTGGACCCCCGCCATCCAATACCGGTGGGTATTGAAGGAGGTCCTACTAAATTTGACCCAGCTCCATGCAGGATCTATACACTGAACACGGCAAGACTCATACCAAACCGTTCCCTTAACCCCCGACCAGGTAGCCAACATATCTACATATAGACCGTGGAGACATGAATGGTGAAAATCTTTTATTTTATATAGACAATAAAATAATGCCAAGACACCACGGACAAACGATAAGGAAGAATCTCCTTCAACATAAGAAACTAGTTATTAAAGTCATTAATACATAACCAAATAAAAAGTGCGAAAAGATTAAAAATAAAAAGTATTACACTGACACTTGTCTTCACCAAGTGATGTAAGAGACTTAGGCAAACATGGCCTTTGATTGTCAAGAACTCTTACGATCAATCTTGGATCCCGAGACGACTCACACACTCTATGATGGATGATGGATGATGGTGGTGGATGATGGTGTTGTGATGGTGGTGGTGGGTGGGTGAAGTGTGGGAGAGGTGCTGTGCCAAGGGATGGTTTGCAAATGAGCCAAGCACCCCTATTTATAGCCTGAACAGCAGCTCGGGCACGGCCCCGTGTCCATCATCCTTATCTTTCTTCATTAATTGCAGTTTGTTTGCATTAGTTGATCACGCCCCCGTGTCCGCTGGGCATGACCCCGTGTGCAGAAGCGTATCAGTACTATCAAGATTTCCCTAGATTCTGCGAATCTTAGAGTTGACCACGGCCCCGTGTCCTTTGGGCACGCCCCCGTGGTGGGTGATAGAAGCTTCTACAACTTTGTCTTTTCTGCAGACACTTGGGCACGCCCCCGTGCTCACTGAGCACGGGGCGTGTTCAGCCTTCTGTTCTCTTGTTTTGCTTGGGAAGATGCTGTCTGGGGGTCGAGCATGTCACGTTTGTTCCTTTTCTTGTATTTATGTTTGATTTAGCTGCCTTTTTGCTTCTTTTGTTCATTTGAGCTCATTTAATCCTGAAAATACAAAAGGAAGACAAAAACACACTTTTTCCAACATTAGTACTTAAAAAGGGTTAGTTTTGTGCCACAATTGATGTAATTTATATGTTGCATTTTGTGCACATCAACAGGGTCAAGAATTCATACTTGTTGGTGAGTCTTCTGAATCTTTTGATATTAATGATATCCTTCGCCGAGTGCAAGTTCTGCAAAAGAAAAAGAAGGCGAGAGAAGTGTTGATGTTGAAATGGAAAGATGAGGAAGAAGTAGAGGAAGAAACACAGAAGTTTGTTCTTATTGGAAAACCATCTTCAGTACCTTATAGCATAAAAGAGATTGTTCGCCAAATCAAAGTTAAAGAAAGGTGAAGAAAAGCTAAGATAGCTCGAGGAGAGATTGTTGATGATGATTCTGAAAAAGAATTGTTTGGTGATGAAGAAGAAGATGAAGATGAAATTGACGATGATGACAAGTCTGATAAGAAAGATGATAAAGACGACAAGAAGAATGATGATGATGATCAAGGTTCATCTCGATTGTTGATAGTGAATCAAAATGTTTAACAAAGAATTGAAGAGTTTTTGAACGATCAAATCAATGAACTGGAGGACGATCCACATCAAGAAGCCTCTACGTCTGGCAAACAACATGCGAACCAAGTATTTCTCACAAATCCTACTGTCATTTATTTGAATGCTCAAAATGAGGGGGAGCTTAAGGTACGTAGGTCAAGGGTAGAAATGTTAGATGAATTGGGCTTACAGGATGGAAAATTTAAGTTCGATATTGAAGATAAGATACCTCCGTCACCTGAAAGGGAGTTTGAGTTTAGGTATGCTCACGAAGCTGATCACTACAATGATGTTATTGTTGAAGATGCTTCAGACTCATCTGATGAAGAAACCGACTTTCATTATTCTGGAGTTGAAAAGACATTTCCTTCTTTGGCGGAAATGTTTAAAGATCGAAACGAAGATAAAGTCAGGAGAAAGATAGTTGAAAAGATAACCACTGAAGGTGTTCCAACGACCATACCCAGAGAGAATCTTGCTGAAGAGAGGAAGAAATGGTTCAAAGTAATGCCAAAGGAGAGGAAGTCTCTTAGGGCACTTCAGTTCTTCACGCATAATAAAGATATTTCATGGGGTGATATTCTATCTTGGGGTTATCTGGAAGATCTGCAGGTCTACGCCATTCGACGGGAACAAGGTGTTCAGTATTTTGAGTTTCTGTCCGACATCAAAACACTCCCGTGGTGGGATGTAGATGATTTGGTAAAGATAAAGAACATTAAGCATTTCTATCATGGTCTGGATGTGAAACAACATGATCAACATCTGTGGGAGTATCTGAAGCAGCAGGCTAAAGCTGGATATCCTGACTGGAAGCCGCAACATCCAAAGCAAATTGTGACCATATTGGAGAACGGAGAAAAAGACATAACTTTGGATGTTAAGCTTCCAAGATGTCTGAAGAACATGCCACTTCGTGCTATGGAACAAGATTTTTATGATTTATTTCAAGGATGGTTATACAATCCTAGCACAGCGGAAGCGGTAATTTCTTTGTTCGACAAGTCAAAGGGGGAATCAAGGAGAATCTGCATACTAGACCCGATGTGGCTAGTAAATTGTTCAAAGAAAGACATTGATTGTTTGTTCTACAACAAGATTGTTTATGAAATGCGAGACAGAGAACAAGCAATGCAATACCAGCAGATTGTAGACGTATGCTTTGCTCAAGAGATCAACTCTGGAAGGTACTGGAAGTCCCAATGGAGAGATCTAGAGATTGATGAATTTCTAAAAAGGTACAAGCGCAAACAAAAGTTTAAAGAGATTGCTGATAGAGCAGCTGAACTTGGCAAGCGCAAGATGTTGAGGCCGCCACCAATGGATCAAACGCCAATAGAGAAAGAAGAGAACAAGATCCCCAAGTGGGACAGGAAGCGTGATGGTGATCCGGTTTACAGAAAACGGTGGATTGAAGAGGGAAGGCATCTAAGGCGTCAAATGTTTGAGGAAAAAGCTGAGAAGAGGAGACAGAGAGCAAAAAAATGAAGGCGTAATAGAAAAGATTGAAGACTACGCTGGAAGGAACTGCAGCTACATCCGAGGGGGAGTCTGTTAGTTCAAGCGTCTGTAGCTTCCGTCAGCATTTAGTCATATTTTGTATGTTTATGTCTTTTGTGAACAATTATGATTATGTATGTATGTACGTAGAAAGTCAACTCAGAGAATGGCTTTGTCGTGTAAAAGTGTTGACCTAAGATGAACAAGTGTTATCCGATCGGATGGGCCATCCGATCGGACAGTAATGTCATCCAATCGGTCAGCATCTTCCTAAGTCCCTGAGTTGCCTATAAATACCCAAGAAGGGTATGTCATTTAGAACTTTTGTAACTTTTAGAACTCTTGGAGTCTCTGTCTAGTCTGACCTTCTACTGGCTTTTGTACTTTCATATCATCTGAATAGAAAGATCAGACAGTGTTTAAACGTTGAATACTTTGTCGTACTTATTTGACTTGATCCAAAGGATTCCACACTTTGATCAAGGTCGATTCATCTGCGTTTGTGTCAATCAGATCCTGTACAAGAGGACCTAACACTTTTGACACATGTTCCAAAATCAGTGAAATCGAGATGAGGTAAGACTTCATCCTTTACAAGACGATTTAATCGTTCTCTTGAGATATGGCCTAAATGTTGATGCCACAACATGGATGAAGTCTCTAAGTCTCGATTTTGTTTCATATTTATGTGTGATTCATTAATATTATATGACGACAAAGATTTGGAAAAGTCATCATCTAGTTCTAATCTATAGAGACCACCATCCAGAATGCCGGTACCATAAACAACGGAATCATAGAGAATAGAGAGTTTGCGATGACCATGGGAAACAACAAAATCGTCCATGTCTAGCTTTGGTCCTGATACAAGGTTCCGAGTTACCTCAGGAACATATAAGGTATCATAAAGTTTAATGCATAAACCAGTTTTCAAAAATAATTGTAATGTTCCTATGGCCTTCACTTCTAATTCCCGATCATCCCCAAATTTAAGTGTTCTTTGGTTTCTTCCCAGCTTCCGAATTGAAAGGAATCCCTGAGTAGAATTGGTTACATGAACCATAGAACCGGAATCAAACCACTAAGAATTAGCAGGAACATTTAAATTATAGGACTCAAGTATCATGAAAAATCGTTACATTTCTTAGCCAGCCACACCTTAAAGTCAGGGCATTCCTTTTGCTTATGTCCTGTCTTCTTACAGAACTTGCAGTAGGGTTTGCCTAAGGAGTTCTTAGAGCTGGAAGGTGCACTTGTATTAGGATTGGGCCTTTGGACCTTTGAAGCATCCCTTCTTGGATAATTGTTCTTCCTTTTCTTGGAGTTGGAGGTGGTGAAGTTTGCAACATCAGTAGTACGATCCATCTTCATACGCTCTTCCTCCTTCACGCACATAGCGATCAACTCACTCATCGTCCGTTTGTCCTTCTGAGTGTTGTAACTGATCTTGAATGCTTCATAGGATGAAGGAAGCGAAGTGATGATGAAGTGAATAAGAAAACCATCACCGATTTCCATCTCTATCCCCTTCAGCTTATTGGCCATGTCATTCAGCATCATAATGTGTTCGCGAATGCCACTCCTCCCATCATACTTAGTTGTCACCATCTTGAGGATTAGAGTACTAGCGTGTGCTTTAGACGTCCCCTTGAATTGCGCCTCCATAGAAGCCAAGTAGGTTTTAGAATCATCAGATCAGGAATGGCTCATCTGATTGCATTGTTTATGGACTGCTTCATAAACATGAGAGACATGCGGTTACACCTTGTCCACTTTTCATGAATTATCTGGCCATTGCAATACTTTGAGGAGTAAGGTCCGCTGGCTTATTCTCTCTTAGAGTATATCAAGGCCCAGCAATCCAAGCATAAGCATGAGAGAGTCCTTCCATGCAGCAAAGTTATCACCAGTCAAAGGTGGAATCCCGCAATTGGGTGCTGATAGTGGACATAAGATGAGTGAATTTTGATACTAATCAAGAAGTCCTAATGTGATCTAAGGGCATGTTATACTAAGGCATGTATAAGTAATGATCACTTTAATTATGAAGCTGTGATATTGTCTATTACTAACATCAAAATAATAGACTTAGTAAAAAATTCTACTTAAACGAAGATAAATCAGCTTTGGCTAGAAGTGTAATCATTTAAGTATGTGTGCAAAGTAATTGTGACAAATCGGCTTTGGCCAGAAATGAGACAATCACTTTAGTTATGCACTTGTTAAGTATGCTATACATAAATGAATCAAATCAACTTTAGTCAGAAATTAAGACATTTACATTTGTAATGCATACTTAACCTAGCTTTTATAATACTTGAACAATAAATAAATACATCAAATCAGCTTTGGCCAAAAATGGTACATCAGAAGCTCATTCAAGTTAAGCTATTTTGGTTTTGTGAAAAATTATCTTATTCTGATTAAGTAATTAAGTAATTACAAAACCAAGTATTTAATAGCAAACTACCTGTTAGCGCGGATCGAACTTTTAGTTCACATTAACATCTTAATAAAATAATGAGATTTCGATTGAGATCTCGACTCAGTTATGAGATCTCGACTCAACTTGAGATTTCGAGTGAGACCTCGAGTAAGGTTTCGAGTAAGATTTCTACTCATTATGAGTCATTATGAGGTTTCGAGTCACTGAGGTTTCGAGTCGCAACAACCTGATTGCGAGTTACTAATGCTAGTCGAAACCTTAGTCGAAATCTCCAGGTTTCGAGTTATGAAGTTTAATGCCTTAATGAGATTTCGACTTCATTATGAGGTTTCGAGTCGCACCACCTGATTGCGAGTCGAAATCTCAGTCACAATCTCAGTTGTCCTCGTATTTTAGTGAGATGTCAAGTCGGAACCCTAGTCGAAACCATCTAATTCTCGAAACTTATCCTCCAAGTCTCGAAATCTACTCATCAACAGCTGTTAGTGAAGATAAAACTGAAAATTCAAATTTTTAGGGATTTCGATATATGGTTTCCTGTTTTAGTGATGATCTTACTTTATCAAAATATTTTGAAAATTTTATCTGATTATCTTGTGACAACCCTCACAAAACCAGGTATCCGTATAATTAATTAATTATAATTAAGTGCTTAATGACTGTGCTGAATTACTTAATTGCTTTCTGATTACTGCATCATACTTACATGTGCATCACATATTACATAATGTCACATCATTATCACAATACAACTTTATTTAACATACCTGATGCACAAAGCACAGTTAGTACAGTTAACGGATAAAGTGGGAAAATGCTGACGGGGTTCAGTAAATAGATAGACAGTGTTTTGAGACCCAGTATGGGCTAGGGACAAGGTACTACACTAGTATGGTGTGTAGGGAAGTGAGGACCATAAAACTGCGTCACTAGGTGATAGTTTGTGTGCCGAAAAGTGCCTAAAACTCACTTTAAGTGCAGAATTCTGCATTTTTCAGCAAAATTTAGCTTTTTAACATACTAGTATATTGCAGAAAATTGACTAAATGGTCCTGAATGCTTTCCTAAGTGTTGGGAATTAATAGTGTCATAAAAAGTTACATAAAAGACACTATACGGTACAACTTAGCACTTTAACGAACCGGTATCTAACCGAACAACCGGACATTACCCGGAACACCAAAATTTTACCAGAGACATTGTTTTATTATTTTTGAACTAGTTATGGTCCCCGAATACCCCAACACATTATATAATGTGCCATACACTTATAACACTAGATTTTTACACTTAACCTCCTAACCATTTACCAACTTACCATCAAAATTTACAATTAACCCCGCCCCCCCTGGATGATTTACGGCCCCAAGTGGAGGACCCCACCACTAGATTTCATTTCATATTTTATTTAGATTGTTGCTTGATTTGGTTGCCATATTATTGAGTAAGAGATTATAAGTACGGTACTTGTGATCTTCATCATATCATTCTTACACTTCACAATCTTCACACCATCTCCCTCAAACTCTCTCTCTCTCCCTCTCGGCCCTAGCTTGTGCCGCCACCACCACCTTGCAACCTTCATCCATCTAATTTCAAGCTAAATTCAAGTGCAAGAAGGTGATTCATGGAGCTTGGTGCTTGTAAATCTTGAAGAAACTCCATCCATAGCTTTCATCCACCATTTTCTTCATCTTTTTCTCTAGTGATCTTCCCTAGCCTTTGAGCTAGTTGTAAGCTTCTAACTACTAATTTTTACTTCTCATTTTGTTGGTTAAAAAGATGTACATTGTTATGAATCACAAGAACACTAAAAGACTTAAACAAGAATCATAAACATAAGCTTAAAAATGATGAAGTCTTGTTGAAATAATGTTGATTAAGGCATGCATGACACTTGATTGTTATTTACTTGAAATTATGATGTTGATCATCATAAGGAGCTTGCTAAATTGTGATTAAACACATGATTTAGCAAGTTAGAGGGTGATTATGTGTTAACCCAAGAAGATCATCCTCACATATGAACATGAACTTGAAAATAAAATTATTTCTTGAAAAATAGTAAAAAAAGTGAGCTAGTGATTTTGTGAATCTAAGATTTATGAATAATGTTCCAAGAAAATCAAGTTCAAAATATGATTTTTAGTAGAACTTGATTCTTACATAAATGTACATTGTTTTTGGTGATAAAATAAGTGTAAGAACACTTTATTTACAAGAAGAGTTCAAAAGAATAATTTTTGGTAGAATATGTTTACAAGTTGTAAACATCTAAAATTTTCAAGAAGGAAGTTTATTAAGAAATAAACACACTTTAAGGGGTAACTAAGTCTACTAAACATGTTACCAAGTTACTACGAGTATTTGTGAAAGTTCATGTTCATATGTTATATACATTGTATAATTTTTGCACTTGGGAAGTGTAGTTTGATTATTGATTGTTAGGTTGATTTTTGAAAAGAAAATGATATGCTTTAATAGCATGGACACATCCATTTTTAGGGGAAACTATGGTAAAATTTTCCAAAAATATAAACACTTAGAAACATATTTTCTAACAAGTATTTACAAGTATATTTTGATCATAAGTCTTCCATATAAACTTTGCTATAATTTTTGTAACAAAAATACAAATATTGGAGGTTGGTTTTATAAATAAAAATGGATAAATATATATTTAGAATATATATTTCATATTAAGATACTTGTGTGACTATTTGTATACTCGGTGAAATGGTTATATTATATAACTTAACGAAGTACCGTGAAATTTATTATCCAAAGCAATACCGTTACTTATATATTTTTGGTAAACACTATTTTGGGTACGAGAAATAAAAATATGATTTTGTGAATATTACAAAGTTGTATCATATGTTTGACAAGGTGAAAATATATTATTTTGGAAATAAGAATATATTTTCCTAGTATAGTTAGAAGATATATGATTTTTGGGAAAAATATATATTTTCTAGATAGTACATTATTTTTAAGACAAAATGAGTTTACAAATATATTTTCTAAAGTAAGACTTAGAAATATATTATTTCGGAAATTACAAATACAATAATACAAATACATGTATAAGACACCCCATCCTTGGGAAGGAAATACGAAAGTTAAATACTTGAGAAGTATTAATACGGAAATACTGCTTAAACAATTATTACAAAACAAAATATAATTTAAGTTGAAATATTAACTATTTTGACAAGTAATTATAACTTGGAATAATATAAGAAACGTAACTCAAAAACATTGATACTAAGCAAAGGCACGGCCCGTTCGTCTAATAGACGTTAGTACACTGTAGGTAGTCGTCTTGCTGACAGAGTTTGAGTTACGAGCTGAGGACGCAATACTGTGAGTTCACGTCCCCCTTTCTTTTACTGTTTTCAGTTTTATACTTCGGGGGTGGAATACATGTTACAATTATTACAGACATTTTTATACATGGTATGGTTAGCCTAAGGAGGGTTTACTACTAGATCATGTGAAGGGTGGGTACAACACTTAAAGCCATTAATTCTCGTCGTAGGACCGAGGGACATGAGTGATAGATCTATTTGGGTGTAGCGAGCCCACACCCATGAGGTCAGGGTGTCCCATAGTGGTGACTATGTCTTCCAGCCGGAGGCCCGGTACAAATTTGCTAGGTTTGAGTTTTCCTGCACCTTTTCACACATATCATTGGCTTTGCAACCCATTGGTGATCTCTTTTTCCTTATTGCTACATACCAGGGACTTTCATACATACATGAATACAAAGGTTTTATACATACTCACGAACACATGAACTCGCTCAACTTTTTGTTGATATTTTTAAACTACATGTATTTCAGGGAACTAGTGGATCTGGCAAGGGTATGCATGTGTCTTCAAGCTGCGTTTTAATAAAAGATGTTATCCATGGTTGTCGAGTTTAGGGGTTGTATTCTATTCCTGGACGGGATGCACGTCTCCAAACCCAGTTTTATTTAAAGTCTTTTGTGGAGTCTTTATGAACTCCATCGAACAAGTCATGGTTTGTAACGTAATTTGGTATCGATGTTGTCAAGACAAGTTGTTATGGTATTTTCTATACGTAATTAATGGATGAATGTCTTTTAGTTTTATCATTTAGCATTGTTATGATTGAATGCTATGGTATTAAGAGGTTACACCAAATAACCACGCTTCCGCAAAAGTCAGGGTGTGACATATCTATTAACAGATTTCGAAACTCTTTAGAAGGCAAAACAGATCAAAACAGGAAAAAACACTCAATAATCCAAATTATATTCCAAAACATAAAGGAATTTCGAATTTTCCAAAGAACACATGATGAACCCTAAAAATAAAAAACATGTTTCTGGAACCCGAACCTGAAAATTAAGGCTTCTAAACAGATTTCGGACATAAAAATTAACCCATATTGGTATCGAGTCACATGATTAACCAACATAGTCTTTCAAAATAGTGATTTAGATAACATTAAAAGGGACTCGAAATCGGCTGTGATGGTTATTAAGTTTTCAAAACTTCTGTTTTCCAGATTTCAATCCCAGAATAATGGATACAAAAACAGAACTGATTTATCAACATATGCTCTGATACCACATGTTGATTAGTTCTATATAAACATAATGGAAAACATGAATAACATACCTGTTACAGCAGACAGGCCAGCAGAGAATCCAGTCAGAGATGCAGCCATTGAGTTCGACATTCTTGTCAGGATGATCTGGTTATTCCTTAGGGTGTAAAGTGATGATGGTGATGAACCGAAGCAAGAGAGATTTCGGCTTAGGGAGAGAGAGAGGGGCGATAATGATGTTATGTTATTAGGTTGTGTGTCTAACATTTAACCTCTCTAATAGTCTCCTTATATATACACCCAAGAGGAAACCTAATTAGTTAATAAGGGTAATATGGTCCATCAACAATTACCAACTAATTACTAATAGGTTATTAATATATTTTGATCTATATAATATAAATGATTATAATGGCTATAAGATTAAATACAACAATAATATATTTAATCTTACAAATTACATATGTATAAAAACAATATGTGGATGTGTAAAAAGAAATCAATTTGATTATTGCGGATTATAGGATTAAATCATTCAAACTGAAGATGTATAGCAAGAAATTGTAAATCGTTAGAATGAAATTGCAAATGTGCGTAAGATTATTAAATAAGTAAACTTGAAGAGTAACTAATTTTAATTTTATACCTTTTTGTAAAAATTTAAAGCTTTCAGATCAAAAAATAAATAAGTCGTTCAGACCTGTTCACTACGTTCTAACATTGTGGTTTGAAAATTATTAATATAGTCCTCAGCCCTTTAGATCTCTTTCATCCGCATTTCAAACCCATGTAAGTTTACCCTTTATTTTTGCTCTTAAAAAATAAAAACTAAAAACTAAATTTTATACACATTATTACGTTATTTATGTTTATCTAGGTAACGGTTAGAGAGACAAATAAGATTACCACAGAACCTTTGCTTTTGCTTATGTAATGAGGGTGGAGATACAATAGGAAGTTAATTTGGCTAGGAAGGCTAGGAAGCGATCTTGATCATCCATTTAGTTAATCAAATGCTAAGATTAAATCAGGGAAATTGAAAAGAAGAAAAGAGGCGCGTGAGTTTGTTCAAGGGCATTCTAGTCAATACAAGCCAATAGTTTCTCTCTCCTCAAATTCCCCCCATTTTTTAAACGTTAATAACTCTTTCATACGACATTATTTTTTTATAAAAATTGCACAAAAAAAACGAGCGTTTTTTTATCTTTAAAACGAGTATACTATTGCTATATTTAAAAAAAAAAAATTTAACCCAGTTGTGTAAAACGCAATAGAAAAACCACCAGTTACGTAACACGCAATGAAAAAAAAAAACGTAAAAAATGACATTTTTCTAAAACGCAATGCACCAAAAACACAAAGAAATGACTTATTTGTAAAATGCAATAGCCAGAAAACACAAAGAAATGTCTTATTTCTAAAACGCAATAGACTGAAAACACATAAAAAAGTGTTTTACCTAAAACGCAATGCACAAAAAACACAAAGAAATGTCTTATTTGTAAAACGCAATGGCCAGAAAACACAAAGAAATGTTTTATTTGTAAAACGCAATGGCCAGAAAACACTTAAAAATGTCTCATTTCTAAAACGCAATGACCTAAAAAAACAAAAGAAAGTGTTCTCTGTAAAACGCAATGGACTAAAAACACCTAAAAATGTGTTTTACCTAAAACGCAATGACTAAAAACACTTCAGAAATGTGTTTTACCTAAAACGCAATGACTAAAGATACTTAAAAATGTGTTTTTTCTAAAACGCAATAGCCAGAAAACACATAAAACTCTCTTATTTCTAAAACGTAATGGACACATAAAACTATTTCTGAGCTGTTTGTGAATTGTCTGTGAACTGTCTGAATTGTCTACGAATTACAGTATTCGAAATGAGCCAATTTCTGGAAAATTAATTTTTCTGATGCGTTTTTAGTACAGCAGCTCAACCTCAGCCAGGGGCTCTGCCCCTTGGACCCCGCCAGGGGCTGCCGCCCCTGGGACCCCGCTACCGGGGGCTGCCGCCCCCGGACCCCCGCCAAGATCGTAAAACGCAATGACTAAATAAAAACCCAGATCGTGAAAATGAAATTAAACAATTTCTTACATGGATCGAAGCCCGTTTCTTCATCAATTGACGAAATTTGAAATGATAGAAACACTTATCAGCGATTGAATCGAACAAATCGAGTGATTATCTTCAAAATCACAGGAAAAACGAGATTTTGTATGAAATTAAACTGGGTTTTCTTCAAAAAAACTGAAAAACACGTTGATCGGGGTTTTGAATCATTGATTGGTGATGAAAATCGCACTATAATGTAGTGATTATTGAGATAGAAAGTGAAGAAATGGTTGAAGATGGTGGGTTTTGAAAATGTGGGTTTTGAAGTTACTGGGTTTTGAAAAAGGAAGAAGAAAGGGTTGGATTGACTAAAATACCCTTTTTCTTTATTTTAAATATTGACACATGTCATTCTCTTATAGCTTCCTATCCTTCCTAGCGAAATTAATTAACCTATTTGATTTTTCTCTATGTAATGAATATATTAATATGTTTCTCGTGTACATTGACATGTTTTGAAAATTCAAATGTTTGAACGCTGATTTAACATAAAATGGATTTTTTTTACTTTATTATGATTTCTCTAATAGTGATAGATCAACCTTAGGATGTTAGGGAGCCACAAAGAGTGTAGAAAAAGACCTGTTTGAAGGGACTTGGATAAGATGCACTTCCACCAAAAATATAAAATGAGAACAAACTTTTATATGTTTATGAATAGTTTTTGTTTAATTACAAACAAAACAGATTCTAGATGGGTCTAAATTCAATGCCTTGAATAATAAGCCCGTTGGGAATATCGGCACCACAACTAGACATTTTAAGACGCATAGGATTCATTTCGGTGATATTACCGGTTCGGAATTCCCAAATTTGTACTTCCATCCAATCATCGTTCCTTTGTTGTGGAAGGCCTTTTATAATTGGCCTATTGAGTGGGTTGTGAGTATTTTGTCCAGTCTTCTGTCTAATAACCGGGGTTTGAGTACTCACTAAATAGATATACCAAATATGATTTGAACCCAAATCCTTCACTTTTACCGGAGCCTCAAATCTGGATGAGTCTTTTGGTAATTTGTAGACAAGATAACTTGCATAGGTTGTTTGAGACGATACTAGTTCGGATTGGATGGTGCTCGAGGTAACAAGTCTCCAAAGACTGAACTCGTAGGCTTCTCCAAATCTGAAAAAGAAAATCATCTTACATGTAAAAGAAAGGCTATAAATGAAAGAAAATCAACTTGTGTAATTTACTAGAAAGTTACGTTTTTGCATAATTTTTAAGTAAGATTTAACCAAAAACTTCGTCAAACAATATCCTGTGAAAAGAATTTCAATAGCATGAATTTAAAGTTTAAATCTGAAGTTACCTAAAGTCAGTCTCATTGTATGTTTTCAAAAACAATATGTACAACTATAATTTTCTTTTAACATATCTAATGTTCTTTATTTCTTCACACATGATATGTTAAAAAAAAAAAAAAAAAAAACTGAATTTCGTACTAGGTGGGGGACAAGGAGGACAACTTGACAGGATTCAAACATGATACAGGAAAATAAAACAGGTTTTGGGTCGATTAACATGACTAGTTGACCAGTTTTAAAACAAATCAGTTGACCCATTAACCGGGTTAGTATTTCAAAAAAATAACTTTTATAATTTAGTTTTGTTTTTTTCTTTTCTCATTAATCTAAAGATTCACTTGCAATCCCAATCCATTTTCAATATATAGTCTAATTCTCCACTAATCTCAAATTCTGAAAATCGAAGTTTATGGTTGATATTTCATAATTTATTATGAATTTTAGTTCAATATTATATAGTTAATCATAATATTATTAGTTCTGTCACTCTCATCGCCCAAGAACATTACTGATAACCCGCTTACAACACAACAAACTGTTGATAGCTCATCAGTACGTATGACTAATTTAAAAAAATTAAAAAATATAGGTTAAACGAGTCGTGTTCGGGTTGACGCAAATTTTTATGTGTGCGGGTTAGGGGGTTAAAATCTTTGACATGAATAATAGCAGGGGTCCCGTTCGGGTAGCACATTTTCAGCCCGTAGCCTATCAACCCGACATGACTAACACCCCTGTTAAATCTTAATTCACACATGGTGCATATTTTTTATAAGATAGAAATAGCTACAAGCAAATTAGCTGGAAGATATAAAAGAACCTTGATTCGGGTAAAGACAACGAATGTGTGTACATACGACCCTCTATGCCAGCCGCTTTTGCTGATAGCATATGGCATTTTTTCCTATTTTTGTCGAGAGATAGCCACTATCAAATAATATAGATGTGTAAGTACCAGTTAGCAATTCAATAAAGATTCTCTTTGAAACACTGGAAGTGTATTCATAGGGTCCATAACAACTACATATGAGAAACAATGGACCTACAATTTAGTAATGAAAGTAATAAAATCATTCCTATCCAATTACCTCATTGCCATCATTGATTAAGAACCCTTTGCGCATAATGAAGTACGCTTCCTTCTTCGTGGTCCATTGCACACTATTCTTTGACCATTTCATTATGTGTTCATAATCAATTGGCATTTTTTCTTCCCACTTTGCATCTGAATCTGAATCTGATATGGGTTGCTTCTCATCTCTATGTTCCACCTGTACAAGAACATAACCATATTAGACTCTAGTCAAATGGTTGATATGGTAGCAACTATCATTATTCATTATTCTTGTTGTACTTGATACCACAATGTTCTTTCCCAAAGAATGTAAACACTAAATTTGTCATCTTACTTTCTCCAGGGGCTGAAACTCGATGCCTTCTACTTCTATGAAAGCATAAGAATATTGGTCGAAGCCATCAAACAGAATTTCAAGATCAACAATACTCTGGTCACTAGTAAGTTGATACAATTCAGCAATCCACCATCCATCGTCTCTCTTGTGAGCAAGGTATGAAATTGAAGTTTTTGTCGCCCCTTGTAATTTATATCTGAGTGATATAAGATCCTGACATTTTCTCCCCTTCTTTAGGGACATCTTAAACACAAGGTTTACGGTGTATGGGATTCCTGGTGACAAGAATTGAGTTCTTAAACGGGTTTGGAATATCCCATTCTCCGAATGGTAGGTGCCCATGGCAAATCTGCATGAATAGTACTTAGCGAAGAATGATACACTGCTTTATATTTTATCAAATATTCTCAAAAGCTATAAGCCGAACTTACCTTGAATTATATTTGGATGACCATGGATTACTTTGAAATGCACTTGGAACTAAAACCAAACATTCAGCAATAGATATCATCTCACAGTGTTCTCTCTTCCTATTTTATGAAAGCCACTGTACGTACATTAAACAAGTTTAAGTTAAGTTAGATTGGCTCATTGTATGCAAAAATGTTCTTCAACTGGACTTTTGTAGTATTACTATCTCCGAACATGTTTAATATACATTTCGCTTGCAAATGTGTGGCTAGACGTATAATATACATTCCAATTACAAACACCACCCTATGATTCACTTATGACAACTCCAATCACCAACGATTGGGTGTTGGAAAAGTGGTGAAGGATGTTGTGTTTACTTGTTTTATAATGATAGCTGCTGTACAAATTATAATTTTGAAGGATTGTCCTTTATCTTTATACCTATTTTCAGGCCCTGTCCTTTATATTTAAAATTGATGAGTTTTGTACTTTATCTTTTAAAATCTATCACGTTTTGTCCTTTTGGCATAACCCTGTTTGATTTTTCAGTTAAATGTGGTCATGTGCAGGTCATGTGAGGGTAGATCTGTCATTTAATGCCTCTTTTAATACCTAAAGTTATCATCTTCCCAAATTTCATTCTTCATGAACCCTAGTTGGAGACTTATTGAGATCTCACTTCCCACCCAAAACCCTAATTATAAACTAACAATAACACTAAATTATTACATAACAGTAAGCTTTGAAAAATTACAATTAGTTTCAATTCTGTTGGACTCATCAACAAAACCAAATCTCTGTATCTTCAGATCTCGAAAACAATGACACATTGACAATATCAACAACAATTAATAAAATAATCAATCAATTATATGCATTATGTATAAAGTATACACCTCCAAAAGTTCGTATAACTCATGGCAACTTTCAGTTCTACCTTCGTTGCATCAATCAGAAGCCTAAACACCGTCAGATCTACATCATTCACCAATCAATCAAACAATCAACGGCGATTGAAACCAGTGGTAGCGATGGGAGGAACGGCAAGGGATTAGGGGACACATATGAGAGATGAAGCTGGCGGAGATGATAGAGAGAAAAGTGACGGAAGCGGAGGATTTGTGCGCCGGAGATGAAGGTTCCGATGAGTGTAAGGTGGCGTGGGATGAGGTGGAGGAAATAAGTTAGGCGAATGTGGTCATGTGCAGGTCATGTAACGGTAGATCTGTCATTTAATGCCTCTTTTAATACCTAAAGTTATCATCTTCCCCAATTTCATTCTTCATGAACCCTAGTTGGAGACTTATTGAGATCTCACTTCCCACCCAAAACCCAGTTTGTTTTTTCAGTTAAATGTGATCATGTGCAGGTCATGTGAGGGTAGATCTGTCATTTAATGCCTCTTTTAATACCTAAAGTTATCATTTTCCCCAATTTCATTCTTCATGAACCCTAGTTGGAGACTTATTGAGATCTCACTTCCCACCCAAAACCCTAGTTATAAACTAACAATAACACTAAATTATTACATAACAGTAAGCTTTGAAAAATTACAATTAGTTTCAATTCTGTTGGACTCATCAACAAAACCAAATCTCTGTATCTTCAGATCTCGAAAACAACGACACATTGACAATATCAACAACAATTAATAAAATAATCAATCAATTATATGCATTATGTATAAAGTATACACCTCCAAAAGTTCGTATAACTCATGGCAACTTTCAGTTCTACCTTCGTTGCATCAATCAGAAGCCGAAACACCGTCAGATCTACATCATTCACCAATCAATCAAACAATCAACGGCGATTGAAACCGGTGGTAGGGATGGGAGGAACAACAAGGTATAAGGGGACGCATATGAGAGATGAAGCTGGCGGAGATGATAGAGAGAAAAGTGACGAAAGCGGAGGATTTGTGCGCCGGAGATGAAGGTTCCAATGAGTGTAAGGTGGCGTGGGATGAGGTGGAGGATATAAGTCAGGCGAAAGCTCATCTACACATGAAATTGGAGCGTGATGAAGATCCAATGGAAGAGTTTTGTTCTGGAGATCCGGAAACGGAGGAGTGTACGGTGGTTGTTGATCGTAGAAGTTTACGACGGTGAAGGTTCAGGTGTTTTGGGTGGGAAGGCAGATCTCAATTGAGGGAAGTCTGTAACTAGGGTTCATGAAGAATGAAATTGGGGGAGATGATAACTTTGGGTATTAAAAGAGGCATTAAATGACAGATCTACCCTCACATGACCTGCACATGTCCATATTTAACTGAAAAATCAAACTGGGTTATGCCAAAAGGACAAAACGTGATAGATTTTAAAAGATAAAGTACAAAACTCATCAATTTTAAATATAAACGACAACGCCTGAAAATGGGTATAAAGATAAAAGACAATCCTTGAAATTCACTCTTATAACTTCTATACATAAGTTACAATTGCAATTGTTGGTTTATTCCCGATATGTTTAAGTTTAAGGATCAGCATGGTACAGGCACTGAAAATACCGGGACCAAAATTCATCAAACTGGGTACCGGTACCAAAATATTCGGTACGGTACGGTACATGACCGGTATTTGAAGGTAAAATTCGGTATTTTACCGGTACCAAAAATGCCAAAAAGTGGGTACCGGTACGAGACCGGTATTCGATGGTAAATTTTGATATTTACCGGTACTGAAAATGCCAAAAAGTGAGTAACGGTATCAAAAAAAATTCGGTACGAGAAATTCGGTACCGGTACCAAATGAAATGCTCATCTCTAGTTAAGTTAGACTTGATATGTTGAGTAAATTAAACAAGAGTAGAATACGGAATTATTATACTCTCGATGTTGTGCACCGTCACGTGGATTGAAACGCAGATCTCCTGCATCTATAAATAGGGCGGACGGGAATCAATGGCAACCCATCAGAATTTACAAAATCAATGAAATACTAAATCGTTTCCAGTTAATTGTTGTTTTTCTTTTTAATTCAATTTTAATAATGATAACTGATTTGTGCATCTGGAAAAGAGGAGTGGATGGGAATCAGGGATGGGTAAAGGAAGTATTCATTTGGGTCATGATCAATTTGTTTATATTACTTGGATTATTAGTTGCATCATGAACCATTAGCAATCTTGCTCAATCATAATCACATTCAAATCTTACCCTAAGTGGAAACAGAGATCTATGATGGTTGGTTTAGAAAAATTACGGAGGAGTGCTACGTGGTGGCATTTGGTGGTTGAAGTATAACTAAGTAAAAGTTATCTAAATCTACAGAACTGGATTATAAACATACCGTTTTGCCGCAGTTAAGAAGGACTCCTTTGGAGAGATGTTTCCACAGTTCACCTTTGGAACTGTAGTTCAGAGGTGAGTCTTCAGTCTTAGTCATCTCTTTGTAGTCAAAAGGTGGTATCCATTCACTAAACTCTTGCATTTCGAGTGCAGTCTCAAGTTCTGTCACAACCTCAGCCATCCTTGGCCGATCTTCACGAGATCCATTCAAACATCGATACGCAATGTCTGAAAATATTTCTAAAGTGCTCTGCTCCAAGGGTTGAATGGCCGTATCTTTAAAGATGATATCATTTAACTTCTTCTCTTCATAGCTCTTAATCCACGTGCACACTAAATTCTGCTCAACAAGACCATATCTGCTATATGTACAACATAACCTCCCACATAAAACTTCGAGTAAGACCACACCGAAAGAGTATACGTCTGACTCTTTTGTTAGGGTGTGCGTCATCCAATACTGCGGATCAATATACCCCTGAGTACCTGCTGCTGGAGTGACAATAACTGACTGTTGCTCATAAGCTGACCCGATTATTGACATCCCGAGGTCACAAAGTTTAGCACTCCATTGGTCATCAAGAAGGATGTTGGCGCTTTTTACATCACAGTGGATAAGTATTTGGTGTGTCTCCCTTGGATCATGAAGGTACCTTAGTCCCTTCGCGGCATCAAGGCATATCTTTAAACGTTGCCTCCAAGTGAGATGAGCGGACTTTAAATAGCGGTCAAGGCTTCCACGAGATGCAAGCTCGTACACCAGGATCTTCTCACCCCCTTCACAACAGAATCCCAGAAGTGGGATAACATTTTCATGCTTATAACCAGAATGCATGATTATCTCTTTCAAGAACTCAGGTGCTCCTTGTCGACTGCCATGGTCCAAACACTTAATAGCGACAATGCCTCGGCCCTTAGAGTGAGACACTTCTCCTTTATAAACTTTACCAAAACCACCCACTCCAATAGAGTTCTCCTGGTTGAAGTTGTTGGTGGCTGTTGTTATCGCTTCCAGTTGGATTTTAAGATGTTGAAACTTCTCCAAGAATTTCTGCATGTATGTCTCCATATTTGTGGATCAATATTGATTATTAAATTCAAATCAAGGGTTCCAAGCAATTGTACAGATTGACAGGAGTGTATAAGGGAAATGAAAGATGGTTAAGAATGAAGAACACAGAAGATTCAATGAAAGGCAATGCCTCTATATTGGATTAGACAGGCCAGAAATTAAATTAGGAATACATATTACCCACTTCAATAATTACATTTTATTAATTTAAAATATAATACACTACCTCACATGCAAAGAACGTGTTGACATTTCAACATGTACACACGATTTCACATGATTTCATGAAAAAAATTATCTAATTCCAGCAATTACAGACTAAACAATTTGTGGCTTTGTGGGTGGTTATCATGTCTCTTTAGTTGACCTTAGGATTTGATGGCCTCTGTTTATACCTGCCCAGATGTCCTCGTCACATGTTTTAATATTGTATATGAAAATATTAAGTTACACCTGTACAGCGTAAAAGTTGGATCACGAAAACAGCGATTTGAGTTTTCAACTTTAGAAAATTTGTTTCTAAATTGTATATCCTGTTCAAATCGCTAGTGCTCTATACTCATTCGTTGCTCCCTTGAAAAATGCTCGGAATTTGCTCGTTCGATTAAGTTCGACTGAAAAAGACGCTCGGTTCGGATCGGTTTGGTTTATAAACGAACGAGCACGAGCAAATGTCCGCTTGGTTCGGTTCGGATCGGTTGGCTCAATTTATATTTTAATATATATAATTTTGAATTAATGACTAGAGGGCCACGTTAATAATGTTTGGTCCAAGATTGAAATTGTCACACACCAACCGATGGCGGAAACATTAGAGTGAGACGAAAACGAGATAGTTCGAGACTACATAACACTATTATTTGCGACAATATTTAATTGAACAAAATTTCTTTTCATTAATAACTTTCATGTACAACGTTTGAAACAAAAATACAACATGGTTTATGAAACAAATACAACAAGTACATAAAACGATTACAACAACAATACTAAGTTTCTAAAGTGAGTTTATAGTCCATCCTACTCGATTTCATCATCATCGTCATCAAATTTCCTGCAATACGTTTCAAAGTATAGTTCAATACAAGAGTATTGGCGAACATACAAGTTTGAGTACTAGCATATGTATAAAAGTTTGAACAATCCACATGACTTAATTGTTATCAAGAATTAACGTATAACTGGCATGCAAATATATATGTGAACCCAAAGATTACCGCTAGCGTAATCTTATCATAGCAACGATAAGACCATTCTGTGTTTAACTTAACATGACCTCAAGAATACGGGCGGTGCGTTACTCCTATAGTGTTATCCATGTTAAGTGAGGCGTATACGAAGTTAATGACAACTATACCACGTAAGAATGTTCCAGTAAACACAAATTCAAGCATAACGTACTAAGCATGTATATTGGATTGTTTTGTTTGTGATTTAAGCATAAATTGTAAATGATTGTGTGTGTTTAATAGTATAACGTATTGCACCCAAAAGTGTAAATAGTAAAAAGGTTTATGTATATTTGCAAAGCCTTCTGATTATTCACGATTTGACGAGTGGATGAGAATATGCAAACGAAGGCGTGACTTAGTCGGAGTTGAACGGAGGATTCGGATTGAGATTAAAGTATATAAAAGTATAAGTATGAAAACATGAAAATATATTCCGTCTAAGCACTCATTGTGACACTAAGTTACTGTGATTTCATGGGTCCCGATTTGCCCAACTGAATCACAACCAGGAATCCAGAACTGAGATTAACGGAAAACCGAAACATCACAACACTGTTTCGTGCGAATGGAAGTCTCTTCGCGCGAATGGAAAGTTTCCTTCGCGCGAGTGGGCATTATTCATGCGAACAGAAGTTCGTTTGAGCTTTTAAACCATCAATCAACTAATGTCGTGTATCTGGTTAAGTGTATTATTTAGATATGTATTACGCAGTACAGTATTATTAGTCCAGTAGGTCATAGAGTTCACAGAAGTCATCTATGGAGGTATAAACCTCATTATATGTTTCACCAAAGCACAAGTTCGTTAACATAGTTAAATACCGGTTGGTCATGAATAACAGAAAGTAAATAAATAATAAATAACTACCAAACAGCCGAACAAGGACAACCCGGGCGTGTCATTCCCAACATGGCAAGTGTTGGAGGCGAGGCGAGGTTAACTTATTATGAGTCTAGAAGACTGTTTGGGTGTTCCTTTGAAAGTTCAAGTGAGGCGGTGGAACTAGATTGAAAGCCCAAGCTTCCACGGTTCACACTCTGTTAATCACAGATTGTCCATATTGAAGATGGAAATCCGAGATATCATCCAACAATTTGAAAATTGCAAAAACGAGAGTAAACAGTGTCCTTCTTGCGAATGAAATGCTCTTCGCGCGAGTGGGATGTCCTTCGCGCGAATGGGATGTCCTTCACGCGAGTGGGATGTACCTTCGTGCGAGTGGCTCTGTTTTGGGGACGAGTTGGTTTGGTTTTATTTGAACAGACTCGTTTCTTGGCTGGAATCAAGTTCAACACTAACCCACAGCTATAGACTTACCTTGTGAGCTCAGTGGGTGCTAGATTCTGCCAAGTTTAAGAACTGGAAAGTGTTTTTATAAAAGTTTGAAAGAATAAGCTTAAATCCTTAGACTTGAACCTCAATGTGGTAAGCTTCAACATCATACTGCTAAGGCAAGTCTGTGAAGCATCCTAGAGGATAACCAAGCTGTTAGGATTTGAAGAACGGTAGAAAATGCAGACGAAATAAGCATGAAAAAGTTAAGTTAACGTGAGTTTGAACTCACTTAGGAGCTGCTGGAATGCTCTGCTGGTCGTGCACAAGGTCAGAAGTTGTGAGAATTTCGGAGTGTGTGGAAGGTGTGAAGTGAGGGTGAAGTGTTGTATTTATAGGCTGAAACAGTGCTTCGTGCGAGTGGGTTTGCGGTGAATGGGTCTCTTCGTGCGAAGGGAAAATCCTAGTTGCACGAAGGGTCCAGTTGCACGAAGAGTTCAGTTGCACGAAGAGTTCCGTTGCACGAGTTCAGTTGCATGAAGAGTCAAAGTTTCCGTTTTCACGTATTTTAGCCGGTTTTAAGTATTTTAAGCATACAAGTGCAATGTGTAAGTGTAATGTATAAATAAATGCATGTATAAACTGATTTTTTCATGTATAACACGAATATGTAACGAATGTATAAGTATACATAACACAATTTATAAAATGATCGAGTTTTATTATGATCAATCCTTGTATTAAAACATTGGGAAGAGGAATATGGATAATAGTTTCTAAAAATAGTGTTTCGAATATAGTTTCTAAATAAGGAAGATTCAGAAAAGCGAGGCGTTACAGTCTCCCCAACTTTATGAAATTTCGTCCCGAAATTTATTCAAGAGGAAGACTTAGGAAAGGTATTTTGGTTAAATCATTAGGCTAAAATCACAAAAGTTTTTGTTGAGTTTATGTGTAATCATGTTAAAACGCATTGAAATTTTGGGGGATGAAAAGGTAGGTTTGTAAAATTAGTTCGTTTGAATAAGGTGATTTGAGGCATAAATTGCAAGAACGAGTAAAACCTGCATGTGTGTGTAGATAAGTGTGTTCGACCAAGTTTGAATAACTCGATGGAAGGAACGTTTTAAAAGAGTGTGGCCTAGGAAGAAAAGCTTTAGTATGACATGGAATGTAATTTGATAAAATGTGTGGCCTAAACCGTAGGTTGTGAGGGAATTTTTATCGGTCCTCAAGCGTATTAGTAAAATCATAGGTTTGTAGGAATAATATTTATTGATGAGAAACTAGAATGGTTGAGGTTTTTGGTTTCAAAAGGGTTTTGGTGGTAATGGACCGACTAGTTAAAACTTGTGTGTATTACAAGGTGTAAGGTATTTTTAAAAGAAAAGGAATATTTTGACTAAACTGAGCCGGTTGGATGTTTGTTAAAAAGGATAAGACGTTTAAACCTACCGATATAAACAAGGTTTGGATGAAACGTGCAAGGGAATAATTGGGAATAATCATGATGCGAAGGTGAACGAATGAGTTGGTAGGTTCATGTGAGGGGTAAGAATAGTATGGATGACGGATAAAATGCGAACATGAAGCGTTGCAAGATGCTTGGGATAATTGTAGTTGTTGCGACTAACGATTTTGAGGATCAGGTTTCGTCATGGATAATCGGGTATCAGGCGTTTTGCAGTGTGTTTTGTGAGTTACTAGAGCTTGTTTCATTGCATTTTAATAGGGTCCGAAATCACCAAATTTTTACATGGCACGTTTTACGAAAGTTTTGTAATATGGTAGGAAAACTTATATAGAGGAAATACCAGCGGCGTATCCACCATGTTCTAACTATGTTACGTCTTTTTCGCTATTTGGTGTCATGTTACGTTCCGCGTTTTCGATGCACATTAGAACGCACTATGGTTTTCATGCACCTACCACATATAATCCCGTGTGCACTCACTATTATATTGGTCCTTGCATGGTCCGCATAGTTTGTGCCAGCAGTGCATGGGTCAGGGTACGTTGCAACATTAAAAGTGAGAATGTACGTGTGTGATAGCGTATAAAAATTAAGCATATAAGCATGATTGTATTTAAGTATGCGTGTGACCAATGTAGGCGAACCACTCGGGTTGTGCACACATATAGGTTTCAAGTATGACTACCAAGTAGTGCGAATGTATGAGTCTGAGCAGGATTGAAGTCAAATATATATAAGTTTAGCATGCAATACAGAGCGTACAAGTCAAGTATAATGAGATTATGCGTATATGAGTTACCATGTAGTTTTGACTATGTAAGTACGAAGTATGAATGATGGTGTGTGTATGATTGTCATGAAACATTGGCTGTATAAGTTGGAACGTGTAAAATGACATGCATGTGCGTATAGTTGTTTTGAACAAATCATTGAGTTTATTGAACCACATAAATTGGGTCCGTTGAGAATGGAGAATCGGATTTGTGGCTATCGAGAGAATATTGAGAAAATATCAATTTACTATGCACGATGTGGTTTGCAAAAGGAAATACTACTCTTGTTTCGAAAATTAGGATTTGCGTATGTCGTAGTTGGTCCGATTCTATGAAATTTTCTTGCCCACGTGCTTAGATTTAGGATTGCATATTAGCGATGTTTGGAAGAGTTTTAAAATAGTGAGCTTGCATCAATTGAAGGTATTTTATATTGAAAGTAAGAAAAGTTGTGTTTCAAAAATTCGCGTAGAAA
Organism: Helianthus tuberosus; assembly: GCA_030545235.1. Classification (NCBI taxonomy): domain Eukaryota; kingdom Viridiplantae; phylum Streptophyta; class Magnoliopsida; order Asterales; family Asteraceae; genus Helianthus; species Helianthus tuberosus. The sequence continues at coordinate 94,939,822 of CM060426.1, forward strand.
ACCTTGGTTTTGGAAAGAATCTTAGTAAAATGTTCTTATAGATAGTGGAACTTCATTGGTATGGGTGTGTAGGTTTGGGGTTACTACGTCTAGAGTATGTATTGGGTGTGAATTTGACTAACGATTGTGGTAAGTTGTTTGAATGGTAGTTTGATGGTAAGGTGGTGTGTTCCGACTAAGCGCTTATAGGTTCGGTTCTTTAGTGATCGTGGCATGGTGTACGAGTAAGTTACTGGTCGTGGATATTGGGGAATGGTTTGTATCGGGTTCCTTGGGTTGTGGGTATAGGCGAGGTTTGTAAGAGGTAAATTTTCTGGTAGGAGAGCTAGTTCTAAGTTAAGATCTATTGTTGAAAATCGTAGTCTCAAGTGTGCATGGGTAGGCTAGTTGTATTTGTTGGTTAGGTTGGCTACAAATCAGTTATGTCTAGCAATTGAGTGAGGTTAACGAAGCGACTTCTATAAGGTTTGTACGTATGTGAGTGAAAATTTCCTTGGCTCCCTATTGGGAACAAGGCGTTTTTAGAATAATAGTATAATGTGAGTATGTTTTAGTGTTTGGACGAAATATGAAAATCATGGGCAAGAGGTTCACTTGACCGTCTAGATTGATAGGTAGCATTTCATAAGATTTTTTTTCTTTTTTTGAAAATTGATCGGTGTATTTTAGATACACTCTATTTTATATAAATTATAATCTAAATGTATTTAGTTTAGTACTAAATGTTTTGATTAATATGGTTTTATACTCTGGAGGTTTGTGAATACCTTGTGCTTAAATGATATATTTTATTTTAGTGCTAAATATATTGATGAAGTTGGGAAATAAATACAGTGTTATGAGAATTAATTATAAGATGTATTAGTTAATATAGTTGATGTTAAAAGTAAATTAACATCTTTTAAATTTTTTTGAAAGATAGGCGATATCATTAGAAAAGCGGCTAAAGCAAGATGCTCAAGCTAAAAACAGTACATACAGAAACAAGGAAAATCACAAAAAAGTAGCAAGACTACAACAAGTTACAAGGGAAAATCTGTGAACTTGGAACCTCTCCATTTCTCCCAATTTAACTTCGGAAGTCCAGCCCTGTTATCCCCCCAAAGGTATGATAATGCCTTGATATCGCCGATCAATTTTGAAAGATTAGGGGTTTTTCTTGAAGATGAATTCGTTTCTCGATCTCCATATGCTCCAACATGCTGCAGCCGCAATGGTCCAAATTGCTTTCTTCAGGGGTTTGTGAGTCTTGTACGAGGAGATATGTTCGAATAGTTGCATGATGCTAACCATGAAGTGGGGCAGTGGGATCTTTAACCATTGGAATATCACGGTCCATATGTTTTGAGCAAACTCACATGTAACAAGAAGGTGGCCAGTAGATTCGAGAGAATGATCACAGAAAACGTAGCTAGTGGAGGGGAGAGTGATGCGTCTAGCGCTGAGGGCTTCCCTGGAAGGGATGCGATCAAGAACGACATGCCATAAGAAACAGTTTACTTTTTTTGGAATCTAGTGCAGCCAGTTTAGAACCTTCGTTTCAGGGATACAGTTAATATGGTCAAGCTCAGATCTTAAAGCTTGTACCGTAAAGTCGCCGGTGGTCTTAGCATTTTTCCATATCCAGCGATCTGAGGCTTGGCTGAGACCAACAGTTGGTAACGAACTGATGCAAGCCTCCCATTCAAGTGTACGTTCCAGGCATGGCAGTGGGTTGGAGCTGGCCTGTTGGACCGTGTTGAGACCCTAAACAGTCAGTATAAGGTAGTTCATTTTCAAATACGAAGGCGGAATCAACATCAACAAAGTTACAACAGCTCAGATCCTTTTAACTTCTTTCTATTGCTGATTACAAGCTTTTACACGTGTTTTTGATGTAATTTTGACAGAGTTTCGACACCTACACAATGACCTAATTCCGCTCCAACAGTTACAAATGACAACATCACATCACCTATTTATAGGCTGCTGATTTCGCTCCAAACTACATGATACAACAAAAGCGGAATCACTAAGATCATCTATGAGCGGAATCACAACTTAACCTCAGGAGCGGAATCACTACCTTAGACATCTAGGAGCGGAATTACATGAAAACCTGATTTCGCTCCAAATGACACAAATGTCATTTGGGGCGGAATTACAATCTAAAACCACTATTTGTGTTTTCCAACTCCATACAACCTATCTAGACCTAAGACTCACTAAAGACGTAGTAAACAGACATTCCGTGCACCAACATGGCCCAAATCCATGATATTCCTTCACTCGAGGCAGTGTAACGCTGCTGAACGGTGCATCTTTTGTCTATTTCCAAGGCGTATAAATTTGGAAAATTGTCACAGAGGGGTTTGTCTGCCACCCAAACATCGAGCCAGAACAGTGTTTTATCCCCGATCCCCAGTTTCGGTATCAGTCTTTCCTTTATTTGTACAGATGGGTTACGTGAAACTCTGCCCATGTTTACAATGGATTTCCAGAATCCACTAATAGTGCTTTTTAGTGGTATACTGGATTTGCATCTAGGCCCGATGTGAACAACCGTTATAACTCTTGCCCATAACATGTGCGTTTCATTTTTGTATCTAACACTCCATTTAACCATAAGTGCTTTATTTATGGATGCAAGACTTCCAATCCCCAGCCCACCTTCATCTTTTGGGCCAACCACTTTATACCAGGGGGCCCAACTGATTTTGTTATTATCCAAGCTGACTCCCCCCCCCCCCAAAGAAATTTTCTACGTATTCGTTCCAGTTGCTTTATGACTTGCAAAGGTGCACAGAATAGCGAAAAAAAGTATGTGGGGAGGTTACCTAGGACAGCTTCGGTTAAGGTGTGTCTTCCACCGAAGGAGAGTGTTCGGGCTTTCCAAGAGGATAGTTTGCTTTCAAATCTTTCGACTATTGGTTTCCAGTTTTTTATTAGACCCATGTTGGCACCCACAGGTAGACCAAGGTATGTGAACGGCAATGAGCCAGTGGAGCAGTGCAATATCGACGCCATATATGCAATATCAGAGGATGGTACATCCACACCAAAGAGATGACTTTTGTTGTAATTGACCTTGAGCCCGGAGGAAAGATGGAAACAAGTAAGGATTCTGGCAAGGTTCTTGCAATTTGTTTCGGACCACTCGCCAACAAATAAGACGTCGTCTGCATAAAGTAAGTGTTATAAAGTTGGACCATTGTTTGGCAATTTTAACCCTTTGAATATGCCTAGTGATACGGCGTTGGACGATGCCACATGTAAAGCTTCCATGGCGAGTATAAATAATAGTGGAGACAAGGGATCGCCTTGTCTGACTCCTTTTTGGATATTGAATTCTATTGTCGGTGATCCGTTCACCAATACGGAAGTTCTAGATGAAGATAGAATGCCCCTGACCCACTTCCTCCAAAGAGCGGGAAAGTTCATTTGAGCAAGTATGGAGTCTAGAAAATCCCAGTTGAGAGAGTCAAACGCTTTCTCAAAATCTACCTTGAAGAGAAGCATTTTCTTCTTACTTTTTTTGCTCCATGCAACCAGTTCATTCATGATGAGTGGGCCTTCAAGTATACTCCTCCCTTCTATATATGCCGTTTGTGTGTCACTGACAAGATGGCCGATAACTTGCTTCAGTCTGTTTGCTAGGATTTTGGAGATTACTTTTGCAATGCACCCAATTAAACTAACGGGCCGAAAATCCTTAATGAGTTGTGGACCGGTGAGTTTTGGCACGAGTGTTATGAAGCTTGAGTTGCATCCCCTGTTTAGTTTCCCGTGTACATAAAAATAATCAAGGATAGCAAAGAAATCAGCCTCGAAAACTGACCAGAATTGTTTTAGGAAGGCGAAAGTGAGACCATCAGGTCCTGGTGCCTTATCTCCCCCACATTCCCACACTGCCGCTTTTATTACTTCTAAGGAGAATCGTTTTACCAGAGACGAGGTCTGAGGAGATGAGAGTGTTTTGAAGCCATCGTTTCTAAACTCGGGTCTGTCATAGTTTGACTCAGTGAAGAGTCATTCAAAATACTCTTTATGATGAATTAAGTCAAAAAATTAAATGTTTATAAAATAACATGGGACGTAGTATTTTGGTGCAGGATTAAATGGCCAAACTCTTGAATGGGCTTTTAATTAATTGAGTTGGTTAGATTGTTTATAGGGCAACAAGGAAACATGGATGTATGTCGGCAAAAGCAGGACTTGATGACTATCTAGAAGCCCACAAAGGTCAAGTTTAGGAAAGAATAAAAGAAGGGAACGACATAATCTTTGGGGGGTGGCAGCGGTCGCACAACACATCAGGGACGAATTAGCATTACTTTTAATTATTCTTCTTATCTAATCAATTATTCAAGCCATGAAGTCGGAACGATTCGGGATGACAACCGGTGCCGTAAAGACAAACATGCAAGGCTAAACTTTTTGTGACTTGTGCCCGGATGAACGTTTACACGGTTTGATATAATTTTCTGTTTTTCTGATTCTTGTAAACTGGTACAGCTTGACCACTTGTGTTGGATTATTGGTAAACGTTTCTTGTGTTTGAATTACTTGTCATTTATTAAGTGTATTGGCAACTTCCTTGCGTTGTTAATGGGTTAGTAAATCGGTGGGTAGTTGATACAAACAAACGGGTTATTAGTGTTTTGGTCAAAAAATCTGATGAGGATATTGCAACCAAACTCTCTGTTACGGGGTATGATGCTTATAGTTTAGAACAATAACAAGGATCACTTCAATGTAAATTGCACAAATGACACAAGGATTTGTACGGGGAAAAAGCCCTTGATCAAAAGTTGATCTCCGGCACAAAAAACCCCGGGTGATGGAAACTACCGATCACCAAGCTCAAATAAATGAATAAATGTTTACAACTTCGGATAGTAACGAGCTAGGTACAAGGATCACTATCGTGAAATGTGTAAAAGTGAATGAAAACTAATGAGTGTTCGTCGAGAGCTTCAAGAGTGCGAGTATATGAGAGTGTGTGTAGCTGAAAATGGCTAAGTGTTCTAATTCTAACTCGTTACTCCTTTTAAAATAGAAGTTAACTACAATAACTAACTATCCGACTTTCATGCCAAGCTCCCACGTTCTCCACAACGTCCATTTCTGGTCAATCGTGTACGAAATACCCGTGGAATATTCCATAGTACCGTTGCCAAGACCAAGTCAAGCTTGTTACTCCTGCGAAGCAACACAAAACATAAACAAACAATCGTCAGTATGAGGATCCTTAAAGTGATCCATGATCCTGATCCTGAAGCTCTTCTGAGGATCACCACCGGTCACAGAAGTAAGGATCATTAATTAGGATAACGGATTAGGATCACTAAATGTTAGAAAATCCTCCCCTAACAATTGCCCCCAAAATATAAGGAGTGATATGTAAAATGAGCGAGTTATGTTTTCTTGATCTTATCCGCAACTAACTATCGTAAATATAGCCGTTATTGTTGAACTATCCGTTGCAATCGTGACGTCACAGAAGTGACAACCCTGCACGATCATGATTATAAATAGGAGATAGAGATAGGATCAAATGCATTTAAAATTTCAGAAAGACTCCCTTTATAACTGCATTCCGAAGATAAACAGGTATTCCCTCTTCATCTTCTTCCTTCTCTTGCTCTGTTTTTATTTCTTTCTGTTATCTCTTCAAGAATGATGCTTCGGTCCTCCCCTGCCAAGGATCACCAGAAGGATAGTCCCTTGAAGAGTCAAAAGATCATCAAAGACTCCACAAATGAGAGGTGTTACTTTAACGATGCTCAGATAGACAAGATTCGTCACTGCTTTCCGGCGAGTGCCTTTTTCAAACCCTTCGATCCTACTATTCTGAGCGATTATGTTTCAGAAACATGGGTTGCCTTTCCAGTTACTCCATTCGCCATTGGGTACACCTATCCTTTCCCAGAATTTACACAATCCTTCTTTTCCCTTACCGGCATTTCTTATATCCAAGCCATGCCGATGATTTGGAGGGTTTTGTACACCCTGGAGAGGATCATCGAACAGGAGGGCATTGATTTAGGAATGTCAGAGCTGACACAATTGTATGATCTTACTACCTTTGGTTCTCATCGTTATTTATTCAAACGAAAACCCGGCGGAGAACACCCCCTTCTTAAAGTCACCAAGAATGACACAAATTGGAAACGTCGCTTCTTCTTTGTCAGGAGGAATACCATTCCAAACGGAAAGGATCTACCAAGGACATGGTCCACCCATGGTAGGCCAGAGGATCCTGAGAAGGATCACCAGGTAGTCCTGTTTTTGTATAAGGATCACTAACCACTTTTCGTCTTGTGTTATGCAGCTATTTCTGTCTCACACATCATCACAACACCTGAAACCAAGGATAGGCTCGCTGCTTTTTGGAAGCTTGATCCTGAAACAAGGACATTCAAGATAGACACCCAAGACTCACAAGAAGTATCCTCAGGTTCCATCACCATGTCGAGTAAGTATCCTGCCTTTTACATAGTTTGAATATTAAAATAAATAAGTAAATTGAAATAGGATAAGGATACTCATCTTGCTTTGAATGTGTAGGTGCCGGAAAATCTGCCAAGCCTGTATCCCAGTTCAACACGGCTGACCTTGATGTTGTTCGATCTAGGAAGAAGAGGGCCACTACCAGTCCTAGCATCTCCATTCCCAAGGCACCCACTAAAGGAAAGGGTGGCAAGAAGAGGAAAACTTCTGACACTGAGGATCTTCAAGGCCTACCACTGATCCGCCACCAGTTCCTTGAATACTTCAACGATGTAAGGATCACCAACTCTGCCTAGGTATCCTACTCGTATGAGGATCACCTGATCTTGAACTGCTTTATCCTTTTCTTTGCAGAAATTTGCTGAGATTGAAGATTACGTGGGGAATGTTGAGGAGCAGGACAAGAAGATTGCTGACCTCCAACAGGTTGCCGTGCTTAAGGACCTTGCCATTGCTGATCTTCAGAAGGAACTCCAAGATGCCAAGACTAAGACAGCTAAACTTCTGATTGACCTTGACTATGAGAAGCATGATCTCATAGAAAATGCTAAGGTCTCTGCCGCCATCACAATGTATCAGACAAAATTAAAGATGGCCCAGGAAGCTCAAGATCCTAACTTCGATAGAAGCAGCTGGGATGTTGAGGGCTGGAAAGCAAGGTTGGCTGATCTTGAGGATGATGAGGAGGAGGCTACTGAGGTCTTGGCGATTGAGGCAAGTGGCAGTGGAAAGGATCTGATGAAGGATACCGCAGCTGGAGGGGAAGAGGATGCAGCAAAGGTGTAGGCTGCACAATTGGGCAATGATGGACATTCCTAGACGTAGCCGGAGCCCAATTTTTAAATTTGGCAGTAGTTTTTGTGGTTGTGATGTTGAACAATTTAATGGTTTGTACTGAACAATAGTTTTTAGGATTAAGGATCACGTATGATCCTTTGGACAATAGGCAGGATTGCATATGGTGGAGGGATCCTCTGTTTGGGGGATGAAGCCATTGTGATCCTGCCGCCTTTATATTCCTGCACTACTTTTGAACTTATTATCATGGACACCCTTTACCTACCCCAGCGGACGGGCCACATTTTGCTGGTAGATGCTCGGGGTAGGTAATTTTGACAACCTTTTAAGGGTTACTCCTTTGTTAATAAATAAAATCTCAACCTTTTGTCGCTTATCTTGTGTTGTTATCCTTTTGTTTCTTTAATTTTCCTTTGTTTTGATGCATATTCGTTGAATAAACAATTTTGAATAAGTCAGATTGAAAATATTTAGGACATGATCCATGATCAAATATCCTATAGTTAAAGAATCCCAAAAAGCAATATGTTTTAAGGATCACAAGTCTAGTTGTCAAATTTTTTAAGGGTTATTCAAATAAATAATGAATAGGATTAAAAATAGTTAAGGATCATACCTGAGGGTCCAAGTTAGGATCCTAACCATAATAAGGATAACTATAAGATAAACCTTAGAGAGAAGTAAGGATCAAGGATCCCTAGTTGCTTATCTTCAAGGACCTGAAATAGATCATAACTTGGGACTAAGCCAATATAAGATAAGAATTAGCAACTGGGGACAAGCCCAAGGATAACTGGGGATAAGCCCAAGGATAACTAAGGACAAGCCCAAGGATAACTGGGGACAAGCCCAAGGATAACTGGGGACAAGCCCAAGGATCGTATGTAAACTGGAGTATGGCCCTAACTGGCGACTATCCAAACTTAGTGACATGAAAATGCCAAAACCTTAGCTAACGTGAAAACGTTAGAAACCTTAGCTAACGTGAAAACGTTAGAAACCTTAGGAACGGATGTATGGTACGTCTACCATTATACGTAGGATCCTAGGCATAGCCAGTACAATGGAATTATCAGCCCCTAAAATGAGTACTGGTCCCACTGCCTTGAACCATACCAGGATCATCATTCGCTACAGGCGGAACTGGGGTCAAGCTCAAGGATAACCGGGGTTAAACCCAAGGAACGGATTGCTTCTACAGATAACCAATGTTATGCAAAGGATACCTGAACTTTCAAAACTTAAAATCACGTGAGAGATGGATAAAGGACACATGATCCTTATCCTTATATGAGAAAATAAAGAAATGAAATAGTTCAAGATTAGGATATTACCTAAGTAAGGATCACCGATACTTTAAGGATCCTTTAAGGATATCCCTATCGTAAGGATCATCTGTGCCATGAGGATCCTGCTCACATGAAATATTTCTTCAAGTGGACAGCATTCCAAGCTCTTGGTAACAAATCACCTTCCATGGTTAGCAATCTATATGCCCCCTTTCCTGCTTCAGCTTCAATCAAATAAGGGACTTCCCATTTTGGAGCCAATTTTCCATCAGCAGGATTGGTGGTATTCTGAAATGCTTTCCTCAATACCATATCTCCAACTTGAAACTTCATGATCCTGACATTTTTGTTGTAGGCACCAGCCATTCTTTGTTGATAACTGCCCATCCTTATCCTAGAGAGATCCCTGATTTCTTCAATAGTATCCAGGTCTTGAGCTAAGTTCTCATCATTCTCCTCAAGATCACGAGTACTTGTTCTAGCAGTTAGAACCACCATTTCTGTCGGGATCACTGATTCTGCCCCAAATACCAAAGAGAATGGTGTTTGACCAGTAGCATTCTTAGGGGTTGTCCTATCAGCCCAAAGCACATAGGGTAGTTCTTCTGCCCATTTCCCTTTATTGGATCCAAGTTTCTTCTTCAAATTGTTGATGATGATCTTGTTGGATGATTCTGCTTGACCATTAGCTTGTGGTTGGACTGGTGTTGATGTTATCATCTTAATCCCCCAGCTGTCACAAAAGTTAGTGGTTCTGCCCCCAATAAATTGGGAACCATTATCACATATAATTTCAGAAGGAATTCCAAATCTAGTTATAATATTTCTTTTAATGAAGGATATAACTTCCTTTTCTCTGACTTGGGCAAAAACTTCAGCCTCTATCCACTTGGAGAAGTAATCAGTCATAGCAAGCATGAATACTTTTCCACCAGGTGCCTTAGGGAGCTTACCCACTATATCCATACCCCATCTCATAAATGGCCAAGAGGAGGATATAGGATGCAATAATTCAGCTGGTTGATGAAGGATATTGCTGTGTCTCTGACAAGGATCACATCTCTTAGCATACTCCACAGCATCTCTTTTCATGGTTGGCCAACAGTATCCTGTCCTCAGGATCCTTGAGAATAATGCCCTGCCCCTAGTGTGGTTTCCACAATCTCCTTCATAGAAGTCTTTTAAAACTTCTTGGATTTCAGGATCCTCAATGCATCTCAAGTATGGTCCTGCAAGAGATCGTCTATACAACATATTATTTAAAATTGTGAATTGAGATACCTTAGATTTGAAAGCCCTAGGGTTTTCTCCTGTAGGAATCTCTCCATGTTGTAAGTATCTCATAATTGGTGAGATCCATGATCCTGATCCTGAATGGGATTGAGTATCCTCACTAGGGATAATTGCAGAATCATTTCCTATCTCCATAGCCACATGATCCTCTATAGCCGGGGTCAGGATATGGATAATTGGGATCTTGATATCCTCCGGGATCTTCAAGGATGATCCTAAGTTAGCCAATGCATCAGCTTCTGTATTTTCTTCCCTTGGTACCTGCGTCAAACTAAAGGAAACAAAAGAGAGTGCCAAACTTTTGACTATCTCTAAATATTTGGTTAGCTTTTCACCTTTAACAGCATAGGATCCATTAAAGTGGTTTGTAATTAACAATGAATCTACATGTACCTCAAGATACCTGATCCCCATATGCTTTGCAATTTGCAAACCAGCAATTAAGGCTTCATATTCAGCCTCATTGTTAGTGGTTTGGAACTCACAAGATATAGAGTGGGGTATTATGTCCCCCTGTGGCGATTTTAGTAGTATTCCAAGCCCTGTGCCTTTGACATTTGAGGATCCATCAGTATAGAGTATCCAAGGATCCTTGGTCTCCTCTAGCTGCTGGACTTCTAACTCAGCTTCTTTTTGTAAATCACTACTGAAATCAGCCACAAAGTCAGCTAATGCTTGGGATTTGATGGCTGTCCTAGGCTCATATCTTATATCATATGCACTTAGCTTCACTGCCCACTTAGCCATCCTTCCTGACATCTCTGGCTTTCTGAGGACATTCTTAATTGGGAAATTAGTTTTAACAACAATAACATGAGTTTCAAAATAATGTCTCAACTTAGTGGATGCCATAATTAATGCAAGAATAAGCTTTTCAAGGTGTGAATACCTGGATTCGGCATCAAGTAAACTTTTACTTACATAATAGACTGGATGTTGTGTACCTTCATGATCCTTAACAAGGACCGCACTTACTGCTTTTGAGGATACTGCAAGATATAAGGATAGCACATCGCCTTTTTCTGGTTTCATCAAGGCCGGGGCTGAGGATAGGTAATATTTGAGAGCTCTTAAAGCATTTTCATGCTTCTCAGTCCACTCAAATTTCTTGTTCTTCCTTAGGATATCATAGAATTCTTTGCACTTCTCTGAGGATTTGGATATAAATCTGTTCAAAGCTGCTATCCTGCCTGTTAGCCTTTGAACATCCTTAGCATTGGCCGGAGATTTGATGTTCACTATTGCTTTGATTTGTTCTGGGCTAGCTTCAATGCCTCTCTTGGTCACCATATATCCTAAGAATTTACCTGCTTTAACTCCGAAGTGACATTTTGAAGGATTAAGTTTCATGTTATATTTGTCAAGGATATCGAATGCTTCCTCCAAGTCCCTCAGGTGATCCTCAGCTTTTATGGATTTTACCACCATATCATCTATGTAAACCTCCATAGTTTGTCCAATCTGATCCTTGAACATCATATTCACCAGCCTTTGATATGTTGTACCTGCATTTCTTAATCCGAACGGCATAGCAATATAGCAGTATATACCAGTTGGAGTCATGAAGGCTGTATCTCTTGGTCGGATGGTTCCATTTGGATTTGTTGAAATCCAGATGAAGCATCCATAAAAGTTAACAGTTCATGACCCGCAGTTGCATCCACCATGGAGTCAATGTGGGGTAATGGGAAAGGATCCTTGGGACATGCCTTATTTAAATCGGTAAAATCGACACATACCCTCCACTTTCCGTTTTTCTTTTGAACAACAACCACATTGGCCAACCATCTTGGATATTTGACCTCTCTAATCATACCTGCCCGGAGCAACTTTTCTACCTCTTCTTGGATAATGGCATTCCTTTCCGGTGCAAACTTTCTTCTCCTTTGATGGATCGGTTTGAAGGACCTATCAAGGCCAAGTTTGTGAGTGATTACATCTTTAGATATACCAGTCATGTCTTCGTGTTTCCATGTAAAGGTAGTCTTTCTCCTTTTGAGGAAGGATATGAGGTCTTCTTTCATTTCGCCAAGGATCCCTGATCCGATATAGATTTTGGATTCAGGATCATCAGGATCCATGAGGACTTCTACCACATCCTGCTCTCTTGCCTCCAAGACATCCCTTGGAGGATACTTTGATTGCTATTGCTCCCTTGACTTCGAGGCCGGTTTCATCGATGAAGTATAGCAATTCTTGGCCTCCTGCTGATCACTATCAATCTTGACTATTCCCCAAGGACTAGGGAGCTTCACACATTGATGGTAAGTAGATGGGACTGCCTTCATATCGTGTATCCAGGGCCTGCCAAGGATAACATTACAACAAGATAAACAGTCAATAACACAAAATTTTTGATAAGAGTGTAGGCCTTCGATGTATATTGGGAGCTTAATGTCCCCCAGGGTATTCTTAGTTTCGCCACTAAATCCCACGAGCACGGAGGATCTTGGTATGATGTCTGATTCAGGGATACCCATCTTCTTTAGAACATCAAGCTGGATAATGTTCACTGAACTTCCTCCGTCTATAAGGATCCTGCGGACAAAATGGTTAGAAATAAAAAGAGTAATAACTAAGCCATCGTGATGAGGATCCTGGATATCAACACGATCATCCTCATCAAAGGTTATGACTTTTCCTTCGGAGACACTTGATGTTTGAACAGGTCTTTCTCCATTATCCATTTTAGTTTCCTTTGCATGCCTTTTAGCTGCTGAGAAGGATGTGCCACAAATGTCTGATCCTCCAGAAATAAAGTTTATTACTTGTGCATCTGCTGGAGGGGCTGGAGCCTTCTCTGGGATCCTTTCAGGATCCTGAGTCCTTGACTTTTTTCTTCCCAACAATTCTTTTAGATGCCCCTTGCTCAACAAGTATCCAATTTCCTTTCTTAGTGCAATGCATTCTTTTGTAAGATGCCCAAAATCTTCATGGTATGCACACCACTTTGATTTATCCTTAGTAGCAGCTGGCCTATCATTTTTTCTGGGCCATCTAGCTTTATCACCTAGATTCTGCATCGCAAGGATTAGTTCATTATTATCAACAGAAAAACAATATTCAGAAATTGGAGGATAATCCTCATCATCCTCTTCTTGATCAACAGAATGCACGTTCTGGTTATCAGATCTGTTGTAGGATCTGAACTTGTTGTTTCTGAATGAGGATCCTTGCTTATCCTGCTTTGAGGATCCTGCTAATCTCTCCTGGATCCTCTTGTCATCCTCTAGCCGAATGAACCTAAGTGCTCGTGTTCTTACCTCATCTAAGTTCCTGCATGGTGTCATAACAAGATCATCATAGAACGACGAATCCCTAAGCAGTCCCATTTTAAAGGCCTCAACAGCCGTAGCTATATATAAGTTGGGAATGTCTAAGGATTCTTTACTGAATTTGGTAATGTAATCCCTTAATGATTCATTATGACCCTGGGTTATCCTATATAGATCACTAGTTAATCGTTCAAATTTTCTACTACAAGAAAACTGATTATTAAACAGGTTAACTAGATTAGCAAATGAGGTAATAGAGTAGGGGGGAAGACTTAGCAGCCATTTGAGAGCTGATCCAGTAAGAGTGGATCCGAATCCCTTGCACAGGCACGCTTCCTTTAACCTTTCTGGGATTGGATTGATCTCCATCATCTCCCTGTATTGTGCTATGTGTTCTTCAGGATCCGTCGAACCATCATACAGCTTCATTGTTGGCACATGGAACCTCTTGGGTATCTCAGCATCACAGATTGGTGGTGCAAAACGAGATATCTTGTGGCTCCCATCTGCAATCTCTGGGATAGGTTTGACCACTCCTGGAACACTTGATATCATATGCTTTAGCTTTTGCAATTCTCTGGCCATGGCATGATTGATACCTGGATCCTGCATAAGACCATGGTTAGTAGTATAAGAATTATTAAAAGTGTTACCTCCCATCGGATTCGAATTAGGAAGAATGGATGTTAATCCATATTTTTGGGGCTCTGGAATGATCGAGGGACCAGTAGAAGCATTGGTCTACATTGGAATAAAATCTCCCTGATGGACATCTGAACTTCCTGTTTGCAAACTCCTCAAGGATCCTGGCATCTGGAAGGATCCCTGAAACTGGGACGATCCTGGAACAAAGGAGGATCCTTGAAGCTGGGATGATCCTGGACCAAAGGAGAATCCTTGAACCTGGGATGATCCTGGAACAAAGGAGGATCCTTGAACCTGGGATGATCCTGGAATAAAGGAGGATCCTTGAACCTGGGATGATCCTGGAACAAAGGAGGATCCTTGAACCTGGGATGATCCTGGAACAAAGGAGGATCCTTGAACCTGGTGCGCTCCTGAATATCCTCCTGAATTCGTGAGGGATCCCATATGCTGAGGATAGGATCCCGCTGGCTGGAAATATGAACCTGATGCCTGGGTCACTGTTGTTGTTCCATAGTGCACTCCTTTTGGTCCACCCACATATTGAACATCTGGAACCACTGATGGCTGAGAAGTAATCACCGGAGTATCAAAATTCAAAGATTTTGGCACCAGTGGGGAATGATCCTCTGCCGTTTTCTTTTGCTTCTTGAGATCTCCGATTTCTTTGAGAATCCTTTCATTGGTCTTATCCTGTTGCCGTATCTGATCCTTCATCTGCAAAATCAAAGTAAACATGTCACTAGTAGTGGGAGTGTAAGAAGCAGAAGAAGTTGGAGGTTTTGAGAAAATGGGAGTTGGTTTCTTCGCAGCATTCTCAGCATTCTTCTGGGATCCAGAAGGTGGTGGAGGCAAAGGGGGAACGCCTTGTGAAGAAGTGAATGAGGGCATCAAATCTGAAGCATTCTTCGCTGAGGAAGCCATTTGCTTGGTTGTAGTGAACTGAAATGAGCACAGAAATGCGAATTTTTCTAAGGATGAAGCACCAAATGCCCCACGGTGGGCGCCAAACTGTTTTAGTCAAAAAATCTGATGAGGATATTGCAACCAAACTCTCTGTTACGGGGTATGATGCTTATAGTTTAGAACAATAACAAGGATCACTTCAATGTAAATTGCACAAATGACACAAGGATTTGTACGGGGAAAAAGCCCTTGATCAAAAGTTGATCTCCGGCACAAAAAACCCCGGGTGATGGAAACTACCGATCACCAAGCTCAAATAAATGAATAAATGTTTACAACTTCGGATAGTAACGAGCTAGGTACAAGGATCACTATCGTGAAATGTGTAAAAGTGAATGAAAACTAATGAGTGTTTGTCGAGAGCTTCAAGAGTGCGAGTATATGAGAGTGTGTGTAGCTGAAAATGGCTAAGTGTTCTAATTCTAGCTTGTTACTCCTTTTAAAATAGAAGTTAACTACAATAACTAACTATCCGACTTTCGTGCCAAGCTCCCACGTTCTCCACAACGTCCATTTCTGGTCAATCGTGTACGAAATACCCGTGGAATATTCCATAGTACCGTTGCCAAGACCAAGTCAAGCTTGTTACTCCTGCGAAGCAACACAAAACATAAACAAACAATCGTCAGTATGAGGATCCTTAAAGTGATCCATGATCCTGATCCTGAAGCTCTTCTGAGGATCACCACCTGTCACAGAAGTAAGGATCATTAATTAGGATAACGGATTAGGATAACTAATTGTTAGAAAATCCTCCCCTAACAATTAGGTTGCATAGTGAATATTAAAAACTATCCCTATTAACTAATCAAATTCATTAATTCCGAGGCCATGTCTATGTGGTGTTTTGAAACAAAAAACGGATTTTTATATTAAAACGGGTATTCGGGATTCCAGGTGGAGGTTACTTCTTCTCATCTTGATAACACTTTTCATGACAAATCGTGTTTTCTTTTAAAACGACAAATAAACCCCCAATTTAGATAGTTTAGTTTTAATTAATTTTCTTTAACACTAACCACAAATTCCCCGTGGATAAGATACCCTACTTACACTATATATGTAGTTTAATTAGGTTTTTGATTGACCCTAACGACAGTCATCAAAATGGCTCCGTTGCCGGGAAATTCGTGCGCTTAGTGTTAGTTTAGTAGTAGTTGTTTCTTTTATTGTTTTTGAAAAAATCATAAAAACCCAAAAATATTTCTTTTTGTTTGTTTTTGTTTTGTTCGGTATTACGCGCTTTTTCTTGTTTCCTTGTGTGCAGGTGACTTCTAATTGCATGCATACTAGGTTTTTAGGAAGATCTTCACCGCTCTTGTTCGATCCTGAAATTGAAAAGAATGCACGCGAGAATTTGCTTCTTTGTTCAGCTTTGAAGGGAAAAGCAATTCAGACCACAATGAATCCATCAGAAAACCAATCCATCCCACAACAACAAACAACACAACAACCACCGATTACTGAGATGCCACCAATGCCACCACCTCCATTTACATCTGAACCACAACAACAAACCCCACCCATTGCACCATCATCAAGCACGACCACTTTACTCTCTAGAAAGCCGACTACTACCACAACCCAATCCGTGGCGGGATGTGAATCAACCAAATTTAGTACCACACCCGAACTGGTCGGGTGCTATGTTTGAGCAAGTAGAAAACAGGGTGAGAACAGAGACATGGGATGACGGTTATGGAGATGAGGAGTGGGGGATAAACGAGGGTTATATGGGATATCCATGTGGGTTTCAAGATACGGCATTTAACCGTAATCAGCCGATCTATCAGCAGCAGAGACAACCGCGGGGAGTAGATGCTTATCGGACCCCACCACAGGTTCATCGGGCACCGGTTGCACCTCGTCAAAGGCAAAGAGACCCTCGATTTCCGGATCCGAATATTCGAGGGGTTGAGAGTCACTTTCGCGCACAAATTGCGGAATACTCATCGCCTATCATCATGACAGTTGCACATGGAAATGCTGATAGATCATTTGAGGCAAAACCTCATATTCTGAACATGCTACCTACCTTTCACGGGAAGGGTATTGAAGAACCATGCGCTCACATTGTAGAATTTGAAGCGGTTTGTAGCATGATAGGTGGACACGGGTTCACCCCTGATCAAGTCAAGCTGGTTTTGTTTCAGTTCTTCCTAAAGGATTCGGCACGTGAGTGGTTTGTCTCTTTGCCTTACGCGAGCATTCATACATGGCAAGAGATGCAGCAACAGTTCTTAGAAGAATATTATACGCCACAACGAACTAAGATGGGAAGAACTGCTCTTAGGGAATTCTAACAACTTCCGGGTGAGTTGTTATACGAGTCATGGAAGCGGTTCAACCAGTTGATCCGTAATTGTCCTTGTTTTGGTCAAAAAATCTGTTGAGGATATTGCAACCAAAATCTCTGTTACAGGGTATGATGCTTGAAATGTATAGCAACAACAAGGATCACTTCAAGGTAATTTGCACAAATGACACAAGGATTTATACGGGGAAAAAGCCTTTGATCAAGAGTTGATCTCCGGCACAAAAAACCCCGGGTGATGGAAACTACCGATCACCAAGCTCAAATAAATAAATAAATGTTTACAACTTCGGATAGTAACGAGCTAGGTACAAGGATCACTATCGTGACGTGTGTATATGGTGTATGAAATCGCTAAGTGTTTGAACGAGAGCTGGTATGAACGTTTGTATGAGTGTGTGTGTAACTCAGAAATGACTAAGTGTTACTAACTAGCTCGTTACCCCTTTAAAAATAAGAAAACAACTAGCTAACAAACTTTCCGACTTTCGTGCCATGCCTCCACGTTCTCCACAACGTCTATTTTTGGCCAAGCACGTGCAGAATGGTTTGGGAATATTCTCCAGGAATGTCGCCAAGACTTGGTCAAGCTTGTTATACCTGCGAGATAGTACAAAACATAAGTAAACAATCGTCAGTACGAGGATCCTTAAAGTGATCCATGATCCTGATCCTGAAGCTCTTCTGAGGATCACCACCTGTCACAGAAGTAAGGATCACTAATTAGGATAACGAATAAGGATCACTAATTGTTAGAAAATCCTCCCCTAACAATTGCCCCCAAAATATAAGGAGTAATTTGTAAAATTAGCGAGTTATGTTTTCTCAATCTTATCCGCAACTAACTAACGAATATATAGCCGTTAGAATAGAACTAGCCATTACGATCATGACATCATAGAAGTGACTACCCTGCAGAATCATAATTATAAATAGAGATATAGATAGGATCATTATGCATTCAAATTCGAAAGAAACTCCCTTTAAATTCTCAATCGACGATCAACCAGGTATTTCTTTCTCCTCTTTCTTCCTTTCTTACTCTGTTTTTCTTTCTTTATCAACACCGTTTTGAGAATGTTGCTCCGAAGCTCACCGGGCAAGGATCACAAAAAGGATAGCCCTTTGAAGAGTCAAAAGATCATCAAAGACTCAGTGAACGAGAGATGTTGCTTTAACGACGCACAAGTAGATAACATCCGTCACCGTTTTCCGGCGAATGCCTTTTTCAAACCCTTCGATCCTACTGTCCTAAGCGACTATGTTTCAGAAACATGGGTTGCCTTTCCAGTTACTCCATTTGCCATAGGGTACACCTATCCTTTCCCAGAATTCACACAATCCTTCTTTTCCCTTACCGGGATTTCTTATATCCAAGCCATGCCGATGATTTGGAGGGTTTTGTATACCCTAGAGAGGATCATTGAGCAGGAGAGTGTTGATTTAGGAATGTCGGAATTGGCAGAACTGTATGATCTTACTACCTTTGGTTCCCATCGTTATTTGTTCAAACGAAAACCCGGTGCAGAACATCCCCTTCTTAAAGTCACCAAAAATGACAAAGATTGGAAACGTCGCTTCTTCTTTGTAAGAAGGGATACCATTTCAGATGGAAAGCATTTACCAAGGGAGTGGTCCACCAATGGTAGGACTGAGGATCCTGAGAAGGATCACCAGGTAGTCTTGTTTTTGTAATAGGATCACTAACCCTGTTTGTCTTGTATTATGCAGCTATCTCTTTTTCACATCTCCTCACAACATCCGCAACCAGGGAAAGGCTTGCTGCTTTCTGGAAACTCGATCCTGAAATTAGAACTTTCAAGACAACAACCCAAGATTCACAGGAGGTATCCTCAGGCTCTGTCACAATGTCAAGTAAGTATCCTTGTTTAAAATTTAAATAAATAGTTAAATATAAATTAAGTGAAGATACTTATCTTGTTTTGGTTGTGTAGGTGCTGGAAAATCTGCCAAAGCTGCTTCAAGGTTCAGTGTCACCGATCTCACCACTGTCAAATCCTCTAAAAGAAAGGTTCCTGCCAGCCCGACAGCCTCAATCCCTAAGGCACCCCTCAAAGGAAAGGGAATCAAGAAGAGAAAGGTCTCCGAGGCTGAGGATTTGCAGGGTCTGCCCCTTATCCACCACCAATTCCTCGAGTATTTCAATGATGTAAGGATCAACAACTCTGCCTTGGTATCCTACTTGTAAAAGGATCACCTGATCTTGAACTACTTTATCTTTTTCTTTTGCAGAAATTTGCTGAAATTGAGGATTATGTGGGGAATGTCGAGGAGCTGGACAAAAAGATTGCTGACCTCCAACAGGTTGCCGTGCTCAAGGATCTTGCCCTTGCTGACCTTCAGAAGGAACTCCAGGATACCAAACAGGAGATGGCCAAGGTGCTGGTTAATTTTGACTATGAAAGGCAGGAGATCACAGATGATGCCAAAGTCTCTGCCGCCATAGCAATGTACAAAACCAAGCTGCAAATGGCCTTGGAAGCTCAGGATCCTGCCTTCGACAAAAGCAACTGGGAAATTGAAGAATGGAAGGCAAGGCTGGCTGAATTGGGTGATGAAGAGGAGGCAGAAGAGATCCTGACAATTGAGGCTGGAAGCAAGGATGAAGCTGGTGAAGCAAGTGGAGCCGGAGGTGGTGATGCAGCAAAGGTTTAGGCTGCTTGATTGGGCGATGATGGACATTTCTAGACATAGCCGGAGCCCAATTTTTAAATTTGGTAGTAGCTTTTTGTGGTTGTGATGTTGAACAATTTAATGGTTTGTACTTTGAACAATAGGTTTTAGGATTAAGGATCATGTATGATCCTTTGAACAATAGGCAGGATTGCAATTGGTGGAGGAATCCTTTGTTTGGGGGATGAAGCCATTGTGATCCTGCCGCCTTTATATTCCTGCACTACTTTTGAACTTATTATCATGGACACCCTTTACCTACCCCAGCGGACGGGCCACGTTTTGCTGGTAGATACTTGGGTAGGTAATTTTGACAACCTTAAGGGGTTAGTCTTTTGTTAATAAATAAAATCTTAACTTTTGTCGCTTATCTTGTGTTGTTATCCTTGTTAATATCTTACTTTCCAACTGTTGTAATGTTCATCTTGTTTATACTTATCAAGCCTTGAAAAATTAAAAAAGATATCCAAAAAGTTTAGGATATGATCAAGGATCACATATCCCATAACCGATAAGTTCTAAAAAGTGATATAGTTTAAGAATCACAAGTTTAGTTGTTAAATATAAGGGTTATTCAAATAAATAATGAATAGAATTAAAAATAGTTAAGGATCATACCTGAGGGTCCAAGTTAGGATCCTAACCATAATAAGGATAACTATAAGATAAACCTTAGAGTAAAGTAAGGATCAAGGTTCCCTAGTTGCCTATCTTCAAGAACCTGAAATAGAGCATAACTTGGGACTAAGCCAGCATAGGAAAAGAGTTAGCAACTGGGGACAAGCCCAAGGATAACTGGGGACAAGCCCAAGGATAACTGGGGACAAGCCCAAGGATCATATGTAAACTGGAGTATGGCCCTAACTGGCGACTATCCAAACTTAGTGACATGAAAATGCCAAAACCTTAGCTAACGTGAAAACGTTAGAAACCTTAGCTAACGTGAAAACGTTAGAAACCTTAGGAACGGATGTATGGTACGTCTACCATTATACGTAGGATCCTAAGCATAGCCAGAACAATGGAATTATCAGCCCCTAAAACGAGTACTGGTCCCAATGCCTTGAACTATATCAGGATCATCGTGCGCTACAGGCGAAACTGGGGTCAAGCCCGAATATCTGGGGTTAAACCCAAGGAACGGATTGCTTCAGTGGATAACCAATGTTATGCTAAGGATACCTGAACTTTCAAAACTTAAACTCACGTGAGAGATGGATAAAGGATACATGATCCTTATCCTTATATGAGAAAATAAAGAAATAAGATAGTTCAAGTTTAGGATATTACCTAAGTAAGGATCACCGATACTTTGAGGATCCTTTAAGGATATCCCTATCATGAGGATCATCTGTGCCATGAGGATCCTGTTCACATGAAATATTTCTTCAAGTGGACAGCATTCCAAGCTCTTGGTAGCAAATCACCTTCCATAGTTAGCAATCTATATGCCCCCTTTCCTGCTTCAGCTTCAATCAAATAAGGGCCTTCCCATTTTGGAGCTAACTTTCCATCAGCAGGATTGGTGGTACTCTGAAATGCTTTCCTTAATACCATATCTCCAACTTGAAACCTCCTGATCCTGACATTTTTGTTGTAAGCACCAGCCATTCTTTACTGATAACTGGCCATCCTTATCCTAGCCATATCCCTGATTTCTTCAATAGTATCCAGGTCTTGAGCCAAGTTTTCATTATTTTCCTCAGGATCACGAGTACTTGTTCTAGCAGTTGGAACCACCATTTCTGTTGGGATCACCGATTCTGCCCCAAACACCAAAGAGAATGGTGTTTGACCAGTAGCATTCTTAGGGGTTGTCCTGTCAGCCCAAAGCACATAGGGTAGTTCTTCTGCCCACTTCCCTTTCTTGGATCCAAGCTTCTTCTTCAAATTGTTGATGATGATCTTGTTGGATGATTCTGCCTGACCATTAGCTTGTGGGTGGACTGGTGTTGATGTTATCATCTTAATCCCCCAGCTGTCACAAAAGTTAGTGGTTCTGCCCCCAATAAATTGGGAACCATTATCACATATAATCTCAGCAGGAATTCCAAATCTAGTTATAATATTTCTTTTAATGAAGGATATAACTTCCTTTTCTCTGACTTGGGCAAAAGCTTCAGCCTCTATCCACTTGGAGAAGTAATCAGTCATAGCTAACATGAATACTTTCCCACCAGGTGCCTTAGGGAGCTTACCAACTCTATCCATCCCCCATCTCATAAATGGCCAAGAGGAGGATATAGGATGCAATAATTCAGCTGGTTGATGAAGGATATTGCTATGCCTCTGACAAGGATCACATCTTTTAGCATACTCCACAGCATCTCTCTTCATGGTTGGCCAGTAGTATCCTGTCCTCAAGATCCTTGAGAATAATGCCCTGCCCCCAGTGTGGTTTCCACAATCTCCTTCATGGAAGTCTTTTAAAACTTCTTGGATTTCAGGATCCTCAATGCATCTCAAGTATGGTCCTGCAAGAGATCGTCTATACAACATATTATTTAAAATTGTGAATTGAGATACCTTAGATTTGAAAGCCCTAGGGTTTTCTCCTGTAGGAATCTCTCCATGTTGTAAGTATCTCATAATTGGTGAGATCCATAATCCTGAATGAGATTGAGTATCCTCACTAGGGATCATTGCAGAATCATTTCCTATCTCCATAACCGCATGAGCCTCAATGGCCGGGGTCAGGATATGGATAATAGGGATCTTGATATCCTCCGGGATCTTCAAGGATGATCCTAAGTTAGCCAATGCATCAGCCTCAGTATTTTCTTCCCTTGGTACCTGCGTCAAACTAAAGGAAACAAAAGAGAGTGCCAAACTTTTGACTATCTCTAAATATTTGGTTAGCTTTTCACCTTTAACAGCGTAGGATCCATTAAAGTGGTTTGTAATTAACAATGAATCTACATGTACCTCAAGATACCTGATCCCCATATGCTTTGCAATTTGCAAACCAGCAATTAAGGCTTCATATTCAGCCTCATTGTTAGTGGTTTGGATCTCACAAGCTATAGAATGGGGTATTATGTCCCCCTGTGGCGATTTTAGTAGTATTCCAAGCCCTGTGCCTTTGACATTTGAGGATCCATCAGTATAGAGTATCCAAGGATTCTTGGTCTCTTCTAGCTGCTGGACTTCTAACTCAGCTTCTTCTTGTAAATCACTACTGAAATCAGCCACAAAGTCAGCTAATGCTTGGGATTTGATGGCTGTCCTAGGCTCGTATCTTATATCATATGCACTCAGCTTCACTGCCCACTTAGCCATCCTACCTGACATCTCTGGTTTCCTGAGGACATTCTTAATTGGAAAATTAGTTTTAACAATGATAACATGAGTTTCAAAATAATGTCTTAACTTAGTAGATGCCATAATTAATGCAAGAATAAGCTTTTCAAGGTGTGAGTACCTGGATTCGGCATCAAGTAAACTTTTACTTACATAATAGACAGGATGTTGTGTACCTTGATGATCCTTAACAAGGACCGCACTTACTGCTTTTGAGGATACTACAAGATACAACGATAACACAACGCCTTTTTCTGGTTTCATCAAAGCCGGGGCCGAGGATAGGTAATCTTTGAGGGCTTTTAAAGCATTTTCATGCTTCTCCGTCCACTCAAATTTCTTGTTCTTCCTTAGGATATCATAGAATTCTTTACACTTCTCGGAGGACTTGGATATAAATCTGTTCAAGGCTGCTATCCTTCCTGTTAGCCTTTGAACATCCTTAGCATTGGCCGGAGATTTGATGTTCACTATTGCTTTAATTTGTTCCGGGCTAGCTTCAATGCCTCTCTTTGTCACCATATATCCTAAGAATTTACCTGCTTTAACACCAAATTGACATTTTGAAGGATTAAGTTTCATGTTATATTTGTCAAGGATATCGAATGCTTCCTCCAAGTCTCTTAGGTGATCCTCAGCTTTTAAGGATTTTACCACCATATCATCTATATAGACCTCCATAGTCTGTCCAATCTGATCCTTGAACATCATATTCACCAGCCTTTGATATGTTGCACCTGCATTTCTTAATCCGAACAGCATAGCAATATAGCAGTATATACCAGTTGGAGTCATGAAGGCTGTATCCTCTTGGTCAGATGGTTCCATTTGGATTTGTTGGAATCCAGATGAAGCATCCATAAAAGTTAACAGTTCATGACCCGCAGTTGCATCCACCATGGAGTCAATGTGGGGTAAAGGGAAAGGATCCTTGGGACATGCCTTATTTAAATCGGTAAAATCGACACATACCCTCCACTTTCCGTTTTTCTTTTGAACAACAACCACATTGGCCAACCATCTTGGATACTTGACCTATCCTTAGAACAGGATACTATTGGCCTACTATGAAGAAGGATGATGTGGATTATGCAAAGAAATGTGATGCTTGTCAGAGACATACAATATCCTTCATCAACCAGCGGAGCTCCTGCATCCTATATCCTCTTCTTGGCCATTCATGAGATGGGGAATGGATATAGTTGGCAAACTTCCCAAAGCACCAGGAGGAAAAGTGTTTATGCTTGCTATGACTGATTACTTTTCCAAGTGGATAGAAGCTGAAGCATTTGCTCAAGTCAGAGAAAAAGAAGTGATATCCTTTATTAAGAGAAACATTATTACTAGATTTGGCATACCTTCTGAAATTGTTTGTGATAATGGATCCCAATTTATTGAGAATAGAACCACTAACTTTTGTGACAGTTGGGGATTAAGATGATAACATCAACACCAGTCCACCCACAAGCTAATGGTCAAGCAGAATCATCTAACAAGATCATCATCAATAACTTGAAGAAGAAGCTTGGATCCAAGAAGGGAAAATGGGCAGAAGAGCTACCTTATGTGTTATGGGCTGATAGAACAACTCCCAAGAATGCTACTGGCCAAACTCTATTTTCTTTAGTGTTTGGAGCAGAATCAGTGATCCCTACAGAGATGGTAGTTCCTACTGCAAGAACAAGCATCCGTGATCCTGAAGGAAATGCTAAAAACTTGGTTCAAGATTTGGATACCATAGAAGAACTCAGGGATTTGGCAAGGATATGATTGGCTAGCTATCAACAAAGGATGGTTGGGGCTTATAACAAGAATGCCAGGATCAGAAAGTTTCAAGTTGGTGACATGGTTTTGAGGAAAGCATTCCAACATACCACAAATCCTGTTGATCGCAAGTTAGCACCAAAGTGGGAAGGCACCTATATTATTGAAGCTGAGGCAGTAAAGGGGGCATACTGTTTATTAACAATGGAAGGTGATTTGTTACCAAGAGCTTGGAATGCTGTCCATTTGAAGAGATACTTCATGTAAGAAGGATCCAGGATCCTTGGCCATCTTCATATCTAATATACATTAAGGATCCTTAGAGGATTTATGATCCTCATTCTGGTAATGATTTGATTTTAATTTATCAAATCCTTTAATTTATTTGATTTTAAGGAGAAGGATCCCGGATCCTTTATCCTTCTTTACTAAATTCTAAGTTTTGCAGAAGTTGGTGCATCTTTGACAAAGGATCGAGTATCCACTGAATTCTCCTAAGTTTTGGGTTTATCCCCAGTTTTGGGCTTGTCCCCAGCTTAAGTTATCTACTACCTTCTACGAATCAGGTTCTTACACCTTCGCCAGTTGCGCACGATTATCTTAGTGCAGTTAAAGGCAATGGGACCAGTACCCGCTTTAAAGGCTGACAATTTCATTGTACTGGCTGTATTTAAGATCCTAAGTATAATGGTAAACGTACCATACATCCGTTCCTAAGGTTTCTAACGTTTTAACGTTAGCTAAGGTTTTGGCATTTTCATGTCACTAAGTTTGGATAGTCGCCAGTATGGGCCATACTCCAGTTTACACAAGATCCTTTGGGCTTGTCCCCAGTTTTTTGGGCTTGTCTCTAGCTTTTGGGCTTGTCCCCAGATTGTTGGGCTTGTCCCCATATACTAACTCTTTCTTTTATTGTTGGTTTAGTCCCAAGTTATATCTCATTTCAGGTTTCCAGAGATAAACAGTTAAGGATCCTGGATCCTTACTTTATACAAGGGTTTATTTTTTGGTTATCACAATTGTAAGTGTTAAGGATATAGGATCCTAACTTGGATTCTCTGGTATGATCCTCATTTACTTTAATTTTATTCTTGATTTATCAATGTTACCCTTATTCTTTAACAACAGGATATATGATCCTAAAATTATATTACTTTTCAAACTTTTTGATTATAGGATATTTGATCCTTGATCATATTCTAAACTTTTTGACAAAAACTGATTTTATACTTTCACTAATAACTTGTAAGTTCAAAGAATTGTACAATAGCAATTGAAAGTTAAATATGTGAAAAATAAACAACACAAAGATAGTCAAAAGGTTAAAGTTTTATTTATTTATCATAATTAACCCTTTTAAAGGTTGTCAAAATTGCCTACCCAAAAATCTACCAGCAATACGTGGCCCGTCCGCTTGGGTAGGCAAAGGGTGTCCATACTAAAAAGTTCTAAGTCATGCAGGAAGTCAAAAGATGAGGGGCATCAAAGGCTTCATCCTCTACAAACAGAAGGGCCCATCCACCTTTGCTACCCCCTATTGTCCCAATAATCCGTGATTATTAACCCTAAAAACTATTGTTTAGTTACAGACCATAATTGTTTGAAATAAAAACACCATCATTCAAAAACCATAAAAAATGGGCTCCGGCTGCGTCTAGAAATGTCCATCGTCGCCCATTGATGCAGCTTACACCTTCACTGCCTCCACTGCCTTGTCTCCATCACCTTTGCCATCACCTCAGGATCCTTCAGCCCACTGCCTCCGGATTCACCAGCTGCTGCCCCCTTGGATTCATCCTCATCATCCAGCTCAGCCAGCCTCTGCTTCCAAGCCTCCTGGTCCCATTCGGTCCTGTCAAAGGCATGATCCTCAGCCTCCTTAGCCATTTCCAGCTTGATCTTCAACATGGCGATAGTGGCCGAAAGCTTAGCCCCATCCATGACTTCTGCCTTCTTTTGCTGGGCTGTGATCTGAGCCAAGATCAGTTCTTTCTGCAACAGGTTCACCTCTTTTTCAAGGGAAGAGATCTTTTTATCTTTGGCAAGGAACATCTGCTGGAAGTCCAAGTTTTTCTACTCAGCCTTTGCCAGATGTTGATCAAGGAGGATCTGAACCTCAGCAAATTTCTGCACAAAGAGAGAAAACAGTCAGGATCCTTTATCCTCAGAAAAGAAAGCTCAGGTTCAAGGATATAGGATCCTTACCTCGGAGATGTATTCCTGGAGCTGATGTTCAATGAGAGGGAGGCCTTTAGCGGGCTCAGCAATCTTCCTCTTCTTGGCACTCTTCCCCCTTCTGCTCATGCCCTTAGGATTCAGAATGCTTGGGCTTGCAGCCAGCTCCTTTTTGATGAACCTTGAGGAAGCATACTCTTGGAGATCGCTCACCCTGAACCTGTAAGTAGACTTTGAGGATTTTCCGGTGCCTACTAGCATAACAAGCAGATAAGTATTCATATTTTTACCAAATATTTATATCTATATATATATATATATACATGTGTGGATACTTACTTGACATGGTGGATGAAACTTCTACTAGATCCTTTGATTTTGGTGGATAGGTTCTGATTGCAGGGTCAAGCTTCCAAAAAGCTTCAATTCTCTCTTGGGTGGCAGGTAATTCTTAAATATGTGACAGAGTTATAGCTGAAAAGACAAAAATAAAGGATCAGTTATCCTCAAAAGAAAAGAAAAGTCCTTACCGCATATCCTAATCTAAGGATCCTATATCCTACCATCAGTGTTCCACTTTTTGGGAAGTAGTTTCCCATCTGGAACAGAATCCCTCCTCAAGAAGAAGAATTGATTCCTCCAGTTAGTATCGTTTTTGGGGGCTTTCAAGATCGGGTGAGGCTGGTCAGGTTTGGATTTGAAAAGGTATCGGTATGAACCATGACTCACAAGATTGTATAACTGGCTCAATTCGGACATCCCTATGTCGATACCCTCTTGCTCAACTATGTGCTCAAGTGTATATAGGATCCTCCACACCATTGGCATGGCTTGTATGTAGCATAAGCCAGTAAGTGTGAAGAATCCCTGTGTGAGAACAGGGAAAGGGTAGGTAAATCCGATCAGAAAAGGGGTTGCAGGAAAGGTGTTCCATGTATCTGATATGCAGCCACTTTTGGTTGAGGAGTCGAAGGGCCTGAATACAGTGCCATCAGGGAAACAGGGGCGTAACCGATCGATATCAGGATCTGTGAATCGGCATAGCTCCATTGAAGGGTTTTTGGTTAAACCCTGACTCTTCAATGGACTATTGTGATCAGGATTTTTGGAAGCTGAGGATCGAAGGGTCATCTTCGCCATCAATTTTGAAGAAGAGGGGATCAGAAAGAAGAAGATAATAGAGAAGAGAGATGGAGTTACCTGATGAGATCTTCGAATGTGGATTTAAAGGAGAGGATCTTGAATATAAATGCAGATTTTGATCCTTATCTCTAACCTATTTATAATGATTATTGTTGCAGGAGATGATGATCGCTGACATCAGCACTGCAACGGCTATATGCTTTTGTAACGGCTAGTCCGAGAAATGTTGAAACATGACTATCTAATTGGATATCAACTAGTCATGTTTGGGGGCAATTGTTAGGGATAGAATTTCTAAGCATATGGGTCACGGATCCTCAAGTGTAGCCAGGATCACGGATCCTCGATTCAGTTTGAATTAAGGATCCTCAGAAGACGTTGTAGACCTAAGGATCCAGGATCCTCATTATTATCCTAATACTAATAATTGTTTCCATCATTTTTGAACTTGTTTTGCAGGAGTATTCAGATAGAACTTGGTCCAACCGAGATTCTAGGGGAATATGCTTCATGATTCTGCACGTACATGAGCTCTTCGACCGTTATGGTGATCGTGGGGGACTTGCACCTTTTTCGGATTGTTAGTTAGGCTAGCTAGTTTCTATTTTTAAATGGGGATACAAGCTTGATTAGATAATTATTAGCAACACAACTGCACTACACTCGAGCTTTCAAGAACTCTCTGCGATTACACACTTTTGCACTATAGTGATCCTTGTACCAAGCTTGTTATCATCCCGATTTGTAATCTTTGTTTGTTTAATATAGTTGGTGATCGGTAGTTTCCATCACCCGAGGGTTTTTGTGCCAGAGATCATATATTGATCAAGGGCTTTTTCCTCGTATAAATCCTTGTGTTCACTACCAGAAA
Source organism: Helianthus tuberosus (assembly GCA_030545235.1). NCBI lineage: Eukaryota > Viridiplantae > Streptophyta > Magnoliopsida > Asterales > Asteraceae > Helianthus > Helianthus tuberosus. The sequence continues at coordinate 94,968,841 of CM060426.1, forward strand.
AATGGGCAATTGTGACCAAAATTTGCTACTGAAAAGAAAATGGTAGCAAATTTAGTGATTGATTTGCCACAAAAATGCAAATACGTGTATTTAGTATGATACGGTAGCAAAATGGTAGGAAATTTTGCTACTGTTTACTTTCGGTAGCAAATTTGTGGAATATATCAGATAATTTTAATAAGTATTATAAAAATGTCTCTAAATAATCCTGTATCTTTTAATTGCGACCATATTAGCAGTGGCAACATGAAAATTTAATTAGGCGGGATAATTTTTTAACGGATCCGCGCGTTTCAAAAATTGATTAATTAGGGTTTTAATTAAAGAACTCTACCAAAATTCTAAATTGCTGCTCCCCCTCCGCTCCCTTACGTCTGATTTGATTGAAGAACTCAGCCTCTTGCAGAATAAATACAAGCAATTTCACCTTTTAGGTAATCTTTCGGTTGCCTTTTACTCAATTTTTTTTTATTTCGATTTGTGAAATTGAAGCTGGAATCATGAGTTTTATTCATTTGATGAATTGAAATGGTGTGTTTGTATATCAGAATTAGATCTTGGTATTTTGAGTTCCCCTTCTCCTTCGTCTTAGGGTTTTTAGTTTGCGTCAATTTGCATTTGTTAAGCAAATTGATGCTCTTGATTGTATCTGGGAATCAGATCTTGGTATCATATTGATATTTAAGGTTGTATGGCTAGATTAGATTTACCATGTATCTTAATACTCTCTGATTAGTGATTATGTGAAAGGTGTTTTTTTCTTCATTTTTGTTTTGAATGTGTTCAGGTTTTATGATTGACTTGTATACAATTGTTCAGGTACAGACAGTTCCTTTCCTCGTGGGTTTTGGCCTCCCAAATTGCAAACCCTTATCATAGGGGGTTTGAAGAAGCCCATCTTGGAATGGGTACAACAGAATTTCCCAACCTCACTTGTCTACCTAGGGTTAAGGTGTGGAGAGTCAAAAGAAGATGATGTGAGTAGGTGTAGTCAGTTGTCGTATCTTCTTCCTTCATCTCTTACTTCTCTTGGGTTAATTGGATTTAAAGAATAAAAGTTTTCTGGGTTTATTCTGATGCAGGGGATATGAGAGATGCGGGACCAATAGGAGCGTCTTCTAATGCACCTTCCTTTTAATTTTGGGCATTCATCTATGTTTTGTAATTTTGTTGATTATGTAATTTTTATGAAAAAAGCAGGAAAAAATGAAAAATCAACCTAAATAAAAACCTAATATTCAAGCAATCACAAAATGGTAGCAAATAATTCAACAAGCTCGCTAAATACCCGCAGGTTTTCAATGAAAATGGTGGTTAAATGGTGGCAAATCGGTAGTAAACATTGTGGTTAAATGGTGGTAAATCGGTAGCAAACAAGGTGGACCGTAGCAAACTTTTCAATGAAAATGGTTGTTAAATGGTGGCAAATCGGTAGCAAACATGGTGGTTAAATGGTGGCAAATCGGTAGCAAACACGGTGGACCGTAGCAAACAAGAAGCGGTGGCAAATAATTTTGACCAATTTTGTGCTGGCAAAAATAAGGTGGCAAAATATAAAAATGGTGGCTATTTGGTGGCATTAGGGCAATTGACAAAGGTGTTTTTGTCACCGCATTTTCGGTGGCGAAATGGTGACAACAGGGAAATTGCTACTAATTTGTGACCAAAAGTTTCATGACAAAAACCCTCTTTTCTAGTAGTGGTTCACCATTCATTTCATTCATTCATTGTTCATACATTTGATCATTTAATTAAGCATCACACCTCACAAAATCAGATTTGATTGCATTATCCTTGTGTGATTTTTGACCAAAACAGGTAGATTGTGAGAAAGTTTGATGTGAGTTGAGAGTTGTTTAAAAACAGGAGGTTAAGTTGATATTGGGCAGAAATTGCAATAAAATAAGACATGGAATGTGTTTTGCGGGTAGTGCGGGTTGAGCGAACCTAGGAGGTAGAGATTTTAAGTCGAGTTGTGTAATAATAATTCAGACATTGCCATTTAGTGTAATATGTTTAAACGTAAGTTGCGAGAAGGGTCTGTATGATATAAAGAAGCAAGTTTAGAAAGCGAGTGAGATGCGGTTAGTGAGTAGTCGACAAAGTGTTTAAGATAGGATGGAGATATAAATCGATAGTTGGCATATAGGTATTGGTTGGAGAAGTAAAGTGTGTAAAAAGGCCAATGACATCGATGCATTATTTGGTAAATGTTTGTGAGGTGTTAAGATGTACGAGTAGTTAGGGCGATGATTAGTGTCGAGGCAAGTCAGTTTGAGCGAAAGGTAGGCCGGTCGATAGTCGAGGGCTCGAGTCAAAATAAAAGGCAATTAGTGTAACAACCCTCGGTAAAACCAACTCCCTTATAATAATTCAGACACCCTATTATATGTTAAAATATCTTATATGTCTTATATTATACCCTGTATGTGAAAACCGAGCCCTAGTTATGTTATAATTATAAAATAAATCAAAAACATGAAATATAGGGTTGAGGCGGGCCGCGACATACTCTACCCTTAGTTTACGCGGGCCGTATCAAGGCTGGATTTGACTTCGCTGACTTCTTTAGTTGAGGCGGGCCGCGAAAGACCCCACCTCAAACTTACGCGGGTCGCGACAGATCGTGAAACGCGGATATAACCAGAAGCTGACACGTGTCATGATGGTGGCGGTCTAGTGAACGACTCAGCTAAGCTAGTCCGTTGACTAGCTTTGACGCGGGCCGCGTAAGCCCTGCTTGTCTTTTACGCGGGCCGCGACAGGACTCAATTACACAACTATAAATAGAAAGCATCAGACTTCGTTTTCCGTCGCTCATTCTCAAATCTCAAATCACTATTTCTGTAGAAGAGATATTATAGTCGAGTACTATACCCCTAATTAGCGAGGTTCTGCTCCGTTGTAAGTATTATAACCCCAGTTTCGTAATAGTTACACTGCCCGATTGATTTAGGGTTCCGTAACAACTGTCGTGGTTCTGCCCGACGTAGTTGTTGGAATGCCGTCTCGGGGAGGGTATTATTAATAATTTCAAAGGGTTATGATACTAACCAATGTACATTTGTATAAATTATAGATTATATCCAGGAAACCCTTACGAAAAGCCTAAGACAGCAATGTGAGTTTATCCTCATTTTGTTAATGTTTTTGGAATGTTTTACAAAACCTTAAATGTTTTACAATGTGATTAAGCGGTGATTGAGTCTTTGTAGTTCTTCAATTACTGCCAGTATTATGGGGTTTTTGTAACACCCATACTAATTTAACGTTAATATATATAATTAAAGTAAGCATTTTATGAGAAAATGCCTCTTATCAAAAACTTTTACATCTTGAGTGTTTAAACATGTTTACAACATTCTAAAACATAGTTCGAAATGTCTACATATTCCACTTTTCACAAACAAAACTAGATAATTGCGGAAGCTTCAAAAGTGTGTATTCGGTTCTTAAAAATATGCTTGACCGCCATCCGTAAGATCTCCATTGTCACCTAGGGTCAAAACCACTAAAAAGGTTAGTTTTGACATTATTATAGTACATATAAACAAGTTCCGACATCGAAATGTGAAAAATAAAATAAAATTTTAAAACTGATAATATTGCGTGTCGTGCCAGAATCCGTTCGCTTTGTCGCGTGGCGCGGGAGCCCCCGCGTGTCGCGCCAGTTCACTGTGTCTCCCCCGCGTGGCGCGGGGGAGTACGTTTTCCAGCAGGTTCTGTTCTGTGTCCTGCATTTGCTGCCAGTTCCGAAAAATTTCAGATTTTTTATTTAAAATGACCATAACTTTTAGCTCAGTTGTCCGTTTTAGTTCATTCTTTTTCCTACGCGTCCGTAATAAAATTTCGGACCTACCCATGTAGATTTCACATAACGAAATCCGTTTTATGAGCGATTAGTTCACAAAATCCTTGTTTCAATTATCCGACCCCTTAGCTAAGAGTGCATGTTTTTCATCATTCAATTCCTCGACATGCTAGACTTAATTACCCATTCCCCGGGCTTGTAAATCTTGGCGTATCGGCACCATTACATGGTTGTACGCTCACATTAGAATTTCATGCTCGTTTTCTCAAATTTCGAGCATGTCGCCTTATGCAACTTATGCAATTAATTACAAACCGTTCGACCCGACATCACGGGTTCATAAATTAGCTTATTATCTCCAATCCTTTAGCGTATTGCTTTCTACTCTAGCATAATATGAGACTTTCAAGTCTCTACACACATAATTGTTTAAAGACATGGTTTTCACCCTTTTTGTCCGATTTATGGAGTCCACCATTACAATAATAACCAAACGTTTTCTAATATAGTTTTGACCAATTAATTAAGTAGTGGTCATCTCCACTTTAACTAATACAAATCCTTGTTCTAAAACCCAACTTGAATAACTACAATATCAAATTATCATAATGCAACGAAGCAAGTTATATACTTACATAATTCGTCTAAATTGGTTTCTCACCATAATTACCCATTCCCGGGCTTGTCAATCTTAGCGTATCACGTCCATTCCATGGTTCACGCTTTTATAACTCAACTTTAATGAGTGACGTTTAAGCCACTCCGAACCATACCATCCGGACCATTATTTTAACTTGTTTCTTTATTTAGTGAATTGCATCACTTTATTTACATTCCATACATGACTAATTAAACAATATTATCAACCAACATCTCTAGTTAACTATTTTGACCCGTTTGGTTTGTCGAGTGAGTTACATCACTTCATTGACATACCAAACACAATCATTTTCACTATATCAATATTAAACATATCTATGACTAGGTTTGTCTACATAAGTGTAACGAGACGACAAGTCACATACCTTTGAAGCACCCTCTTCAAACGCGTATCTCCACCGGCTTGTCCACTTGACGATCCGGATTCCATACCTAAAGAGTTCAATTCAACATGTTTAGAACTCTTTTCTTAGCATATATCGCATAGTTTGTCGAAACTTACAATTATGCATTTTAGCTCAAATTTCAGTTTCTAAGCCTTCTTTGAGGCATTTTTACAAACACCTTAAGGGCATAATTTCTCAAAGCTTATAATCATGTTCATGGCTTGTTATTTAGCCAATATTAGCATCTACTAAGCATGCTCATATCAATTTTTCACATTATCAATATCTGAATTTACTTCCAAGAATTCAAATTATACTAGAAAAACAATCAAATTCTAGTGTTTTACATGCTCCTACAAAACCCACTTATCACCTTCAATGGTGATTATGGAATTCACTAGAATTAAACAAAATTTCAACAAGTAATTAACTAGGGTTTGTCCCTAGTCACTATGTCTTTCAAAACAACTAACATGCAACATCAATTCTTGAATTCCATGAATTCACTCAGAAATTTGGGTGAAGATTTTGCATTGAAATTACATACCTTATGATCCCTTTTTAGAGGAGATCACAATTTCGTGCTTGGAAATCGATTTGGAACTGATTTGAAGCCCAATTTGATCAATTAGCACAAGTTAGGGTTTGGTGGGGAAGCTCCTGTTCGCCCCTGATGTTTTGATCGACCAGACACACTTCTTTTAGTGTGTTTGGTGTTTAAACCTTGTTTTTAATAGGGTCAAGTTATTCTACAAAGGCTTCTTATTGTAAGAAGTGTAAGAAGGATTTATAGAATGACAAGTGTCCAATTACCTAAAACTAAACCCACTACATCACCACCAAAAACCTAAACACCCACCCCCCCCCCCAAAAACCTAAACCCCCCCCCCCCCCCACCCAAAAACCTAAACCCCCCACCCCCTCCCCACCCAAAAACCTAAACCCCCCCCCCCCCCCCCGCAAAAAAAACAAAAAAAAAACTATACCTCACCAAAAAAACCCTCAAAAAACCTAACCCCCCCCCCCCCCAACCTCCACCCCCCAAAAACCTAAAAAAAACCTAACCCCACCCCCCCCCCCCCCCCCACACACCCTCCAAAAACCTAAAAAAACCTAACCCCCCCCATCCCCCCACCCCCAAAAACCTAAAAAAAAAATATAAAAAAAACTAAACACCCACCCCCACCCCCACCACCACCCAAAAACCTAAACCCCCACCCCCCACCCCCTCGGCAAAAAAAAAAAAAAAAAAAAAAAAAATTTTTTTTTTTTTTTGGGGGTGGGTGATGTGGGGGGTGGGGGGGGCGGGGGGGGGGGGTTGGTGGTGGTTGATGTTTAAGTATTTTTTTTTTTACAATTAGGATCCTTTGTATTTGATCCTAATCCGTTTTTAATATTATTAGTTTTAGTTTTAACACCTTTAGTCCCTCCATTATCATTAAGTTATTTATTTAAGGTGTTTTAACCTTCTAGCAAGTAATTTACAAGTCTCATGACTAACTGGGTTATTTATTCCCAGTTAGCTTCTTCTTGTTTATTTTATACTTTATAATTCTAATACAAAGTTTTATATTTTCGGGGTGTTACAGTTTTGTATACAAAATTTACTACGAGTAGTAGTAAGTCTGAATGACAGTGCATTACCATTGGACGACGAGTTAGCCAATGGGTAATTTGACCATAGCCATAGATCCGGTTGAGTGGCAAATACTGAATGAGTAATTGTGTAGAAATAAACAATGTGATCGCTCTTAATACTGTTTTAATTGATAAAATGTTTCTTGATTAAACTGGGATTCACTCACCAGTATTTCCGACTGACAAATGTTTTTAAAACAAGTTACAGGTAACACAATGTGAACAGCCAATTAGTGAAAAGCCAGCTGGAGAGCACTGAAGGCTTGGGAAAATGTGGCTATAAAAGTTACCTAATAAACGATGTTTTAAATACAATAAAATAGGGATTGTCCCTATAATGTATTGTAATAAGAAATTTGGGTTTTGCCCATGTTATTATTAATATAAAAGAAGGTGGTTTTACTCTGATAAACATTTCCTAACTACGGTCCTGATGTAAATTCCGCTGCGAGATTAAATAAACCTGATACCACCACAACTGAGCTCGCGTCCGCCCGTTCCCGGGGATCAGGGATCGGGGGTTGCGACAGAAGGTGGTATCAGAGCCTAGCCACTGGTCTGAGCCAAAGAAGTGTTCTGCTGACACTTAAATTCTAAAATTTTGTTAGGAAATAATTACGAAAATACGTGCATAACTGTAATTATGTGTTATGTGTTATTTGACTCTCTGTTAGTTTTCAGTATGAGTGATCAAGGACCATCAGATGTGAATCGTCAGTTATCTGATTCACCTAGGAGTGAAGGTACATCATCACAGCCTGCCCTTTCTGGGTATACTGCTGATCAGGAAGATGGAATATTTGCCTTTAGAGCTCAATCTGAAGAACCATTTCCTAATAAGAAACGAGGATGGTTCAGTAAAGAAGCTTTTGCTCGTAGGAAGAGAATGCGAAAATTGCAACAGCAAAGGGCTTTAGCAGCTATTAAGCGAGAGACAGATGCCCATACTCAAGATATGTTAAATAGAAGCTTAGCTAATTTCCATATCTTAGCTACGACTGCTGCTGACCCAAGTCTGGAACAATTAGTAGCCCCACAACCACAAAACCCAGAACAACCCATGGAGATAGAAAATCAGGAAAACCAAGTGGAGATGCACGACTTTAACCCAGAAGAAATCCCTAGGGTGCCTGCACCAAACCCACTAGACCCGAATTACGACCCCTGGTGGGACAATAATAGGGACTTTGTGCAACGTTACCCTATCCAGAATTATCCACCCATACAGAACATAGAAGCCTACCCAGGTATGGACCCTTTGGATCCCTATTACCAAAATGATTATATTAGGGAGATTTTAGAGGATCCTTACCAATTTCAGGAATTGTCACCCCTTATCAGGAACCCGTACCCCAGATTCCAAACCCAGTGCAGAAAACGTTCAAGAACTTAGGACTTTCGGGGAGGAAATTTTAGAGAACAGTGAGAGAATGCGTCAGGTGGGAGAGCGTCTCGTATGGAAATACGATGAGCGCAATATGGATTTTTGGATGAATCCATATCCGTGAATGCTAGAATGGAGGAAGCGGTAGTAATAATAATATAATAAAATAAAATATGTGTGTACGGATGCATATTACTATTTTATTTCTGTTGGTATTGTAATTTTATTTCAGTACTAGTGTGTAATAGACGCATAGTATATGGAAAAGAGTACAAGTAGCAATGATCTACGTTTTTTGATAGACTGTGTGTTATGTGATTAACTATATTAAAATATTAATTGTGATATTAATATGGGATAAATGTTTAAAATTCAGATGGCCGATGAAGGAAATCTGAATAACGATAACCAGAGTAACATTAACGTGGTTAATGAAAATCCGAGCATCCATAACAACGAAAACCAAATGGACAATAGTGCAGTTCAACACATAGTGGCACAAGGAATCATAGATGCCATGCCATTTATTATTCAAACTATTCAAGAAGCGAATAATAAAAGTAAGCATAGCAGTAAGCGACCAATTGAACCAGAAAACAGCGTGAACAATGGACCTGTATTTCAAATGCCTATTCCCAAAAGAAGAAGAACCGTGCCTAATGGTTGTTCTTATAAAGAATTCTGGTCTTGTAAACCAATGGAATTCTCGGGCAACGAAGGGGCCATTGCAACCTTACGCTGGATAGAGAAGACTGAGGCAGTCTTAAGGATAAGTAAGTGTGCTGAAGAAGATAGGATACTGTTTGCTTCTAATCTGTTTAAGAATGCAGCACTAGAATGGTGGAATACTATTCTCCAAACAAAAGGAAGTGATGGAACCTATAATATGGAATGGGAAGAGTTTAAGGACAAGGTAGAAAGGAAATTCTGCCCTCCAAATGAAAAAGAACAAATAGCAAACAAATTCCTAAACCTTAGGATGACTGGTGTAGATAGCAAAGGGTACACTAAGTTATTCTTTGAATATGTTAGAATAGTGCCAACTCTTGCGTCACCAGAACCAGTATTAATCTCTCGTTATATTTGGGGATTAATTGGGGAGATAAGACATGTAGTCAAGGCAGCTAAACCTCAAACAATAGAAGAAGCTGTAGAACTAGCCAATACCTTGACTGATGAATTAGTTCGTACCCGAGAAGAGGATCAAAGGAGAAACCTAACCCAGAAATTGACTCAAGAATTTCGTTCTGGAAATTCTAACCGTGGGAAAAATATAGGTTCTACCTCTGCACCTTACTGTAGGTATTGCAAAAAGAAAGCATTCAGGAAGATGCTCCATATATTGTAACTTTTGCAAAATATCGGGACACAAAGAAGAAAACTGCAGGAAGAAAGCTAACGGCAGGGTATGTTACAATTGCGGAGAACAAGGTCATATCAAGCTAAATTGCCCAAAATTAGCTCCAGCTCCAAATAACAAGAATACTAAAAATGCTAGAGCATTTGTTCTGACTGCAGAAGAAGCCAAGATGATTCCAGATGTCATAGCTGGTACATTTTTAGTTAATGATGTTTTTGCTAAAGTATTATTTGACTCTGGTGTAAACCAAAGTTTTATTAATACATCGTTTTGCAAATTTCTAAATCAATCATTAACTAAACTACCACAAGAATGCTTAGTGGAAACAGCTAATGGAGAAACTGTTAGGATTTCTGAAATCTTGCAAGGAGCAAGCATAGAAATTTTAAATCAGAAATTTATTGCAAATCTATATCCTATGAATTTGGTAGGATTTGATGTTGTCTTAGGAATGGATTGGTTAATAGCCAATAAAGCCAGTATTTTATGTGATCAAAAGTTAATTCAAGTAAATTCACCAAAAGGTAAAATGATCACAATTAAAGGAGATAAAACCTCTAAGTCCAATAAATTCATCTCTGTGATGAAAACTGCAAGTTGTATAAGAAAAGGTTCTATAGTGTATTTGATTTCTATAATCACTAACACTAAAGGAAAAGAACTAAAAGATATTCCAGTAGTATCCAGTTTTCAGATATCTTTCCAGAAGAATTGCCAGGACTACTTCCGGATAGAGAAGTTGAATTCAGAATTCACTTAATACCAGGAACATCACCAATTGCCAAAGCACCTTACCGGTTGGCACCTGCTGAAATGCAGGAGTTAAAGAAACAATTAGACGAATTGTTAGAAAAAGGATTCATACAACCGAGTTCATCGCCATGGGGAGCACCGATACTGTTTGTTAAAAAGAAGGACGGATCAATGCGTATGTGCATTGACTACCGCGAATTAAACAAGGTTACAATTAAGAATCGGTATCCATTACCGAGAATTGATGATCTGTTTGATCAACTACAAGGAGCTCGATTTTTCTCTAAGATCGATTTAAGGTCAGGATATCATCAATTAAAGGTACAGGAAGAGGACATTCCTAAAACCGCATTTAGAACAAGGTATGGTCATTATGAATTTACTGTCATGCCATTTGGTTTAACCAATGCCCCAGCTACATTTATGGACATGATGAACCGAATATGTAAGCCATATTTGGATAAATTCATAATTGTATTCATAGATGATATTCTAATTTATTCCAAGAATAAAGAGGATCATGCAAAACATTTGCACGCACTTTTAAGTTTGTTAAGAAAAGAAAAATTTATGCTAAGTTTTCTAAGTGCGAATTTTGGTTAGAACAGGTACAATTTCTTGGACACTTAGTCAATCATGAAGGAATTCATGTAGATCCAATGAAGATTGAAGCAATTAATAAATGGAAAACCCCTGAATCACCAACTGAGGTTAGAAGTTTCTTAGGATTGGCCGGTTATTATAGAAGATTTATTAAAGATTTTTCTAGAATAGCCATTCCTTTTATTAAGTTAACCTGTAAATCTGTTAAGTTTGAATGGGGAGTAAAACAAGAAGAAGCCTTTAGAATCCTTAAGCAAAGATTAACCCATACACCTATACTAGCATTACCAGAAGGAACTGAAGACTTTGTAGTCTACTGTGATGCTTCTAGATTAGGTTATGGATGTGTATTAATGCAAAGACAAAAGGTTATAGCTTACGCATCTAGACAACTTAAGAATCATGAAATGAATTATTCAACCCATGATTTAGAATTAGGAGCTATAATTTTTTCTCTTAAGATTTGGAGACATTACCTTTATGGTAGTAAGTTTACCATATTCACTGATCATAAGAGTTTAAGGTATGTTTTCGGGCAGAAGGAGTTGAATATGAGGCAAAGACGCTGGATGGAATTTCTTAGTGACTATAACTGTGATATCCAGTATCATGGGAACTAAGTTAAAGCTAAGTACGGCTTATCATCCACAAACGGATGGACAAAGCGAAAGGACAATTCAAACAATGAAGGACATGCTTAGAGCTTGTGTAATTGACTTTGGAGGTAATTAGGACGATCACTTACCTTTAATAGAATTTTCTTATAATAATAGTTATCACACAAGTATCAATGCTGCACCATTCGAAGCACTTTATGGAAGAAAGTGTCGAACCCCAGTCTGTTGGGCAGAAATTGGGGAAAAACAAGTATCTAGACCTGAGATAGTGCAAGAAACAACTGACAAGATTATTCAAGTCAAAGAACGACTGAAAGCAGCACGTGATCGACAAAAGAGTTATGCCAATAACCGACGCAAGCCATTGGAGTTTCAGGAAGGAGATAAAGTATTGTTGAAAGTCTCTCCTTGGAAAGGAGTGGTAAGATTCATCAAACGGGGAAAACTAAGTCCCAGGTATGTTGGACCTTTTAAGATTATTAGAAGAATAGGACCTGTAGCCTATCAGCTACAACTGCCAGAGGAAATGGCAGGAATACATGATGTGTTTCATGTATCTAATCTTAAAAAGTGTTTAGCTGATGAATCACTGATAGTGCCTCTTAAGGATATAGAGGTAAATAAACAACTCAAGTTTGTAGAAAGACCTCTACAAATTGAAGACAGGAAAGTCAAGAATCTCAAGCATAAGAGATTAGTTCTAGTCAAAGTAAAGTGGGACTCCAAAAGAGGACCAGAGTATACATGGGAACTCGAGTTAGAAATGAAAAGAAAATATCCATACTTGTTTCAGTAGATCTCGAGGACGAGCTCTAAAACAAGGTGGGGAGAATGTAACAACCCTCGGTAAAACCAACTCCCATATAATAATTCAGACACCCTATTATATGTTAAAATATCTTATATGTCTTATATTATACCCTGTATGTGAAAACCGAGCCTTAGTTATGTTATAATTATAAAATAAATCAAAAACATGAAATATAGGGTTGAGGCGGGCCGCGACATACTCTACCCTTAGTTTACGCGGGCTGTATCAAGGCTGGATTTGACTTCGCTGACTTCTTTAGTTGAGGCGGGCCGCGAAAGACCCCACCTCAAACTTACGCGGGCCGCGACAGATCGTGAAACGCGGATATAACCAGAAGCTGACACATGTCATGATCGTGGCGGTCTAGTGAACGACTCAGCTAAGCTAGTCCGTTGACTAGCTTTGACGCGGGACGCGTAAGCCCTGCTTGTCTTTTACGCGGGCCGCGACAGGACTCAATTACACAACTATAAATAGAAAGCATCAGACTTCGTTTTCCGTCGCTCATTCTCAAATCTCAAATCACTATTTCTGTAGAAGAGATATTATAGTCGGGTACTATACCCCTAATTAGCGAGGTTCTGCTCCGTTGTAAGTATTATAACCCCAGTTTCGTAATAGTTACGCTGCCCGATTGATTTAGGGTTCCGTACCAACTGTCGTGGTTCTGCCCGACGTAGTTGTTGGAATGCCGTCTCGGGGAGGGTATTATTAATAATTTCAAAGGGTTATGATACTAACCAATGTACATTTGTATAAATTATAGATTATATCCAGGAAACCCTTACGAAAAGCCTAAGACAGCAATGTGAGTTTATCCTCTTTTTGTTAATGTTTTTGGAATGTTTTACAAAACCTTAAATGTTTTACAATGTGATTAAGCGGTGATTGAGTCTTTGTAGTTCTTCAATTACCGCCAGTATTATGGGGTTTTGTATATAAAATTTACTACGAGTAGTAGTAAGTCTGAATGACAGTGCATTACCATTGGACGACGAGTTAGCCAATGGGTAATTTGACCATAGCCATAGACCCGGTCGAGTGGCAAATACTGAATGAGTAATTGTGTAGAAATAAACAATGTGATCGCTCTCAATACTATTTTAATTGATAAAATGTTTCTTGATTAAACTGGGATTCACTCACCAGTATTTCCGACTGACAAATGTTTTTAAAACACGTTACAGGTAACACAATGTGAACAGCCAATTAGTGAAAAGCCAGCTGGAGAGCACTGAAGGCTTGGGAAAATGTGGCTATAAAAGTTACCTAATAAATGATGTTTTAAATACAATAAAATTGGGATTGTCCCTATAATATATTGTAATAAGAAATTTGGGTTTTGCCCATGTTATTATTAATATAAAAGAAGGTGGTTTTACTCTGATAAACATTTCCTAACTACGGTCCTGATGTAAATTCCGCTGCGAGATTAAATAAACCTGATACCACCACAACTGAGCTCGCGTCCGCCCGTTCCCGGGGATCAGGGATCGGGGGTTGCGACAATTAGTGCAAACCCGCGATATGCGAAAGGATTTGGAGAGTATGTCGCGACGTGCGACAGGGTGCGGGGCGAGAGAAAATCAAATTTTTAATGCCCAATCTTGTTTGATGTCATCCGAATCTTGTTTTTCACTAGTTTCTCTACCTTTACTAACCGTTTAACCTGTGTTTGGAGCTTGTGAGTTTTATTTTGTAGGTCGATCGCTTTTGTCCATACTCAATCTCCATTTGGACGAAAGTGATTCGAACGATCATATAAAGACAAGCTGTAAGGACCTTCAAAATTGTCCCAAAACGACCCATAAGTAAGAACCCGGGCCCCTGAAACCCTACCGCGCATGAAAAATCAAGAAATCCAAATTTCTGGTCTTCAGGCGGGCCGCGTAAAGGTTAAGCATAACCTCACGCAGGACGCGACAGCTCATAGAACTTCCGGAACAGCAACCAGGCCATGTGGCAGACCTGGGTGTGACACGCTAGCCCTAATCTACGAACTAGACGTCCACGCGGGCCGCGTAAGGTTTGAGCTAAGGCTTACGCGGGCCGCGAGAGCCCCAAATTTCTGCTATAAATAGAAGGGGTTACGAGCAGTTCATCTGTGTCGAAATCATTTCATAAAAAACGAAGTTTGGCTGCCCAAAAGTCGAATTTACTTTCAAAATTAGTGGGGTGCTGCTACGATGCAGGGTATTAACTCGATCGCTGCTACGATTCAATGTCTGATCGATTGAAAACTATCCAATGGATGTTTAAGTGCTGCTCTAATTAGGGTTATACTTTGTCATTCGTCGTGAATTCGATGGATGTTTAAGTATTGCACTCTGTCATTCGTTGTGAAGGTTTTTAATCTCGTGAGTTATCGTAAATGCTGTATTAGTTACTGACCTAGTTCGTGTGCATTGTTATTTAAATTAGGTTACAAGGCTAATCAGTAGGCTAAACTCTACCCGTATAAATCTGCAATGTGAGTCATTCTCTTTTATCAAAAGTATTTTACAATACTCCAATTATTTTCAAAAGTTATAATTACAGGGATTAAGTCATGGTTATCTTGAATCACTGGCTAATTGGGGTATTGTGCACATTACTAATTTCTCACGGATTAGGCTAATAAATCCTTACCATGATAATCGTCACTACTTGGGGAAAGACCCAATAGTGGTATGACCATCGTCACCAGGTGACACGGCGCCAGATAAAAATAAGATAAAAGCCATTGTAATCGCCCTTATGCTGTAAATGATAACTAACGTGTCATTTTATCAAAATGAATGATTCACCAGTATTTCCCCACTGACAAAATATTTTTAAAACATGTTTCAAACAACCTGCTGTAAGTCAAGAAAAACGTGCTACGGAGCACTAACAAGCTTGAAGGGGTGGCTCAATAAAATGAATAAACATGTTTTGAAAAACCAGGGAATTTCCTAGTTAAATTCCTCTATTGTAAATTACGGGGTTTATCCCGCATTATGAAATAAAATAATCGGGCATTTTAAGTTTTAAAAGATCCTGTTAAAATTTTCCGCTGTCGCATCATTTAAATACCACGGGTTCCTGTCTCGCGGCTCCTGACCGGGTAAAACCGGGGCTGGGGCCGTGACATAAGCGTCCCGTGTTGAAGCAGCCGCGAACGAAATGCTATACGGTTGCGGTGGAACGAGGCTCAAAAGATTCAACCGCGCCAAATCAGGGGAGTCTGTTCCATTTATCTTTGTATATCGGTAGTTGTGTCGTAAATAGTTTCTCGCTCCATTGAGGACAATGAAGGAAATAAGTGTGGGGAGGGGAAACTAGCGTTTGGTTGTATCTTAGTGTCGTGTCGTAAAAAATAAAAAGAATAATAAAAAATTAAAAAAAAGGAAAACATCCAAAAATCCAAAAAAATTGAAAAAACAGTTCGTAAAAGTTTTTGCACAAAATGGAAGATGATAGGTATAATTGGATCGTTGGCGTTTGATTATTATATATATGAGATAATAAACGATCGAGCACGCGTCTAATTTAGGATATGTGGGTAGGCCCAGCCAGTTGAAGAGTTTCTTAGGAATGATATAAAATAACTTAAATTAGGAATCTTGTGGGTTCTCACCTTAGGAGTTATGGCAAAACCGAAACTGTGCAGAGTATAGAGGTACGTTATAAATAAAAAACTTATAAGTTTTTCCGATTAAATTGGCACACATGTTTCTTTTTGTGAAAACAAATACGAAACAGTGTGGCACCCGAAAAAAAAATTCCATCAATTCATTTGAGCACATGTTAAAAAAAAATGAAGCTTATGGTATTGCTGCGGGGATAGCGACTCATGCGGCTAAACTGATCATAAGTAAAGCATGTAAAGCTCGCAATATCATCCATCTATCCATCAAAAGTTTAATCGGAATAGCATAAGGGTTTTTTATATAAGACGGTAGATTAATATCTTTTAACCTTATAAACTTGAAATGGGATTAGGTGGCGTTGTAGTCTTTTGAGTGTGAGATCCATAGATAACTATAAATTATTCAAACTTAAATGAATTGTGAATAAGGGCTTAGAAGCTGGCGGTTGGGTTTAAGTGGATCATATACCTGCAATCTTAGTTAACGTGTGGTTTGGCTTGTTAATAAAATAATCGAATATATTAGATGTCGATGTTCTGAGTGTGATTCCATTGCGAGTAATTTTTTCGGGACGAAAAAAGATAAGTGCGGGGATGTGATCGGTGCATTTTAGATACACTCTATTTTATATAAATTATATTCTAAATGTATTTAGTTTAGTACTAAATGTTTTGATTTTATTTGGTTTTATACTCTGGAGGTTTGTGAATAACTTGTGCTTAAATGATATATTTTATTTTAGTGCTAAATATATTGATGAAGTTGGGAAATAAATACAGTGTTATGAGAATTAATTATAAGATGTATTAGTTAATATAGTTGATGTTAAAAGTAAATGAACATCTTTTAAATGAAAAATTAAAGGAAATGTCGAGTGATTATAAATAATCAAAAGCCATGAATTTATTTATGATGAATTAAGTCAAAAAATTAAATGTTTATAAAATAACATGGGACGTAGTATTTTGGTGCAGGATTAAATGGCCAAACTCTTAAATGGGCTTTTAATTAATTGAGTGCGTTGGATTGTTTATAGGGCAACAAGGAAACATGGATGTATGTCGGCAAAAGCAGGACTTGATGACTATCTAGAAGCCCACAAAGGTCAAGTTTAGGAATGAATAAAAGAAGGGAACGACATAATCTTTGGGGGGTGGCAGCCGTCACACAACACATCAGGGACGAATTAGCATATTCTTCTCATCTAATCAATTATTCAAGCCATGAAGTCGGAACGGTTTGGGATGACAACCGGTGCCGTAAAGACAAACATGCGTGGCTAAACTTTTTGTGACTTCTGCCCGGATGAACGTTTACACGGTTTGATATAATTATAATTTTCTGTTTTTCTGATTATTGTAAACGGGTACAACTTGACCACTTGTGTTGGATTATTGGTAAACGTTTCTTGTGTTTGAATTACTTGTCATTTATTAAGCGTATTGGCAACTTCCTTGCGTTGTTAGTGGGTTAATAAATCGGTGGGTAGTTGATACAAACAAACGGGTTATTAGGTTGCATAGTGAATCTTAAAAACTATCCCTATTAACTAATCAAATTCATTAATTCCGATGCCATGTCTATGTGGTGTTTTGAATCAGAAAACGGATTTTTATATTAAAACGGGTATTCGGGATTCCGGGTGGAGGTTACTTCTTCTCATCTTGATAACACCAGTGCCTGCAACGTCAATATTTGACGGGTAGTACTTTTAATGGAGAACCTGATACAGATGGACCCACCCTTGGTTTTGTGATTCGAGGATAACCTGATGATGAACTTCTTGGTGAAAGTGGAGGTACTGAATTTCCAGAAGATGTTCTTGGGCTGGAAACTGATCCAGTTATATTTAACGGAACACCCGTTTTAGCCTTGTTAAATAAAGATTTCACCTATATAAATACAGACATAAAATACCATGAACTATTTGATCTTGCTATTAATATCAGTGCTTTATTATAAAAGCATGTGAATAACCCAAAATTACCAGATTTAACCCTTTGAATCAATTTGAACAAAAAGCTATCTTATAAATGCTCTAATGGTCTTATCACATCAAGCCGAAAGATTTTTGCATTCTCACCAAATAAACTAACACTACGTTCATAATCAACATGATCAATCTAACTCAAAACACTAAAAAAATTAATGGAAAGAACCCTTTTTTTCTTGAAATGGTGTGTGCGTAATTGATACAGTAACAAATCCCAAATATACTTAACCAAAGTGAATATTGGACAATGATAACCAAAATGATTAGAATACAAACAAAAAGACCTCACTAATTGCGATTTTGATCATACGTAACGTTATGCAATACGCCAATAATACATATATTACAAAGTAACAAATTCAACAATAAAAGGATTGTGCCTTTAGAATTGTGATTTCAATCATACGCACAAATTTAACAATAAAAAGATTGTAACTTTAGTGTAGCAAAACATGATATGTGCAAGTTGGATGTCCAAACTTCACATAGTACGCTAATGGATTGCTAGAACATATGGTAAAGCTAGACCATGTTCAATTCATGAGGCAATACTTTAACATAGGACCCACAAAAGGTACCTCTAACATTTCTAAGCAATCCCATATAACAAAAGGATATATAATAGGGAAGGAGAAATTGGCATGTAAGATCCTCATCATTCCTCCATTAATAGCAAGTAAAAACAACAAAATTTTGTACTAACTTATAAACTATCACTTTCCTACCAGTTCCATATGTCTTCCCTTCAACATCCTATTATTCTACAACGTATCTGTGTTACTACTACAAATGTCAACAACATATAATTCTTTTACCAGACAAGGTAATATTAACTGACTTCAAACTGGTCTATGCTGCATATACCAAGGATCAAAATTTAAAATCTTGAAACCACCATCTTATTCTAGCTATTATGCATACCATAGAAACCAACATAATATAATAATAAGTAATAAATGAAAATTAAAGAAGATGGTTTAGGACAATATTACCAAAAGGGTGGTTTCAGGAAGTGAAAGCCATTGGTCGAACAACTTGTGGGCAACATAAGGGTTGGACTTAATAGCCAAACAAGACACTTCATTCAGCTGTAAGAATTTCGGGTCAAGAAAACCCGAATCCCCATTATAATCCAAATCCATCTTTCCCAAATCTTAATAAATGAAAACCCGCAACGATCACTTAACCCTAAGCCAACAAACAGAATAAACCCTCTTCACATCGAACAGATCCTAAAAATCTTGAATTGGGGTTGTTCTTAAATTGTTAGAAAGATCAGTGGGTTGAGTGAATCGTAGAATGATGCAAGATACTTGTGGGTGTGTGAATGTTTATAAAATATATTTTATGAGTGTGGAGAGGTGGCCGGATATGGTGGTGCCGGAGATGAATGTTTATAAAATATATTTTACAGCCCTGTCTACAATAGCATAAACCAAACCTAGATAAATACACATATACACATGCATATCATCTAATTGTCAAATATCAATTCCCAACAGTCCCTCACACTCTTCTAAAATGTCATATATATCTTTAGCAACTAACAACACAATTACACATCAAAATACCGAAAAACAAGCCAATTCAAGCAATTACAATCAATCATACCTAGCAGAGAAGAAATAAGCCCTAACAGGAATAGATGGCTTCACATCCTCATCAACCACCTCATCACCGGACTCCTCACCTTTCTCATCCACCTCCACCGCATCTGCCACCGCCACCGACGGAGACGACGACGACGAAACCGACGAAATACGTTTATTGATTACAGCGTTCAGACTAAAACCGAAGAATTCACGAACTGGCGGTGCAATCGGAGGCGAATTGGACGAATGTGAGAACCGGGGTAGAGTTAGGGTTTTGATTGACGAGTGGTACGGGGTTCTGTGGTGGCTATGGTGGTGTGAACAGAGTGATAGGGTTTGATGAGAGGGAGATGAGTGTTCAATCAAACACATGGCGCCCTAAATAAAAAGAATCCCTCTCAAATTTCATAGTCACTAATACGGTGACAATTCAACCCTAGTAATTCTAAAAAGAGCGGACTACATAAAAAAAAGGCTCGCCAATTTAATTTTAAATTTGCTACCGCTCTCCTGGTCACAATTACGAAAATATGGTCCACTAATTTCGGTTAATTTAATTTTAAATTTGCTACCGCTACCGTATCCTAAAAGCACTCTTAATTTGCTAGATTGCTACCTTCTTTTTTTTCGGTAGCAAAACTTTGGTGACAATTGCCTAATTTTCTAGTAGTGGATAAAAGATTTTAAGCGTAAGTTTCAAATCGAGTGATTGTCGTGAAAGTGGTCGGGTTGTGTTTTAAATCTTCCATTGAGATGTGGACATCACTCGTAACTCAAGGATAAAGTTTATTCGGGATAGGAGAATTGGTAACGATCACCGAGGTAAGGAAATCACCCTTATCTCGTTGGTGAAGTCGTTGTAAGGAGGAGAGGAACGGAGCTAATCGTCATGGTAAGGGAATCACTCCTATCTCGAAGATAATGCTTCCATCCTTTTCTAGGAACACGAGTAGTGTCTATTTTGCGGTGTCGTTTGGAAGTCCTATATATATATATATTTAGTTGCAAAATATATGAAAAGGATAAGTATGATATGCATGTATAATGGTTGTAAAATAAATTTTGAGTTTTGAAAAGCAGAAGTTGGAATCGTGTTGTGCATAAAATCGATTCTATTATAATGTTAGTTTGACTAAACTTGGATTGTTCTGAAACGGAACTTTGACTAAACCAAAGTGATCGAAAGTTCTTTTGAGTTTGGGAAGCATGCTTTGGCCTAATAGGTAGAATACGCTCGCCGAAATTTCAGTTAACGGTATTCACCCTTCTGGTTACTACATGCCCCTAGTCAATCAAAAGTTTGAGACATTGGCGGGATTGAAAATCGAGGAGTGGAACTAGTTACCGAGATACGGGTTTCACCCCTAACTTGATAACATTGTTCCCTAAGGGTGGTTGGTACTTACCAAACGAGATAAGGAATTAAATCTGACTCGTTGGTAAGGGTCCACTAGAATGTGTATGGTGAAATTTCCATCAAGGTAAGGATGTCACTCCTAACTGGATGCATAATTTCGTGTAACTCGAAAGTACGGATTGAGAGTCTTTCACCAAAGTGTGGGTTTCACGCCTATTTTGGTGAACTCGTCTCGTTTGCACGATACGAGTGTTTTCGTGTTTTCGCATGGTCGTGTAAAGTCGTCTTAGAGAAGGCATACGCTTTGAAATAAGAAAACAAATATGACTACATAAAAGACTTTTTAAGAATTTCGCATGTAATCCAAGAATGGTCAATATAAGGTGCTTAACTATAGACTAGGTCAAAATCATGGCAATTCTACCTAATTCCCAATAGTTATGGCTCTAATATCAGTCTGTCACACCCCAACCGATGGCAGAAACATCGGAGTGAGATGAAAACAAGATTGCTCGAGACTTTATAACACTATTTGTGACAATGTTTAATTGAACAAAATTTCTTTTCATTAATAATTTTCAAGTACAACGTCTGAGACAGAAATAAAACATGGTTTGTGAAACAAATACACCAAGTAGATAAAACGATTACAACAACAATACTAAGTTTCTAAAGTGAGTTTCTAGTCCATCCTACTCGATTTCATCATCATCATCATCATCATCATCGTGTCAAATTTCCTGCAATACGTTTCAAAGTATAGTTCAATACAAGAGTATTGGCGAGCATACAAGTTTGACTACTAGCATATGTATAAAAGTTTGAACAATCCACATGACTTAATTGTTATCAAGAATTAACGTATAACTGGCATGCAACTATAAATGTCAACCCAAAGATTACCCGCTAGCGTAATCTTTTCTTAGCAACGATAAGACCGTTCTGTGTTTAACTTAATACGACCTCAAGAATACGAGCGGTGCGTTACTCTTATAGCACAATACATGTTAAGGGAGGCTGGTACGAAGTTAATCACAAGTATACCATATAAGAATGTTCTAGTAAACACGAATTCAAGCACAACGTATTAAGCATGTATATTAGATTGTTTTGTTTGTGATTTAAGCATAAAGTATAAATGATTGCGTGTGTTTAATAACATACCATATTGCACCCCAAAAGTGTAAAAACTAAAAATGGTCATGTATACTCACAGTATTTGCAAAGCCTTTCGACTATCCACGATTTGACGAGTGGTTGAGAATGGGGAAATGAAGGCGTGAGTTAGTTGGAGTTGAACAGAGGATTCGGATTGAGATTAAAGTATATAAAAGTATAAGTATGAAACCATGAAAATATATCTCGTCTAAGCACTCGTTGTGACACTAAGTTACTATGATTTCGTGGGTCCCGATTTGCCCAATAGAATCACAACGAGGAATCCAGAACTGAGATTAACGGAAAACCGAAACATCACAACACTGTTTCGTGCGAATGGAAATCTCTTGGCGTGAATGGAAAGTTTCCTTCGTGCGAGTGGGCATGCTTTCACAAAAGGATTGCCCAATAGAATCACTACATGCCGCCTCAGTTGCCTAGGACTCATGCTTTCACAAAAGGATTGTAACATAGAAACCACAGAAGTTTCTAGAACAGTTTCTTCATGCTTATTCAATACATCAAATTCCTCAAGCGTCGTCGAAGTATCGATTTCCTTTAGGATTCTCAGACGCATCGATTTCTTCAGAATTCTTCGAAATTGTGCAAAAAAATCGGTGCTATCAGGCGTCGTTGCAGATCCATGACCCCGTTCGCAATCACTGGCGCTTTCGTTAGGGGTTTGCTCTAACACAATGCCATAGTTATCAACAGGTTCATGCTGGTGTGGCATGTTTTCATGACCAAAACAAGACGTGTTGCTTTCTGATTAATTGAGCTTTCTAAAGACTTCCTTTTTTGGATTAATTTCGATTCGTTTACTTCTTTCTCGAGATTTAATATTTTTTCATTGATTTTGAAGTCGGGAAGAAGAGTCGAAGGATCAATATAGTGAGATTCCAAACATTGTTTTACCGATTTCAGATCAATAAACTGCTGCTTCATTGCCTCCAATTGCAAATTAAAAAATCGCAAACATCAATATTTGGTCCCTTGTACGTCTGACCAATTAAGCAAAGTTCGACACAACCATACAATCACAAAAGAAGGTTGTTCCTTTTCCATAATATTTTCATTGTTATTATAGTTACTTAGTTTTAAAAATTATGGAGGTTACCTAAAAAGTTTTCTGAAGGAACTCGTGTGTTTGTTGTAAATCCTATGCCAGCAACACTAGAAAGCTTTGAGGTCTGTGCAGACAATTTGTGAACAAATTAAAGTGGTGGCTAGATTAAGGCTTATGGGGTTGTCCTTTAAAAACTCTAAAGGGAAATGGGTCACGTCAAACAAATGACGCTGCAGGTCATATGGTTTTAGTTGGATGGGATTGTTGGGTATATTATATGGGGGTTAGGAAGGTGGTTTGTGGATTGTGGAACTTGGTTCCAAATTGAACCAGTATTGGTAGTGGTGGCAGATTGATGAAATTTAATAAATGGTTGGTTGGTGTTGGGAATGTGTTTATGATGGGCAGAGTTGTAGCTGTGGTTATTTGTCATGTTGATTTGGATCAGGTTTTTGGCAAGTTAATTGTTGCTGGTTTGCAGGGTTTAGCTATTGTTTGGATTATTTTTGTTAAAGGGATAGTGGCCGTTGTTGTGTTAAATGTTGTTTGGAGCAGGGTTTTTTTCCAGACAAGTTTACTATAAGTTTATGGCAAGCAGGCTGCTGCGTTGAGGAGTTTGGAAAATTGTTGTCTTTTTGCAAATTTGGATCAGAAGATTAGAAGATTGCTGATAATAAATTGAAGACCGATGTGTTTTTAGCAGTGTTGTAAAAGTCGGATTACTCGGCCGAGTACTCGGCGAGTACTCGGTCCTCGGACCCCCTCCGAGGCGACTTCCTCCTAGGCGGTCTCAATTAGTCGGCCTCGGGATTACTCGGGAGTACTCGGTGCCTAGTCGGCCTAGTTGGCGCCTAGTCGGACGTAGTCGGCCTAGTCGGTCTAGGCGGTCAACGTGGTTTGTTGACTTTTAATCGGTCAAAATCGGCCTACTCGGCCTTGTACTCGGACTACTCGGCCTTGTACTCGGACTACTCGGCCTTGTACTCAGACTAGTCAGACTTGTATTCAGAATATTTGAACTTTAAACATGTTTCATTTTAAATTATACTCAGTTGACATGAATTATGCTTATTTTAACACATAAATAATATATAACAATTAATTTTCTTTATATTTACCATGTCCGCGTACTCCCCGAGTACTCTCCGAGTACTCCGAATACTCTCAACTCCCCAGTCGGCCGACTAGGGACCGCCTAGCGACTTTTACAACACTGGTTTTTAGAGTATTGTTTAGATAAGTCTTATGGTAATTGTTTTTGTTTTGTTGTTTTTGGTAGTATAATTGTATGGTTTTGTGTAGTTGGGGCTTTGGCCAGGTTTTAAACCCTTTTGTTAGGCCTTAGCTCTTGGGGGTTGGTGTGTTCCTTGGGGTATGTCCCGGCCGGAACCCCAATCCTTTAGGTGTGTGTATATATACATAAATGGGGTGTCGTCCCCTTTAACATAGAAAAGGTAGCTATAACTAGGAGTATAATTTACCAGAATATAGTTTAGCCCGTGAAGTTAAAAAAAAAAAACAAAATATGAATTTTTAAAATTTAACCTAGATTCATTATCATGTATTTTATCCACCCTTAAAAGTCAGTTTAGTTATATCCACCATAATAATTTGGGAAATTTACGAAAATGTCAGTTGACCAACCGTGTTTTCAAATTTGTCACGTTCCTGCGTCCGTGGACGGACCTCTGAGCATGGGATGAGTCGGCATATCATGTTGAAGAGTCCATGTCCATCCGAAGCGTCGGTGGACTCTTCCGAAGCGTCGGTAGACTCTTCCGAAGGAGCGTGATACATGGACTCTTCAACATGATACGCCGACTCATCCCATGCTCAGAGGTCCGTCTACAGACGCATGAGCGTGACAAATTCGAAAATATGGTTGGTCAATTGAGATTTTTGTAATTTTCCCTAATAATTCTCCTACATTATACATACGATGCTTCAACCCAAATGCATATGCCATGTTAGCTTAATCACACACAACACAACACAACACAACACAACCCAAATGAATAATTTTCTTCAGTCCATAATTGTTATTATAATTGTTATCTGTAGTTATCATCATCAAAAAATAAATAAATAAATAAATGATGCCAACAAACGATATTTCCTCTTGTCCTGAGGGTATGCATTTATAGAGGTTTTAAAGTACAAGAAATTAACATATAAAGGCAATAAACCTGGAATTTTTGGCATAAGATAAGTTGAACGACGAAGTGCGGTTGATATTCCCTTCACATTACTAGCCCGAATCAAATCCACAATATCTTGAATGTTGAAAACATCATCTTGAATCCTGTTCAAGTTTTATGTTCTTAAGCATCTTCAATGTGTATGGGTGTAACTTTTAGAAATTGTAGCTAATCCGATATTTTATATTCAAGAGGAGTGGGAGCTAAATGACCCTGCCGCAACGCGCGGGTTTCCTACTAGTTCTTGTTAAAGGTTTAAAACTTGACGATGTAGAAGCAGGAATATATATTGTCCATTGCTTACCACTAAGGTTACGTGGAGCAAAGTAATTCACCATTAGATGCATCCTCATGAACTGATACTATAGCACTAGTATCACGATTCTACAAACTATCCCCTGCCAGATATCTCAAACAAGTTTCAAAATATTTTTTTGATCCATTTAGCTTCAGCTTTTGTTCAGAAACTATTTTTTTTCTTTTAACATGGTTTCATGTTCTAAATAGAGTTTTAATTTGTTGTGAAAACATACCATATACTTTTTATCACCGACCTCTTTTATCACATTTATATAAGATATATACTGATGATCCACGTCATCTCCACCTTCTTTCAAGTTTTATCATGTTACTATGTGCTTATATATGATCGAGCCTTGGTTCTAT
This sequence comes from Helianthus tuberosus, assembly GCA_030545235.1. Classification (NCBI taxonomy): domain Eukaryota; kingdom Viridiplantae; phylum Streptophyta; class Magnoliopsida; order Asterales; family Asteraceae; genus Helianthus; species Helianthus tuberosus. The sequence continues at coordinate 94,994,505 of CM060426.1, forward strand.
ACTAGTGGACTTGGGGCAACCGTCATGCTATGGACAATACTTTATCTATGACAATGTCACATTATATAGCATCCCGTTTTAAATATCAATAATGAACCATGCAATATTTGTCTGTACAATTATCCATATATTTAACCCAAACTATTTAATAAAGTATTGTGAGTGACGAGTGGAAGGGCTCATATTTTCATCCATGAGCGTTTTTGAGTCACACGAACCACCCTGCACCATTAATAACATATCGCAACAATGATGTGTCCTTGTCATAAATGTCCACCTAACATTTGTAGCCTTATAGGTGATCTTACATTGAGGGATCGATAACTCAAATGACCAACTTGCAAGTAGGAAGAAGGGTGACTCTTAGAATTTTATTCTTTCCATTAAGTTTAAACTTTTAGTCATTTTCACCAGGAATTTTATTTTTGTTAATTTTTTACTAGACCGTTTATTTATTCTACAACCATTTATAGGGGTTGGTTTGTATTTTTGTGATAATTGGAAAATTCATATGCAATTTAAAGCTTTAAAGCAGTACATGCATCCTGGCTCTCGTCTTGCTTGAGCTTTATGGTTACAGCAAATGTTTCAGCTGCTATACATGTTACAATCATACTCTTTACGTGCTCTATTTCTTCAACTTCTTTTATCTCCCGATGAAGCATATCCATCTCCGTTAATTAATATCCCCAGAAAGAAACACACTGCTTCATGGTGATGGTGGTTGAGGTTTTGTTGGTGTGTAGTTGAAGGTTGGAGAAGATGGAGTGTTTGTTGAAGAATGAGGTGGGTTAAAGATGAAGAGTGTTGGTTCAGGTCCCTTGAAAACACACACACAATTACGTACACTTTCTTTCTATTAATTTCAAATGATGATTACAGTGAACTGAAAATAACACTTAAATAACCCAACTAACTATCACCAATAAAATCGTGACTTCACTCCCATGATCTCCATATAATATTGACTTTATAATCCCACGTTTTCACAAAGTTACTCGGTCAAACATTTGACCAAATCAGATCTAACAACCACACTCTGATTGACCCGTGACCCGTTAGATCCGTGACCCGACTTTGACCCGACACATCAAGATTAAACCCAACAAAGAGTGTGTTTGTTTGAGGGAGACAAATCAGGAAAGAGCCCACACCCTTGGATCATCTTCTCATCAAGGGCCAAGATCAGCCCCTTTTCAGCTTCATACGGATCGACTATTAGCAACGACGCTAATAGCGACGGCGTGGGGCAATAGCGGCGACTTCGTTGCTTGTCGCCGCTATTGCCTCACGTCGTCACTATTAGCGTCGTGGCTATTAGCGTCGTCGCTAATAGTAGGTAATTCTTGTAGTGATGTACGTGTTTGCATATTCAATGGCTCACATGAGTGGTAGAGTATTATCAAAAGAAAGTTTAATCCCAAAGTTCTAGTTTCCCTTGAATTTCCTTCACTATAAAAAAATTGTAAAATGAGAGTTTATAGAATTGTTTAAGAGAAAATGATCAAAATGTACTTCCTCAAAATGAGTCTTATAGATCTGTGTACAACATTTTGGCTGATGATCTCTGGTTACTAAAATTTACATAATCTTTCGGTCACCCCAACATCTTGATCACCACAACGACTGGTCAAGTCCTCTTTGTTGGTCTCAGTTGGCTTCTCTGTCGGATCGATAACTCAAATAACAACCAACTTGCAAGTAGGAAGAAGGGTGACTGTTAGAAAGCATAATTAATAATTTAGATTATCGGGTTTTTATTCATTCCATTAAGTTCAAATTTTAGTCCTTTTCAACAGGAATTTTATTTCTGTTAATTTTTTACTAAATCTAAAACTAGTAAAATCTCAGTCTATTTATAGGGGTTGCTTTGTAATTTTGTGATAATTGGATGATTGATTTGCAATTTAAAGCAGTACATAAAGCCCGCCCTCCATTGGTATTGATATGAATCATTCTCACTCTCGTCTTGCTTTGGCTTTATGGTTAAAGCAACCGTTTCAACCGCTATACTTGACATATTCTGTTTCTGCAACTTCTTTTATTGCCGATGAAGCAAAGAAGTGTATGACGAGCGTCATATATTTGACATAACTCACCGGTATCATCTTCATATGCCATCATGGGGATTGGGCGAGGGTCTTGGACAGTTTTTACAGCTTCCTGCTAGTAAGAAGAACTTAACGGTTCACTTGCTAATAATCCGGAGGTGAAAGTGTTTACACACACTGGGACCCACGTGGATGCTCCTGGGCATGTGCATCATCATTATTTTGATGTGGGGTTTATGTTGTTGACACTCCTGATCTTCGTCTTCTTAATGGTGAGTACAACCTGTTTGATGAAATGCCTCTATGAAACAGTTTAAAAATAGTATGAGGTACCAACTATCTTGTTAGTAGGACTAGATTCAGTGATTCACAACAAAATCTGTTTAGATTTTATGATCAAGAGTGTAAATAATTAGTAATTAGTTGGTAGAGTGTAGAACTGATGAATGATGATGGTGGTGGTTTTTAGTGAGAGAGAGAGAGAGAGAGAGAGAGTAGAACTGATGAATGATGATGATGATGATGATGTTGATGAATATAATAAAAGCAAGGGTAATTTTGTAATTTCACATGGACTTAACTGAGAAAACTAACTCACATCCACTACAGGGACTATCAGCGTAACAAACTGTCAAACCACAGGGACTATGAGTGTAATTTCCAAAATCTGGGGACTATAGCTGAAACTTTGCAAAACCACAGGGACTATCCGTGCATTTTACTCTTTTTTTATGTATGAAAGTTATATGTTAGATCAAAATATGGCATAAAATTCTTGTACACTAGTTGTCTTACTATCAAAGAGTTAAATGTCCGGATAGTCCTTGTGGTTTGCCATTTTTTCATCTTTAATCCCTAACCTTCTAAAATTACAGGTATAGTCCCAAATTTTTCAATTTTCGTTCTCGGATAGTCCCTACGCCTAACATCAGTTAGTTTTCTCAGTTAAAAGGGTGTGAAATGACAAAAATACCCTTTATTATATATATACATGGGTCCTAGTTTTCTTTTTATTATATTGCTCGATTTCAGTCACCAATTTGGAGTTTTTTCGTGAAAATCCAATTCGATATTGTTTCAGATGTAAATTCCATTTATGTTTTACTCTGATTTTTACTTCAATATTATCATTATACATCATCATTCTTATCACATGTGCTCTGTTTTCTAACTTTCAATTTCTTCAAGCCCTTATTTTCGGCAAACCATTCCGGTACCAATTAAAGGCGAACGTGGACATGAAGTCTAGCAACGATGGTGTTGTTATGGCGATAAACGACGGTGGTGAGCAAATCGGAAAAAAAGATTCAATTGTGGTTGTTTTGGACATGGTTGCAGGTTTGGATACTAGGGATCGACGATGGTAACGCCGACCATAGGAATCTTGTTCAGTTACATTGTTTGGATGAATACTAGAAAATCATCCATAACTCAGATTGGGGTTTTCATGAGTGATTTGAGGCATAGGAATCGTGTTCCGTTAAAAGGGTGTTGTGTTCATGGTGAAGATGAACATTTTGCATATCTTCAGGTGTATAACTTGCGTTAAAGAACAAAACTTGGTTGATGATGGCTATTTTCATGACGTGGGGTTGTAAAATTTGATGGTGCGTTAAAGTTTCACCAGAGAAGAAATAATAGCCAGCGTTAAATAGTTTCACCGGAGAAGAAATAGTAGCCTCCGTTAAATATATATACATGGGGCCTACTTGTTGGTCTGGTGAGCAAAAACGGAACCCTAATTGCAATTGGTGGTCGATGATGAAGAACACCCTCTGTAGCTCTAATCTGACTAGTCTCACCATTTGTCTGCTACCAGAAGGGTGATGGTGGCAGTGGTGGATGAGGTTGAAGACGTGGTGAAGGTGGTTGCAGGTGGTGTTGGGATGAAGAAGAGGTGGGTTTAAGTTTAAATTTTAAATGTTTTATTTATCAGTTTTTAAAATAAAGGGTATTTAGATAATTTCACACTCATTTAACGCCAAAAACTAACTCTCATCCGTGCCAGTGATTATCCGGGAACGAAAATTGAAAAGTTGGGGACTATACCTGTAATTTTAGAAAGTTAGGGACTAAAGATAAAAAAAATGGCAAACCACAGTGACTATCCGGGCATTTAATCAAATTACCTAGATTTAAAGATTTGCCTATAAGAATTTTAGCTATAAATCATGACTTTTATTTTTTTCTGCAGGCCCAGCATTATTAGTTGATGTTCCAAGAGACAAGAACATAACAGGTCCTAATTTGAATGTGTTTCTTTAACTTTTATTTTAAAACTTTCTGTATGGACAATGAGCAAGCTTCAATGGCTTTTGATTACGTTTCTTATCATAAAACCTTTTTTCTTGCAATTTATCATTTTGGTGTTTGAAAGACTTATATTTCCCTTCTCACTAACCCGAACCCGTTTTGAACCCAAACCGAACCCAACCCGATTTAGTTGAACCCGGTATGGACCTGAAACGAACCGTATGGTTGAAATGTTGATCAGTTCTGTTTAAACTTAATGGAAAACATGAAACACATACCTGTTATAGTATTCAAAGCAGTGGAGAATCCAGTCAGAGATCCAGCCATTGAGTTCGACATAGTTGTCAGGATGATCTGGTTCCTCCTTAGGGTGTAAAGTTATGATGGTGATGAACCGAGACTAGGGTAGAATCGGTTATGGGAGAGAGAGTCACGAAATTGATGTTAATGAGGGTTGTATGATTGTGTAAAGTGTCTAACCCTTTAACTCTCTAATAAGCCCCTTATTTATACACCCAAGAGGAAACCTAATTAGTTAATAAGGGTAATATGGTCCATCAACAATTACCAACTAATTATAACAGGTTATTAATATATTTTGATCTAATATAATATAAATGATTATATAGGCTACAAGATTAAATATTACAACATTAATATATTTAATCTTACATTCTCCCACTTAGCCAAGTAATCATTTATCATGAGTATTAGGTAAGCATGGCCAGGAGTTAACACTCATTTTAGCCTTAAACCAAGAACTATAGCAGAGAAATACAGCCGTTGAATCATCATTCGACTCAGGACCCCCATTAATCATACTATAGCCTCAATTTAAAACCTAACAGTTACGATCAAAATACACAGCCCTTTAGCGTCTGATTTGTATTTATATTTGTCTATATGTCATTACACCGGCAGAACATATGTTAGAGACATACAAAATCAAACTGAGGAAATTTTATTAATTAAAACATAAGCTAGTACAATATGCCATTAAATAAGGTCTTTAGTAAGTCCCATATTCGATACATGTTCTTCGAAAACTTTAGGTGGGAGACCTTTAGTCATCGGATCCGCTAGCATATCTTTAGTACTAATATACTCAATACAAAGATTATTTTCCTCAACTCGTTCACGCACGAACAAGTACTTCGTATCAAGATATAAACCAGCTCCAGTCGAACTGTTACTGTTCGAGAAACTAACGGCAGCTGAATTATCACAGTAAAGCTTCAATGGTCTAGAAATGGAATTAACAATTTTGAGTCCAGTGATCAGATTTCTAAGCAACATTCCATGACAGGTTGCATTGTAAACAGCAATGTATTCTGCCATCATTGTGGAAGTTGTAGTTAACTGTTGTTTATGACTCTTCCATGAGATAGGTCCGCCTGCTAACATAAAGATGTAGCCCGAAGTGGATTTCTTGTCATCTTTGCATTTAGCAAAGTCAGAATCAGAATAACCTACCACTTCTAAATGATCACTTCTTCTATAAGTCAATTTATAGTCTTTCGTCCCTTGCAGATATCTAAGGACCTTCTTAGCTGCTTTCCAGTGATCTAGGCTAGGATTAGTCTGATAACGACCTAGCATTCCAGCAATGTAAGCGATATCTGGGCGAGTACAGACTTGAGCATACATCAGGCTCCCGACTACTGACGCGTAAGGTATCTGGCTCATTTGCTCCTTCTCAACCTCTGTTGTCGGACACTGGAATGAACCGAAAACATCTCCCTTAACTACTGGAGCGACGGAGGGTTTGCACTGTTGCATGTTGTAACGTGTAAGGACACGATCTATGTAAGTCTTTTGAGACAATCCTAAGATCCCTTTGTGTCTATCTCGGTGAATTTCGATGCCTATGACGTAAGAAGCATCTCCGAGATCCTTCATGTCGAAGTTATGCGAGAGTAAACGCTTCGACTCATGCAACATGTCTAAACTATTACTTGCCAATAGAATATCATCTACGTAAAGGACAAGTATAGTAAAGTTACTCCCACTCATCTTGAGGTAGGTGCATTGATCCACTTGATTCTTCATAAAACCTTGCCTCTTCATGACTTCATCAAACTTTAGGTACCATTGACGTGATGCTTGTTTTAACCCATAAATGGATTTCTTCAACTTACAGACTAGATGCTCCTGACCTTCAGGTTTAAAGCCTTCAGGTTGTTTCATGTAAACATCTTCGTCTAAGTCTCCGTTAAGGAAAGCAGTTTTGACGTCCATCTGATGCAGCTCTAAATCAAAATGAGCTACTAGGGCCATAACGATCCTTAATGAATCTTTACGAGAGACAGGTGAAAACGTCTCTTGATAATCAATTCCCTCTTTCTAAGTGTAGCCCTTTGCAACCAATCTCGCTTTGTAGCGTTCAACGTTCCCATTCGGATCCAGTTTTGTTTTGAACACCCATTTACAACCTACAGGTTTGGCACCATTGGGTAATTCGACTAAATCCCAAACGTCATTTTTCTTCATGGATTCAAGCTCATCAATCATTGCTTTATTCCATTCAGAAGACTGATCACTGCTAATGGCTTCATTATAAGAGATAGGATCATTGAGCTTTCCAGCATCCATTTCAGTCAGGTAGGTAACATAATCATCCCAATTAGTAGGCCTTCTTTGCCTAGATGACCTCCTGAGTTGATTATCGGGTTCAGCGTTGTCTTGGTTTTGAGCGTTTGATGTGCCTTCATTATGAGGTATAATGGGTTCTGATTGTGGAGATGGATTTTGTGCAGTGACTTCAGGTGCAGTTGCATGGGGTACAAGAGGAGTAAACGGAGTAATGATAAGCGACGAGTCTCTCCCCCCCGCGTCTTGTACTTCTTGCAATTCTTCGTAAGGGTTGGTACTGCTCCCACTGACCTTGAAATCCTCCAAGAACGCAGCACGCTTGGTTTCAACAATACGGGTGACATGGGAAGGACAATAGAAATGATAACCCTTCGAGTGATCAGGATACCCAATAAATAAGCAGGTAACTGTTTTAGGGTCAAATTTCCTTAGGAAAGGATTGTAAAGTTTTGCTTCAGCAATGCAGCCCCATACTTTCATATATTTAAGACTCGGTTTCCTTCCTGTCCAAAATTCATAAGGAGTTTTAGGGACAGACTTAGAAGGAACTCTATTGAGTATATGAACAGCTGCTTTTAACGCTTCAGTCCAGAGGAATAATGGTAAATTAGTGTTGGCTAACATACTGCGCACCATGTTCATAAGGGTACGATTTATTCGTTCAGCGACACCATTCTGCTGAGGTGTACCAGGCATGGTGTATTGGTTCACAATCCCCTGGCCCTTACAAAACTCATAAAATGGACCAGGAGCTTGACCCACATCAGTATGTCTTCCATAATATTCACCGCCTCTATCTGATCTCACAACTTTAATCTGACGATCAAATTGCTTTTCAACTTCAGCTTTATAATCTTTAAAAGTTGTTAGAGATTCAGATTTCTCCTTTATAAGATACAAGTACATGTAACGAGAATAATCATCAATGAAAGTGATAAATGAAGTATGTCCTGTTATACCAGCAATTTGATAAGGACCACTAATGTCAGTGTGAATGAGTTCTAATAAATTAGAGCTCCTAGTGGCTCCTTTCTTATTTGCTAATGTCATTTTGCCTTTAAGACATTTGACACATGTTCCAAAATCGGTGAAATCGAGAGGAGGTAAGACTTCATCCTTTACGAGACGATTTAATCGTTCTCTTGAGATGTGGCCTAAACGTTGATGCCACAACATAGATGAAGTCTCTAAGTCTCGAATTTGTTTCTTTTCCATCTTTGTGAGTGATTCATTAATATTATATGACAACAAAGATTTGAAAAAATTATCATCTAGTTCTAATCTATAGAGACCACCATCCAGAATGCCAGTACCATAAACAACGGAATCATAGAGAATAGAGAGTTTGCGATGACCATGAGAAACGACAAAACCGTCCATGTCTAACTTTGGTCCTGATACAAGGTTCCGAGTTACCTCAGGAACATATAAGGTATCATAAAGTTTAATACATAAACCAGTTTTCAAAAATAATTGTAATGTTCCTATGGCCTTCACTTCTAATTCCCGATCATCCCCAACTTTAAGTGTTCTTTGGTTTCTTCCCAGCTTCTGGATTGTAAGGAATCCCTGTAGTGAATTGGTAACATGAACCATAGAACCAGAATCAAACCACCAAGAATTAGCAGGAACATTTAAATTAAAGGACTCAAGTATCATGAAAAAAACGTTACCTTTCTTAGCCAGCCACTCCTTGAAGTCAGGGCATTCCTTTTGCTTATGTCCTGTTTTCTTACAGAACTTGCAATAGGGTTTGCCTAAGGAGTTCTTAGAGCTGGAAGGTGCACTTGTATTAGGAGTTGGATTTGGCTTGTGAACCTTAGAAGCATCCTTTCTTGGATAATTGTTCTTCCTCTTCTTAGAGCTGGAGGTGGTGAAGTTAGCAACATCAGTATGGCGATCCATCTTCATACGCTCTTCCTCCTGCACGCACATAGCGATCAGCTCACTCATCGTCCATTTGTCCTTCTGAGTGTTGTAATTGATCTTGAATGCTTCATAGGACGAAGGAAGCGAAGTGATGATGAAGTGAACAAGAAAACCATCACTGATCTCCATCTCTAGGCCCTTCAACTTATTGGCCATGTCATGCATCATCATGATGTGTTCGCGAATGCCGCTCCTCCCATCATACTTAGTCGTCACCAGCTTGAGTATAAGAGTGCTAGCGTGTGCTTTTGATGTTCCTTTGAATTGATCCTCCACAGAAGCCAAATAGGTTTTAGCATCGTCAGAATCAGGAATAGCTCCTCTGATAGAGTGATGAATGGACTGCTTCATGAACATGAGAGACATGCGGTTACTTCCAGTCCACTTATCATGAAGTAACTGCTGAGGAGCAGTACTCTGTGGAGTAAGGTCCGCTGGCTTATCCTCTCTTAGAGCATAATCAAAGTCCAACACTCCAAGTGTAAGCATGAGGGCATCCTTCCATGCAGCAAAGTTATCACCAGTCAATGGTGGAATCCCTTGATTGGGTGCTGATAGTGGAAATAAGTTGAGCAAGTTATGATACTAAGAAAGAAGTCTTAATGTGATCTAAGGGCATGTTATACTAAGGCAGGCATAAGTAATGACCATTATAATTATGAAGCTGTGATAATGTCTATTACTAACATCAAAATAATAGACTTAGGAAAAATTCTATTTAAATGAAGACAAATCAGCTTTGGCCAGAAGTGTAATCATTTAAATATGTGTGCAAAGTAATTGTGACAAATCAGCTTTGGCCAGAAATGAGACAATCACTTTAGTTATGCACTTGTCAAGTCATGCTAAACATAAATGAATTAAATCAGCTTTGGCCAGAATTAAGACATTTCACGTTTGTAATGCATACTTAACATAGCCTTTAATAATACTTGAACAATAAATAGATGTATTAAATCAGCTTAGTCTCGGTTCATCACCATCATAACTTTACACCCTAAGGAGGAACCGGATCATCCTGACAACTATGTCGAACTCAATGGCTGGATCTCTGACTGGATTCTCCACTGCTCTGATACCACATGTTGATCAGTTCTGTTTAAACTTAATGGAAAACATGAAACACATACCTGTTATAGTATTCAAAGCAGTGGAGAATCCAGTCAGAGATCCAGCCATTGAGTTCGACATAGTTGTCAGGATGATCCGGTTCCTCCTTAGGGTGTAAAGTTATGATGGTGATGAACCGAGACTAGGGTAGAATCGGTTATGGGAGAGAGAGTCACGAAATTGATGTTAATGAGGGTTGTATGATTGTGTAAAGTGTCTAACCCTTTAACTCTCTAATAAGCCCCTTATTTATACACCCAAGAGGAAACCTAATTAGTTAATAAGGGTAATATGGTCCATCAACAATTACCAACTAATTATAATAGGTTATTAATATATTTTGATCTAATATAATATAAATGATTATATAGGCTACAAGATTAAATATTACAACATTAATATATTTAATCTTACATGAAATCAGTTCGTAACCCTATACTTTGAAACCAGTCATAACCCCGATTTCAAACCAGTAAAACCCGATCCCGAACTGGTTTGGACAAAAACCTGATTTGACCATCTTTGATACAACCTGAACCGGTTTCAACACCAACCGGTTTGGGCCCTGAACTCGATTTCTGCACAACTGCACCTGTAGTCAGAGCACTCTGTTAACTGTGGGGCGACATTCACTTATTGGCTGTGGTTACCGGACAATTAAACTAAAAATAGTTACTTGATATGCATACAGTTTGTGTTTCCAAGCTTCCATGTGAGTTTAATCTTAATTGCTATTTAAATTATTTCAGCACGTGCTTTTCAGCACATTGAACACTGATAGGTACTTGATATGCATACAGTTTACGTACCGTTAATTAGGGCTGGCAATTTTACACGAATACACGACACGAACCTACATGAAGTTAACAGGTATCGTGTATGGCCTTAACAGGTATCGTGTACCAAACAGGTAGTCACGAGATCACCTGTTAATTTTCGTGTATAAACAGGTTAAATACCTGTTTACCTGTTAATACCCATTAGTACACGATAAGAAATTAAATTAAACAAGACTCATCAGCCATGTGCATGTGAGTTCCTTAATTCCTTTCTATTTTCATTCCTCATTCAATTAAAAAATAAAATAAAACCCTAAACTCCCTCTGTAACTCTAAGATAGCATGTCTTGTTCGTGTTTTTGTTCGTGTTAACATGTATTAACAGGTAATTTTCGTGTATAACAGTCGAACAGTCGTGTTAACAGGTATTAACAGTTAATTTTCGTGTAATCATGTCATGTTCGTGTTTGAAAAAAAGGACATGATATGTTATTGTGTCTTATCGTGTACGGATATACACGATATGCCAGCCCTACCATTAAGGTTACTTGGAGCTGAGGGATCTCCCATTAGATGCATCCTCATTAGGTGATATTGCGCAATTCATAATAAGACTTTATTTTCTTTTAGCTTTTTTTTTCGTTTGCGAAACTGTGTTTGTTACTTCTAGTTAGTTTGTAAATTAACTGTGGGTATTGCAAACATACTAAAAGGGATTTAATGATTTAACCGTAAGAGTAGTTCTAGGGAAATCATGTTAATGGGTTGCATTGTATTTGGTCTAAAGCTCACATTACTGATAATGGAAGTCTAGATATGTGCATCTCAAAAACCAACAACTTTGTATACACATGAATCGGAAATAAAAGCATGGGAAACAGAAAGCGTAGAGCAAGTTTGAAGACACCAAGAACCAACTTTGGACAACCTTTGGTGGGTGTTACACTATGTGGTCTCCACTCACTTGCAATTAACCCATCATTATTTTGCAAGATTCTTTTCACTCTACTTTTTACTCTTCAATTTTTCACTAATTTGATGAAATGAATAAAAACATTTTAATTTTTATAGTATTTATTAAAAAAATACTTTGATATTTAAATGCTAAAAACCTATTATTAATAGTTTGTAAACGGATAACTATGTAACTTTTATTTGGTTTTATATTTACAAGAATAATGTTTTGGTATAATTTTGTGAGTTAACACGCTATAACGAGCGCGTGTACTTTAACATTTTTACGTCTTTTTTTCACAATTTAACAGAACCGTCGCAAAGCTCGGGTCCTAAGTCAACGCTTTTACGTTTACTTTTTGCTCGGTTTTACACACATGTGCATGATTCAACATTTTGACATTTTGAAGTTTACTTTTTGCTCAGCTTAACTGTCCGCCACAACACACGGGTCCTACATACTAGTTTTATTATACAATACAAATTTGTTTAGAAATGTATGTATGGTTGTATGAACAATGCGTCTTTATACATCACTTCCTAATACCTAGATATTTGAAGTGCACAAATAGTCTCGAAGATTTGAGTTATATCATAAGAAAAAAAATCATTTATTAAATGAGAATTTCTTAAATAAAAAAGCTGAAATGTAATCATAACAAATCAATGACAATTAGAAAGAATTAGTGAATTCTGATGTAGAACTATCATGCCACAAGATTTTATCGATTTTTTGTTATAAAATATGAGGTTTTTAAAAAAAGAAAAACATGAGTTTGAACTTATGCTAAGTTGTATATCCAAAAAGTTATGGTAAAGTGAATGAATTTAGTTAAAAGAAATGATAATAGAACTCTAAAAAGGCATTATATTGTTGCATTTACAACCCTCTCGGTTGTTTAACTATTAAAACTGCATTACTGTAAATAATACTTTTTATTTTTGTGTGATCAAATGTACTTTTATAGTTCGGTAAAGCGCAACTTCATTAAAGACTTATTTCAAGGAAATATAAATCAAAATGCACTTCCTTTGAAATAGAAAAAAGAAAACAATTTTTTGTGTTTACAATTAAATTCTTCCATCATAAGAAAAGAAAAATCTATATGGGTCTAAACTCAATACCTTCAATGATAAGCCCACTAATCGTAGTCTTGTCAACAACACTCAACGTAAGTTCCATGTTGACTGTAGCGGCAGCTTGGAATTCCCAGATTTGCACTTCAATCCATCCATCGTTCCTTTGTTGTGGAAGGCTTTTTATTTTCGGTCTATTGAGTGGATTGTGGGTGTTTTGACCAGCCTTTGGTCTAATAACTGGGGTTTGAGGACTTGTTAAATAGATATAATAAATTTTATCTCTAGAATCGCATTGTTTGTCTTCCACTTTCACAGGCGCCTCAAATCCAGATTGGTCTTTTGGTATTTTGTAGACAAGATAACATGCATATGTTGTTTCAGATGATACTAGTTGAGCCTGGACATTAGTCTCGACATAAGTATAGGTACTATCCCCCCGCTGAATGGCTTCTCCAAATCTGTAGATGTTAGAAAATCATCTTACATGTAAAAGATTTGCCGAAGATAGTAATTTCTACAAGAAAACTGACAATGGATATAAAAGAACCTTGATTCAGGTGATAACACTTTTTTTTCCCAATGCCATATGAGAGCCGCTGATAGCATATGACATTTCTTCCCATTTTTGTCAAGATAAAACCACTATCAAACAATGAGTGTATAGATAAGTTTAGCAATTCAATATATAATTCTCCCCTCTGGTGGAACCATGTTCATAGGCTCCACAACAACTACATATGACAAAAGCATGAAGGACTTACAATGCCTGAATTCGTCTTGTCGTCACATATTAAGAAGCCTTTGCGAATAATTGAGTAGGCTTCTTCCTCCTTGGCTGTCCATTGCAGGCTATCTTTTGACCTTTTCATTATGTCTTCATAATCAGCTGGCAGTTTTTCTTCCCAATTTGCATCTGAATCTGAATCTGATATGAGTTGCTTCTCATCTATATGTTCTACCTGTGGAGCAACATAACCCTATTAGACTTTGAATTGGTCACTAACATGGGTTTTCTTTCATACAGTGAAAATAACTAATGTTATAGTGGCTGGACAATAAAAGAAAATTAAAAGATATTAATTAATTAATGATGTACATGAATAACCAAACTTTAATTTGTGAACTTACGTTCTCCAATGGCTGGAATTCAATGCCTTCTACTAATATGTGGGGATAACTATCGTAGCCCTCAAACATAATCTGAAGATCAACAATTCTGTAGTCACAAGTAAACTGATACAATTCACATGCCCACCATCCATCTTCTCTCTGATATGGAAGGTATGAAATTGAACTCTCTCTCTCCCCTTGTAATCTGTATTTGAAGGATATAGGTTCACATCTCTTCCCCTCTAGATAATATTTGAAGACAAGGTTCACCGTGTATGTGATTCCTGGTGACAAGAACTGACTTCTTACTTGTGTATATATGACATCATGATCGTAAAGTGTGTAGGTGCCCACAGCAAATCTGCGTGAATAGTAGGAGCAAATAATGATACATTGTATGTGATTCCAGGAGACAAGATCGAATTGTGTTTTGTTGAATACTTATAAAATATTCTTAAAAGCTAGAAACAGGAAAAGTCACCTTGAATTTTCTTTAGACGAGAACCGATGGCGATGACTGTGTGCAGCATCTGAACCCAAACATTTTGCAATAGATATGATCTCACAGTGTTCTCCCTTCTTATTTAACCAAAACCACTGTACGTCCATCAAACAAGTTCAAGTTAGTTCCTGCATGTTAAAATTGTAATATCTTTTTTCAATCTTCGTTGATCAATTTACTATTTATTTGAACATATGCAATTAGTGTAAGGGCTCAGGTGTATATATTTAACATTGGCATGTGGCATGTTAATATATTATACGCATAGCATAGCAGCTAATTACATACCGTTTTGCCACCGTTAAAGAGGACCCCTTTTGACAGAAGGTCCATCAATTCATCCTCGGATTTGTAGTTCAGAGGAGGTTCTGCAGTCTTAATCATCTGTTGGTACTCATAAAGTTGTTCATTCCATTTACCTATAAACTCTTCATTTTGGAATAATTCGTGAATATTAAGGGCACTCTCAAGTTCTGTGACAACTTCTGACATCTCTGGCCGATCTTCACGAGATTCCTTCAAACATCGATGCGCAATGCCTGAGAATCTTTTTAAAACACTTTGATGCATTGGTTCAATCTTTGGATTTTTAAAAATTATATCATCTAACATGTTGTCATCATCATAGCTCTTAATCCATGTGGGCACTAGAATCTCCTTAACCACATGACCCTTGTTATCAAGTGTATAGCATAACCTCCCGCATAAAACTTCGAATAAGACCACTCCGAAAGAGTATACATCTGACTTTTTCGTTAGGGTGTTCGTCATCCAGTATTCTGGATCAATATACCCCCTGGTACCTGCTGGGTCAGTGGCAATAAGTGAGTACGGCACATTAGCTGACCCTATTATTGATAGCCCGAGATCAGCAACTTTAGCATTCCATTGTGTATCGAGAAGGATGTTAGCACTTTTTACATCACAATGGATAAGTCTTCGGTGCGTCTCCCTTGGATCATGAAGGTACCTTAGTCCCTTCGCAGCATCAAGGCATATCTTCAGACGTTGTGACCACGTGAGATGAGGGGAATTTAAATGGCGGTCAAGGCTTCCACGAGATGCAAGCTCGTACACCAGGATCATCTCACCCCCTTCACAACAGAATCCCAGAAGTGAGATAACATTTTCATGCTTATAATCAGAAAGCATGGTTATCTCTTTCAAGAACTGAGTTGTTCCTTGTCCAAGCCTCGGATCCAAACGCTTAATAGCAGCCATGCTTCGCCTCTCGGAGTGAGACACTTCTCCTTTATAAACTTTACCAAAACCACCAAATCCGATAGGGTTATCGTTGAAGTTGTTGGTGGCTGTTGTTATCTTTTCCAGTTGGATTTTAAGATGTTGAAACTTCTCCAAGACTTTCTGCATGCGTGCCTCCATATTTGTGGATCAATACTGATTATTAAATTCAAATCAAGGGTTCCAAGCAATTGTACAGATTGACAGGAGTGTATAAGGGAAATGAAAGATGGTTAAGAATGAAGATTCAATGAAAAGCAATGCCTTTATATTGGATTAGACAGGCCAGAAATTAAATTCGGAATACATATTACGCCACTTCAATAATTACATTTTATTAATTTAAAATATAGTACACTGCCTCAGATGCAAAGAACGTGTTGACATTTCAACATGTACACACGATTTCACATGATTTCATAATAAAAAGTTGTTTAATTCCAGCTATTATAGACTAAACAATTTGTGGTTTTGTGGGGGGTGGTTATCATGTCTCTTTAGTTGACCTTAGGATTTGGTGGCCTCTGTTTATACCTGCCCAGATGCCCTCGTCACATGATTTAATATTCATGATTGTATATGAAAATATTATGTTACAGCTGTATAGCGTAAAAAAATGGATCAGCAAAACAGAGATTTGAGTTTTCGGTTTTAAAAAACAGTCATTCCGTCCTAACAAGTTGGTCTAATGGTTAGTCACTTGTTTTCTCTCACTAAGGTCTCAAGTTCAACTCCCACTAGCATCACTTTGAGTGACATTGGTGTGGCAATAAAGTTTAGAACTAGGCCTCTCTATCGAGTAATTTGATAGTATTGTTATATTAAAAATAAAAAAAATAAAAAAAGGTTTATCTTCATTTCTTCTTCTGGATCCAAATCCAATTTGATTTTGAATTTTTGAAAACCGAATTCGAACCTCCAAGTTTGAATTTGATTCGAATCGAATTTCGAGTATTTCAAGTCTGATGGAAATACTAAACACACCTAAAGGCCGGTTCGGTTAATACATTGTGTCTGTTTAACGGTTCACCAATTTCGCGTATTTCAAGTCAGATCGTCATGTAAACCCAACTGTAGGTTTAATTTTTATTATTTATATATCTTATATTCTTGAAATATATAGTTATATATATGTATTGTAATTTTGAACCTCCTTTATCATTTTTATATAAAATCATGATTTTTTAAATGAGTTAAACCATCAAAATCGAACCGTTTAACCGACGAAACCAAACCCTTAAACTGACAAAACCGAATCATTGACCCGCCAAACCTGTAAACCTGGTTAGTCTAGTCAACCCACTCGTTCTATTGGTTTGGTTTGTCATTCTTTGAATCGTACTTAGTGTAGTCTAAAATTTTCCATAGAATCCAACTAACTAGTTGGTTTTTGTTCTCCAAAACGTAGTTATCAGTTTAGCTGTAAATTTTCGTAAAATCCAGCCAAATTTAACCATAAAAACACTTATTCCATGTGGCACATTCCCACCCAATTTCTAGTAACATTTCAAAAACATAACTTTTGAGTATTGATATCTCATTCATTTTAATGTTTATCATATAGACCATAAGAGACTACAACACATATTCAATCAGAAGGATTTGAATATGCGTCAACACCGATGGATGGAAACTCTAAATGATTACAAATGTGAAATTCGTTATTGTAACATCCGTCGAAAACGGATCCCCGAAGCCCGACTTGAATTGTAAATTGAATCCGGAATATTATAAATAAAAGCGCGAAGTTTATTATCTTTACCATTTTCCTATATTTTGTGGATTAGATAATCAACATAACTAAATCCGGGATTAAAGATGCATTTTCATAAAATATATATAACGAGTCTGTCTCACGGTGTTGCTAGTTTTGTAAGTTCGTTAAAGGATTAGTGCTTGTGAAGACCGGATTTGTCTCTACCCGCTTGAACATTAGCCTAATCCCCTCGGATTAGACTTGTGTTTCTTTAGAAACCATATAATAAAACAATTAGAGGTCAAGGGCTTGATTCATGATAAACAATACTGTTACCGAAACGTAAATGATGCAATCTTTTGTCAAACAAAAGTTTTCACAAAATAAAAAACGGATTGCAATTACAAACTTGTTGTATATGTTTTTAAAAACGGCCCTAATACCACTGTTGGTTCTGGTACGCCTAATTTAAAATTTTAACGTGCAGTGGACACGAGTGGATGGGTTCTCCCCACTCACTACTCCGGCACGCACACCTTCACCTGCTTTCACATTTCTTGTTGCTTCTGTTCTTGACATTTGGTGTGATGGTCTTGGCCACCCGAGCATCTCTGTTGTGCATTTTTTTAGTTTCTCATAATATGATTTCTTGTTATAAGACTACTCATTATCGTGTTTACCACTCTAGTGAGTTCCACTTTATTGAATGTTCACATAATTTCTGTCATTTGTGAACATCACCGATTCGGATGGTGGTGGGGTAGGTGTGGGTGTTTATGTAACGCCTCGTATTTTCGTATTTCTATTTTAAAAATGTTCGTATTCGTATTCTAAATTTAGAAACCTTACATTCGTATTTTAATTTCAATCTCACAATTCGAGACGTTAATCATAATAAAATTCATATTTTATACATATTTTTTTATTCACACAACCAATCATTTAAATACGTATTTATACGTAAACCGACACTATTCATACATATAAATACTTATACGTATATCCTAAATACTTGAATTATACTTTTATACTTTTTATATACTCAATTACATAATATATACTCAAGAAATACTAAGATTATACCAATCACCTTTTCCACCTCTTTTCTTCTCCAATCACCTTTTCCACCTCCTTCAATCATCTTTCCACCTCATCAATCCTCTTCCACTTTCTTTAACCAATCACATTTCACCCTTTTCCACCTACTTCACCTATAAATACCAACCTCCTTCCACCATTTTCTTCACACCATTCTTCTCTCTATCTCTCTAATTCTCTCAATCTTCTCTCTAAATCAAGAATTCTAAGAATTCTAAAAGAACACTAAGTGTTCTAACCATTCTTCTCTCTTCGTAGTATGCTCTGTGGTTGCAGCTTAGTCTGATCTTCCACATCAGAAACGAGGATTCTTTTGGCTGTTTTGTATACGATAAAATTGTACCGCTAATAGGCTTGAAATTCCCAACCTTCAACTCGTCACAGGATTACCAAAGGAACAACTTTGAGAAACCGTGAGTATACTCGAACCCATTTTTACTTTTAAACACTTTGGGTGCAACATGTATTCTATAGCAAAACACTTGACACTTGAAACTTATTTGAAACATACTCTATCCATTTAAGCATGAAACATGAAACTTGTGATACTTATATTGTGCTATGTGAACGTTTAATCCTTGTGAAGGGTCCGCTCTAACAATTGGTAGTACTATGCATATGCTATAGGATTTACGCCCCACCCACTAATCTATTGGGTATTGTTAAGTCATCATTTTACCGTCCTGCTATCAATTGGGATTCGGTGCGTTTATACTTGGGTTTGATCATAGTGTACGCCAAAATTGCATACTAGTAAATCACATATTATGAATCATGTTGGATTTGAGCCTTTTTATTCTATTATGCTATGTAAACAAACTTGTATACTCGCTCATTGCTTTTGCATTGAAACTCTATTTTAATACATGTTGCAGGTTGATAGTTGAAGTATGGATGAATGATGAAACAAGTTTAGGGTGGACTAGATACACACCTTTAATCTATTTATCTTTTGATGTTATGTTGTTATTTGAGACAATGTTGTTATTTCTTATTTTAATCTTGTATGACAATTTAGTATTGCAATGAAATTTGAATTAAATAAATATTGTCACATAGTGTTATGAAGTCTCGAGCAATCTATACACACTTCGTCTCATCCCGATGTTTCCGCCATCGGTTGGGGTGTGACAAATTGGTATCAGAGCCATAACTATAGGGAATTAGGAAAAGTAGGAATGCTTTAACCTAGTCTATAGTTTTAGAGCTTTATTTTTGTGTATTGCTTGAAACTGCTTCACATGCTACTCTTATGGAACATCCTTATGTGCTAATTTTAAAACGCCTCTTATGTGTTAATATCTGAAATGCCATTCTTATGTATCAATAGTTGTTTTACCATGTGTTAAATGCTTGTTTTAGGGTTCTACACCGTATATGCTATTCATGAAATGTCGTTACATGTTATTTTCTTGAGATGCTTTATGTTCTTATACTTATTATAATAATTTTTTTAAACATATGTCATTTACTCATTATCCGTACAATTAATTAATATTAAACAATATATACTTCAAGTGTAAATATATATATATATATATATATATATGGTGAAATCGGTCAAAAATGGTGAAATCGGCCGTCCCCGGAATCGAACCTGGGTCTAGGCCGCACCCTTTCGTGCGCCTAGCCAACTGAGCTAGGTGCCTAGTTTGTGAAATTTCCATTTTGATTACGTATAAGCACATGTACAATAACTTCATTACTTCTTACTATAAGTCATCTACTTATCATCCTTATGTTGTTAATAATTGTTTTATTATTCCATTAATTATGTACTATTCTTGACATGTTTATACTTGTTTGTTTAATCTTCAACATACACTTTTCTTCATACATTTTACTCGATTATTCTAAATTCGACAACACTCATATTATACAAACGAGACGAGTTTACCAAAATAGGCGTGAAACCCACAATTTGGTAAACGACTCTCATTCTACCTTAAACTATATTTTGCACGAAATTCCACCATTAAGCTAGGAGTGAAATCCACATCTTAATGGTAATTTCCATTTCATATTCTAGTGGACCCTTATCTTTTGATAAGTACCAACCACACTAGGGTACGATGTTATCAAGTTAGAGGTGAAACTCGCATCTTGTTAACTAGTCCCACTCTTTGATTTTCAATCTCGCCAAAGTTTTGATTTTCCCAATTGATTAAGGACGTGTAATAACTGGAATGACAAATATCGTTAGTCGCTTCACGATGAAAGTATTTGTCTATTAGGCCAAAGCATGTTCCCTTAATTCGAAAAGGACTTCGATTTACTTTGGAATAGTCTTATGTTACGTTCCGTGACAATCCAATTTTTATGATGAATCTCTTTTATGCTATCTCAATTTTAATGTGTTTTACATTTGTACGATATATCATTCTAATCTAAAACATGCATGCTAGTATGTTATACTGGATTCGTGTTACTGGGTTATTCTTATGTGATGAACTTGTCCTTTAACCCACACCTTAACATGTATAGCATTATGCGTAGTGCTATAGGAGTAGCGCACCACCCGTGAACGAGAGGTCATGTTAAGTCTTTCAATTGCGGTACACGATGGGTTGACTTGTTTATTCACATGCCAGTGATACGTTAATCTTGTTAACTAAGTATGTCATGTGGATTGTTCAAATTTTTATGCTAATACTCATATTCCCAAAAATTGAAGCTTATCATCAAGATAGGAGTGAATTCCTTACCTTGACGTTTAGCACCCCTCACTTTTCAACTTCACCAATGAGCTAGGGGTGATTTCCTTACCTCGGAGGTAGTTACCAACTTTTCTTCGTTCTCAATTAAACTTTATATTTGAACGTTATTTTTATTTCAAGTTTGGAGACACGAATCGCACTATCTTCGCAATCTAAAACAAATAATAATAATCTCTCGTGAACAAACTAAATTTATGATGTTTCATTATTTATGTTACACTACGTGAAATTCATGATCATACTATGTGAAACTAATCGAACATTTTACATGCTATGTGAAACTAATTGAACCTTTTATATGCTATTTGAAACTACTTGGACCTTATATGCTATGTGAAACTATATGCTATGTGACGCATTCATGAAAACAATTTTCTTAAACAAACATTATAATCAACCCTCATCTATTCTCTCTTTTTAATCTTTAGATGTCATCTTTTCAAAAGTCTTCCTCTTAGATTTCGAGGACGAAATCTCCTAAAGTAGGGGAGACTGTAACGCCTCGTATTTTCGTATTTCTATTTTAAAAATGTTCGTATTCGTATTCTAAATTTAGAAACCTTACATTCGTATTTTAATTTCAATCTCACAATTCGAGACGTTAATCATAATAAAATTCATATTTTATACATATTTTTTTATTCACACAACCAATCATTTAAATACGTATTTATACGTAAACCGACACTATTCATACGTATAAATACTTATACGTATATCCTAAATACTTGAATTATACTTTTATACTTTTTATATACTCAATTACATAATATATACTCAAGAAATACTAAGATTATACCAATCACCTTTTCCACCTCTTTTCTTCTCCAATCACCTTTTCCACCTCCTTCAATCATCTTTCCACCTCATCAATCCTCTTCCACTTTCTTTAACCAATCACATTTCACCCTTTTCCACCTACTTCACCTATAAATACCAACCTCCTTCCACCATTTTCTTCACACCATTCTTCTCTCTATCTCTCTAATTCTCTCAATCTTCTCTCTAAATCAAGAATTCTAAGAATTCTAAAAGAACACTAAGTGTTCTAACCATTCTTCTCTCTTCGTAGTATGCTCTGTGGTTGCAGCTTAGTCTGATCTTCCACATCAGAAACGAGGATTCTTTTGGCTGTTTTGTATACGATAAAATTGTACCGCTAATAGGCTTGAAATTCCCAACCTTCAACTCGTCACAGGATTACCAAAGGAACAACTTTGAGAAACCGTGAGTATACTCGAACCCATTTTTACTTTTAAACACTTTGGGTGCAACATGTATTCTATAGCAAAACACTTGACACTTGAAACTTATTTGAAACATACTCTATCCATTTAAGCATGAAACATGAAACTTGTGATACTTATATTGTGCTATGTGAACGTTTAATCCTTGTGAAGGGTCCGCTCTAACAATTGGTAGTACTATGCATATGCTATAGGATTTACGCCCCACCCACTAATCTATTGGGTATTGTTAAGTCATCATTTTACCGTCCTACTATCAATTGGGATTCGGTGCGTTTATACTTGGGTTTGATCATAGTGTACGCCAAAATTGCATACTAGTAAATCACATATTATGAATCATGTTGGATTTGAGCCTTTTTATTCTATTATGCTATGTAAACAAACTTGTATACTCGCTCATTGCTTTTGCATTGAAACTCTATTTTAATACATGTTGCAGGTTGATAGTTGAAGTATGGATGAATGATGAAACAAGTTTAGGGTGGACTAGATACACACCTTTAATCTATTTATCTTTTGATGTTATGTTGTTATTTGAGACAATGTTGTTATTTCTTATTTTAATCTTGTATGACAATTTAGTATTGCAATGAAATTTGAATTAAATAAATATTGTCACATAGTGTTATGAAGTCTCGAGCAATCTATACACACTTCGTCTCATCCCGATGTTTCCGTCATCGGTTGGGGTGTGACAGTTTAGGTGTTTTTTTTTTTTTTTTTTTTTTTGGGGGGGGGGGGGGGGGGGTAGTTTTTTGTTAGGTTTTTGGGGGTGGGGGGTTAGGTTTTTTGGGGAGATATAGTTTTTTTTTTATTTTTTTTGCCGGGGTGGGGGGGGGGGGTTGTTTAGATTTTGGGAGGTGTTGTAGTGGGTTTAGGTTTTTGGATATTTATCACTCTATAAAGCCTTTTTACACTTCTTACAATTAGGAGTATTTGTAGAATAACCTAACCCAATCAATCTAATGTAATATGGGTGGTGAGTTTGATAATAGTGAAATCAAATACCTTTACTCAGCTTTCTCTCACGAATTCCACAACCCGATTACCAAGCTCACCCAACCAACCTGCAAGACTTGTGGGAGGTACCCCCTCAACTCGCAAAAGCTCGAAGGAACTTGTTCCCTCCAATGGCGGACTCAAGATTCTTTTCCACTGGGTCCCTTTTTCGGGTCGGATGTCGTTTGGGTCGGGTCGGGAGACAATCCGTCAACATAATTTTAATAATACGGACCTTTTAAGTTGAATTATATATTTTTATCAACTCGAATCAAATCAAGCCGAACTCAAATCGACTTTTAAATTCAGTTAAATTGTTAATTCGAATTAAGTTTAAAAAATATAAAATTCAAATTAACCGAATCAATTAACTCTAGTAACTTGATATTGGATTGTTTTAATACATTTAAACAAACTTATAAATTTTAGTATTATTTTGATTTTTCCATACTAGTTCAGATTATTAATTTTTTTCTTGTATGCTATTGATAAATATTAAACTTGATCCACCTTATACGCTAGGAAGAAGAAAACATAGGCAGTTACAGACCATTTCCTTTCATTTTAAGAGAAATGGAAGGACCGAAAGGCTCTTATGTTTTGATCTCATGAACACAATAAATGTGAAGTTAAAAAAAAAAGTTGTATGGAAAATCAAATCCATGACCTTTTAGTTACAAGTAGAGATGGGCATATCGGGTTTTTTTTTGTACCCGAAACCGGTTCCTAACCGGATCCGGTTCTTGTTAGAGTGTGAGGGAACCGGTTCTTGTAGGAACCGGTCCAGTTCCTAACCGGGTTTAGAGGTTTATTACTGGAACCGATAGTAACCGATTTCGGGTAGGGTTGGAACCGGGTTTCTCTGAAGAACCGGTTCCACCGGGTAAGTCCTTAAAATCGCTGAAATGTTACTGTGGAATCGGTTCTTAACGGCTAGGAATCGATTCCAACAGTAATAAAATCAATAAAGGCAAGAATTTAATGCACCGGGTTCTTTTTGTTTACGGAGGAACCGGTTCCGGGTAGGAACCGGGTACAATCCTATTTTTTTATAAAATGTAGAACCGGGTAAGAACCTACGGGTTTTTTGAACCCGGAACCGGTTCTTCTATACAGCGGGTAGGAACTGGAACCGGTTCCTTGTCAGGTCTACCGGGTCGGGTTAGGAACCGGTTATTATGCCCATCTCTAGTTACAAGTCGATAAATTTACCACCACACCAACCTTCACCTTGTTATAATGGGTTTCTTCTAGTTTTTTTAATGGAGTCCGTAAAAAATTTAACTTACCTTCTCTACTAAAAAATTTCACTCTAGAAGGCTTTTTTGGATTCTTGTTTACTTATCGTGGCCCATTTATTTTATTAATTATTAGGTTCATAATTCTTCGTTATTTATATTTGCGTATTCAATCAAGATTCATTAATTAACTTCAAGTCATAATTAGACAATTTAATATTTTCTTGGCCGGCAAAAGAGTTAACATAATTAATCACTAGGTGACCTCACACACTCAAAATCATACATAAAGTTAAGAAGGCTATACTTGTTTCCTGACAAAAACAATATACAACTCATTTCTATGTATTTAATTACTATAAAAATGGCACTACGTACGAGTATTTTTGTTGAGAATCACATGTCAATAGAGTTGTGTATATTATTAAAAGCTCGGTCTATTTGCACACCCTGAAATCTATTCGCACACTTTGCATTTTCAATACGAATCATATAGCCCTATAACATCCGTATAAGGTTAACTTCAGAAATGGCAGACTGGCTGGGTCGGTCCTTGTCTTACGGCTGGTCTTATATGGAATTATATAGGGCTATACGATCCGTATAATGATCAGTTTTTTTTTTTTTTTTTTTGGTTTGAGTTTAAATTTTGGTGTTTTGCGTGTGGTTGTAGGTGTTTATTGTTGGCTATTTTTGTTTTTATGTGTTTTGTAATTTGTATTATATTTTTATCGTGACGTATCGTATTATATCTTACGATGACATATCGTATTATATCGTATTGTATTTGTATTGTGTATTATATTTTATCATGACGCATCATATCGTATTTGTATTTTGTATTATATTTTATGTTGACGTGTCGTGTCGTATCATAGCGTATTATACATTATACGTAACCAACCTACCAATTTCATAATATGATTTCTTTTTATAAGACTATTTGTTTGAACCCGGAACCGGTTCTTCTATACAGCGGGTAGGAACTGGAACCGGTTCCTGGTCGAGTCGACCGGGTCGGGTTTGGAACCGGTTATTATGTCCATCTCTAGTTACAAGTCAACAAATTTACCACCACACCAACCTTCACCTTGTTATATTGGGTTTCATCTAGTTTTTTTATGGGATCTGTAAAAAAATTAACATACCGTCTCTACTAAAAATTTTCACTCTAGAAGGCTTTTTTGGATTCTTGTTTACTTATCGTGGCCCATTTCTTTTATTAATTATTAGGTCCATAATTTTTTTTTTTTTTGAATGCCTAAACTTGCACACCATGGGGATTGAACTCATGACCTCCTACTATTCTACATCTTATCTAACTCAGCAATACCATTGGGCTATTCTCAATGGATAGGTCCATAATTCGTAGTTATTTATATTTGCGTATTCAATCATGATTCATTAATTAACTTCAAGAGTCATAATTAGACAATTTAATATTTTCTTGGCCGGCAAAAGAGTTAACATAATTTTTTTTTTTTTTTAATATAACCTTTCATTCAAAACCCCAAAACGGACCTTAAAGCAAGGACCGAGGCACAAACCAACTTACATCATGTACAACGGGGACCGACACCAATATTTCCACACTATATTATTACATTTAGATCTATTCTTTAACTATAGAAAGCAAAGGGACTTCACATTCGCAACTATATCCCCAATATACGCCGTCTTCCCATTAAACACCGACTCATTTATAGCTTTCCACAAAACCCACATCGTCACGATCATCACACCATGCACAATCTTCCTTCTCATCTTATCACCCGTAACCTTTTTGTACACTTGCAACAAATCTTTTGTTGGTGCATACGTCTGTCGACTTCGTCTTGTATCGAGTCTTGTGTTGTATTAGATAGATCAGGGCACGTAGTACGAGAAAAATGTCAAATATAGGTGAATAGGGTTTTTCGCACGAAATAGCAAATTGCTATTTCGCACGAAATCATCAATTGGTATTTCGCACGAAATAGTAATTTCGTGTGAACTGATTTCGCTTGAACAGGTTTCGTGCGAAATCACCTACCCTATAAATACCTAAGGTGCCTTGTCATTTGTAACTTTCCGGTTTGAGAGCCGAAGTGCTGCCGAAGTGTCTACTTGCTGTAAATCTTTGTCAAATCAATCAAAAGACAGTTTAAAGTGAATTGCAAGCTGAATTACCTAAATACGTTTGTTTCCGCCTCTCGTATTGAGCAAAAACTCTTCTGATCGACTCGTTTGGGTCAGAAAACGATCCTACAAGTGGTATTAGAGCTCAGGAGGAAGAGTTCATACCAATTCAGCTGAAAATTCTGATTTCTACACCTTCTTTTCAAAATTAAACTTGATTTCACGGTTAAAATGATTTGAATTTCACACATTATATGTGCAATAGTGTTTTAACAAACCCTTGAAAGTTTCAGACTTATTTTAACAAAAACAGCTCGAGATGATGACATCAGCAGTATTTCGCACGAAATAAGCCTTATTTCGCACCAGATTGTAATTTCGTTTGAGTATTTCACACGAAATCACCTATTTCGTGTGAAAAGTGTGATTTCGTTTGAAAGTGTATTTCGCTTGAGATCGATATTTCGCTTGAAAAGTGTGATTTCGTTTGAAAGTGTATTTCGCTTGAGATCGATATTTCGCTTGAAAAGTGTGATTTCGTTTGAAAGTGTATTTCGCTTGAGATCGATATTTCGCTTGAAAAGTGTGATTTCGTTTGAGAGTATATTTCGCTTGAGATTGGTATTTTCCTTGAAAGTGTCTGATTTTGTGAAACTTGTTACCGAAACATGGAAGAGGAATTTTATAACGCATTTGCTACTACCCTGACTACTCCGGCTGCTATTACTAATAACTTGAACATGGAAAATGAAACCGGAACTATGCAAAAACCTCCAAAGCTTATGAATATTGAGGAGTATAAGGGATGGGAGGAACGATTCGAAAATTGGGTTCAAGAAAATTATTTGGATGCTTGGGAATGTGTTGAAACAAAATATATTAGACCATTGAATGACGATGAAGAGGAGATTGCTATTAAAGATCTAAGTGTTGATGATAGAAAGAAATACAAAAATGAAAAGATGATGATTAGTTTGTTACATCAAGCAGTTAAAGAATATATCTTGATCTTACTGCAACACAATGGAAGTACATATTCAATTTGGCAAAATTTGTTGGAAGCCAAGAGATGATTAAGAATAAAAAATCGCTTTTGAAGAAAGAATTTTTGGGGTTTAAGAAATGAAAACACGAAGCAAATCATAGAAAGATATTGCAATCTGTTAGCTAACATGAAGAGGTTGAGCATCACAAAAGATAATGAGGAGTTGATTGAAAAATTGGCTGATGCGTTGCCACATGAAACTTGGGGCACATACCTTACGATGTTAAGGAACAAGAAAGGGTTTAGCAGTTTAACACTTAGCAAGTTTATTGAAAAACTTGAAGCTCAAGAAATAGAACAACGAAAGATCTCAAGAATGAAGGATTTTGATGGTGAACAAGATATTGGTCTTTATTACAAAGGGGGTATCAATGATAAGACCAACATGTCACCAAAGATCGAAACTGCATTCAATGCTAAAAGTTCTTCTGAATGATCATCTAAAGGATCAAACAACAAAAGAGGATTTTCTTCATATTCATCATTTGATCCAAATTTTTCCGCAACCAAGAATGGCAAGAGATTACAATGCAATATTGTTTTAAATCTTGAGAATGGTGAAAATTTCTCGGAAGAGGTTGCAAAAGGTCACATGTCATTGTTGGGAACTGTGTTAGAATCATATGCAAGTTTGCTTGCAGGCAGGATCGGGAATCCAATGTTGACAAAAGAGGATTACGATCAGATCGATGCTGAGGAGATGGAGTTAATGGATATAAAGTGGTGTTTGGCGAGTGTTTTGAGAAGAGCTGAAAAGTTTAAACAGATTACGGGAAGAGATGATTTCCGTAATGCAAATGTTTCTAATTTAGGATTTGATAAATCTAAAGTTACTTGTTTTCGTTGCAGGGAAAAAGGACACTTCAAGAGAGAGTGCACAAACCGCGAAGCAAGTGGAGCTCAAAATCCGTTCAACAACAATGATTATTATTGGAAAGTGATTTATCATCAAGTTGCTCAACAACCGAATCAACATCAACCACATACAGCTCATGCTAGGAAAGAGATTGAAGAATCAAAGAAAGCCTATTTGATGAACAAATTGATAGATCAAGATGATGAAAGATTACCAGAAGGCTTTAGTTGGGAAAATTTTAGCTGGGATGATCATTGTCCGGATAAAGAAATTCTGAAAGCCAAAGCTTTTGTTGCTCGAGTTGCTGAAGATAGTGATAATGATGATGATTATTATGCAAAAAGAATGCAAGAACACTTAAGAATGATGGAAGAGAGTGACAGTGATGATGGAAAAGTTCGAAAGAAAAAGAAAGAGAAGAAAGTTAAAAAATCAGTTAGCAGTGATGATGAAGAAGTTCGTGTGGTAAGGAAAAAGGTAAAAGAAATTCCAGCTTTCACGATTGAAGCAGAAGCTGATGCACGAAAGAGTCCTGTGAAATGTGAAAACTGTGAGGCAGTAAAGAAGCAAAACAGTACATTGATTCATAACATGAACAGATTGAAAGAATCTTACGATGTTCTGAACAAAGCCATGAATCAATACAATCAGTCTAGCAGTGAACAAGCAACAGCAATGAAGACACTTCAGGGAGCTTTCATGACAAAGCAGAAAGTTGTTAATAATTACATCGAAAAATGTGCTGTTCTGGAACAGAAATTGGAAACACAGAGGGTTGAAACAGAGAGAGTAAATAGGTTGTTAAAAAGTTACTCATGTACTTCTTATGTTATTGACAGGATTTATCCAACCGTTGAAGGCATGAAGGCATTTGAAGAAGAAATTTCTGAAGAGAAGAAGCTAGAAACAAAAGAGGATACTGAAGTGAAAAATTCAGGTAAGAAACAAAGTGTCAATTACAACAAGTGTCCACCCCCGCTTGAAAATGGATATTCTTCGCGAAATCCAAATTCAGAAAGAGTCAAAAAGGCAACCAATTTACAGTGGGAGTCTGAGTCTTCAGAAATTTTGCCAGAGAATATTGATGTCACTTTTACATCGTCTGACACTAATCATGAGTCTGAATTAATAAAGAAAGTGGTCGATCAGGTGTTGGATAACGATGAAACTGAGGAGTCAAATTCAGAGTCAAAGCATGAAACGTCAAGTCCAACAGTCAAAAAGGGCAAACGGGTTTACAATAAAGAATTCCTGTTATCAAAATCTAATTTGAATGACGAACCAATCAAAGTGGCATATACTTTGAATGATTCTGACAAATTATATTCTGATGAAGAATTTCCAATAAGAGGTGTTAAAACTGAAATTCAAAAAGGTTTTTAAACTAACCGAAATTAATATTTCTGAAATAAAAGATGTAAATCTTTCTCAAAAACCTAAATCTTACACCTCAAGAGTTCAACAACGTTTAAACAAGAAAAAGGGTTACAGTTCTGGTTCAGGTTTTCAAAAGAAACCAAACCATAACGGTAATTTCAAAAGGAAAGATCTTGGATTTATTCCACCGAAAAATAATAAAAATGAGAGAACTTATAAACCAAAAACTGTATTTGTTTCAGGAATATCATCTGAAGAAGAAAAGGAGCAGTTGTTCAGGAATCAATCTAACAAAGAATTCCTTGCTAAGAAGCAAGAAGAAATGAAGAAGGAAGTTGCTCAGAAAAAAGAAACGAGAACCTGTTTTCAATGTAAAATAGTTGGTCATATTGCCAGGAATTGTCCAAGGGCAATCCAAACAAAATAGGGAGTTTCTCTTAAACTGAAAGAAAAGATGGTTGAGAATGAATCACCAACCAAACAATTTAAAGTTTTCAAAAATTCAAAGTTTGAGATTGGTGAATGTTTAAAAAGGTTTTACAAGAGAAGGGTGAATCTGGACAATCACAAATGGGTTGTTAAGAAATCTGAGAATAGTTCTAGCAATGATTCTGATTCGTCAAATTCAGAGGAGCTATTTTCTGGCGATGAATCTGATTCCACAAAGTCAGAGGAGCCACAAGTTGAGTTAAAATTGGAAACATCAGTTCCGCCAATGGATGATGTCAATTTTCCACCATTACGAGCTGAAAATTTTAAACAAAAAGTTGGCAAAGTTGAGATTTCAAATCAATTTTTCTCTGAAAAGACAGAATTTGATATTGAAAAAGCTTTTAACCCTGAAGTTCAAAATATTTTTGGAAAAATGGTTGACGGGAAGGTCGAAGGGGTAAAAGAATTTTATGAAAAAAAAACAAAGAAACCAGGTAAAGATGGGTCATCCCAGGTTTGTGACTGGGATGGAACCTATTATGATTAAAAATGTGGACTTGCCGGAGCTCCCAAGTTAGTAATCGTGGATCAGGAATCGGCATCTTCCTACAAGTGGCATCATTCTTGAATCTGTGTGTTTGGTAAACTTACAAGTGGTAGTTTTCTTGAAAACTGTTATATTTTTGCATGTGGTATTGGTGATGGGAACCTACAAGTAGTTAATCAAGGTCATTAAGTTGAACTTGATGTAACTCTCAATTAAGTGGGTGTAAGAACAAGATGATGAATTGATCCCCATTCCTACAAGTGGTAAAATCAACAAAACTAATTTTCCGGAAAAACCATTTGATTAAAACAAACTTAAGTGTTTTGAAATCATAATGGGAAAATAGTTTGTTGTCAGGGGGAGTTCTGATTTTTTATGCTAAGTGGATGGCGATTTGAAGCAATTCACAACAGTTGTCACTTTATTTGTACAGTTTGTTTTCAAATTTCCTTTAAATGCTTTTGCATTTTAGGGGGAGTAAGAATTCAGAAAATCCAAAAACATTTAAAAATTTGAAAAAAACACAAAACTCATTTTTGATTTGAAAAAAAAAACGACAAAAACATGAGAAAATGAAAAAGAGTTTTGTTGTATAAAAGAGGAAATGATAGTACATCAGTAGACTATCACAGCATGCTAAAGAATTGGAAAGTTAAATAGTGATAAACGGTCTCACTGATGATGTACCAGTAGGTTTTTGCACATTTAGTAGATTGTGTCGAGATATAAACCTAAATTTCAAACTTACTTAATTCGTGGGGAACATCTCTCGGATATATGGGTAACCCCCGAAATCTTGTTTGAAAGGTCCCTCTTTCTGAGATACTAGGTCTTTATGCTTAGTGATATCTGGGGTATTATCCCGGGACTTCTGATTTTGCGAAAGCAATGGCCTAGTCCCCGTATAATACTTTTCGCTTGCTTGAAATATAGCACCCCCCTCAGCATAAAAATGACGAAACATTGAAAAATGCTAATCATGTGCTGTTGAAGAAAAGATTCTCTAAAGGGAACACGCCTAAAGTCGAAGCCGTCATCTCTCTGATTTTGCGGAAGCAATAGCCTGAGCTCTCACGGCCCTCGCATTTAACCCCTTACAGATATCATCTAGGTATACTCACCTGTAAGACTGAATATTGGGATCTGGATACGGGAGTATATTCTGAGGTGGGATACGCGAATAAGTTTAAGTCTCTAAAACACTAATCTCGTATCTCGAAACAGTTGAATTTTGTGTGAAAATTTAAGTGGATCAGTATACTGACAATCTAAGTGAATCGTTTAGAACTTAAAATGTTTAAAGCTTAACGGTGTTGGTGATTGGTCTCAGAAACTGATATGATCCTCTTACACAATCTCACAAAAATATTGTTTGTAAATATTTCTTTACTACATTTCTTTGAAATCAAAAATCCAAAAATATTTTCGGAGTGTTTTAGCATAAATTTTGAAAAATTCAAAAAGATTTTCGACAACTGATGCTGGAGAGCTGATTTTCAAGATTCCAAGTGCTAAACATGATGAACAAAAGGTTTGGGAAAAATTGTTTGAGGTGTTGGAGCTGAAAAATTATTTGAAAAGAAAATTGGTATTTTTACAAGTGGTTCATCAGAGTTTAACATTGTAAAATCATTTATTGATTAATACCTACAAGTGGTTCTTCAGAAATTTTAAATGCTAAATCATTTTGAACTAATTTTACAAGTGGTTTATAAATTTGTCAAATTTTAAAATTGTGAAATTTATTTTTGGGTAGAGATGGGTGCAGGTTAGCCAAGTTTCTGATCCTGTTGCAATGAAGAGCCAAAAAACGACCTGAGCCTGTGGAAATGAGAGCCAGGTCATGATCTTGGAACAGAATGGAAGCCAGGATAAGAGCCAGGGTTAAAGATTCTGGAATAAGGAATCAAGAGATCTGATCAAGAGAAGATAGAGTCAGATAGAGATCCTGGAAGAGAGAAGAAAAAGAGGATTGAGGATGCTTTACATTGTTAGATATTTCGGGAGAGGTCGAGAATACTGATAAAGACTGAAGATTGAAGACTCGACGCTGAAGACTTCGTCAACATCCGAGGGGGAGTCTGTTGGTGCATACGTCTGTCGACTTCGTCTTGTATCGAGTCTTGTGTTGTATTAGATAGATCAGGGCACGTAGTACGAGAAAAATGTCAAATGTAAGTGAATAGGGTTTTTCGCACGAAATAGCAAATTGCTATTTCGCACGAAATCATCAATTGGTATTTCGCACGAAATAGTAATTTCGTGTGAACTGATTTCGCTTGAACAGGTTTCGTGCGAAATCACCTACCCTATAAATACCTAAGGTGCCTTGTCATTTGTAACTTTCCGGTTTGAGAGCCGAAGTACTGCCGAAGTGTCTACTCGCTGTAAATCTTTGTCAAATCAATCAAAAGACAGTTTAAAGTGAATTGCAAGCTGAATTACCTCAATACATTTGTTTCCGCCTCTCGTATTGAGCAAAAACTCTTCTGATCGACTCGTTTGGGTCAGAAAACGATCCTACATCTTTAACCTTAAACGCATAGATCGGTTCCACACCACACCATCTCCCAATACGCTCCCAAACATTAGTCGCTATAATATAATCGGAAAGGACATGTATAGACGTCTCCTCACAATAGTCACACCAAACACACGTCTTAGGAATATGCACACCTCTTTTCACCAATTCTACCTTAGTCGGCAAACGATTAATCTCCGCGCGCCAAGCCATTATAATACACTTTAACGGCACCCATGAGACCCATTTTATCACAAAAAAATTTCCGTAATCTTCTCCCTTTCGCATCAGCTTCCTAACTGACTGAACCGAGAACATCTTGTTATTCTCCCCAACCCACACCCATTTATCTTCGGAGCTCGACATCTGCATATCTTCAAGACTGATACAAGCTGTGACCATTGCTGAAAGTCTTCGGCAGATTGCAACAGAGTAATCCAATCTGCATCGATATATAATTGGTCATCCACAATCTTCACCCAATCCGACACCAAGCATGTTTTATTATTTTCCAATCTAAATAAGTTTGGCCATCTATGTTTTAAGGCACCCTCTCCCATCCAAAAATCTAGCCAAAACCGCACAGAGTTCCCATTCCTAGCTTCACCCTTATAAGAGTATGAAGAAAAACGTCGTTCGCTTTAAAAGAACTTCCCACTTTCACAATCATCTTCCAACAACCCACACCATTTTTATTAACCGGAAGAACATCCCATCTATTACTGTTTTTATGGCACACCACCCGACGCCACAAACTATCCTTATCCGCCCTATACCTCCAAACCCATTTAAAAAGAAGCGCTTCGTTTATCTCTTTCAACCTCTTGATCCCTAAACCCCCGAGCTTTTTAGGAGTGGTAACTCTATTCCAGTTCACCCAATGAATTTTGTCGTTGTCACTCATTCCTGACCATAAGAATTTCCTCATTAACCGTTCAAGATAATCTATTATTTTCCCCGGGGCTTTATACAACGAAAAATAATAAATAGGAATGATTTCAAGGACCGCCTTAACAAGATTGACACGACCACCAATAGATAGAAGCTTTGCTTTCCACAAAGCTAACCTCGCCTCAAACACTTCAACCACCTTCTTCCAATTACAACATCTATTCATATTTGCACCAACCCTAATCCCCAAATAATCGAAGGAAAATCCCCTCGTTTACAACCTAAAACCAAAGCCGTGTTATCCGTCTCACTATCACTATCACTAGTACCAATCCCATACAAATTGGACTTATTAATATTGATTCTCAACCCCGAGCAAATGTAAAAGCATCTCAATATTCTCGCCACCTTAATCACATTACTGTCCGAACACTCACCTAAAATGAGGGCATCATCCGCATAAAATAAATGGGAGATAACCGCACTATCTATGTTCAACCTCACCCCTTGAAACTCCCCTATAGCGCGCTTTATTTAGAACACATGATAGAGCTTCCATGACCACCAAGAATAAAAACAGAGACAACGGGTCACCTTGTCTAAGTCCTTTTTGACACTTGAACTCAAACGTAGGTGACCCGTTGACTAAAATAGGCGATCTAGCCGACTGAATCCCCATAATCCACATACACCATCGATTCGGAAAACCCATTTGCTCCAAAATAGAAATTAAAAATCCCCAATTAACGTTGTCGTAAGCCTTCTCGAAATCTATCTTTAACAAAAACGCTTTCTTGGATCTTCTTTTCAACCATGTGATAACCTCATTCAAAATTAGGGGTCCATCCACAATATACCTATCTTTAACAAAAGCAGTTTGAAACTCGGATATCACATCACCCATAACATTCTTTATCCTATTCGCCAAAACCATCGAGATCACCTTACTTATCATACCAATGAGATTTATAGGCCTGTAATCTTTCATAGTGCCCAGATTTTTACACTTTGGTATCAATGTAATAAAAGAAGTGCTACATTCGGGGCTTAAGAGACCCGTGTCATAGAACTCGGTAAAAATTTTAAAAAAATCGGCCTCCAAGTCTACCCAAAATTTCTGCACAAAGTGAAAATTAAACCCATCAGGTCCAGGCGCCTTATCCTTACCACAATCGAACACGGCATTCTTGATTTCTTCCTTAGAAAATGGCCTCACCAAGTCTTCGCCTTTATCATTAGAAACTTTCTGAACATCCTCACATAGAAGCTGAGGCCTTTGTTTACACTCTTCTTTGAAATGATTTCGAAAAAAAAATTCATCACTTCTCTTTTAACAATATTCGGCTTCGTCATCCACACTCCATCTACATTGATCCCCGGAATAGAATTAGACGCCTTTCGCCCATTAATAACTCTGTGATAGTATGCCATGTTATCGTCCCCCATCGATGCCCACTTGATATGTGCTCGCTGCTTTACATCTTTGTTTCGCGCTGAAGTAATCTCTCCAATACGACACTTGCATTCTTCCAAAATCCAAACTTCTTCTTCATTAAGGTCCCTATTTTCCATCTCAACCTCCAGATGTCATGTTCGAATCTCTTTTTGACAATTATCCATTTCTTCATTCTCTTTTTGTATCATATCATCCCTCCACTTGCGCAATTCTCGTCTAACATTCTGCAACTTATAATGAAGGATTTGATCGGTTGAACTTTTGCCACAGTGAATACACAAAGCTTCTCTAACAACATCAACACATCCTTTTTTATACCCCACGAGTTGAACCAACGGAACGATTTCGGGCCAAACTTCTTGTTAACCATATTTAAAACTAATGGGCCATGATCCGACAAACCCCTTGGAAGCGCTCGTAAACACTCTTCTGGCCATTTGTTAAACATATCCCTACAAACCAAAACTCTATCGATTTTACTTTGTTTAGTTCCGGTTC
The DNA here is from genome assembly GCA_030545235.1 of Helianthus tuberosus. NCBI lineage: Eukaryota > Viridiplantae > Streptophyta > Magnoliopsida > Asterales > Asteraceae > Helianthus > Helianthus tuberosus. The sequence continues at coordinate 95,030,846 of CM060426.1, forward strand.
TGTAGGATCGTTTTCTGACCCGAATGAGTCGATCAGAAGAGTTTTTGCTCGATACGAAAGGCGGAAACAGACGTATCAAGTTCAATTCAGCTAGATATTCACTTTAAACTATCTTTTGATTGATTTGACAAAGATTTACAGCGAGTAGACACTTCGGCAGCACTTCGGCTCTCAAACTGGAATCTAATCTCATTTTTAAATGACACGGCTCAACCTAGTATATATAGGCATGCTAATTCCGCTTGAACCTGTTCACACGAAATCACTTTCAAGCAAAATCAGTGATTTCGTTTGAAATAACTTGTTGATTTCGAGCGGAATTACCACATGTAATTTCGTGCGAAATTACTTCCAACCTATTTTTGACATTTATCTCGTACAACGTGCCCTGATCTATCTGATACAACACAAGACTCGATATAAGACGAAGTCGACAGACGGATGCACCAACAGGTTCCTTTTCCCGCCAAAAACGTATATTTCCTACCCTTCATAACATACTCTACCAAACCCGCCTCATCAATGAAAGAATTGAGATCCATATCGCTTGTAACATTAAAGATTTTGTTCTTCCTTTCTTTCGGACTCCTAACCGTATTAAAGTCGCCTAAGAAAATCCACCATCCATCATGATCTCTCATTTTATCCCTAAGCTCTTGCCACAACAAACGTTTCTGAGCATTATTTTGAGGACCATAAACATTTATGATATTTACCTTCACATTGTTCTCCTTCAACCTTCCACTAATCATAAGATATTGACGATTCTTTTGGACGCTTGTTTTCAAAAAAACTGCCGGGTCTCAAACACTCACCAACCCACCCGATAGGCCAATAGGATCACTAACATCAAACTCGAATTCTCCATTTCTCCAGAACCGGCCTATAGTTAACCGATCCAGATCACTCATCTTTGTTTCTTGCATCGCCAACGAACGAAATGCCAAACTTCTTTGTTTCTTAGCCGGCAAAAGAGTTAACATAATTAATCACTAGGTGACCTCACACACTCAAAATCATAAATAAAGTTAAGAAGGCTGTACTTGTTTCCTAATAAAAACAATATACAACTCATTTCTGTGTATTTAATTACTATAAAAATGGCACTACGTACGAGTATTTTTGTTGAGAATCGCACGTCAATAGAGTTGTGTATATTATTAAAAGCTCGGTCAATTTGCACACCTTGAAATCTATTCTCACACTTTGCATTTTCAATACGAATCATATATCCCTATAAGATCCGTATAAGCTTAACTTCAGAAATGGCAGACTGACTGGGTCGGTCTTTGTCTTACGGCTGGTCTTATATGAATCATATAGGGCTATACGATCCGTATAATGATCAGTTTTTTTTTTTGGTTTGAGTTTATATTTTGGTGTTTTGCGTGTTGTTGTAGGTGTTTATTGTTGGCTATTTTTGTGTTTATGTGTTTTGTAATTTGTATTATATTTTTATCGTGACGTATCGTATTATATTTTATGATGACGTATCGTATTATATCGTATTGTATTTGTATTTTGTATTATATTTTATCATGACGTATGATATCGTATTTATATTTTGTATTATATTTTATGTTGACGTGTCGTGTCGTATCATAGCGTATTATACATTACTAGCGGTAAGACTCATGTGCAAACACGGGTCGTTTCTTAGAAAACCATGCATAGCCCATATTGACAGAACATATAGATATGTGTATAGATATTATACCAAAACGTTTTTTTTTTATTATAGCTAAAAGACAACTATAACTAAATATAAAAGATATTTAACAAAGTTAATAAAAGATGTCTAAAAGATGTCTAACAAACTTAAAGTTTAGATTGTGCAAACACGGGTCGTTTCTTAGAAAACCATGCATAACAAATATGAACGATGATTATAGTTATATTTATATAGACTTATAAATAAAATAAATAAATAAGTCAGTCAGTAAATACTTAAAGTTTAGAGTATAAAAACTTAAAGTTTAGATTGTGCTGAGTCTTGTTTTTCTTCCGTAAATATCTGAAAAAACATTTTGATGATGTAATCTTCTTGAGCCTTGTCTTCTTTTGTTAATTCATCCATCTGCTTTTCTTTCCTTCTTTGATAAAGGATGCTAGCATGTGGAGCAGTGGGTCTCCTGATTGGCAGTTTTTGTTGTTTGACTGGAACCACTGCTTCCGGATAATCAGGATTTTTAGGAGCAGTGGGATCTCTCTTCCTTAACTCTTCCAACTTTTTGTAGGTAGCAAACAGCTTTTCTTCTCTCCACCTTGTAACCTGGTTCCTTGATCCATAATCAGCAGTTATCAGCTCTTCTTTCATTCTTTTCAGTTTCAATGTCCTTTCTGGTACATTTTTCTTGTAATTGGCCCAAACTAGAGGAGTTTGCTTTACCTTGTCTTGAATCATCTTTTGAATTCTGGTTGTCTCCTCTTGCAGTTCACTGATGGTCCATTCTTTGTATTGATACTTTTCTGCCCTGTACTTCTTGTATGCTATTATGTATTTAAGATAGTCATTTCTCATGCTTTCATCATCTTTTTCTGAGACAAAAGACTTTTGAGAACTGCTCTAAAGTTCTAACATTGGTGAGTAGGTATTGATAATTTCTTTGAATCTCTTTGTTAGACTTTCCCTCTGTATCTCTTTTAGATATATCCTCTGCTTGTTGGACCTTTATTTTGAAATATTCTTCTATATTTCTTGGCAAAGGATAACCTTGAACAGATGGGAGTTTCCTCTTTTCAGGATCATCTTCAGAGTAGAAGGATTTGATTTCCTCCCTGACTGCTGAAAGATTTAGAGGATATTGTACTCCTACAGGGTCAATGGCAGTGTTTTGATTGAAGAGTTGAACTGAAGATAATGCAACAGGGTTTGGAATGGTGACAAGGGACAGTGGTTGTGTAGATGTTAGAGTTGGGGAAGTGTCATCTTCCAGTACAATGTTTGTTATCTTTCACCTTTTGTGCTTTGGAGAAGTTGGTGGTGTATTTGTGGGTTCAGTGGCAGTGATTGAAGTAGTTGGTATCTGACTAACAACTGTTGAAACAACTGGTTTTTCAACCACTGTGGTCACTACAACAGTTGATGTGTCAACTGTTGTTTTCTGCTTTTTGGCAGCTGGTTTTTGTGGTGGTGATATTGTTTTTGGTATGGCAGTGGATTGAGTGTGGGTTGATGTAGTAGTGATGGCAGTTGTTTAAATAACATCTGTTGAAACAACTGAAGTACCAACAACTGTTGATATAACATGAGTTTTAATATCTGTTGGTTTGGAGGTTTGATAAGAGGAACTTTTCAGAATTTGAGGAGTTTGTTTGGTGGTTTTGGAAGGTGTGGTTTTGCGTTGGCTTACTTTTCTGGTAGGCTGTCTTCTTTTAGGTTTAGAAGTACCCTGCTCTTCTTTTTCCATCAAAACTTTCTTCTCCTCCTCAAACCTTTTAGACCCTTTCATGTTTGCCTTTAATGCAGCAAATGCATTTTGAGTCTCATCAACCTTTTTGGAACCATCTGGCCTTGGGATTTCTACCACAAGTTTGGACGTTCGATCTGGTGGCATGTATAAACCATCTTCTTTTCCCTTCTTCCCTTTAGTTTTCTCCCCCTTTTTAACATCATCAGGATTTTCAACAAAGATGATTAAAGGAGGAGCAGTGCCAGTAGTTTGAAGCAGATGAGCTTTAATGGCTTTGATATCTGCTTGAGTATCTTTGTACCTAGCTTCCATGACATTTCTGACCATTTGAAGTTGAACTTCATGCTGTTGATCTGCATATTGTCTTTGTTCGTGAATTAGATGTTGAAACAGATGCCATAGCTCAGCAGCGGATGGATCAGATGTTGCGGATGGTGCAGCAGTGGGTGTAGCCATTTGAGCTTGTAACAACTGTTGCAGCATAGTTTTGATTTTTACAACAGATGTGTCAAGTTTATTAACCCTCTCCGTCAATTCTTTGTACTTTAAACCATCACCCAAGTTAATGGGATCATCTGATTTCCCACTAGTGGTGGTTGTATCAGTGGTTGACTTAGGAAAAGTTTCCCAAAAATCATCCACTGATGCCCCTTGTTCTCGGTACTAGGGACTTCTTTCTTCAGCAGAGCTTACCATTTTAAGGTCACCAGCGTATAAGGGAAACACACCAGTGGACACTATGGTTCCCAAAGAAGAAATTGCCTTCAAAGGAGTCTCACTAATGAAACTACAGTCCAGGTGTAAACCAGTGGGTTCAATACCAGTAGTAGCTGCTCCACTTGAACTACTAACAGGAATTACTTGTAATTCCTGCAGTGTAGCCTCCTCAACTGTTGGTGGGTTAACAGAGATAGAGACACCGGACTCAGTCACTTGTTGTGGTATATTCTCATTGACAAGTGATTGAGAAGAACTAATTTTTTATCTAAGCTATATCAAGTGCATCCAACAGAGGTATCATTGATTGTGGTGTCCCTGTTGATACAACCTGATCCTTTTGAGAGGATGCAGGAGGAGTTTTAGGCTCAGGTTGAGATCTTTCTTCCATCTGCTGTGAGGAAGTAGCAACAGTGGTTTCAGGTGACTTTTATGTTGTCACATGTGTTACCTCTGGGATCTCGTCTTCCAGAGTCACCTTTTTGGTGGGTTTGGGGGGCTTTTGGATAGTTTTCTTTTTGGTCTTTTTGGTGATTTTTGGTGTGGGTTTCACAGATGGGGTTGTGCTTCTGTGATCACCAGGAGCAGTGGGCTTAACAACAGGGGCCTGAGGAGCAGTTGTTGCTGCTAAATTCTGCTCAGGTACCTCTGTTTGGGTTTTTAAAGGTTTTGACAGCCTTGTGAATGTTTCAGAAGTTAGACTGTTTATTTGAATAGGATTTCCTTGGATAAGCACATGTGCATTATCCTTTGAAAATTTCTTTTGAAGATAAAAACTTAAAAACCTTGGAAACAATAAAAATGATTTTTTATAAACATTCTTAACCATATCATTGAAAATTTCCTGAGAGTAGTTAAAATTTTGTTCAGCCATGATAGCATAGCCCAGGTATTGAATTTTCAATGGTATTTCATTAAAAGCTGTTGTTTTATTTGACACACACATCAGGAAGGTATGGAATAAAAACCTCGGAGCAGGAGGAAAACTGCCCTTTTCTAAAGTATCCTTTTTCATTTCTTCTTCATACCCTCTCTCAGTGAAATCAGTTTGGTACTCTATTTTTTGGAAAGAGCTTTTACCTGTAAGATCATTGATTTCAAAAACCTTTGAAATGGTTTGAGGTGTGATGACCACTAGAATTCCCCTTATTGATGAAGTAACAGCTAAGGTCTTTTTGTCCTTAGTTTCAAGCTTTGCATTTTTCCAGAACTCTCATTGGGTATCCACGTAGATGGTTTCATTGCAGGTCAACAAAGTTTTGTACTTTGACGATGAAAGTACATCAATCACGGAATGAAAACATGTGTTTTTACTTATTTTTGCAAGTGTACACACGTAGTTATGACTGATTTTGAATGGCAGATCCATGATAAATGGAAGGTAGTTAAGAACGAAGGAAGAAGATGAGTGATTTGAGAGAATTTGATGAAAACTGCTTTTGAAAGGAATTTTGAATTCGACTCGACAGTCAAAACCCTGTTTGGAGTTTTGATCAGGGTTTTATAGGTGGAAAAAGTGAATGCTGACGTTGCATCGGTTACAAAAGATCTGACGGCTAAGTACTGTTCACGTAAGAACCTCTGATGAATAATGGATAACAGTTGTCAGGAAACCACTGATGAATCAATATCAGTAGTTTACAGTGCTGAAAATGAAAACAGTAACTGACTATAACTATCAGTGGATAGACTATTGACGTGACCGTGTCGTCCCGATCAGTCAAAAACCCAATTAAACCTAGGTAGCTAGGGTAAGTCGGGTATCGTATCCACGAAGAGCATGTGGTCAGTATTGCACAACCTGTTCGATTAGTTAGACTATTTACAAATAATGTACAAAGTGATTATGAAGTTTGCTAATTTTATTTGTTTGTTTGATTGTAAAAATAAGTCAGAGGGAACCGACAAGTGGTTATTATCTAAAACAACGTGTGATTAAATAAGATTGCAACTAAACTAAATGATTGAAACAAGAAATTATAAACAAGTTCCACACCCGGTTCGATAATTGCAAGACCTAGGGTTCCTACATGTTTTAACTTGATTCAATTGCATATAGTGATTAACGGATTACTATCACGAAGCTTAGGTGCCAATTGCTATCGACGTCATAGACAACGGACCATAATGCACTTAGTTACCTCGGACATGTAAATCCTAACCTAAGATAAGGCATAATTGCACATAACCATTTCGCAAAGTCATAACTTTATTATCGTTCGACAATTCACGAATTTGAAACAAATGCAAGACAATTATCCAAGGTTTCAAATACTAAACAATTTGTCACAAAACCAAATTAAAATACAAATGCATAAACCCTAGAAAATCTTACAACAATCTACACTGGGGTGAAACCTTAGGAGATTAGCCGCGTATACTCATGACGTCCCAACATGACTTTCCCCTTTTCTTCTTGATTTCCGTGCAAAGCAGTCAAGGTGTTGCCTCCTCTCCCAAAAATTCCGAACCGTAACTGTCCCCCAGAAGTGATTATGAGGCTGACTTTTGTTCGTTCTCTCCACTTCAAATTGTGATGTTTTTCTTTGTGAGAATATGGCGGCCTAATCCAATATGCGTGTGTCTTTTCTGCCGTCAAAAACAGGCCCAATGTCACCACAAGTGACAAGTCCACGTGATGATGTTGCTTCCTTTGCATGTGCACGTGAACTAGGGCTGTTGGCCCATTAAATACCGTCCCAACATGAGACATGTGCTGCCCAATCCCAATGTCACAATATGCAATCATGAGGTTCTTTTTAGAATTGTTGATGTTGACTATTCTTTTTAATTTGTGTCTCATGGAATATAATATTCAAAACCCCAATATGTCGGCTAGCAATTTTGTGTAAGCATTCAAATAAGATGGTGCCCTCCACGTCACATGCGCTGCTATCTTTCAGCCGTAGCTTACGTTTGCGAATCGTAAGTTACGGTTCGTAGTTTCTGTTTCTTTTGTCTTTGCCCAACCGTAAGCTACGCATCTGTACCGTACGCTACGGTTTAAAGTTGCTGGAAATTATTTGATTGGCATACCTCACCCGTAAGCTACATTCCAACTTTCAAGTAATTACCAAACAGTCGCTAACTTTAATCTCTCGCATCTCTTGTGTTCCCAAGTTAACCGCAAGTCCGAAATACGTCCCGATCACATGTTTTACTTGCGTATCATCCTCGGGTGTTATGCTTCATCTCTAAACTCTCCAACTTTACCGAATTAAGTGATTTACCTGTAAAACCACAAACACACGTAGTTAACATATTCAAGGCGCATTATCACTTAAAATATAATAAAATACGTATCATACCCACATTAATGCACAAGATTCACACCCTACATCACATCCCCACACTTGTCGTTTGCTTGCCCTCAAGCAAATTTGTCTTTCACTTTCACGTGGGTCAAACGAGAAACACACTCCCATTCCCGAGACAAAGGTTAAGGTCTAATGTCATACCCGCTTCAAACTTTTTTACAATTTACGAAATATTTAACGGAAAAATGAATAATCCCATATAAAATGATTATCCAAGATTAACCCGCCCGTAAAACTAACAAGTCATGCACATCCCTCACAATGTTCTCTCCACTCGGCTCAAAAATTGGCTAATAAATGATGCATTAGCACTTTTTAAAATAATCACTCAAAACCGATTAGAACACGTACCCGCATAGGCTTGCAACTCAATCATTCTCCACCATCGAACACAAATACTAAGCACAAGTCATAAGGTCTTTGGAGGGTTGTAACGGGGCTAGGTTAAGGGTATGGAATAGGATTTTTTTTTTTTCTTTTTTTAAGTGGCTAAGGTGATGAAAAATTCGATTTTTATTATAATCGACTACTCTAAACAAAACTAAACTATAAACATCAACTACAAGGCAACAACTTTTGCCTTTTATTCCACAAACTAGAACCGCATATTTTTGTTCTTTTCTCAAAGATTTTCTATTCTTTTTCGCAACATTTTCTGAATTTTTGCTCTTTTTTTTTTTTGCAAACACAACTATACAATCATATAATCCTATAATCGAATCTTCATCACACGGGTTTAAAAAGAAAAGGCTTATGGTTATAAGCTAACTAGGTTGGTCAAACGAAAGGTTTAGGCTCAAAGTGGGCGACTATGGGATTTGTTTGGGTAAGAATAGATAAATGGTTTTAAAGGAAAATGTTTACCTAATGCCTTAATCATTCCCATGCTTGTATTCGGTCTATGGTCTCAAACGTATCAAGAGTTGCAAGTTCTACAATACATGACTAATGGTCCACTCAAACAAAGAAACAATAATATGTAATTCTATGATGTAAAAGTGGCTCAAAACCTCACATGTATCAAGGGTATGGTATGTGACATGCATCAAATGCTAGTTTCTTAGGCGGATTATTCCCAAATAACCACCCGCTAAATACCCGTCATGCTAATTATTTGAACTTGACCATGACAATAGACCAAATGGGTTGTGCCATCCCTCGTTGACTTAGTTACTTTTGCGTTTTAGATTGCTTCAAACAAAGACATTTTTGAAATTTAAATTTTTCCCCCATCCCCACACTTGAGGTAAACATTGTCCTCAATGTGTAGTGTTTAAATGAACGGGTTAAAAATCGAAAACTTTTACTAACTCCCCCATCCCCACACTTGAGGCAAACATTGTTCTCAATGTGTGAGAACTAGAGTTTTTAAAACGCACAAGGAATGCGACACGGCTAGCCTCCCCAAAATTTCACCCCGGAAAATAAAATACAATTTACAATCCACTTATTTGCTAACTAAAAATCAAAAGTAAAAAGAAATGTATGCACCTAATTTTTAAGCTCATTCCTCGTGTGCTCTTCTTCTCTTCAAGAAAGCGGTCGTCCCACGAACATAATGTACCTACAAATCTTAACCATTGTGTAGAAGCATGCTTCTCATAACCATTAAAATTTATTAGCTACCTAGTTCTACCACTTTTATGAGAAAATATTACTAAGTCATACATTAATTTACTTTGATTTATGTGGAAAAATAATTTACAACAATAACAAGCCTAACTCACTTTCGTAGGAATCACGGTTGCATTTAGCGTATGCAACAAGCCCTTTTAAACCTTCCGATAGCTCGGGAGGACGAGTAGGTCTCGTGAGGGTTATATAGGGAACACACCCACAACGTTCATTTAGCTAGGAAAATAAAATAAAACCGAATAATAGTACAAACTCTACAACAATTATACCTGATTTGCTTCTCATGGTGGTCGAAGTGCACATTTGCCTACCGAGTTTCCAACATACGCTCGGTAGTTGGCATGCCGAATCCACTCTCTTTTTCTTCTATTCGGCATGCGTAATGTACAACTTCGGGGTCGCTTCTTACCAAACCGGCCAATGTCTTGCAACGCTACCCTTCGAATCCTTATACCCGAACCATCATCCCCAACTTTGTTGGTTGGAGTGATAATTATGGGAGAAGGATAGGCATGAATGTGGGCTTCTTTCGGATCCGATTCGTCTTGCGGTGTCATGTCTTCCGCTCGGTTCAAACATTCGATTACTTGCTCCGGAAGTTCCATAACCTCTTCCACCACATCACCATTCACCATTGTATCACTAGCCAACACCTCTTGATCTCGTCTAAGTTGAGCCAATTCTTCGGCGAGTTGACTCACTTTCTTTGCCAAGGCTTCATTAGTTTTATCCTTCGCCTCAAGTTCCTTCTTCAGTTCCATCTTAATCTCTTGATTTGAAATAATGATAGCATTCATGATTGCATCGAGCTTGGAACTTGTTGAATCTTGAGGTTCCTCGTATGCTGGTTGAGGGTATTCATAATAATAATCGTCATACTCCTCCTGGTAACTTGGGAAACGTGGCATCTCGGGTTCATAACTATCATAATCCCACTTTGGCTCATAATTGTTGTTGACATTTGACTGATAGTATCCCTGATATGAAGGTGGCTTGTAACCGGACTTTATTTTTTCTTTCCAAAACACTGGATCTTTCCAAAACACTGGGCAATCTTCATGTATGTGAACTTTGCCACAACAAGGGCATGACTGATCTTGCTCTGGTGGTGGAGGTGATCTAGTGTATGGATAATGAGAGGATGGACCATTGAAATCTTCATAATCCGCCCTCCTATAATCATACAATCCGCTGAGGTAGTCTTCCCGATCCTTGTTGGCTTGAACTTTTTCGTAGAAAACAGAGCAATCCTCTAAATAATGCTCTCCGCTTCCGCAACACTCACACGGATCATCATCTACCCAATTCATATCGAAAGATGATACCTGCAAAACATGTACCTGCACAAACAAGCTCGACCACCCAAAGTAAAATCACGAATATACAAGAAAGAAAAACTAAACTAAAATCGAACAAGCAATGAAATACTAAGCGCACTAGCTCCCCGGCAATGGCGCCATTTTGACATGACCGTGTCGTCCCGATCAGTTAAAAACCCAATTAAACCTAGGAAGCTAGGGTAAGTCGGGTATCGTATCCACGAAGAGCATGTGGTCAGTACTGCACAACCTGTTCGATTAGTTAGACTATTTACAAATAATGTACAAAGTGATTATGAAGTTTGCTAATTTTATTTGTTTGTTTGATTGTAAAAATAAGTCGGAGGGAACCGACAAGTGGTTATTATCTAAAACAATGTGTGATTAAATAAGATTGCAACTAAACTAAATGATTGAAACAAGAAATTAGAAACAAGTTCCACACCCGGTTCGATAATTGCAAGACCTAGGGTTCCTACATGTTTTAACTTGATTCAATTGCATATAGTGATTAACGGATTACTATCACGAAGCTTAGGTGCCAATTGCTATCGACGTCATAGACAACGGACCGTAATGCACTTCGTTACCTCGGACATGTAAATCCTAACCTAAGATAAGGCATAAATGCACATAACCATTTCGCAAAGTCATAACTTTATTATCGTTCGACAATTCACGAATTCGAAACAAATGCAAGACAATTATCCAAGGTTTCAAATACTAAACAATTTGTCACAAAACCAAATTAAAATACAAATGCATAAACCCTAGAAAATCTTACAACAATCTACACGGGGGTGAAACCTTAAGAGATTAGCCGCGTATACTCATGACGTCCCACCAAGACTTTCCCCTTTTCTTCTTGATTTCCGTGCAAAGCAGTCAAGGTGTTGCCTCCTCTCCCAAAAATTCCGAACCGTAACTGTCCCCCAGAAGTGATTATGAGGTTGACTTTTGTTCGTTCTCTCCACTTCAAATTGTGATGTTTTTTTTTTGTGAGAATATGGCGGCCCAATCCAATATGCGTGTGTCTTTTCTGCCGTCAAAAACAGGCCCAATGTCACCACAAGTGACAACTCCACGTGATGATGTTGCTTCCTTTGCATGCGCACGTGAACTAGGGCTGTTGGCCCATTAAATACCGTCCCAACATGAGACATGTGCTGCCCAATCCCAATGTCACAATATGCAATCATGAAGTTCTTTTTAGAATTGTTGATGTTGACTATTCTTTTTAATTTGTGTCTCATGGAATATAATATTCAAAACCCCAATATGTCGGCTAGCAATTATGTGTGAGCATTCAAATAAGATGGTGCCCTCCACGTCACATGTGCTGCTATCTTTCAGCCGTAGCTTACGTTTACGAACCGTAAGTTACGGTTCGTAGTTTCTGTTTCTTTTGCCTTTGCCCAACCGTAAGCTACGTATCTGTACCGTACGCTACGGTTTAAAGTTGCTGGAAATTATTTGATTGGCATACCTCACCCGTAAGCTACATTCCAACTTTCAAGTAATTACCAAACAGTCGCTAACTTTAATCTCTCGCATCTCTTGTGTTCCCAAGTTAACCGCAAGTCCGAAATACGTCCCGATCACATGTTTTACTTGCGTATCATCCTCGGGTGTTATGCTTCATCTCTAAACTCTCCAACTTTACCGAATTAAGTGATTTACCTGTAAAACCACAAACACATGTAGTTAACATATTCAAGGCGCATTATCACTTAAAATATAATAAAACACGTATCATACCCACATTAATGCACAAGATTCACACCCTACATCAACTATCAATGAATTGAAACACTGACCTTTAACAACAGTCATTATATAAACAGTGGTTCAAGCGTGTTCCTTCTCCAAAAAAACAATATTTTAACCCATCGGTCGTTTCAATCCCCTTCAACCTCCACAAAACACTATTTTAAACCAACACTGGTTTTAAACCACCATTTTAACCAAACAGCGGTTTCAACCACTGTTTTCTCAACAGTAGTTCCAAACATCTATTTTCATCCATCTGTTGACCAAAGTCAACAGCCGTACCAACCACTGTTTTATTTTCAAACATCTGTTCCCAATAACAGAGCTTTGATCATTTAAACATACCTTTGCCAATATTGCTGAAAATGAAAACAGTAGCTGACTATAACTATCAGTGGATAGCCTATCAGTGGATTAAAACACTAAGCTTTAACAACAGTCATTATATAAACAGTGATTCAAGAATCTTCCTTCTCCTAAAAAATAATATTTTAACCCTTCAGTCATTTCAATCCCCTTCAACTTCCACAAAACACTATTTTAACCCAACAGTGGTTTTAAACCACCATTTTAACCAAACAGTGGTTTAAACCACAGTTTTCTCAACAGTAGTTCCAAACATCTGTTGACCAAAATCAATAGATGTATCAACCCTTGTTTTATTTTCAAACATCTGTTCCCAATAACAGAGCTTTGATCATTTAAACATACATTTGCCAATATTACAAGCTTTTACACTCTCAAACCTAAATATTTATTTACTTAATTTAAATAACAAACATGGTTAATAATTTTAACACAACTAATTATATAAAAACTACAAGTGTCAAACAGCATACAAAGTTCATCCATCTGTTGACCCAAGTCAACAGATGTATCAACCACTGTTTTATTTTGAAACATCTGTTCGCAATAACAGAGCTTTGATCATTTAAACAGACCTTTGCCAATATTACAAGCTTTTACACTCTCAAACATCAATATTCATTTACTTAATTTAAATAACAAACATGATTAATAATTTTAGCAAAACTAATTATATAAAAAAATACAATTGTCAAAACAGTAAATAGCATTCAATAAAATACAGGATCCTAATTCCTAATCAATTGGTGAAACAGTAGTCTCGATAAGTAAAGCTCCTTTCGGACCATTGTAGTTGTCAGCATGTTGGAGGTATTTTAGAATTTCATTGCTCAGATCAACCTCAATCATATCCCCCTAGATGCTTGTTATCAGCCACTTGTTGTCTTCAATTATATTAGTCCTTCGGCGCCTATCTACATAATCAACTACACGAGGATTATTGAAAACAAACACCTTCATCCAGCCTTCTTCTTCATATCTGAGCAAATCAGCAGTTAGCTCAGTAGACTTTCCAATAACAATCAAATGCAGCCTCTTTGCGATGGTCAAAAAATGCCCTTGGCAAGGATTGACTACAATACTCTCGGGAAAATGAAGCATTCTAAAAGTCTCACTCAGAACATCAAAAGCAACAGCAACGATGTTCCTCTCACCTAGTGGATACCAATAATTTGAAACCATAAAATATATGGTTTTATCAGCATAAACTCCTGTAGACCATGAATAACCACTTGAACCATAATTGTTTACGCTACCGAAATTTATTGTTCTCCATGACTCACGACGTCGTGAGTAAACACGAGCAGCAGTTACATTATGGTAACATCTGATGTTCAGCACTTTCAGATCATTGAACTGATCAAAATAAATTCCACCAGTATCATAGTTTCCATGATGATTGTAATTGAAGTAGTCATCACACAAAACCTTATAGCGCCTGGTAGTTGGATTCCAAAGAATCAACTGCCAGCAAATCCCTTCATTGCAAACTAACAACAAACCATTAAATGACAATAGAATACGTAAGTTTCTAGGGTGGACATTGTTAGGAAAACTTAAGGTTTTGCTTCTAACAACATCCAAAGTACCAGCTACTACGTCATCAATGACAATTGACGTGTCTTTAAAGGATAGTAGTTTCTTTTGTACTGAATCTCCACTTCGGAGAGCATGCATCATCTGAAATGCATGACTTGACAATTCGCTATAAAAACTCTTGGAAAGACATTTGAAACGGCCAATATCTTCTGCAGAGAGCCTTGTGAAAATCTCGTCAACAATCACTTGAAACTCAAATTTTTCCATTCTGCAGAGAGCCTTGTGAAAATCTCGTCAACAAACTTTTGAAGATGATTGAGTAGTTGGATGAAAACGGTAATGATCAAAACCACTGCCCAATGTATTTTATATACCCAATGAAGGCGGTTATGACTAAAGAATATGATGCGACACTCGTTAGGCTTTTAATGCATTTACATGGGAAAAATATAAAATTAAACACGTTATTTTAATTACAATTAACCTATTCATTTACCTATAAGACGCCTTTACCATAAAACAGAAGTGATTGAGTGACGTGCATTAATTGCAAAGTACATATCCCGAGGCATTTTGAATTTGAAATTACCAGCAATTTCAAAACCACTGCTATGGTATATGTTTGCCAAAGGAAACATCTACTAAGTTATACTTTCTTGGCTATGGGCAGTAGTTTGCACTCTTGAATGTGGGCCAAACCTTTGACATTTAAATATAGAGCAGTAGTTTGAAATTAAATGTATTTTAACTCAGATAAAAAATCTCAGATAAAAAATTGACACATCAGCAATCATCATTTAGTCATAACTCAGATAAAAAATCTATTCATTTGGAATACAAAGATATTGCGAACAGATGTTGGCAACTGACAACAGTAGCAAGTCAAACAGCCGTTAGATCAGCAGATGATGATTTAGAGCAGATGTTCTCTATACACTAACAGAAATTGATACCATATCAACATAATCTAATTAAACTCAGAAACAATTTCACTTCTACATCAAAAGTACCAATCTGCAATAATCAGATGATATTAAAAATTACATAATCTATACTTATTCAGCTTAAAATTACAACAAAACTTTAAAATCTAGCAACACCACCATGAAATTTACGAACCTAACAGCAAAAATTTAGTGCTTTTAGCTTAAAATTTAGTGCTTTTAGCTTTAAACTCCATCAATGTATATCTTCGACAATCGCCATGAACTCCACGGAAGTACTCAATGCATCAACATCAGGTTTCTAGAAACCTGATCTCTAGTGAACAGATCAAGATGCAGTACATGAAAACACTTCTTCAGCTGTTGAAGAGTAGCGTTGTCCTCATATACGTAATCCTTAACTTTTTTCATAAAGAGCAGCTTTAAACCAAACTTTATGCTTCTTTTAATACAAAAAAGGCAGGAAAGACCATTACTCTAGTAAGATAAAATCTTATCTTACAGCAGTAGCAGATCCTTTCTTGCGTTTAGTAGGAACTACTGCGGGTTCTACATCATCATCATCTGCCCAAAATCATATATATAATCATCATTTAAATGTACATTATTAATAATCTTTCTTTGTGTTTAATTTAACTTTATGCTTCTTTTAATACAAACCTATAATAACCCACAGCAGATTGTATGAATTTCAAACAACTGTGATTAGACTGAAATATAAAGCGAGAATTAGAGTATATCACTTCAAAATTAAGAATTCAAAATTTCAAAACTGGAGTAGCAAAAAACACATATTTTAAACGATGTTTAAACAATGACACTGTAAACAACCGTAGAACAATCATCATCATCATCATCATCATCATCTGCAGTAGATCATTCACAATCATCATTTAGTCATAACTCAGATAACAAAACTTTAGTAAAAATCAAAAAGAAAAACAAACATAATCATATATATCACATTACCATGATGAATGTAAACCACATATCCCCAAAAAAATTTCTGAAAGTGGGACAGAGAGAGCTTCAGTTTTCCGTTATCCTTTATGAACAAATGAAGAGTATTGAGAAGAAGGGATTTCAGGGAGAGATACATAAGAAATGTGGTTTGAAAATAAAAAAGTAGAGAACACGTTTATATAAGAAGATAATTGACAGAAGTGAGTGAGTGACATGCATTAATTGAAAATTACACATCCCCATGCATTTTGAATTTCAAATTACCCGTAATTTCAAAACATCTGCTGCTAGGTATACATTTGCCAAAGAAAGCATCTGCTACTTTCTTATAGAAGAGCAGTGGTTTGCCCTTTGGAATGTGGGCCAGACCATTTGAATACACAAGACAGTGGTCTGAAATCAAATTAAAGTGATTTATATATTAGGCATTATGATGTAACAATGACATAAGAAAAGCCTTGTTGGACATGCTCTCCTGCTGACACATCAGCTTTTCTTATGTTACTTGGATTTCTCATTTTATAGAAAGTATAGATACGTAACCAACCAACCAATCTCATAATATGATTTCTTTTTATAAGACTATTTGTTTGAACTCGGAACCGGTTCTTCTATACAGCGGGTAGGAACTGGAACCGGTTCTTGGTCGAGTCGACCGGGTCGGGTGTGGAACCGGTTATTAAGCCCATCTCTAGTTACAAGTCAACAAATTTACCACCACACCAACCTTCACCTTGTTATAATGGGTTTCATCTAGTTTTTTTATGGGATCCGTAAAAAAATTAACATACCGTCTCTACTAAAAAATTTCACTCTAGAAGGCTTTTTTGGATTCTTGTTTACTATCGTGGCCCATTTCATTTATTAATTACTAGGTCCATAAATTTTTTTTTTTTTTTTTTTTTTTTTTGAATAGCTAAACTTGCACACCATGGTGATTGAACTCATGACCTCCTACTATTCTACACCTTATCTAACTCACCAACACCATTGGGTTATTCTCAATGGATAGGTCCATAATTCTTATTTATTTACATTTGCGTATTCAAACATGATTCATTAATTAACTTCAAGAGTCATAATTAGACAATTTAATATTTTCTTGGCCGGCAAAAGAGTTAACATAATTAATCACTAGGTGACCTCACACACTCAAAATCATACATAAAGTTAAGAAGGTTGTACTTGTTTCCTATAAATACAATATACAACTCATTTCCGTGTATTTAATTACTATAAAAATGGTACTACGTACGAGTATTTTTGTTGAGAATCACACATCAGTAGAGTTGTGTTTATTATTAAAAGCTCGGTCTATTTGCACACCCTGAAATCTATTCGCACACTTTGCATTTTCAATACGAATCATATAGCCCTATAAGATCCGTATAAGGTTAACTTTAGAAATGGCAGACTGACTGGGTCGGTCTTTGTCTTACGGCTGGTCTTATATGAATCATAGAGGGCTATACGATCCGTATAATGATTTTTTATTTGAGTTTAAATTTTGGTTTTTTGCGTGTGGTTGTAGGTGTTTATTGTTGGCTATTTTTTATGTGTTTTTTAATTTGTATTATATTTTTATCGTGACGTATCATATTATATCTTATGATGACGTATCGTATTATATCGTATTGTATTTGTATTTTGTATTATATTTTATCATGACGTATCATATCGTATTTGTATTCTGTATTATATTTTATGTTGACGTGTCGTGTCGTATCATTGCGTATTATACATTATACGTAAACAACCAACCAATCTAATAATATGATTTCTTTTTATAAGACTATTTTTTGAACACAGAACCGGTTCTTCTATACAGCGGGTAGGAACTGGAACCGGTTCCTGGTCAAGTCGACCGGGTCGGGTTTGAAACCGGTTATTATGCCATTCTCTAGTTACAAGTCAACAAATTACCACCACACCAACCTTCACCTTGTTATAATGGGTTTCATCTAGTTTTTTTATAGGATCCAAAAGAAATTAACATACCGTCTCTACTAAAAAATTTCACTTTAGAAGGCTTTTTTGGATTCTTGTTTACTTATCGTGGCTCATTTCTTTTATTAATTATTAGGTCCATAAATCTTTTTTTTTTTTTTTTCGAATGGCTAAATTTGCACACCATAGGGATTGAACTTTTGACCTTCTACTATTCTACACCTTATCTAACTCATCAACACCATTGGGCTATTCTCAATGGATAGATCCATAATTCCTAGTTATTTATATTTGCGTATTCAATCATGATTCATTAATTAACTTCAAGAGTCATAATAAAACAATTTAATATTTTCTTGGCCGGCAAAAGAGTTAACATAATTAATCACTAGGTGACTTCACACACTCAAAATCATACATAAAGTTAAGAAGGTTGTACTTATTTCCTAATAAAAACAATATACAACTCATTTCTGTGTATTTAATTACTATAAAAATGGCACTACGTACGAGTATTTTTGTTTAGAATCACACGTCAATAGAGTTGTGTATATTATTAAAAGCTCGGTCTATTTGCACACCCTGAAATCTATTCGCACACTTTGCATTTTCAATACGAATCATATAACCCTATAAGATCCGTATAAGGTTAACATTAGAAATGGCAGACTGACTGGGTAGGTCTTTGTCTTACGGCTGGTCTTATATGAATCATATAGGGCTATACGATCCGTATAATGATCAGTTTTTTTTTTTTTTTTTTTTGGTTTGAGTTTAATTTTGGTGTTTTGCGTGTGGCTGTAGGTGTTTATTGTTGGCTATTTTTGTTTTTATGTGTTTTGTAATTTGTATTATACTTTTATCGTGACGTATCGTATTATATCTTATGATGACGTATCGTATTATATGGTATTGTATTTGTATTTTGTATTATATTTTATCATGACGTATCATATCGTATTTGTATTTTGTATTATATTTTATGTTGACGTGTCGTGTCGTATCATAGCATATTATCCATTATACGTAACCAACCAACCAATCTCATAATATGATTTCTTTTTATATGACTATTTGTTTGAACCAGGAACCGATTCTTCTATACAGCGGGTAGGAACTTGAACCGGTTCCTGGTCGAGTCGACCGAGTCGGGTTTGGAACCGGTTATTATACCCATCTCTAGTTAAAGTCAACAAATTTACCACCACACCAACCTTCACCTTGTTATAATGAGTTTCATCTAGTTTTTTTTAAGGATCTGTAAAAAATTAACATACCGTCTCTACTAAAAAATTTCGCTCTATAAGGCTTTTTTGGATTCTTGTTTACTTATCGTGGCCCATTTCTTTTATTAATTATTAGGTCCATAATTTTTTTTTTATTGGCTAAACTTGCACACCATGGGGATTGAACTCTTGATCTCCTACTATGCTACACCTTACCTAACTCACCAACACCTTTGGGTTTTTCTCAATGGATAGGTCCATAATTCTTAGTTATTTATATTTGCGTATTCAATCATGATTCATTAATTAACTTCAAGATTCATAATTAGACAATTTAATATTATCTTGGTCGGCAAAAGAGTTAACATAATTAATCACTAGGTGACCTCACACATTCAAAATCAAACATAAAATTAAGAAGGCTGTACTTGTTTCTTGATAAAAACAACATACAACTCATTTCTGTGTATTTAATTACTATAAAAATGGCACTACGTACGAGTATTTTTGTTGAGAATCATACGTCAATAGAGTTGTGTATATTATTAAAAGGTCGGTCTATTTGCACACCGTGAAATCTATTCGCACACTTGCATTTTCAATACGAATCACATAGCCCTATAAGATCCGTCTAAGGTTAACTTCAGAAATGGCAGACTGACTGACTGGGTGGGTCTTTGTCTTACAGCTGGTCTTATATGAATCATATAGGGCTATACGATCCGTATAATGATCAGTTTTTTTTTTTTTTTTTTGGTTTGAGTTTAAATTTTGGTGTTTTGCGTGTGGTTGTAGGTGTTTATTGTTGGCTATTTTTGTTTTTATGTGTTTTGTAATTTGTATTATATTTTTATCGTGTCGTATCTTATTATATCTTATGATGACGTATCGTATCGTATTATATCGTATTGTATTTGTATTTTGTATTATATTTTATCATGACGTATCATATCGTATTTGTATTTTGAATTATATTTTATGTTGACGTGTCATGTCGTATCATAGCGTATTATACATTATACGTAACCAACCAACCAATCTCATAATATGATTTCTTTTTATAAGACTATTTGTTTGAACCCGGAACCGGTTCTTGTATACAGAGGGTAGGAACTGGAACCAGTTCCTGGTCGAGTCAACCGGGTCGGGTTTGGAACCGGTTATTATGCCCATCTCTTTTTACAAGTCAACAAATTTACCACCACACCAACCTTCACCTTGTTATAATGGGTTTCATCTAGTTTTTTTATTGGATCCGTAAAAAAATTAACATACCGTCTCTACTAAAAAAATTCACTCTAGAAGGCTTTTTTGGAATCTTGTTTACTTATCGTGGCCCATTTCTTTTATTAATTATTAGGTCCATAATTTTTTATTTTTTTTTTGAATGGCTAAACTTGCACACAATGGTGATTAAACTCATGACCTTCTACTATTCTACACCTTATCTAACTCACCAACACCACTGGAATATTCTCAATGGATAGGTCCATAATTCTTAGTTATTTATATTTACGTATTCAATCATGATTAATTAACTTCAAGAGTCATAATTAGACAATTTAATATTTTCTTGGCCGGCAAAAGAGTTAACATAATTAATCACTAGGTGACCTCACACACTCAAAATCATACATAAAGTTAAGAAGGCTGTACTTGTTTCCTGATAAAAACAATATACAACTCATTTCTGTGTATTTAATTACTATAAAAATGGCACTACGTACGAGTATTTTTGTTGAGAATCACACGTCAATAGAGTTGTGTATATTATTAAAAGCTCGGCCTATTTGCACACCCTGAAATCTATTCGCACACTTTGCATTTTCAATACGAATCATATAGCCCTATAAGATCTGTATAAGGTTAACTTCAGAAATGGCAGACTGACTATGTCGGTCTTTCTCTTACGGCTGGTCTTATATGAATCATATAGGACTATACAATCCGTATAATGATCAGTTTTTTTTTTTTGTTTGAGTTTAAATTTTGGTTTTTTGCGTGTGGTTGTAGGTGTTTATTGTTGGCTATTTTTGTTTTTTTTTGTGTTTTGTAATTTCTATTATATTTTTATCGTGACGTAGCGTATTCTATCTTATGATGACATATCGTATTATATCGTATTGTATTTGTATTTTGTATTATATTTTATCATGACGTATCATTTCGTATTTGTATTTTGTATTATATTTTATGTTGACGTGTTGTGTCATATCATAGCGTATTATACATTATACGTAACCAACCAACCAATCTCATAATATGATTTCTTTTTATAAGACTATTGGTTTGAACCCGGAAGCGGTTCTTCTATACAGCGGGTAGGAACTGGAACGGTTCCTCGTCGAGTCGACCGAGTCGGGTTTGGAACCAGTTATTATACCCTTCTCAAGTTACAAGTCAACAAATTTACCACCACACCAACCTTCACCTTGTTATAATGGGTTTCATCTAGTTTTTTTTATGGGATCCATAAAAAAATTAACATACCGTCTCTACTAAAAAATTTCACTCTAGAAGGCTTTTTTGAATTCTTGTTTACTTATCGTGGCCCATTTCTTTTAATAATTATTAGGTCCATAATTCTTTTTTTTTTTTTTTTGAATGGCTAAACTTGCACACCATAGGGATTGAACTCATGACCTCCTACTATTCTATACCTTATCTTACTCACCAACACCATTGGGCTATTGATGTGTGCAAAATGCAACATATAAATTACATCAATTGTGGCATAAAACTAACACTTTTTTAGTACTAATGTTGGAAAAAGTGTGCTTTTGTCTTTCTTTTGTATTTTCAGGATTAAATGAGTTCAAATTAACAAAAAGAAGCAAAAAAACTGCTAAATCTAGCATAAATACAAGAAAAGGAACAAACGTGGCATGCCCGACCCCCCGACAGCATCTTCCCAAGAAAAATCAAGAAAACAGAAGGCTGAACACGCCCCGTGCTCAGTGAACACAGGGGCGTGCCCAAGTGCCAGTAGAAAAGACAAAGCTGTAGAAGCTTCTATCGCCCACCACGGGGTCGTGCTCAGCGGACACGGGGCCGTGGTCAACTCTAAGATTCGCAGGATCTGGGGAAATCTTGATAGTACAGATTTGCTTCTACACACGGGGGCGTGCCCAGTGGACACGGGGGCGTGGTCAAGTGATGCAGACAAACTGCAATTAATGAAGAAAGAGAAGGATGTGGACACGGGGCCGTGCCCACTGGACATGGGGCCGTGCCCACTGGACACGGGGCCGTGCACGAGCTTCTGTTCAGCCTATAAATAGGAGTGCTTGGCTCAAGTGCAAACCATCCCTTGGCACACCACCTCTCTCACACTTCACCCAACACCCACCACCACCATAACACCATCATCCACCACCATCATCCATTGTCCATCATAGAGTGTGTGAGTCGTCTCGGGATCCAAGATTGATCGTAAGAGTTCTTGACAATCAAGGCCATGTTTGCCTAAGTCTCTTACATCACTTGGTGAAGACAAAGTGTCTAGTGTAATACTTTTTATTTTTAATCTTTTCGCACTTTTTACTTGGTTATGTATTAATGACTTTAATAACTAGTTTCTTATGTTGAAGGGGATTTTTCCTTATCGTTTGTCCGTGGTGTCTTGGCATTATTTTACTGTCTATATAAAATAAAAGATTTTCACCATTCATATCTCCACGGTCTATATGGAGGTATGTTGGCTACCTGGTCAGGGGTTAAGGGAACGGTTTGGTAAGAGTCTTGCCTTGTTCAGTGTATAGATCCTGCAAGGACCTGGGTCAAATTTAGTAGGACCTCCTTCAATACTTAACGGTATTGGATGGCGGGGGTCCAAACTCTTTGATCCCCTCATATGTAAGCTAATATTAATACTTTAACCCGGCTACTTAGGACTGTATCCCTGCTGACTCAGACTACTTAGCCGAGGGTAACGTCACCTTCAAAAGAGGGGCCTACCATAATATGCATTAATAACTTAATTACTTATCTTTCAATAATCCGACCCTTTAGGATTGTATCCTTTCTGACTCAAACTACTGGGTTGAGGGTAACGTCACCTTCAAAAGAGGGGCCTACTACAATAACTAAGATAATCTCTTAAAAAGTGCAAAGGTGCGGAAATAATCAAAGGTTACACTATACACGAGTCGGAGCCAAGTGATTCATCTTGTCTATCTGTTTTTATTTTATTTTATTTTTCAGCATTTTAGTTTGTTTTTATTTTTCTTATTTTAAAACCTTTTTCTAACCTTTTTGATTTGATTAGACATTGAGGATAAACCGGTACTAAAAGCTCTTATGTCCTTGGACGACCTCGGTATCTTACCAACACTATACTACGCTCACGATGGGTGCACTTGCCCATATGTGTGTTTAGTGTTAGTAAATATCGTGTTTTATAAATTTAAAACTTGGCTAAAAAGTGTAAAAGGGCTTAAAATAAACATTAAAACCATAACACACTTCACGCACATCAAGTTTTTGGCGCCGTTGCCGGGGACACAAGGATTTTAAGAAACTTAGGAATCAACGGCCTAATCGTTTTTTCTTATCTTTTTCTATTTTTTTTTAGGATTTTTCTTAATTTTTCAGCTTCTGTAGAACTCAGCACGGGCCGTGCCCGCTGAACACGCCTCGTGCCCAATCATTGGAACTGGCAATCCTGTTTTAAGTCAGACAGTAAGCTGAACACGGGGTCGTGCCCACTCAACACGCCCCGTGCCCAAGATTCAGTTACTGAAAACAGAACCGTAGGATCCCGACGGTTGGTAATTTCTGACACAAACATGAGTGATACTGATATTTTTTACTTTTGGCACTCTTATGGTACGTGGTGTCAAATATGTGGTGGCTCTCATAAGGAATTAGAATGTTATTTTCTAAATTATAAGCCCCACTATATAGAACCATCGTTTTCCTGTATCCTTAAGAGGGGCGAAAGTAAAAATAATCCCTATCTCTCCCTCGAATACTCTCAACCGGATTTTCTAGGAGAAATGCTTCTTGATGAACTATTTCAATTAGAAGATCTAATTCTTAATTGGTTAAAAGAACTTAGGATAGATTTCAATAATTTATCTCAACACGATAACGAAGAAGAAGTGTTGGGATCACATTCAAACAACTTCGTTGTTCCCGACGATACTTCTAACTCTAGTGAGGACTTGAGCGATAGTCGTCCCTGTGTCGATTGTGCCGTGAAGGACTCCCCATCGACTTCGTTCAATGCATACATAGACCTGAGCGATTCGGCATACACCTTCTTTAACGAGATCCCGGGAAAGGGTTGGACTTGTCCACCTACATATAGCATAGGAATCACCCTCACCGACAACCTCTTGCGTTCTCGTCTTAATCTAGAACAATTAAGGTATCTTAGGCACTTTGGGGTTGTTCCATCCAGTAAGGAACCACCCGATCCGGATAAGTTCCTTAAAAGTAGACAAATTTCATAAGACAGCTTCTAGACACGGGGCCGTGTCCAGGTCAACACGCCCCCGTGTCCACCCAAAGATTCCCTTCTGATTTCATCAGAATACAGACAAAATTGTGTCAGGATTATGTCTGCACACGAGGCTGTGTCCAGCCGACACGGGGCAGTGCGCAACGTACTGTCGTTTCCTATAAATGCAGCCAAGAATCCTGCACATTAGAACCATTCCAGGGACAGAGATTTGGGGAATCTTCTCACATACCATCCTAGGTATTTTCTAAAAGAAGTTTCTCAACTACCTTCTTGTCCTTTCCTCTTTTATCCACTATCATCTTCTTCAATTTTTCCCTATACTTCCATTAAAACTTGAGACCTCCATAATCTCAAGCTTTATTGAGGTGTTTGTTGGATTTTTATTCATGGAATCTTGTTAAGAATAAGTTTTACAATAATGTTTTAAGTTGTTTCTGTTCAAAAACGTTTTAAAAATCACGAAAACAAATTAAAACTCCAAGATTCCTTGTTTCGAAATCCTGCAGACATCTGAACATGGGGCCGTGTTCACTGAACACGGGGCCGTGTCCGAAGTACTGGTTCCATAAAATTGAACTCTTCACGGTATGTTTTCGCAGAATGGCAAGCAGAACTAGCGAAACATCTTCGTCGCACACCAGAAACAACCGACAAGGGAGAAGGTCATCAACGGTTGAAGATTCTCTTGTAAACTACGTTTACGCTTTAAGAGAGGCCATTGATGAGATAACGGGGGAGGAAGAAGCATTGGTCGACCGTGTTAATCATCTGACGGTGGGACTAGAAGGATGTCTCCGGGAAGTCAACCTTTTGCACAAAAGGTTGAACATTCTCGCCTCTCCTCCTTTGGTTCCAATTATCACCCAAAGGGCATGGAATGTGGTACCGGAAGTCATCATTCAAGCCGAATGGTACGCCATACATCCGGAACCCCCTCGAGACATACTACAAGGGGTTCCGATTGGTGTCACTACCCCTCCACAAGATGTTGAGGAACATGAAGCAGCCTCCCTTCTCCCGAGAGAGATAGAAGAATGGCTCTAGCAACATCTAGGGGACACCGCTCGACTCGGAGTTCTACAAGGCTTTTAGATACCGGAAAACTATTTCTGAAATTTTGGTTCTTATTGTAGAAGTAGAACTCCTTAGAATGATTTTACATATCACTTGACCTATCTAATTTAGGACCCTTAACTTTTATTTTCTACTTTGTTTTCCATTTTCTAGGATTATTATGTAATTCTCTCTATGACTTAATGAATGATGGTTTTAGTTAATTTGGTGTTTGGATGGTGTTGAAACGAATAAAACACACTCGGGATGGCAAAGGATAACAAGGGAAACTTGAACCAGCACCCCATGCACGAAAACAGGGCCATCCGACAAAATTTCATCGTTAACAGCAAGTTCAGCATGGCCCGTGTCCGCCCAACACGGCCCCGTGCTGCACGGTCTGCAGAAAATGCCCATTTCAGGTAAACTGGACACGGGTCGTGTTCACCCAACACGCCCCCGTGTCCAGGCTTCTGTTTCTCTTTTTCAAATTTTGTTACTGGTGACTGAACACGGGGCCGTGTCCAGCGCCCAGTAACACAATTTTTTGCTTTTTCACACCTTTTTACACATTCAATCAACCGAAAAACTTATTTTTGGGACACATTGAGGACAATGTGTAATTTAAGTGTGGGGGGATGCTAAAACCTTGAATCTTGCAAGTCCTAATAACAAGCCTTACACAAAACTCTATTGAAACCGCTAATCACCCCAAAATATTTTTTTCAAAAATTTTCATTTTTTTTACTTGTCCAGGTTTAACTCGGGAAATTCAAGTTCTAAAAAGGTTATATTTTTACAAATTTACAACTGATAGCGTCGTGATAAAAAGAACCAACATAAGAAAATTATGAAACGGCATGACAAGCTTAGTTAAAATTTGATTATATATACTTGATCACATAAAAACCCATTCCCACAAAATTGAGTTTTGAGCCTTTATTGAGCATACAAATATATATCTTTAAACTAAATGCTCATTTTTCGTTTCTTGTGTGAATAGCCGCTTGGTTCTTACGACTCTAGAACTTGCCACGACAATGCATTCCCGGTCCTTACCAACTTAAACCCGAGTAAGTAAATGATGGAGGCATTAGGACTAACTCTTTTTATTTCTACACCATTATTTTTCTTTTTTTTTTACCACCTACCCAAAATCCCCCTAGTTAGCCCTTTTGAGCCTAAACCTTTTCATTTCATAACCCAAACCAAACACCGTTTTCACCCACCAAAATCTTTTTTACTTTTAACCCTTTGTTTTATTAACAAGCTCGGTTTTCCGTATGACTTTAAAAAAAATCGATGATGAAGCAAAAGAAAAAAAAACAAACAAGTTTATCAAAAATTACTTTGTTTGAATAAAGGCTTCATCAAAATAAAAATTGCAAAAATAAAAAGTCTTACGAAAACCGACGCTTTTTACGCCTTTCGCCCCTTTACTAACCACTAATCCAACCACCTACCTTTAACCCAAGCCTAACCCTTCACCCAAAAAGTCCTCTTGATATTTACAAAGGTGTATAGTTAAAAAGGAGAAGGATTGATTGCTTGGCAAGCCTATGGTAGGAGTAAGTTCCATGCCGCTCTCGAGTGATTCACTAAAATACATTTTCGGCCGAGTGTTGAGTGACCCCCGTGAGGTATGTGAACTTGTATATAAACGGAATTTTAAAGAGGCATGTTATGCCCTAATAAGTAATTTATCTTATGTAATGTTTTAAATAAATCATGACGAATAGGACTGTAAATAAATAAAAATTAAACTTAATAAAGAATCTTGGAATTCCCGACACTCTATGACAAGCCCAAAAACCTTTTCTTCTACCCGTTCCATTTGGGAGTGTAAAGCCACATTATAAAGAGTTTTGCTTGAGGACAAGCAAAGATTCAAGTGTGGGGGTATTTGATGTGTGCAAAATGCAACATATAAATTACATCAATTGTGGCATAAAACTAACCCTTTTTTAGTACTAATGTTGGAAAAAGTGTGCTTTTGTCTTCCTTTTGTATTTTCAGGATTAAATGAGCTCAAATTAACAAAAGAAGCAAAAAGGTAGCTAAATCTAGCATAAATACAAGAAAAGGAACAAACGTGGCATGCCCGACCCCCCGACAGCATCTTCCCAAGCAAAATCAAGAAAACAGAAGGCTGAACACGCCCCGTGCTCAGTGAACACGGGGGCGTGCCCAAGTGTCAGCAGAAAAGACAAAGTTGTAGAAGCTTCTATCGCCCACCACGGGGTCGTGCTCAGTGGACACGGGGCCGTGGTCAACTCTAAGATTCGCAGGATCTGGGGAAATCTTGATAGTACAGATTTGCTTCTGCACACGGGGGCGTGCCCAGTAGACACGGGAGCGTGGTCAACTGATGCAGACAAACTGCAATTAATGAAGAAAGATAAGGAAGTGGACACGGGGCCGTGCCCACTGGACACGGGGCCGTGCCCGAGCTTCTGTTCAGCCTATAAATAAGAGTGTTTGGTTCAAGTGCAAACCATCCCTTGGCACACCACCTCTTTCACACTTCTCCCACCACCCACCACCACCATAACACCATCATCCACCACCATCATCCATTGTCCATCATAGAGTGTGTGAGTAGTCTCGGGATCCAAGATTGATCTTAAGAGTTCTTGACAATCAAGGCCATGTTTGCCTAAGTCTCTTACATCACTTGGTGAAGACAAAGTGTCTAGTGTAATACTTTTTATTTTTAATCTTTTCGCACTTTTTACTTGGTTATTTATTAATGACTTTAATAACTAGTTTCTTATGTTGAAGGTGATTTTTCCTTATTGTTTGTCCGTGGTGTCTTGGCATTATTTTACTGTCTATATAAAATAAAAGATTTTCACCATTCATATCTCCACGGTCTATATGGAAGTATGTTGGCTACCTGGTCGGGGGTTAAGGGAACAGTTTGGTAAGAGTCTTGCCTTGTTCTGTGTATAGATCCTGCAAGGACCGGGGTTAAATTTAGTTGGACCTCCTTCAATACTTAACGGTATTGGATGGCGGGGGTCCAAACTCTTTGATCCCCTCACATGTAATCTACTATTAATACTTTAACCCGGCTACTTAGGATTGTATCCCTGCTGACTCAGACTACTTAGCCGAGGGTAACGTCACCTTCAAAAGAGGGGCCTACCATAATATGCATTAATAACTTAATTAATTATCTTTCAATAGTCCGACCCTTTAGGATTGTATCCTTGCTGACTCAAACTACTGGGTTGAGGGTAGCGTCACCTTCAAAAGAGGGGCCTACTACAATAACTAAGATAATCTCTTAAAAAGTGCAAAGGTGCGGAAATAATCAAAGGTTACACTATACACGAGTCGGAGCCAAGTGATTCATCTTGTCTATCTGTTTTTATTTTATTTTACTTTTCAGCATTTTAGCTAGTTTTTATTTTTCTTGTTTTAAAACCTTTTTCTAACCTTTTTGATTTGATTAGACGTTGAGGATAAACCGGTACTGAAAGCTCTTGTGTCCTTGGACGACCTCGGTATCTTACCAACACTATACTACGCTCACGATGGGTGCACTTGCCCATATGTGTGTTTAGTGTTAGTAAATATCGTGTTTTTTAAATTTAAAACTTGGCTAAAAAAGTGTAAAAAGGCTTAAAATAAACATTAAAACCATTACACACTTCACGCACATCAGCTATTCTCAATGGATAGGTCCATAATTCTTAGTAATTTATATTTGCGTATTCAATCTTGATTCATTAATTAACTTCAAGAGTCATAATTAGACAATTTAATATTTTCTTGGCCGGCAAAAGAGTTAACATAATTAATCACTAGGTGACCTCACACACTCAAAATCATACATAAAGTTAAGAAGGTTGTACTTGTTTCCTGATAAAAACAATATACAACTCATTTCTGTGTATTTAATTACAATAAAAATGGCACTACGTACGAGTATTTTTGTTGAGAATCACACGTCAATAGAGCTGTGTATATTATTAAAAGCTTGGTCTATTTGCACACCCTGAAATCTATTCGCACACTTTGCATTTTCAATAGCTGTGACAACCCGAGATTCCAAGTTCCTTCACCTACGCATTTTATGTGTGACCTTTCTGCTTTGTTATACTGTTTTGAGATTATATGATGTGCTATTGATTGTAAGACTAGAGTGATGATGATTAATGAATCGCATTTTGGCTTGATTGCATAACACAAACTTGATAAACTATTGAACACTCACCGTACACGACGAAACACTTGGGAGTTTCGCCGCAATCCGTACCCGACGAAACTTAAGGGGGTTTCGCCATCACTTCACTTCACGAAACTGGGAGGTTTCGACATATGGGCTCTCGGCCCAGGATATTTCCGGCCCAACATTGTTACGTTAAACTTAAACCTTGTTGTGATAATCGTCAATTACAAACTAAGAAGCCTAGTTCTCTCTCCACTTGGTGACGGCAACAAACCATTACGAAACACCATTTTCTCTGTTCGATTCTTCTTTAAGCATGTATTCGGTGTTTTAGCATGAGACTACATCCTATTCCGGTTAGTCGGCTCGTACTCACGATAACTATTGTTCGTTTATGTTATTCTGTGCAAGCATTCACTCTTGATTGTCCAGGTTATGAGATGAACCTGTACGAATTGTTATGTTGTAATTGCTCTTGATAAATTGTTGATGAATTCATGTTTCATTACCGATAGATCTGATGATTAGGGCGGGGCCACTGATTCCATTGATAACTATTGAAACATTGTTTAGGGTGCAATGAACATGAACGATACTCGGTTGAGATCTGTTAGGTTTGTCGATTGCTTATGCGTAGACAGGGTTGACAAAATGATAACCTTGAATGATGAGTGCATATATCAAACATGTGAAAGTTATTGCATAATCTGTTGATTAGATATGTATAAGAAAACTATCAAACTGATTAGCAAAGCATGAGCTGGTAACCATCGGCTAGAATTGGCGACGAAACCTATAACCTTTCGTCGCTAGCCAACTTGACGAAACTTGTAACCTTTCGTCTCTAAATAACCCGACGAAACAGGTAGCCTTTCGTCGTATGTCAAATTGACGAAACCCATGATGTTTCGTCTGATCGGTACATTTTATGTACACTCTAGTTTATTTTAATTATAATAAAAATGTACCGATATTGTTTCAAAAGATACCACTTTGATCGTTTTTTATTATTTTATAGGTTGTAGAGAAAATGAGTTTAAAACCATAAATTTATAATAATTAAAATATAAAAAAAAAGTAATTTAGAAAATCAATACATAAAATCTTAAATGCAATTTGGTCAAAAAAAAAAAACTTATTGTGTTTTATGAAGTCACGTAAGAAAAAGAAAACAAAAATAAATAAAATTTGAAACAATTAATTAAATATTACAATTAATATAGTAATGAATTAGTCAACTATTTAATAGTTTCTTTGAAAACGTACAGGAAAGTTGAATTATCATATGATGGACTTAATTAATTGTTCTTTGATATGGGCTAAAAGAAAATGGACAAGTTGTGTCATGAAGCAAGAGAGTGCATCATTGGCTTTGGGCCTGACGTTGGGGATTGCAATTAATCTACATATACAAAACCCATGGCCGGGAATAGTGCCAGGCAACTGCCTGGCACCCGGTCATTGGGCGGCGAGGGCGGCAAAGGAAATTCCATTTTTGCCCCTGACTGTTGGTTCTTATTTCTGCAAGCAAAATCCCGTCACCACCACTGCCACATGCTCAACGGTTCCGACCCTCAGTGCCAATCAACCACGTCACCGGAAAGGCCATATGTTCACCCGTTAATGTCGGTTTCGGAAAATGTAAAATTGCCTGAAACGAGGTACATGCTGTTGAATTGTACTTCAACGATGCCGATTCACACAAAAATAAGACACGCAAGGTTAGATCGGCTTGCCGGAAGTTTGCCGGAAAAGTTGCTTCGCCGGCCGGATCTAGGGTTTAACTGATACAAACGTCTAGGGAGACAAAAAGAGAGTGACTACAGAGGACATGCAATAACCCTTCACTTGCTGTAGCCGCTTAACGATTTCGGCGGAATTTTAAGGTTTTGCTGGTGGTTTAAGAGGATCTGAGGCCACCAGAGCCGCCGGCCAAGTTGGAGAAATTGTCATTGAAGAAATTAGCTGTGCAAGATCATATAAATATTAAATACGACGAACTGAAATGAGGTGAAAATGAAACTCTAGAATCTAAATCTACAATTTATGGGTATTTTGGGTAGGGATAATGAGGTGAAGATGAAACCCTAAAATCTGCAATTTATGGATATTTTGTGTACAGATGAGAGAGAGTACATGATAATGAAGATGGGATGATATAGACAAATTGGTGGGTGGAGACTCGAGAGGCGCACATGGTTTTACTTTTGGTTTTGTGAAAGTGATCCTTCTAACATAAATGAAGTTAAAAAAATAATATTTCATTTGAGATAATATACCACTTTCCATTTCCATTTTCAATTTTTAATACATACAAAACAAATGGCCCGCGGGAATAAATAACGCATTTGGTTGGCTAAAAGTTGCGGCGGTCATCGCTAATTGATCCTGACAAATTATTGTTTTGCCCCCAACTGTAAATTACACGCTTGCAATCGTTTTAGTTATTTTTTTTATCATAACTATGATAGCGTTTTTCTTTACTTCGTTAACTCGGTGTATCTTTTTTTATATCGTGTTATAAGTAGCATCTATAACTAACCGAAATAAATGCGTACATATCATTAAACTAAGATTTTTTTTGGTTTAGCGCCCCGCAACGCGGGCGGCGCATAAGCCTTTTATTGGATTAAATGGGCGGCAACTTCAATAGTGTCAGGCAGCTTTAAATGGGCGGCAACTTCAATAGTGCCTGGCACTCCCCCATTGGCCCAACAAATTTACGATTTTATCCCACTTTAAAACTACAATTTTGCCATAAGTTTAAAACTATGTTTTTACCCCCACTTAAAAATAAATTTGCGCTTTTGCTCCCAGCTAAATATTTCGATTTTGCCCCCGGTTCAAATTTACGTCTTTGCCCCGTTTCAATTTATAGTTTTGCCATTAGTTTTTTTTTCCCATTATAATTAGGATTTTGCCATCAGATCAAAATTATGTTCTCTCCCACTTAAAAATAAATTTATGCCTTTGCTCCCACCAAAAAATTTCGATTTTGCCCCGTATAAATTTATAGTTTTGCCATTAGTTTTTTTTTCCTCACAGCCAAGTTACGATTTTACCCTCAACTTATATCTTTCCTTGGGTAAATTACAATTTTGCTCCCAGTGTAAAATTACAGTCATGCAGGCAGATTCCTGGCACTCCCTCATTGGTCCATTTAATTTACGGGCAAAAGTATAAAAGCTTTTTTTTTAATTTGTTCACTCGATTTAATTTTTTCCCGTGTCAAGGAGCTGCCTAATACTTGTCATTAGTTCTAAAAAATTACATTTTTGCCCTGCGCCGAAAAATATGATCTTATCATCGTTTTAGATTGATTGAAAATTATTTGGCCATCGCCCCGCAACGCGGGCGGGCATCAACTAGTTGGCAAACATAAAACAAAAAGGTGCGCAAACTTCTAGGGGGAGAGACACTTTTGACGGTTACGTGAAACGTAACGAACAACTTCTTCTTGTCTAGTTGGCACGCAAATCAAGAGAGAATAGTATTTTTGTGTTGACGACTTTGAACGCGATGAACGGCTAGCCTCTTCGGTTTCACCCCTGTGTAGATTACTGTAAGATTTCTAGGGTTTATGCATTTGTATTTTGATTTGATTTTGTGACAAATTGTTTAGTATTTGAAACCTTCGATAATTGTCTTGCATTTGTTTCGAATTCGTAAATTGTCGAGTGATGATAAAATTTGACTTTGCGAAATGGTTATGTGCACTTATGCCTTATCGTATGTTAGGATTTACATGTCCGAGGTAACGAAGTGCATTACGGTCCGTTGTCTATGACGTCGATAACAATTGGCACCTAAGCTTCATGATAGTAATCCGTTAATCACTATATGCAATTGAATCAAGTTAAAACATGTAGGAACCCTAGGTCTTGCAATAATCGAACCGGGTGTGGAACTTGTCTCTAATTTCTTGTTTTAATCATTTAGTAATTTAGTTTGCAATCTTAGTTAATTGACAGTAGTTTTAAATAATAGTCATTTATCGGTTCACCCGATTTCTTTTCAAATCAAAACAAATAAATAAAAATAGCAATCTTTATAATCAATTTGTACATTATTTGTAAATAGTCTAACTAATCGAACGGGTCGTGCGATACTGACCACATGCTCTTCGTGGATACGATACCCGACTTACCCTAGCTACCTAGGTTTAATTGGGTTTTTGACTGATCGGGACGACACGGTCACGTCAAAAAATGGCGCCGCTGCCGGGGAGCTAGTGCGCTTAGTATTTCATTGCTTGTTCGATTTTAGTTTAGTTTTTCTTTCTTGTGTATTTGTGATTTTACTTTGGGTGGTCGAGTTTGTTTGTGCAGGTACATGTTTTGCAGGTATCATCTTTCGATATGAATTGGGTAGATGATGATCCGTGTGGGTGTTGCGGAAGCGGAGAGCATTATTTAAAGGATTGCTCTGTTTTCTACGAAAAAGTTCAAGCCAACAAGGATCGGGAAGACTACCTTAGCGGATTGTATGATTATAGGAGGGCGGATTATGAAGATTTCAATGGTACATCCTCACATTATCCATACACTAGACCACCTCCACCACCAGAGCAAGATCAGTCATGCCCTTGTTGTGGAAAAGTTCACATACATGAAGATTGTCCAGTGTTTTGGAAAGATCTAATGTTTTGGAAAGGAAAAATAAAGTCCGGTTACAAGCCACCACCACATTATCAAGACTATTACTATGAACCCAAATCACCATATTTCTCAAGTTACCGGGAGGAGGAGTATGATGATTATTATAATGAATACCCTCAACCGGTATACGAGAAACCACAAGATTCGATGCATTCCAAGCTTGATGCTCTCATGAACATGGTGAAAGAATATCACCAGGATATCAAAGATATGAAGAAAGCGAATGAAGTGAGAGATAAAGCCCATGAAGCATTGGTGGTGCAAGTGGGTCAATTAGCGGAAGAATTAGCCCAACTTAAACGAGACCAAGAGGTTTGGGCCAATGGTACAATAGTAGATGGTGATGTGGTGGAAGAGGTTATCGATCTTCCCGATCAAGAAAATGAATGTTTGAACCGAGAGGAAGACATCACACCGCGAGACGAGCCGGATCCGAAAGATGCCCACGTTCATATCCATCCTTCTCTCATACTTATCACTCCAACCAACAAAGTTGGGGTTGCGGGTTCGGGTATAAGGATTCGAAGGGTGGCGTTGCAAGACATAGGCCAGTTTAGTAAGAAGCGACCCCAAAGTTGTACAATATGCATGCCGAGCAAAATAAAAAGAGTATGGATCCGGCATGCCAAATACCGAGCGTATGTAGGCAACTCGGTAGGAAAATGTGCACTTCGACCACCATGAGAGGCAAATCAGGTATAATTGTTGTAGAGTTTGTATTATTATCCGTTTTATTTTATTTTCTTAGTTAAATGAACGTTGTGGGTGTGTTCCCTATATAACCCTCACGAGACCTCTCGTCCTCCCAAGCTATTGGGGGGTTTAAAAGGGCTTGTTGCATAAGCTAAATGCAACCGTGATTCCTACGAAAGTGAGTTAGGTTTGTTATTGTTGTAAATTATTTTCCACATAAATCAAAGTGAAATAACGTATGGCTTCGTAATATTTTCATAAAAGTGGTAGAACTAGGTAACTAACAAATTTTGATGGTTGTGAGAAGCATGCTTCTACACAAGGGTTAAGATTTGTAGGTACATTGGTTCGTGGGACAACCGCTTTCTTGAAGAAAAGAAGAGCACACGAGGAATGAGCTCAAAAATCAGGTGCATACGTTTCTTTTTACTTTTGATTTTAGTTAGCAAATAAGTGGATTGTAAATTGTATATTATTTTGGGGAAGTTAGTCATGTCACATCCCTTGTGTGCTTTAAAAACTCTAGTTCCTACACATTGAGGACAATGTTTACATCAAGTGTGGGGATGGGGGAGTAGTAAAAATTTTAGATTTTTGACCCGTTCATTTAAATACTACACATTGAGGACAATGTTTACCTCAAGTGTGGGGATGGGGGAAAATTTCAAAAATTTTTCAAAAAAATTTCTTGTTTCAAAAGCGATCTTAAAAGCACAAGTAACTAAGTCAACGAGGGATGTCACAGCCCATTTGGTCTATTGTCATGGTCAAGTTCAAACAATTAGCATGACGGGTATTTAGCGTGTGGTTATTTGGGAATAATCCGCCTAAGAAAGTAGTACATTATGCATGTCACATACCACACCCTTTATATACGTGAGGTTTTGAGCCACTTTTATATCATAGATTTACATATACATGTTTCTTTGTTTGAGTGGACCATTGGTCGCGTGTTGTAGAACTTGCAATTTTTGATACGTTCGAGACCATAGACCGAATACAAGCACGAGAATGATTAAGACATTAGGTAAACCTTTTCCTTTTTACACCATTTATATATCTGTACCCAAAAACTTATCCCTTAGTAGCCAATTTTGAGCCTAACCCTTTCGTTTGACCACCCTATAGCCCATAACCTTAAACCTTTTTCTTTTAAACCCGTGTGATGGAAATTCGATTTTAGGATTATTTGTTTGTATAGTTGTGGTTTATATTTGCAAAAAAAAAAAAAAGCAGAAAAATTGTGAAAAAGAAGAAAACAATTGTTAAGAAAAGCACAAAAATATGTGTTTATAGTTTGATTGAATAAAAGGCGAAAAATTGTTGCCTTCTAGTCGATGTTTGTAGATAATTGTGTTTAGCATAGTTATTTTGTAATAAAAAATCGAGTTTTCATCACCTTAGTCACTTTAAAAATATCCTATTCCATACCCTTAGCCTAGCCCTGTTATAACCCTTTAAAGCCCTTTTGAGTTGTGCTTCGTATTTGTGTTCGGTGGTGGAGAATGATTGAGTTGCAAGTTTATGCGGGTACGTGTTCTAATCGGTTTGAGTGATTACTTAAAAGTGCTAATTCATTATCTAATTAGCCAAATTTTAAACCGAGTGGAGAGAACATTGTGAGGGATGTGCATAATTTATTAGTTTCAAGGGCGGGTTAATCTTGGATAACCATTTTATATGTGATTATTCACTTTATCGTTAGATATTTAGTAATTGTAAAAAGTTTGTACCGGGTATGACTTTAGACCTTAACCTTAGTCTCGGGAATGGGATGTGTGTTTTTCGTTCGACCCACGTGAAAGTGAAAAACAGATTTGCTTGAGGGCAAGCAAAAGATAAGTGTGGAGATGTGATCGGTACATTTTATGTACACTCAAGTTTATTTTAATTATAATAAAAATGTACCGATATTGTTTCAAAAGATACCACTTTGATCGTTTTTTATTATTTTATAGGTTGTAGAGAAAATGAGTTTAAAACCATAAATTTATAATAATTAAAATATAAAAAAAAAGTAATTTAGAAAATCAATACATAAAATCTTAAATGCAATTTGGTCAAAAAAAAAAAACTTATTGTGTTTTATGAAGTCACGTAAGAAAAAGAAAACAAAAATAAATAAAATTTGAAACAATTAATTAAATATTACAATTAGTATAGTAATGAATTAGTCAACTATTTAATAGTTTCTTTGAAAACGTACAGGAAAGTTGAATTATCATATGATGGACTTAATTAATTGTTCTTTGATATGGGCTAAAAGAAAATGGACAAGTTGTGTCATGAAGCAAGAGAGTGCATCATTGGCTTTGGGCCTGACGTTGGGGATTGCAATTGGCAAACATAAAACAAAAAGGTGCGCAAACTTCTAGGGGGAGAGACACTTTTGACGGTTACGTGAAACGCAACGAACAACTTCTTCTTGTCTAGTTGGCGCGCAAATCAAGAGAGAATAGTATTTTTGTGTTGACGACTTTGAACGCGATGAACGGCTAGCCTCTTCGGTTTCACCCCGGTGTAGATTACTGTAAGATTTCTAGGGTTTATGCATTTGTATTTTGATTTGATTTTGTGACAAATTGTTTAGTATTTGAAACCTTCGATAATTATCTTGCATTTGTTTCGAATTCGTAAATTGTCGAGTGATGATAAAATTTGACTTTGCGAAATGGTTATGTGCACTTATGCCTTATCGTATGTTAGGATTTACATGTCCGAGGTAACGAAGTGCATTACGGTCCGTTGTCTATGACGTCAATAGCAATTGGCACCTAAGCTTCGTGATAGTAATCCGTTAATCACTATATGCAATTGAATCAAGTTAAAACATGTAGGAACCCTAGGTCTTGCAATAATCGAACCGGGTGTGGAACTTGTCTCTAATTTCTTGTTTTAATCATTTAGTAATTTAGTTTGCAATCTTAGTTAATTGACAGTAGTTTTAAATAATAGTCATTTATCGGTTCACCCGATTTCTTTTCAAATCAAAACAAATAAATAAAAATAGCAATCTTTATAATCAATTTGTACATTATTTGTAAATAGTCTAACTAATCGAACGGGTCGTGCGATACTGACCACATGCTCTTCGTGGATACGATACCCGACTTACCCTAGCTACCTAGGTTTAATTGGGTTTTTGACTGATCGGGACGACACGGTCACGTCATCGTCATAATGGGGGGTTTCGTCGGAGAGGTTGTGCATGGAACAGTGGACCGAATTGTGTGTGAATGTACATGACAGGTGTTTTGTAGATTAGGTTAACATATGGATAGTGGATTGTGGTGACGTGCATGTTAATAAGTATGGATAATAATTGCATGTGAAGGTGATGACCGACCCATGTGATCTGATCATTCTACATTAGGTTTAATCAAATTCATCATTAAATTGTCCGAATAGTGGTTTAGTATTTCAAGTTGCATGTGATCATCATTATTAATAACCTTTGACCATTGATAGTTTGCACGTATTGAAAATTGATCTGTAATTTGTCGGCCATACAATATATGTTTGCAACAGTTAATGAGTTTATATGAAATATGAATCGGTGATGTACATGTGTATACAACTCGAATACCAGTTATGTGATGGCAATGAATAACTAATGTACTTGAATAATTGTTACGACTAGTCATATATTATGTATTTCTGGTACACCACTGGATTTTTGGTGTATGTAATGCTTGTGTGCTACATGTGTATTATGTATAAGGAAATTGTGATTAAACGTTACAAAACTGACAGTTACCGGTAATCATATTAGGATTTGGTTGACCAATTGTAAACACGTAACTAATCTTACCGAGCAAACCAAGGTGAGTTCACTGCTCTTTTTCTCAAGCATGCATCCCGGGGAGGGATATCTGGTAATTGTTCCGGTGAGGAACGTCGGGTTAATGGAATGTTTGTTATTACTCAGTTTCTATCATATAAGACCCCTTACATCTACCGATTGTTGCCAGGGAGGCAACGAGGTTATTAGTTGATAGCGCTATTAGGATTGGCACCCTCACACCATGCCGGAAAGGACGGGCCTAAACTAATTACCTTGGCCACTTGACCAATGCTTTGATAGAGGCATTGGGGTTGGGTAAACACATCTTGTAGCCATTTGCGGTAATCGAGTTAATAACAACATCAAAACAAATCGTTAAACTGTTTTATACACATATCTGGTAACTAAACGCGTTAACAAAACTTGAACTCACCAGCGTCGTCTGACACACTTGTCTGCATGCTTGCAGGTCATTAGATTCTTGATATGGACTTGCTATCTGGGAGTCCTGGTGTGGTCATGGATCGAGACTCTTGGATACTTGATACATTGGTTTTGAACATTTATTTTGCAACAGTTGTTTAACATTTTACCTTATACTTCCGCTGAACGTTTTCTCTGGTTTTAACTCATGACTTGGATTTATCTTATGCAATAAAATGAATGTTCTATTTAAATATTTATTATTGGTTCGATATGAATAGTGGCTTGGATCCTGGTACGTCACATGTCCCGCGGTGTTTCCGCATGTGGTATTTTGGGGGTGTGACAGTTTGGTATCAGAGCCACTGGTTATAGTGAACTAGGTTTTAAAACGTTTCTATAAAACCAGACTATAACCGAACCACTTCGAAAATCTACCATGACACTCAGCTCCAGATTGCAAGGTTCATCTTCTGTTTACTTTATGCATTATTTGTTTAGTAGACACACACTCACAACTTGCATGAAACGACATACTAGATACTATGGTGATTTGATAGTGTGACACTACCCTTCGACTTTTGTGATTCGAAATCCTGTGATACCTTCTGTTTGCTATTTGAATGCGGGGGAAACTTTTAGCACAAGTTAAGAGGCACTGAGATGAGCATGCAAATTGCCTTATTATTATGGGTGCACACATAATAATAACATGAGGTGCATGTAAGTCCTAGTGAGGCTTAACGAGTGTGAGAAGGGTTCTGCCCTAATGTGTGTAAACTTTGTAGTTGTAAATATCAATGTGAGACTTGACTCTTACCTCATCTCGACCCCTAAATTTGTTCTCTCTCCTTATATAGAATCATGAGTGGACGAGGACATGGACGTGGTCACATCTCGATGACCCAAGCTGAGCTGACAAACTTAATCAACACATATGTGGCTGAGGCTTTGGTAGCCTACCAAGCTGGTCAGCAAGCGCAAAACCAAAACAATCCACCTGCCTGTACGTTCAAGATGTTCATGGATTATAAGCCACAGACCTTCAGTGGGACTGAAGGGGCAGTAGGACTCCTACGATGGTTTGAGAAGGCAGAATCGGTATTCGTAATGTGTAACTGTCCTGCTGGGGAAAGACTGAAGTATGCTACGGGCACACTCGAGGATGGTGCCCTGACATGGCGGAATGCCCAGGTTCAGATGTTGCGCATCGAGGTGGTAAACGCCACTACTTGGGACGATTTTAAGGAGTTGATAAGGGAGGAGTATTGCCCTCGGGATGAGATTCAGAAGCTAGAGAATGAGTATTATGATCTGAAGATGGTGGGATCAGAGATTGAAGCATACGTGAAACGGTCACATGAGTTGGCTATTATGTGCCTGAACTTGTCCCGACCTCCGCACCGGAGAATAGAACTGTTCATCAAGGGATTAGCTCCACGAGTGAAGGGTTTGGTTACGGAAGCAAACCTCAACAACTTACCTCAGATTGTCCGTTTGGCTCACAAGATCACAGATCAGGAGGTGGAGAGTGGCTCTCTACCACCGCGCGTCTCTGCCACTACTGCTGCTACAACCACAGCTACTACGCCTGCTAGTGATAACAAGCGGAAATGAAACGATATCGACAAAGCGACCAGTGCGAGTCAATCTCAGAAAAGGCCTGACAACAGCATTAACCGTAGCTTCAGTCAGTCGTCCTTGGTTAATCAAGGCCAGGGCAGCAATCAGAGTCAAGGCTCCTGTGTTGGGAAAAAGCCACAGTGCAACTAGTGTGACTATCATCACTATGGGCAGTGTGTCCGGGCTTGCCGTAGGTGCGCGAAAGTGGGCCATGAGGCCAAAGACTGCAGAGCCCCGCAGCCAAAGCAGCAGCAGCAAAATTAGCAGTATCAATGACAGCAAAAGCAACAACCCCATCAGAACCACGGCTTTAAAAAGGGGTGTTTCCAGTGCGGGGATGAGGCCCACTTTAAGCGGGATTGCCCTCAGTTGAATCAGAATGTTAACGAAAACAACCGCCAGAACAACAACAACAATGATGGAAACAACAACAAGAACGGCACCAATGGGGGCAACGGTGCTCGTGGAAGGGTATTCACGATCGGTGCTGGTGATGCTAGGAACGACGGCAATGTCGTGACTGGTACGTTTTCTGTGAATAATCTTATTGCTTCTATGTTATTTGATTCCGGTGCCGATTGGAGTTATGTATCTCTAGAGTTCGGTCAACGATTAGGGTTAGCCCCCAACACCTTTAGAGGTTAAGCATGTAGTAGAATTAGCCGATGGTAAAACGATAGAAGCTTCGCATGTTCTTTTTGGGTGTAAATTAGATCTCGTGGGTCAAGTGTTTAATATTGATCTCCTTCCTGTTATTCTTGGTAGTTTTGATATAGTGGTTGGTATGGATTGGTTGTCTAAGCATCAAGCAGAGATTCTATGCAAAGAAAAGATTGTTCGTATTCCTTTCCCTGGTGGAGAGTCATTATCGGTTCAGGGGCATCGCAGTGGTACGATGGTTGGTATCATCTCAGCTATGCAAGCGCAGAAATGTCTACGAAAGGGGTATCCTGCAATTCTAGCACTTGTTACCGATACTCCGTCAGGAGAAAGAAAGATCGAGGATCTGCCAGTTGTTCGTGAATTTGCTGATGTATTTCCTGAGGAACTGCCTGGTTTACCTCCTCACCGTCAAGTGGAATTCCAGATTGACCTTGCGCTAGGAGCGGCCCCAATTGCTCGTGCTCCTTATCGTTTAGCACCTGGAGAGTTGCAGGAGTTGTCAAATCAACTGCAAGAGTTATTGGACAGAGGCTTTATTTAACCCAGTTCCTCGCCTTGGAGAGCCCCAGTTCTGTTCGTAAAGAAGAAAGACGGGTCCTTTCGCATGTGTATTGATTATCGGGAACTCAACAAAGTGACTATCAAGAACCGTTATCCATTGCCACGCATCGACGACTTGTTTGACCAGTTGCAAGGGTCAAGCTTTTATTCGAAGATCGACTTAAGATCGGGCTATCACCAGGTGAGAGATCGAGAGGAGGATGTTCCTAAAACGGCTTTCCGAACGCGTTATGGACACTACGAGTTTTTAGTTATACCGTTTGGATTGACGAATGCGCGAGCGATTTTCATGGATCTCATGAATCGTGTTGCAAACCGTATCTCGACGATTTTGTTATCGTGTTTATCGATGATATTCTGATTTATTCGAAGAACAAGGAGGATCACGAGTGTCACGGCCCCGACCCGGTTTGACCCGTTTCAAGAGCCGCGGGACAGAAATCCTGCGGTATTTTATTTAATTGAGTTTAACAGCGGAAGTTTATTTAAAAGGATCGTTTAAAGCTAAAATTTTCCCGATTTATTTTATTTCACATTTCGGGATAAAACCCCGATAATTTACAATAGTATGATTTTACTACGAAATCGTGATATTTACAAAATTTATTTTATAATGAGCCACTATCATAAGCTTGAAATGCTCCTCGGCACTTTTCCTGAATTAAAACAGATCACCTGAAACATGTTTGAAAAAGGTTTTGTCAGCGGGAAATACTGAGTGAATCATTCTATTTACTAAAATGACACATTTGTTATAATTTACAGTATTAAGAGCGATTACAATGTTTCTATTATCAAACCAACTACCCACGGTATTTGTCACTCGACCGAATCTGTGACTATGGTCATATCCCCCATTGGCTGCCCCAATGGTGACGATTATCAAGTAATGTATACAAAACCCCATATACCGGCTGTAACTTGGTGATTACAAAGACTTAATCCCTGTAATTATAACTTTGAAAATAAACATGATTTGGAAAGTAATTTGATAAAAAGAGAATGACTCACATTGCTGATTTAATACGGACAGAGTCTAGTCTATGATTCAATCTTGTTAACCTAATTTAAGTACAATGCACACAAAACTGGGTTAGTAATCAATCCAGCATTTACGATAACTCACGAGATCCAATTCTCACAATGAATGACAAAGTGCGATACTTCAACTCATTTATCGAATTAACGACAAACGACAAAGTACGATACTTCAACTCATCCATCGAATTAACGACGAACGACAAAATATAACCCTAATGTGGGCGGCACTTAAACATTCATTGGATATAGTGATCGTCGGAAAATGAATCGTAGCAGCGATTGTGCTAATACCCTGTTTTGTAGCAGAATTTTGATACCCGGGGGTGAAATTTCGGAATAACAGTACGTAATACAGTGTAATAGTGAGAATTATTTCGTCGTAAAGTGTTCAGAATTCAAGTGCCAATGTCTGCTATTTATAGTCGAATTTTGTCCTGGCTTACGGACCGTAAGCCTTAACCTTTACGGTCCGTAAAGGTCAGGGAATATTTATAGGTCTGCCACCTTAGGGACTAGCTTAGCTGACTTACTGTTTTGGTAAATTCTAATTTTGACAACGAAAATTTAAGGATAATCGTCAACTAGGGTATATCCCCCTTGAGTTTTAGGGGCCCTAATCCTGATTCTGAAAATTATGAAAATTTAAGGGTTTGTTCAGAATCACTTGGGTCTCTCAATTAGGGTTTCTTTTTAGACTAATTAATATATTAAATAGTACTTTTGATGAGAGTTGTTACATTCTACCCACCTTAAGAAAAATCTCGTCCTCGAGATTTACTGAAATAAATGTGGATATTTTTTCTTCATTTCTGATTCCAGTTCCCAAGTGTATTCAGCTCCCCTCTTTGAGTCCCACTTTACTTTGACTAAAACTAGTCGTTTGTGTTTGAGAAATTTAATCTTTCGATCCTCAATTTGAAGAGGTTTCTCAACAAATTTCAGCTTTTTGTTTACCTCTATATCTCGAAGAGGTATTACCAGTGATTCATCTGATAAGCATTTCTTGAGATTGGATACATGAAATACATTATGTACTCCAGATAATTCTTCTGGTAATTGTAAACGATAAGCTACTGGTCCTATACGTTGGATCACTGAAAATGGTCCTACGTACCTTGGACATAGCTTTCCTTTCTTTCCAAATCTGACTACTCCTTTCCAAGGAGAAACTTTTAACAGTACTTTGTCTCCAACTTGGAATTCTAACGGCTTGCTTCTATTGTCTGCATAACT
This sequence comes from Helianthus tuberosus, assembly GCA_030545235.1. Classification (NCBI taxonomy): domain Eukaryota; kingdom Viridiplantae; phylum Streptophyta; class Magnoliopsida; order Asterales; family Asteraceae; genus Helianthus; species Helianthus tuberosus. The sequence continues at coordinate 95,075,378 of CM060426.1, forward strand.
CTTCTGACGATCTCGAGCCGTCTTCAATCTTTCCTTGATTTGAGTAATCTTATCAGTTGTTTCATGCACTATTTCAGGTCCTGATAATTGACTTTCTCCTATTTCTGCCCAGCAAACGGGAGTTCTGCACTTTCTTCCATACAGTGCCTCGAATGGAGCAGTTTCAATGCTTGAGTGATAACTATTGTTATAAGAGAATTCAATTAATGGTAAGTGATCATCCCAACTTCCACCAAAGTCTATTACACATGCTCGGAGCATGTCTTCTAGAGTTTGGATCGTTATTTCACTTTGCCCATCTGTTTGGGGATGATATGCAGTGCTCAAATTTAGTCGAGTTCCCATAGCTTGCTGGAAACTTTTCCAGAAATGGGAAGTAAAACGACTATCTCTATCCGAAACAATGGAGAGTGGAACTCCATGTAAGGATACAACTTCATCTACATACAACTTTGCCAGTCTTTCCATACTAAAGGTTTCTTTCATTGGTAGAAAGTGAGCAGATTTGGTTAATCGATCCACAATTACCCAAATCGCATCATTACCTTTTCTGGTTTTAGGTAACTTGGTAACAAAATCCATTGTTATAAGCTCCCATTTCCATACAGGCATCTCTAATTGTTGTAGTACACCTGAAGGTTTCTGATGTTCTGCCTTAACTTGGGAACAAGTAAGACACTTAGACACATATCGTGCTATATCCTTCTTCATTCCTATCCACCAAAAGTTCTTTCTTAAATCTTGGTACATCTTATTGTTTCCTGGGTGCATAGTGTACCTAGATTTATGAGCTTCTTCTAAGATCTTAGGTCTTAAGTCTCCCTGCTTAGGTACCCAAATTCTACTTTTGTGGAATCTCCAAATTCCATCCGCTCCTTGTTCTAATTCCTTTATTCTTCCTTTCATTCCTTCAGCAATATCCTCTATCGCTGTTTCTTGAAAATGCTTCAGTTGTTCCATTAAATCTAATTGTAGATTTAATCTAAGAGCACGAACCCGTCGTTGTTTCTCATAATACTTACGACTTAAGGCATCTGCAACAACATTTGCCTTTCCTTCGTGATACTGAATATCACAGTCGTAGTCGCTTAAGATTTCCATCCATCTCCTTTGCCTCATATTTAATTCTTTTTGCCCAAATATGTACCTTAAACTTTTATGATCTGTATAGATAGTAAATTTACTTCCGTAAAGATAATGTCTCCAAATCTTAAGGGCAAAAATTACGGCTCCTAACTCTTAAGTCATGAGTCGTATAGTTTTCTTCGTGCTTTTTCAATTGCCTTGATGCGTATGCAATCACCTTCTTGCGTTGCATAAGCACACATCCAAATCCTAGTTTTGAAACATCACAATATACTTCAAAATCTTCAGTTCCTTCTGGTAAGGCTAAGATTGGTGCATGGGTTAGTTTCTGTTTCAAAATCCTAAAGGCTTCTTCCTGTTTAGGTCCCCATTCAAACTTAGTGGCTTTACAGGTTAACTTAGTTAATGGTACGGCTATCTTGGAAAAATCCTTAATAAACCGTCTATAATACCCAGCTAAACCTATAAAACTTCTTATTTCCATTGCTGTTTGTGGAACCTTCCACTTGGTAATTGCCTCTATCTTAGCAGGATCTACATGAATACCTTCATGATTCACCATGTGTCCTAAAAATTGCACTTCCTTTAGCCAAAATTCGCATTTCGAGAATTTGGCGTACAACTTTTCTTTTCTTAACAAAGTTAAGAGTGCATGAAGATGTTCACAATGCTCTGTCTGACTTTTGGAATAAATAAGTATATCGTCTATGAAAACAATTACAAATTTATCCAAGTACGGTTTACAGATCCTATTCATCATGTCCATGAATGCTGCAGGTGCATTCGTTAACCCGAAGGGCATGACTGTAAACTCGTAATGACCATACCTAGTTCTGAAAGCAGTCTTAGGTATGTCTTCTTCTTGTACCTTCAATTGATGATATCCAGAGCGTAAATCTATCTTAGAAAAATATCTAGCCCCTTGCAATTGATCAAAGAGATCATCAATCCTAGGTAATGGATATCGATTCTTAATTGTAACCTTATTCAATTCCCTATAATCGATACACATTCTCATTGAACCATCCTTTTTCTTCACAAACAACACTGGCGCTCCCCAAGGGGATGAGCTAGGTTGTATGAATCCTTTACTTAGTAATTCATCTAATTGCTTTTTCAATTCTAACATTTCTGTGGGTGCTAACCGATAAGGTGTCTTGGCTATCGGTGTAGTTCCTGGAATTAAATGAATCCTAAATTCTACTTCCCTGTCTGGAGGTAATCCCGGTAACTCTTCTGGGAATACATCAGGATATTCTGAGACTACTGGTATTTCCTTAAGATCTCTACTCTTAGTGCTAATGATTACTGAAATCATATACACTATTCCTTGTTTTCGTTCATGATTAGCAACTTTCATTACTGATATGAACTTCATGGGTTTCCGTGGTTTATCTCCTGTAATCATAATTACCTCTCCAGTAGGTGCCTTAATTTCTATGGAATTCCTATCACAAAGAATTCGAGCATGGTTGGCTATCAACCAATCCATTCCTAACACGACATCGAATTCAGCTAATTTCATAGGTAATAGGTTTGCATCAAATTTATGACCTGAAAGTTCTATTTCTACTTTTTGCAAAACCTGATTAATTTTAACTGAATTCCCATCTGCGGTTTCAACTGTAAAAATCTGCCTAATGTTGGTTAAAGGTAACTTAAGAGCTTGACAGAATGAAGTATTTATAAAACTTTGGTTTGCACCAGAGTCAAATAATACTTTTGCGTACACGTTGTGGACTAAGAACGTACCCGCGATCACATCTGGAATAAGTTCTGCTTCTTGAGTGGTCAGCTGAAATGCCCTAGCATTCTTCTTAGTAGTTTCTTCAGTTGCTTTAGATTTGTTGTCTACTGGTTTAACCAATTTAGGACATTCTGTTTTATAATGCCCTGCCTCCCCACAGTTAAAACAGATTACGGTTTTCTTTTTGCAATTTTCTTCACGATGTCCTACAGTTTTGCAAAAGTTGCAAGTAATATCGCATCTTCCATAATGCTTCTTTTTGCATTTCCTGCAGAATGACGGAGCTGGAGATTGCCCTGTTCCTTTTCTCTTGAAGCTGTTATTATTACCCATACGAAATCCTTGGGTAATTTTCTAAGCTAGTGCCTTCTTCCTATCTTCATCTCTTGTGCGCACCAATTCATCGGTTAGAGTATTGGCTAATTCTACCGCATCATCAATAGTGCGTGGTCTCGCAGCTTTAACAATATTGCGGATTTCGCTAATTAGCCCTCAAATATAGCGAGAAATGAGTACCGGTTCTGGCGAAGCCAGTGTTGGTACCACTCTTGCATATTCAAAGAATGTCGAGGTATAACCGCGACAATCTACACCTATCATCCGATGACTTAGAAACTTATTCGTCATCTGTTCTTTTTCATACTCGGGACAGAATTTTCTTTCCACCAAACCCTTAAATTCTTCCCAAGTCATAGCATAAGCTATCACTCTTCCTTTCGATTGTAACACAGTGTTCCACCATTCGAGTGCTCCTTCTTTGAAGAGATTTGACGCGTACATGACCTGATCATCTTTACCACATTTACTTATTGCAATGACTGCTTCGATTTTCTCTAACCAACGCAGTGATGCAGTTGCTCCTTCATTGCCTGCGAATTCAGTGGGTTTGCAAGCAAGGAATTCTTTGAAAGTGCAACCAGGTATTGCAGTTTTCATTTTCTTGGGTAATGGAGCTTGATGTGGTTCTTTGTTATGATTAACATGATTATTGCCTCCATTTACACTATTACTGAAGTTATCTTCAGTAATCTGTTTACTAGGGACAATTTGTTGTGGTTCGATAGGATTCTTGATAGCAGCAACGAATGCTGGAATAGCATTGGCTATCCCTTGCGCAACAATGTTTTCGATATCTTGCCGAGTCACATATTGATCTCTTGAATGTTGTTCAGACTGATTAACTTCATTTATAGGTTCATTACCACTGTTTGCCATCTGATAATGTATATATAAATTTTATTAGTATTTTGTTAAACACAAATTTTTTTTTTTTTTTTTTTTTATACAAACAATCAGAAAAATTAATACAGATATAGTCAAAACAATCGATTTCTCGATTCCATTTAATATAATATGCATCCATACTCGCCAATATTTTACAAAGTTTTATTCGTTATTTACAGACTACTTACTTATTACTATTATACAAACACCATTTTACCAACCTACGATTTCTCGTCACTTGTCATCCTAAAAACGCATTTCCCTCTCATCGTACTTCCAGGCAATTTGTCCCCCTATTTCCCTGATTCTAGTTCCAGCATCAAACAATTCTTCACCAAAGTGGTGAAGTTCGGCCATGTTTTCAGTACTCATGGGTGGATTAGGTAGGGGTTCTGGATCGAATTGTGGAAGAAAAGAGTAAGGATCGTTGACAATATTTTGAAATTGCCAATCGTTTGTCCACCATTCGTCCATTCCTATGGGTTGGGAGTGGACTATTGGATCTGGAATTGCGGGTTCCCAATTCATAGGGAGTGGATTTTCAATGGGATAGGTAAAAATATTAGACTGGACAGGCTGAATCGTCTCACAGTTTTCCAATAGAAAATCTATCTCCTCCTGAAAGGTTCTTCCCTGGTTTTGATTGGAGCTCTCCCCGATTTCTATTTGGGTTAGTCTGGAGCCTTGCCCAACTTCCATTTGTATATCTTTAGAATATTCTTCAAATTGCCTTTCCATTTGATTAGAATCTTTCTCGAATTCCATTACTATTTCTTTAGTACCTTCCTCCATCTGTATTCCTATCTCCTTAACCTCTTCCTTGTCTTTAGTTTTCATCTCCTGTAGTCTAGGACTTTTCCTGGTTACACTTTCCTGTTGTTTAGAACTTTCTCCGGTTATAATTTCTTTTCCCTTTTTCAAAGGATTGTTTATCTTGGGTAGTTTTGTAGCTGGCTTTTTCCTACGTATACGACTTCCCCAAACGTACTTCTTTCTTTTCTTGGGTTTTGGCTTTTCTAAGGGTGGAGCATTGAATTCTACAGGTTGTTCTATATCAGGAAAGTATCTAGTATATTCTTCGGAAGCTTCGATATTTACTGGGTAAAGATTAAGGTTCTGAAAAGCTTCAGATATCCCATTCATGCTGATGTAGCATATATGCAAAATGCATAAAATACTAAGTTAAAATTCATAAATAATCTTGACACTGTGTACTGATTATTACAAAGATAACGGAAAACATACTTAGGATTTGAAATTTTATTTATTTACACAAGGTTTCAAGATTGTACGGGTAAGGTGCTAAAACTTTAAAATATTTAAAGAGTTATATTTTCTGCTACTGTAGCTAGCATATATAAATTTGCCCATTTCTCATCTAGTTTATCTTCCCAAGGTGATTTATCAATTAATTCCTGGGTTTCTCTTTTTATCTTCTTTTCTCGAATTTTCTTTTTACTTTTCTTAATGATCATTTCCCTCCTTCTAGGAGAAAGTGATTCCTCGTATTGTGCCTTGCGCACAAATATTCCTTCTTCAGGAATTTCAGCCTGATTCGAGGATTTGGTTCGGGATGTACTACCCTTCTCTTTGGATGATCTATCTAATTTAAGATAGATGCTTGACAGCTTTTTCTTACCCATACTGTAACTAACAAATAATCAGTTAATAATACAAATAATCACATAATAGTAATCAGGAAAAATTTAAGTATTTCTTAAATACTTAATTAGCTTAACTCAGTGGCTCTGATACCACCTTATTTCTGTCACGGCCCCCGACCCGGTTTGACCCGTTTCAAGAGCCGCGGGACAGAAATCCTGCGGTATTTTATTTAATTGAGTTTAACAGCGGAAGTTTATTTAAAAGGATCGTTTAAAGCTAAAATTTTCCCGATTTATTTTATTTCACATTTCGGGATAAAACCCCGATAATTTACAATAGTATGATTTTACTACGAAATCGTGATATTTACAAAATTTATTTTATAATGAGCCACTATCATAAGCTTGAAATGCTCCTCGGCACTTTTCCTGAATTACAACAGATCACCTGAAACATGTTTGAAAAAGGTTTTGTCAGCGGGAAATACTGAGTGAATCATTCTATTTACTAAAATGACACATTTGTTATAATTTACAGTATTAAGAGCGATTACAATGTTTCTATTATCAAACCAACTACCCACGGTATTTGTCACTCGACCGAATCTGTGACTATGGTCATATCCCCCATTGGCTGCCCCAATGGTGACGATTATCAAGTAATGTATACAAAACCCCACATACCGGCTGTAACTTGGTGATTACAAAGACTTAATCCCCGTAATTATAACTTTGAAAATAAACATGATTTGGAAAGTAATTTGATAAAAAAAGAATGACTCACATTGCTGATTTAATACGGACAGAGTCTAGTCTATGATTCAATCTTGTTAACCTAATTTAAGTACAATGCACACAAAACTGGGTTAGTAATCAATCCAGCATTTACGATAACTCACGAGATCCAATTCTCACAATGAATGACAAAGTGCGATACTTCAACTCATTTATCGAATTAACGACAAACGACAAAGTACGATTCTTCAACTCATCCATCGAATTAACGACGAACGACAAAGTATAACCCTAATGTGGGCGGCACTTAAACATTCATTGGATATAGTGATCGTCGGAAAATGAATCGTAGCAGCGATTGTGCTAATACCCTGTTTTGTAGCAGAATTTTGATACCCGGGGGTGAAATTTCGGAATAACAGTACGTAATACAGTGTAATAGTGAGAATTATTTCGTCGTAAAGTGTTCAGAATTCAAGTGCCAATGTCTGCTATTTATAGTCGAATTTTGTCCTGGCTTACGGACCGTAAGCCTTAACCTTTACGGTCCATAAAGGTCAGGGAATATTTATAGGTCTGCCACCTTAGGGACTAGCTTAGCTGACTTACTGTTTTGGTAAATTCTAATTTTGACAACGAAAATTTAAGGATAATCGTCAACTAGGGTATATCCCCCTTGAGTTTTAGGGGCCCTAATCCTGATTCTGAAAATTATGAAAATTTAAGGGTTTGTTCAGAATCACTTGGGTCTCTCAATTAGGGTTTCTTTTTAAACTAATTAATATATTAAATAGTACTTTTGATGAGAGTTGTTACAACGAGCGGCACCTACGTCTTATTTTGGAACTGCTGAGGAAGGATAATCTCTATGCGAAGTTTTCTAAGTGCGACTTTTGGATTCGGGAAGTACATTTCCTTGGGCATATTGTTAATGAATTGGGGATACATGTGGATCCTGTAAAGGTTGATGCTGTTAGAAATTGGGCGGCACCAAAGAATCCTTCGGAGGTGCGACAATTTCTTGGTCTCGCTGGGTATTATCAAAGATTTATTAAAGACTTTTCAAAGATTGCTCAACCTCTTACCTCATTGACACAGAAAGGTGTTGTGTATTCTTAGGGAACGAAGCAAGAGGATGCTTTCCAGTTGTTGAAACAGAAACTCTGTAGTGCACCGATTTTGTCCCTACCTGAAGGTACTGAAGATTTTGCGGTATACTGTGATGCATCTATTCAGGGTCTCGGCTGCGTGTTGATGCAACGCAACAAGGTGATAGCTTAAGCCTCTCGCCAGTTGAAGGTTCACGAGAGGAATTATATGACTCACGACTTGGAGTTAGGAGCCATGGTGTTTGCACTCAAAATCTGGAGGCATTACCTGTACGCTACTAAATGCACTATTTATACCGATCACAGGAGCCTTCAGCATATTTTTGACCAGAAGGATTTGAATATGCGACAACGTCGCTGGGTAGAACTATTGAACGACTACGATTGTGCTATCAAGTATCACCCGGGCAAGGCTAACGTGGTAGCTGATGCCCTCAGTCGAAAGGAATCGAAACCCAAAAGAGTTCGTGCCTTGCAGCTTACCATTCATTCTAACCTACCTGATCAGATTCGCGCTGCACAAACCGAAGCGTTAAAAGAGGAAAACATTGAAGCAGAATACTTAAGGGGCATGGAGAAACAACTTGTAGAGAGATCGGATGGTATTATCTACTTCATGGAGCGTGTATGGATTCCTTTGTTTGGTAATCTTAGAGAACTTGTGATGGATGAAGCACACAAGTCTCGATACTCTGTACATCCAGGATCGAATAAGATGTATCAGGATCTCACGGTCATGTATTGGTGACCAAAGATGATAGCTCACATCGCAACTTACGTGAGTAAGTGTTTGACCTGCTTGAAAGTTAAAGTGGAATACCAGAAACCGTCTGGATTGCTGCACCAACCAGAAATACCCATGTGGAAATAGGAGCAGATCGCAATGGACTTCATCACTAGGCTACCAAGAACTCAAAGCGGGAACGATACAATTTGGGTAATCGTTGATCGTCTCACGAAGTCAGCGCACTTTCTGGCAATCAAGGAAACGGATAAGTTCTCGAAATTGGCTACCGTATACCTCAAGGAGGTGGTTTCTAGGCACAGGGTGCCAACTTCTATTATCTCTAACCGCGACCCGCGTTTCATCTCGCATTTGTGGCAGTCGATGCACAAATCATTCAGCTCGCGTCTTGATATGAGCACTGCTTACCACCCGCAAACGGATGGTCAAAGTGAGCGAACCATCCAGACACCTAAAGACATGCTGCGAGCATGTGTGATTGATTTTGGTAAGGGCTGGGAGAAACATTTGTCGTTGATCGAGTTTTCCTACAACAACAGTTACCATACCAGTATTCAGGCAGCTCCATCCGAAGCATTGTACGGGCGGAAGTGTCGTTCACCTCTCTGTTGGGCTGAGGTGGGTGACAGCCAGGTCACATGCCCTGAAATTGTGTTGGAAACTTCAGAAAAGATTGTTCAGATCAGGAACAAGATGGCAGCAGCATGCGACCGTCAGAAAAGCTATGCTGATAAGCGTAGAAAACCCTTGGAATTCGAAGTCAATGATCATGTTATGTTGAAGGTCTCACCCTGGAAGGGTGTGGTGCGTTTTGAAAAACGCGGCAAGCTAAACCCTTGTTATGTAGGACCATTCAAAATTCTGGATCGGATTGGTAAAGTGGCTTACAGGTTGGAGTTACCTGCTGAGTTGGGTAACGTCCATGATGTGTTCCATGTGTTGCAACTAAAGAAGTGTTTGTCTGATGAAACACTGGTGGTACCGTTTCAAGAGCTGAAGATCGATGACAAGTTGCAGTTTGTCGAGGAACCAATAGAAATTATGGACCGGGGGGTCAAGGTACGTAAGCACAGCCGTATTCCGATTGTGAGAGTTCGTTGGAACTCAAGACGTGGACCGGAGTTCACGTGGGAACGTGAGGATCAGATGAAGCTCAAGTACCCACATTTATTCCCTGATGACAAGACTAAGTCTGATAAAGCTAAGCCTGGCACAACTAGTGAATTTTAGGACAAAATTCCCAATCATGTTGGGGATGATGTGGCACCCGCGGAGAATGCATAGTTATCTTGATCTAACACCACACTGTTTTGCGGATTGTTTATCAAATTTCGGGACGAAATTTCTTCCAAGTTGGGGATGATGTGACAACCCGAGATTCCAAGTTCCTTCACTTACGCATTTTATGTGTGACCTTTCTGTTTTGTTATACTGTTTTGAGATTATATGATGTGCTATTGATTGTAAGACTAAAGTGATGATGATTAATGAATTGCATTTTGGCTTGATTGCATAACACAAACTTGATAAACTATTGAACACTCACCGTACACGACGAAACACTTGGGAGTTTCGCCGCAATCCTTACCCGACGAAACTTAAGGGGGTTTCGCCATCACTTCACTTCACGAAACTGGGCGGTTTCGTCATGTCATATGGGCTCTCAGCCCAGGAGATTTTCGGTCCAACATTGTTACGTTAAAACTTAAACCTTGTTGTGATAATCTTCAGTTACAAACTAAGAACCCTAATTCTCTCTCCACTTGGTGACGGCAACAAACCATTACGAAACACCATCTTCTCTGTTCGATTCTTCTTTAAGCACGTATTCGGTGTTCTAGCACGAGACTGCATCCTATTTCGGTTAGTCGGCTAGTACTCTCGATAACTATTGTTCGTTTACGTTATTCTGTGCAAGCATTAACTCTTGATTGTCCATGTTATGAGATGAACCTGTACGAATTGTTATGTTGTAATTGCTCATGATTAATTGTTGATGAATTCATGTTTCATTACCGATAGATCTGATGATTAGGGCGGGGCCACTGATTCCATTGATAACTATTGAAACATTGTTTAGGGTGCCATGAACACGAACGATACTCGGTTGAGATCTGTTAGGTTTGGCGATTGCTTATGCGTAGATAGGGTTGACAAAATGATAACCTTGAATGATGAGTACACATATTAAACATGTGAAAATTATTGCATAATCTGTTGATTAGATCTGTATAATGAAACTATCAAACTGATTCGCAACGCATGAGCTAGTAACCGTCGGCTAGAATTGGCGACGAAACCTGTAACCTTTCGTCGCTAGCCAACTTGACGAAACTTGTAACCTTTCGTCGCTAAATAACCCGACGAAACAGGTAGCCTTTCATCGTATGTCAAGTTGACGAAACCCATGATGTTTCGTCATAAAGGGGGGTTTCGTCGGAGAGGTTGTGCATGGAACAGTGGACCGAATTGTTTGTGAATGTGCATGACAGGTGTTTTGTAGATTAGGTTAACATATGGATAGTGGATTGTGGTGACGTGCATGTTAATAAGTATGGATAATAATTTCATGTGAAGGTGATGACCAACCCATGTGATCTGATCATTCTACATTAGGTTTAATCAAATTCATCATTAAATTGTCCGAATAGTGGTTTAGTATTTCAAGTTGCATGTGATCATCATTATCAATAACCTTTGACCATTGATAGTTTGCACGTATTGAAAATTGATCTGTAATTTGTCGGCCATACAATATATGTTTGCAACAGTTAATGAGTTTATATGAAATATGAATCGGTGATGTACATGTGTATACAACTCGAATACCAGTTATGTGATGGCAATGAATAACTAATGTACTTGAATAATTGTTACGACTAGTCATATATTATGTATTTCTGGTACACCACTGGATTTTTGGTGTATGTAATGCTTGTGTGCTACATGTGTATTATGTATAAGGAAATTGTGATTAAATGTTACGAAACTGACAGTTACCGGTAATCATATTAGGATTTGGTTGACCAATTGTAAACACGTAACTAATCTTACCGAGCAAACCAAGGTGAGTTCACTGCTCTTTTTCTCAAGCATGCATCCCGGGGAGGGATATCTGGTAATTGTTCCGGGGAGGAACGTCGGGTTAATGGGATGTTTGTTATTACTCAGTTTCTATCATATAAGACCCCTTACATCTACCGATAGTTGTCGGGGAGGCAACGAGGTTATTAGTTGATAGCGCTATTAGGATTGGCACCCGCACACCGTGCCGGAAAGGACGGGCGTGAACTAATTACCTTGACCACTTGACCAATGCTTTGATAGAGGCATTGGGGTTGGGCAAGCACATCTTGTAGCCATTTGCGGTAATCGAGTTAATAACAACATCAAAACAAATCGTTAAACTGTTTTATACACATATCTGGTAACTAAACGCGTTAACAAAACTTGAACTCACCAGCGTCGTCTGACACACTTGTCTGCATGCTTGCAGGTCATTAGATTCTTGATATGGACTTGCTATCTGGGAGTGCTGGTGTGGTCATGGGTCGAGACTCTTGGTTACTTTATACATTGGTTTTGAACATTTATTTTGCAACAGTTGTTTAACATTTTACCTTATGCTTCCGCTGAACGTTTTCTCTGGTTTTAACTCATGACTTGGATTTATCTTATGCAATAAAACGAATGTTCTATTTAAATATTTATTATTGGTTCGATATGATTAGTGGCTTGGATCCTGGTACGTCACATTTCCCGCGGTGTTTCCGCATGTGGTATTTTGGGGGTGTGACAATAGCTCTATAAGATCCGTATAAGGTTAACTTTAGAAATGTCAGACTGACTGGGTCGGTTTTTGTCTTATGACTAGTCTTATATGAATCATATAAGGCTATACGATCCGTATAAGGACCAGTAGTTTTTTTTTTTTTTTTTGATTTTAAATTTTGGTGTTTTGCGTGTGGTTGTAGGTGTTTATTCTTGGCTATTTTTGTTTTTATGTGTTTTGTAATTTTTATTGTAACGTATCGTATTATATCTTATGGTGACGTATCATATTATACAGTATCGTATTTGTATTTTGTATTATATTTTATCATGACGTATCATATCGTATTTGTATTTTGTATTATATTTTATGTTGACGTGCGGTGTCGTATCATAGCGTATTGTGACGTGTCATATCGTATTATACATTATACGTAACCAATCAACCAATCTCATAATATGATTTCTTGTTATAAGACTACTCATTATCGTTTTTACCACTCTAGTCAGTTCCACTTTGCTGAATGTTCACATAATTCTTGTCATTTGTGAACATCACCGATTTAAGATAAAACAGGATACAATTAATAAATGATTTTTATTAATTGATTTTAACTAGAAAAATGTTTTGAATAAAATAACTTTGGTTTTTATGTCTATAAAACACCTATCTTGATTTGTACTGTATTTGTATTATAGGTTAAAAGAACTAAAGATGTTAATAAAAGGAGAATTGGGTAACTTTGAATGTGAATTTCTATCATAAAAGACAAAGAAGAAGAAACTATTTTGAAAATAAGAGAGATACAATGGTTTAATTGACACATGTGTAGCAGAGCCATTTGGAAAAATGATATACAGATGAACCAATAGTATCTTACATGATTGAATAGGGTAATTATATAATACTACAAAAAGTAACTTAAGACACAATGGTTTGGATTACACCCTTTCAAAAAGTCACAACCATTCAAACTACTTTTATACGTACCATACCCATGTCACAACCCTTCATATATATATACACACACATATGATTAGGTTCAAACGTGAACAAATTTCCAAGAGTGAACCGCGTGAACTGATCTGAACCATTGATTTCATATACATTTGACAAGGGTAAGATTGTAACTTTATATAAATATTGAATTTAAATTATTGTCTTATTAATTTCAAAATCCTAACATATTTAAATCATCAGTTACCAACTTTTTCGACAACTACAATATCATAACTTATTTTTTATTTATTAAGATAATCTTAACTTTTTCGACAACTACAAAATCATAACTTATTTTATTTATTTATTAAGATAATCTTAAATTATATACAATGTTGAGTTTCTTGTAAGTCACACAAATGCACCTGCTCACAGAAAGCACAACATTTGTACTGTATTTGTATTATAGGTTAAAAGAACTAAAGATGTTCATAAAAGGAGAATTGGGTAACTTTGAATATGAATCTCCATCATAAAAGACAAAGAAGAAGAAACTATTTTGAAAATAAGAGAGATACAATGGTTATTGACACATGTGTAGCAGAGCCATTTGGAAAAATGATATACAGATGAACCAATAGTATCTTACAAAATTGAATAGGGTAATTATATAATACTACAAAAAGTAACTTAAGACACAATGATTTGGATTACACCCTTTCAAAAAGTCACAACCATTCAAACTACTTTTATACGTACCATACCCATGTCACAACCCTTCATATATATATATATATATATATATATATAGGATGAGGTTTAAACGTGAACAAATTTCCAAGAGTGAACTGCGTGAACTGATCTGAAGCATTGATTTCATATACATTTGACAAGGGTAAGATTGTAACTTTATATAAATATTGAATTTAAATTATTGTCTTATTAATTTCAAAATCCTAACATATTTAAATCATCAGTTACCAACTTTTTCGACAACTACAATATCATAACTTATTTTTTATTTATTAAGATAATCTTAACTTTTTCGACAACTACAAAATCATAACTTATTTTTTTTATTTATTAAGATAATCTTAAATTATATACAATGTTGAGTTTCTTGAAAGTCACACAAATGCACCTGCTTACAGAAAGCACAACATTCGTGGAGTACACATGTGTATTTCTTGTGAGTGTATTTGAGTACACATGTGTATAATGTACAAAATTATAGCGTACACATGTGTACACTATACAAATATACCTGTTCTTCTACATAAATTGATTGTAAGTGTATTTCGTTATTGCACTAACATTACGTTATTGTACATAAATTTAATATTATTATTAAACCAAAAATACCACATACCTAGAAAGCAAGGCACATAATAGGCATAACATATCACTTCTCAATTCATCTTATAATATACATACACTGATGTACCCAAATTTGGGCAAAGAGTACACTTGTGTACTTTGAAAATATAATTAATCATATATAACTAAGCAAACAGACATATCAAAAGATCTTATAGACAAAAAGTTAGCTATTTACGGGATTTACTCTTTTATTATTGGAAATAATCTTTTTTCTGGGTTTAAATAAGCAAAATAATATAATTACACTTCTACCCTTTTAATTTTAATAAAACAATAAAATCTAACCTATTAATTACAATCATGCCACCCCTTTAAAATATTAAGATAATATTAATCAACGGTCAAGATTTGTTCACGCAGTTCACTCTTGTGAGGTTGTTCACGCTGGAACCTTACCCTATATATATATATATATAGGGGACCGCTAAAATGAAAACCACCTCCAGTTGTAAGAACCATGAGAACTACACCGTACGGGGCGAGTTGGACCAAATTTTTTTTTCATAAACGTAGATGCGTGTATTATAAACACATTTGTAAAAAAAATCAAAAAAAAAAATGTCGTGTGTGTAGTTTTGAGCACCACAAGTTTGTGTTTACGGGTACCGTAAATTTTATGATTTTTTTACGGTACCCGTAAACACAAACTTGTGGTGCTCAAAACAACACACACGACATTTTTTTTTTGAATCTTTTTTTACAAATGTGTTTATAATACACGCATCTACGTTTATTAAAAAAAATTGGTCCAACTCGCCCCGGATCAAAAAGTTCTCATGGTTCTTACAACTGGAGGTGGTTTTCATTTTAGCGGTCCCCTATTTATATATATATATGGTAATGCTCCATAGAAAACCTTAGATTTTGAGAAAACTTTGCAAACTCAACATGTGGCCTAGATTGCTCCACATCAACATATGATTTTAGAGCTTTGGAGGGTAGGATTGTCTTTTTACACATGTATCATTTCATACACACACCCCAATACACTTTAAGTCATTTCATTCACCATTATAAAGTTTTGTACTTCACCCCACCCTCTTACCAACTCCTTCATCTTTCTCTCTCTAAAAAAACATCAAGAACACTTTTTTTTTTTTCAATTTTATCAGATTTGAACAAACCATTTCTCAAAGACCTGGATGTAGATCTTATACTCATTCCTTTCTATTGAAGCCACCAAATCTCAGGATTGAAGCAATTATCAAAGCTCTTCAAGAAAAGAAAGTAAGGTGTTGCTCTCATCACATATTTAATTCTGTTTTTAGAGAGAGAAAACTGATGTTTTGGAGAGAGAAACAACAATATTCATCTTGTTCATCTGAACACCAAAAACACACGCACAAATGTGTGTGAGAAAAACACGTTTAAAGATCTTACTTTTGTTATTTATGTAATTTATTTAGATTTATACTTTTTATGATATTTGATATATTTAAATTCAGAGCTTCGTTTGTTTATTTCAAAATTTTAAATCAAGACCAAGAAGAAATTTTTGTGTGCCCAATTTCTTTCTTCAAAAATCCGGTCTTCTTAGTTGTTTCAGATCTATATGTGTTTCAAACATATGGGTTTGAAGCATATTTGATGTTAGATTTATTACTTTTGAGTTTTTTTATGAGTTCTTTGATTTTTGGTGATGTTATTTTCAATAAAATGTTTGTCTTTTTTTTTTCATCCTTACCAGGTGGTGAATTAATTGCTGAATTAATTGCTAAAATTGTAAGGTGTTATTGATTATATGTTAAAGAGTTTTTAGTTCTGTGTACTTTGTTAGTTGTTGTTTCAGTTGTTGTTTTTAGTTCTGTGTACTTTATTAGTTGCTGAATTTTAGACGTCTAATAATCGGCACATCTGCTTTTAGAAACGAAAAGTCAAGTTTGTCTTACAACACAACCAACGTAACACGTGTTATAGTCTGAACTCCTATTTCACAGCTAAGCCAAGTTTGTCTTACAGCACAACCAATGTAACACGTGTTATAGTCTGAACTCCTGTTTCACAGCTAAACCATAGTAACATGTTATAGAGACATGTATTAGGGTATGACGATGTATTAGAGACATGTATTAGGGTATGACGAATTAATTGCAGGTTTTTAGTTCTGTGTACTTTGTTAGTTGTTGTTTCAGTTGTGTAAGATTAATTTGCAGGTTTTTATTTTTGTGTTAAAAAGTTGTGCTTGGTTTGGTTGCTTGTTTGGGCTTTTGATCTGAATAGTAACTGTTTTTGTGATGTTATCTGAGAAAAAAGATTTTCTGGCTATGAATGTGTTAATATTTATGTCTGGTTAAAGAATTAATGGTTATCTTATCTTTTTGTTATTAGGACGGTGATGGATTCAAGGGAAATAAGATCCAATTCTCAGGACCGTTGGTTTCGTCAAACGTGGATCAGATGCTCAAGGATCATGACCATGTTTATGTTACAGCACAACACAACTAACACGTGTTATAGGTTGAACTTCTCGGACATGCATGTGTTACATGTGACATGAAACCCATGTAAAATGTAACACGTGTAACGTGTGACATGAAAACACATTTTTATAACTTCCCTGGCATACGCACACCCACATGTTTACAAACCGTTTCAAGACCGACCCAAACAATAAAGCAAGGGTAGCCGCTGAAAAGCTAAGGCAGCAAAGGTAGCCGCTGAAAAGCTAAGGCGGACTTTCAAAGGAAGCTCCACCATTTTCTTAGTGCTATGTATTTTCGTTTACTAGTAATATGTATTGTGAGACTCTTATTTTGTTTTGTCTAGTACATTATGTTAAAACGGTATGGACTTAACACATTCTGGAAGTCTTAACACACGTTATAAAAGAGGCTTAACATACGTTATATCAGGTATACTATGTTATTAAGTTACTATTGGAGTTTATGCATCCATTCTGGAAGTCTTAACACACGTTATAATAGAGGCTTAACACACGTTATACATGTCAGGCGCGTAACACATGTTACAGTATGTATATACAAATCATAGTGTTTTGGAAACCACTAGCTTATACATGACACTATGTTGGGTTAAACCAAGATTATAACAGAGGCTTAACACATGTTATCCCAGGTATACGGTGTTACAACATTAACTTGTATGTTCCATATTAACTTGTACACGTGTTACGATCAGTATATGGACATCATGGTGTTTTGCAAACCACTTTCATATACATGAATACAAGTCGGGTTATAATAGATGCTTTACATGTTATCATATGTATACAAGTGGGGTTACAACAAGATTACGATATTAACTAAGCTCACCATTAAACTCATCGCCCCCGTCGAATGTTTTCACCCTTTATCATTAAGCAATTACATGTTCCGAACAGACAAATTGTAACACATGTTAGATCAGTATATACACATCATGGTGTTTTGTAAACCACTAGCTTATACATGAATACATGTCAGGTTACAAAAAGATTATAACAGTGGCTTAACACATGTTATACATTCCAAAATGTGCAAAACAAATGACCCGTTTCATATTATATATTCCAAAATTACCGGTACATGTGTTACCATAAATGGCTCGTTTCATATTACACGTTACATATTAACTTATACATTTATTACTTGTACAAGTTTTACGCTCAGTATCCACATTATCGGATATTTTAAACATCAACAAAAATAAAATAGATATTACTTTTTTTTAATTAACAAAAGGTTAACACACGTTATATATCATTCTAACAAGGGCTTAACACATGTTATACATGAACACATGTCAGGTTACATCATGGTGTTCTGTTACAGCATGAACCACCAACACATGTTATAAATGTACGAAGACTTCTTTCCCAAAGGATGTGACTTACTCAATGTCCCCGCATTAACGTCGCCTACATCCATCCAGCTTGTCAATTGAATAACTTTTATGGATCTGTTTCTGTAAATCAACACGCGTTATATATCATTCTAACAGGTGCTTAACACATGTTATGGGTCTGTCTCTGTAAATCAAGCAACCCAACAAAAAAACAATTATTGTTAAGATCAAAAGCCCCAAACAAGCAAACCAAACCAACAAAAAAACCCGTTCAAAATCTCATCCTAAAGTTTTGGATTTATTTAAAATACATGAACATTAACCATTACTAGAACACGCATTAACTTCGCCTACATCCATCCAGCTTGTCAATTGAATATTTTTATGGGTTTGTTTCTGTAAATCAACACACGTTATATATCATTCTAACAGGGGGCTTAACACATGTTATGGGCCCAAGTCTGTGAATCAAGCAACCCAACAAAAAAACACTTACTGTTCAGATCAAAAACCGAAACAAGCAACCCAAACCAACAAAAAAACAGCTACTGTTAAGATCAAAATCCTCTAACAAGCAACCAAACCAACAAAAAAAAACCCGTTCAAAATCTCATCCTAAAGTTTTTGATTTATTTAAAATACATGAACATTAACCATTACTAGAACACGCATTAACTTCGCCTACATCCATCCAGCTTGTCAATTGAATATCTTTATGGGTTTGTTTCTGTAAATCAACACACGTTATATAACATTCTAACAGGGGGCTTAACACATGTTATGGGCCTGAGTCTGTGAATCAAGCAACCCAACAAAATAACACTTACTGTTCAGATCAAAAACCGAAACAAGCAACCCAAACCAACAAAAAAACAGCTACTGTTAAGATCAAAAGCCCCTAACAAGCAACCAAACCAACAAAAAAACCCGTTCAAAATCCCATCCTAAAGTTTTTGATTTATTTAAAATACATGAACATTAACCATTACTAAAACACTTTCAGCATACAAAAACATATAAACAACCATTTCAACAAAAAATCAAGTGTGAAATGACATTTCAAGAACACTTACCGGATCTATAACCGTCCGATGAACACGAAGAAGATCTTCAAACCTTCTTCTTGTCATCGTTCTCTCTCTAAAACAACATACTTCAAACTTCTTCTCTCTCACACACTTGTATGTATGTTCTTGGTGTTATAGATGAACATGATGAAGATTGTTGTTTCTCTCTCTAAAACAAAAAATTCATCTCTCTAAAAACTTTTGTCCTGCCATCATTCTCTCTCTAAAAGATCTGGGATTAGTGTTTGTTGAGATCACTTTTAGATCTGGGATTAGTGTTTCTTGGAATCTTGAAGGTAGATATTTGAATTCTGAAATGAGATATCTTCTTCTTGTTCTTCTTCACGTTTGTGGGGTGGGGGAGGAAAGAGAAAGATGTAAGAGAAAGAGTTGAAGATTTGATGACATTGCATAGGGAAGTGTAGTGGGTTATTTTCAATGGTCAAAAAGCCACTTTTTCACTACCCAAAATGCCCTTCCACTTGTACTAATGTGTATTATAAAATTTCTTTTAAATCTAATTCTTACCAAAATGAAGAGAGTCATTGATCAAGTTAGATGAAAGATAATCAATGGATGACATTGGGTTTGCAGAGTTTTGTCAAAAAGATAGAGTTTTCCATATAACCATGCCCTATATATATATAAAATCACAACCCTTCAAAAGCAACATATATCCATTTGTTTAACACACGCACCTCTTTAATTAAAACATACCCCTTCCTTCTATAAGCAACATGTACCCCTTTCTTTTAACATAAATACCCCTTTGATTATTACATGCCCCTCGTTTAACACTCATACCCTTCCTTCTAATTGGTCTTTTATTTTACACATGCACCCCTTCATTCGAGAGTTTGAAGAGTGTACGAAACTTGAAAGAGATTATAGATTAAGCCCATCCGAACCATTACCTCTAAGGCTGTAAACGAACCGAACGTTCAGCGAACAGTTCGTGAACCGTTCGGCGGGAAATTCGTTTATGTTCGTTCGTTTAATAAACGAACGAACATGAACAAGAAATTCCGTTCGATTAGTTAAATGAACGAACATGAACAAAGGTCTCGTTCGTTCAATTGTGTTCGTGAACGTTCGGTAAGGTGTTCTTGAACATTCGTTCATTTGCGTTCGTTTATGTTCATATGTTCGTGTTTTAATTAAAGATTTTTATACTTTCATATATTTTATCTATACTTTTTATACTATTAAACTTTTATTTATATCATTACCCTAACAATCAAACTAGGAAACCCTCTTTCACCTTGTTTATGCACCATTTCCCTTTCTTTTCTCATTATTTACATCGACGAATATGATCTACATCCGTTCCACAATAAGGGATTCAAGTTCTAGTGCTACTCTCTCGGTCATCCACTTTTATCCTTCATCGCGTTCGCCAAATTTATTTGTGTTCGTGAACCGTTCGTGAACACGCTCATTTCCTTAATGAACGAACACGAACATAAAATCTCGTTCGGTAAGTGTTCATGAATCGTTCGTGAACACATTTATTTCCTTAACGAACGAACACGAACAAGGCCTCGTTCGTGTTCGTTCGGTTCGTTTACAGCCCTAATTACCTCCATTGATGAAAGGGTATGTTGTTTCCTTTAAGACACCCCATCCGAACCATAACCTCCATTCGTAAAAGGATATGTTTCCTTTAATATAGTGAAATATTAATATTTGTTAAACGGTGTGTTGGTTGATGTGTCACTTTACTATAATTTGTCTAAACGCCACATGGAGATTGTATAACTTCACTTTATTATCATACTAGGTTATAGACCCGTGTTTTACACGGATTAAATATATATAAATTATAAATTTCTAAATTTCTAAATACATCATGACTGAAATAACTTTTTACATATAATCATGAAAAAAATAAATTATAGTCATAATTTATTGAAACAGGTCAACCGGGTAACATGTTTTATTATTAAAGAAGCAAAAAAGTGAAATGACAAATGGGTCAAAAGTATTCGAATACTTAAAATGTTCTTAATCGTTTTATTTAAAAAAAATCTTATATCACTGATTTGATAATATCTTTTCAGTACTCATAAACGATACTTCAAATTTTACAAAATGTGTATATTATTGTAACCGGGTTCTTACCACCTCTGCCAATATTTCAATTGTCTTCAATGCAATTAGCCAAAAACCAAGCACACCCTTTTTCTGAAAAGTTATTCAAAACAATAAAATTGGTTTATGCACGTATAAAAAAATGTGAGAATGATAATATATATACTGTAACCATATTACCTTCCTATGAATTCCAATATGCCTGGTCATGCATCAATTTCAACAATAGTGAGGTTCATGGGGTTCTTTAATTCAAGTATTACCATGTTCAAATTAATTACAAGATCTCACACAAACACACAAAAAACAATAATAATATTGATCATCATTGTTGTTGAAATCAACTCCACTATAACTAAGTCTAAATGGTATCAAAGTGTAAGTAAACTGCATCAAACTGCCAATCATTAACATTCGGGTCAAAAGATTACATAAAAAATAACAGTTAAAAGGTAGTACCGGCAACAGATGGCGAGCATAACCACCCTCCATACTTCGAGCAACAAATTAGCCTAATTATACGAACATCAAAATCCATGGTTTCCACTTTACTTGATTGCCACTATCTAATTGTATACTAAACAATGTATATTAGCAAACAAAATCTATATAAATTCATTCATGCTATATATGCACTAAGCAAATCATCTGTAACAATGATGATACAGAGATGAGAAACCACATATTTCTAGAAGCAAAGAAACAATAATATTATCTCACCGTAAATCCAACTTTGTTATCAAGGCATGAATCTTCATATCCTTTATGGGAACATGATTATGATGTCTGTTAGCATGAAACTAGTCATGGATTTTGATGCAGAAGAATCTAAATGAAAAAGATCGAGATTATCTTTTAAATGGAGAAGATCAAGTTTATCTTTTATTTAATATTTGAATTATCTTTACCATGTTTATCTTTTAATTATTTAGTATAAGTAGGGCATATATGGTTTATTGTTTAGTTAGTTTTTTATTTGATTATTATAAAAAGAACTTTGTTCTTAGAACCTTTGGTTTCGATTTATCATCTTTGATTAATCAATTGTTTTTGAGCCATTTGATTGCACGTGAAACTGCATCAGTGGTATCAGAGCTTTGGTTTTCAAATGGCTCTACGTGAAGGCAAATGTTCTCTTGTTCGAAGAGTCGCCTACCGAGGCATCGAAAAGAACATTGGTGATTTATGTGTTCGTGGAGATCGATTAAACTGGGATCGTAGATCCGCCGGCCGAGGCAACGAGATCAGAAACCGTGATCCACGTGATATTATTAAGATCAAGAGACTCCGACAACGAGTCCAAGATCTTCAAGAGATCAAACGGCTCCGACAACGAGTCCGAGATCTAAAAGAGATCAGGCGACTTCATCAACGAGTCCGAGATTTGGAGTTGCAACGGGAGATGCGCAAGACGGAAACCGAGTCGAGCACCGTCGTCTGGGACGAAGGTGGCGATGGAGAGGAGCATCCGTTTGGTCGTCACCCACCCCGGTTCTACGAACCGATCTATCAAGAGTTTTTATCGGAAGACAAACCTGTTTTCGATGATGATGGGATTGAACCCGATGAGAAAGAATGTTCGTTTGTACGAGAAGTTTTAAGAGAAAAAATGGACATTAGTGGTGGTCCGTCAATGAGTACGGTGGTTATTGGTAGCGCTGAGGCAGCTGGTGGTGTGGAAACTCCATTAATGCTGGCAAAATTTGTGGAAGGAATGATTGTTGCACAAGATAGGGTAGGTTTGAAATTTGAAAAATCTATTAATTTATAAATCTTATACGAAAGAAACAATATTTTTTCGTCAAATATGGGGTATCACAATTTCAAGGTGTATGAAAATTCCATGCACTTATTGGATGGATCAGATTGGGATTATACCACGATTGATGGAAATAATTATGATGTTGGGCCACATCATGCGTTGAAGGGCTCAAATATTGGAATCATATTTGACATAAGAAATGTGGCAACCTTAAGTGAAAAGAATAATACTGATGTGCTAAGTTCTCTTGGTACACAACTTTTAGTAAATATAATTACTGGTGTGGGCTTTGAAGAACAATCTGCTCTTGGATGGCAAATCAAACCCAACGCAATCAAAACTTTTAAATTGGATTATTTTAATAGATCATATTTGAAGCTCAAGTGTAGTGATCAACATTTTAAGCCTAGTGAGGAGGCAAGGGAAACAGAGGCATGGAGAACCTTCAACCCAGGTGGTACAGGTCCCGAGTTGGGCGAGATGAACCGTAAAGTTAAGCTGCTTAGATGGATTGAGATGTTAATAATAAAAAGCAATAGGGTTGATGTTCCTTTTAATCCAGGCGGCTTTGGTTCGAAGACAAAACTCGAGGACGAGTTTTTTTCGAAGACGGGGAGTATGATGCAGAAAAATCTAAATGAAAAAGATCGAGATTATCTTTTAAATGGGGAAGATCAAGTTTATCTTTTATTTAATATTTGAATTATCTTTACCATGTTTATCTTTTAATTATTTAGTATAAGTATGGCATATATGATTTATTGTTTAGTTAGTTTTTGATTTGATTATTATAAAAAGAACTTTGTTCTTAGAACCTTTGGTTTCGATTTATTGTCTTCGATTAATCAATTGTTTTTGAGCCATTTGATTGCACGTGAAACTGCATCAGATTTAATCATGAATTTCAGAAAGAATGAAAAAGGAAAACAATTTAAAAGAATATAATACAAGATTCCAACATATAGCCATACTGTTTGGGACCAAAAATGCAGGGTTCATCTTCACCTTAACATACCAAAAATTTATTTGTAAATAAACCCTTAACATATTAAAAAGAGTTAATTACTATTTTCGTCCCTGTGGTTTGTCAAAAATCACTATTTCAGTCCATTAGTTTAAAAATTGCGATTTCAGTCCCTGTGGTTTCGCTTTCGTAACCATTTCAATCCACCTCGTAATCATTTTAGTCCTTGTAGTTAACAGAATAATGGATTGAAATGGTTACGGAAGTGAAACCACAAGGACTGAAATGGTTACGAAAGTGAAACCACAGGGACTGAAATCACAATTTTTAAACTAATGGACTGAAATAGTGATTTTTGACAAACCACAGGGACGAAAACAGTAATTAACTCTATTAAAAATTATTGGTATAACCTCAATTTCATTAAGAACACGAAACCAATTAGTTTGTTAACACAAAATTTTAACCCTAACACACCTTTGAATCTTTTGTTTTGATTTTTTTTCCTTTTTTATGGAGGTTGATTTCATGTAAATGGAATCTAAAAAACCGTAGAGGGAATAAAAACCATAAATCTATTCAATTAATTAAAGAGCCATTCTTGATCTGCGTGATAAACAAACGAAAGCATAAACAATTACGAAACATAGGAATAAAATGGAAAAAAAAAACAACTAATATTATCATCCAATCCCTAACAACCGTGATCCGTGATTCGATTCAATAGGTAAAAGAATACATAAACCTAAGATTCTATCAGATATGATAAAGAATACATATTTAGGGACATGAGGATCAGGGGAGAGCATTCGCATGACAGAGATTTCTCGAAGTAGTTGGATGGACGCCTTAATCGTCTTTGTGAAGTTTGATGAGAATAGATGCAGGAGCGGATGAGAATTGAAAGGTTTTGTATCTACTTGGAATGTTTGAGCAGCAGGAGAAATTGCCATCTGGCATTTAGAGCCACTTGGAATATTTGAGCATGCCACCTGGCATTTAGAGGAATTCTTTATTAAGTTTTCTATACTATATTATAATGCAGGAGGCAAGGATTCCCAAAAGTTAAGAACTTCTCCCCCTCTTATTTATAAACAAACCCCTAAAATGAGGGTAAAGTGGTCTTTTAAACAATAATTATTTTTTAGTCCCTCAATCTATTACATTTAAATCCTTGACATTTAACATAATTATGGGTAATTAGTTACATTCCCCCCCACCCCCCTCTTTAATTCTTTAACGTATTCCTGCGATATCTTACAACCCATAATGTTTTAAAAAAATCTGAAGGTACCATGACGATCGGCACATTTTTTTAAACGTTTCGATAGTTGTCTTTTTTAGTTTCGCCGTGCGTTCATAAAGTACAAATAGCCGATGCGTAAATGTACAATTGATTAAAGCCAACATTTGTTTTTTACCCAAGCCAGCTTTGACCATTACCTAGCTACCGTGCATTAACATTTGTTTTTTTACCCAAGTTTTTTGTTTTGAACGACATTAATAAACTAAAATATTCCCTAATTTTACTTGTACAGAGTCAGTTTGTTGTGACATGTTTAATATAGTATAGATAAAACTCACAACAAACTTCCTATTAAACATGCCACAACAAACTAAACAGGATATGTGCATCTTATTTTAAAAACTTAAAACTCACAACAAACTTCCTAAATAAATGGATGACCAATCTAAAACTAAACCCTAATGGACTACTATAAATACATAGCAAACACTCATAATTCTACATTTCTATTGCTAAACTGATTTAAAATATGGAGCCAGTTCTGAATTCACTTGATGCGAAAAAACAAGCATGCGATATTGAAAAATCTAAGGTCGGTTCTATGATAAGTTTTGTTATATCGCAATAATGAATAATTGTTTTCTTTTATTTACTTTTATGTGAATACTAACTTATTTGATTTTTCAGATTCAACACACCAATTTAAACACCCCAGTTGTCGAACAAGCTTTTGTTAGTTTTTAAGTAATATTTTCGCTTATAATCTTTCATATTAACAAGTTCGTTATGTTATTATTTGGTGTTTTATTGTAGGATGATGGTGCTAATAGTGTTGAAATTATTTGTTATGGTGCAATGTTTAGTCCATATAAGTCTAATCTTTAACGTCAATTTAGTGAAGAGGTAATTTTAAAATTTATTTAATCTTTTTTAAATTTTTTTATTCAATATTTGTTCTTTTTTTTAATTTATTTAATCATTTTTTAACCTTTTTATTAAATTTTTGTTTTTTAAGGATCGGAAGTATGAGAATCAAAAGAAAAGATCTAAGAGACTCTCTGAATGGAAATGGGTCGAGGTTATAAATTTAGATGATTTTGAGGACGATGAGAAAGAAGATGAATTAGATGATACTGCTGATTCGAGCACAAACAAGAAAAACAAATCAAAAAAGAAGAGAAATTAGATGAAATATATCAAGTGTTTTTATGTTTTTTTTTTCATTTTCAGTTGTTTTTGTTTGATCTAGACTATCCCATGAATAATAAAGTTTATTTTATATTTGAAGTTTATGTTTTGTGTTATTTTATTGCACTTATAATTTACATCTCGATTGAACTAATATACTTTAGTACTTAATCATGTTCGTATTATATAATTTACATGTTCGTACTTGATCATTTCCAAAGAGATAAATTCGATTACCAAGAATGGCCAAAACATGAAAACTACCTCTAGGTTTGGAGTAAATTCAATATTGTATTTACAAAGCACACTAAACTTATTCAATTTAACAGTCATGTTCCACGAGGATTTCGTATATATCCATTAGTGTCTTCTATAAAAAAACTGTTGGACGACACGAGATATGAAAAAATAATTATATAATATTATAGATTTTTCGAATAATTTGTATTTCTTAAATAAAAAGATAAAGTTAATAAAGATATAAACTTTTACATCCTATTTTTTTTTATAAAAACTGTTTTATAAAAATATGATTTTTTAAATATTTATAAAAATGAAATTTAACATTAGTTGAAGGTGTTTAAAACGTACCTACAAGTCACCTACTATTTTTTACTTTTTACCTTTTCAAAAACAAAAATTTTAAAATTAAAGTTTATTGGATGAGTATGATGTGGATATTTAAAAAAGTTATGGACTTTAAACAATAAAATTATAAACTTTATCATATCACCAACAAAATAAACTTACTTTATAACGATAACAACTTATTTTTTATTTTTTGTCATTTGTTTAGTATTTTTTATTAACAAACTTACTTTATAACGATAACAGTTTTTCTATACTTTATTTATTATTAATTTTTATAACAAAACAAAACTTTGATATTTAGTAGATAGAAGATAAACTATGTTCCAAAATTTTAGGAATTTTTTAATACTAATTTACGATATTAGTAGATAGATAGTAAACTATATCCCAAAATATTAGGAAATATTTAATACTAATTTACGATATTTAGTAGATAAATAGTAAACTATGTCCCAAAATTTTAGGAATTATAAGTCAACTAACAAAAAAAATAATTATTGCAGTTATTCTTGGATATTAATCTAATAATTTGCATTTTTTAATTAAAAAGTAATAAAGTAATAAACTTTAAAGCTAAACTAAAAAACTGAACTTACTATGATATAAAGTTAATAAAAAAATAATTATTTTATAAACATTTTTATAACAAGTAATATAAATAAAATACTCCAGAAATTTACAATCTTTACTAGATAAATTCTAAACTGGGTTTCAAATTTTTAGGAATTATAAGTTCAACTATATTGTTATAGATAATATTAGTCAGTTCTAAAATAATTATTTACCAACTTGACTAGATACATAGTAGTAGATTGTGTTGCATATTTTTAGGGATTATTAGTTAAAAGTTAACTCATATAGATAAGATTAGTTAGAAACTAAAAATTTGAACTTAGTATGATATAAAGTTAATAAAGATATAAACTCTTATCATCCTATTTTTATAAAAACAGTTAATGAAATCTTATAAAAATATAAATTTTTTATATTTGTAAAAAAATCAAAGTTTAACAATTTAAGTTAAAGCTCTAAAACGTACTTACGAGTCAAATACTATTTTTTATTTTTATAAAAACGAAAATTTTAAACTTAAAGTTTATTGGATGAGTACTACGTGGATATTTATAAAAAGTTATGAACTTTAAAGAATAAAATTATACTTTATAATTTAACCAATAAAATAAACAAACTTTACAATTATAACAACTTATCTTTTATTTTTTGTCTTTTGATTATTAATTTTTATACAAAGAAAAAAACAATATTTTTTGTCTTTTGATTATTATTTTTATAAAAGAACAAAACTTTTACATATGTGAAAACTTATGACATATATCCACCACAATAATGTTATCATAAATATTATACGAAAAAGAAAACTACCAGAAACGAGTGTCGCATTGCAAAGTATCGCCCCCGCCGCATCGCGCGGGCACCCTGCTAGTATATATATATATATTTTATCGTTCCGTTATATAGTAACTGATTTCTCAATTTGTTTGCCTTTATTTGATAGTAATAATTTCCCCGTCTTTATTTGATTTTCTCAATATATGGTAATCGATTTCTCAAATATTATATAATAATAATTTGTGCACCTTTATTTGGTTTTCTCAATGTTCAGTTTATTATATAGTAATTGATGATTGATGATGATTTCACATAACAAAAAGAAATTGATTTATCATAATAAATTTACTTCAAGGATATAACTTTTTAAATTTAAATGTTAATTTTTTTTTTCATGTAAGATTATTATTTTTGCTACATGTTTTTAGAAATCTTTAAATTTCAGTCGTTTCGTATTAATGTCTTTCCTTTGATGACATGAAGGCATAACAACCAAGATTTAAAAAACAGAAACGAGTTTCGAGGCGTTTTCCCTTCGTCTCATGAGGTGTAAGCCTCGAGGCAAACCAAGGCGTAAGCCCGAGGCTGAGTTAAAAAATAAATACAAATATTATATATCTTATAAAAATAGTAATACTAACTAAATTCATCATCAAATTCATCAAAATAATCAAAAACACACATAAAAAATACATAAATTGCTTGAAATTGACACAAAAACTCAAAAACAAATATCAAAAACCCCTGAGGCGCACCTGAGGCACATCCTTTTTAGCGCCTCAGCCCCTCTGAGGCGCACACACAGTATAAACCCCCTGAGGAGCCTCAGAATCGTTTTTTGTCCGTTTCGCCTTGAGACGCGCCTCGAGGTGTACGCCTCAACAGTTTTTTAAAACCATGCATAACAATATATCCCGTGTAAAACGTGATGCAACAAATTATATATCATATATCTATATTAAAAGCAATAATTCTTACCCATTCTAAGCAATAATTCTTACCCATTCTAGATATTTTGGAGGTTAAGCGAAACGAAAAGAATGTTTTGAAAAAACTAAAGTATTTGTACATCTCATACTAACAATGCGGCAAAATGAAAAGTATGTTTTTAAAAAAGCTAAAAAGTCATTCATAATCAACAACTCACAGCCCGCCGTAACGCGCGAGTTGACGTCAACTTGTTTACCTATACAAACAAAACTTATAAATTAAAAATGATATACTGATGAACCAATAGTATCTTACAAAATTGAATAGTAATTTACCCACACAAACAAAACTTATAAATTAATATGGGGAAAATTGGTTAGTTCCATTGAATCTTATAAAAGAAAACAATTAACTAAGTTAGATTATGTGTGGTAAAACAATTAACCAAGTTAATTATTATACATAACTAAGCTAAACTATAACTTTTAACTAAGTTAGGTTTTGAATATAAACATCAAACTAAGTAGTATAATAAATGAGACTTACAATTTATTAGTTTAGTGTTGATTAGAGGATTTATAACTATAAGGACGAATTTTGTCGAACTATGAAACTCAAGTACAGGGGCTTTGGGGTCATTTTAGGAAATTAGGTTTAGGTTATTAGACCCCCTAGACTTAGACAATAGTTTAGTAGGTACCTTAAGTACCTTATATGCTTATGTGCTTATTTGTCTTAGCTAATATTTATTTAATTAAGCATGCACATGATCCCTTTAACTGTCACATGCTTAATATTATGTGCTACATGTTATATTGCGATATATTATTTATCTAAAGTATTATTATATTTCATCTCTTTGCACTTCGCACACACCGTATGATATAAATATTATATTTCTCAATATTTAATTCCTATACCTATTTATCTAAAGTTTTAACTATTGGATTTTAGTTTGTTTTGAATTTCGAATTTCATTTGAATTTCTCTATCTCGTCAAAATGAGTTTTTGTGATGGACATGTAGTAATTGGAAGGGTTAGGTACCGATAGTCGGGACGTCCTGTCTAGGCTAGCAATCGAATAAATCCAATTAGGACCAGTTTGCCTACCTGGGGACTAACGATGAGAGTACTGATACCTATTAGGCCAAAGCATGCCACATCAAACGTCACTTAAACTAACAACACTTTGATAAGTCATCGTGTTCGTTTTAAGTCATGGATACCTTCTAACATCATTTCATATCACCCCAACTTTTATCAATTTCATGATTTCTTCTAGAGATGGGCATATCGGGTTTTTTTTTGTACCCGGAGCCGGTTCCTAACCGGACCCGGTTCTTGTAAGAGTGTAGGGGAACCGGTTCTTGTAGGAACCGGGTCCAGTTCCTAATCGGGTTTAGAGCTTTAATACTGGAACCGATAGTAACCGATCCCGGGTAGGGTTGGAACCGGTTTCTCTGAAGAACCTGTTCCACCGGGTAAGTCCTTAAAATCACTAAAATGTTACTGTGGAGCCGGTTCTTCAAAATTCCTTATATTGAATAAAATACTACAATTTTAAAAAACATACAAACATATTAAAGAAAATACAAACATATTGTATTGTAGCCGGTTTATTTCTTTTAACGTTTACTTGTCGTTGTCGTGGATGCGTCTATTTGACTTGCGGCTCGCTTTGGTGATGCCACTTTGGTACAATCGTCTTCCGAATCATTAGTTTGTACTTCTTCATCCTCCTCTTCACCAACTATCTTGTTCTCTAATTCCACTTCATCTTCTAGACTTATCTTATCTTGAATACGGTCCACGGCATCCAAATGATCCTTTAGGCAAATTGTCATCTCTATTGATTCCGGTGTTAGTATTGTTCTTCGTATGGACAATACCCTGCCACTAAGAGAAAACGCACTTTCCGAAGCTACAGTGGAAGCTTGGACCGTTAGTATATCACGAGCCATGGTGTCACAACCCCCGACCCCACCCCGGGAGCGGGAGCCGCGAGCCAGTCTGATGGTATCGGTGTTCATAAATTTGGCAGCGGAAAGTTTCATCAAGACCGTAGTTAGGAAATATTTTATCAGAGTTAAACACCAAAATCTTTAAAATAGAATACTGGGACAAAACCAATTTTTTATTTTTGAATGTATTGATAGGGAGTAACCCTAATTATTGAAAACAATCCATCTTTTAAATTAGGTAACTTTTATGGCCAATTTTCTAAGCCTTCAGTGCTCTCCAGCTGGCTTTTATTGGCTTCACACTATGTTACTTGAAACACGTGTTTAAAATATTTTATCAGCAAGAAATACTGGTGAGTGAATCCCAGTTTAATCAAAACATGTTTTATCAGTTTACAACATTGAGGGCGGTTGCGCAATTACATTTGTTTCCATCTACTTTAATTACCACCCACGGTACTGTCAACCCGACTTGTGGTCATGTTACTACTCACAGTGTAGTAACAAGTTTTGTATACAAAACCCCAACATACCGACGATAATTGTAGAATACAAATACTCAATTACTGTTTAATATAATATAAATCATTTGAGGTTTTGTAAAAACAGTTGGCAAAAAGAAGGATTACTTACATTGCTACTTTAGGTATTTCCTTTGTGAATTCCTGGTTACAATCTATTAATTAAACAATGCACATGCGTTAGTATAATAACCCAATTTACATTAGTTATACCCTCCCCGAGACAGAACTCCAACGACTACGGCGAGCAGAACCTCGACAGTCGTTACGGAGCACTAGATCAATCGGGCAGCGTATCTAATACGTAACTCGGACAAACGCCATTTTTATGTCATCTATGCTATTTTATTTAGCCGAGCAGGTAACCTACGCAAAACGAAGCAAGGGCGTGCAAAAGAATACGTGAAACTTAAGCTATACATCAACGGAGGTTGAAGTACGCCACATACGACTTACGAGGTGAAGTCACCAAGAAGGCACTGTTGAGCATCTCAGCGATGATGCTAATCCTGTCAAGCACGAAAACTAACGATCAGGAAGCGGCAGTCGGCACGCGGTCCTGCAAACGACACGAGTCATGCTAAGAAGAAGACGCATGTCTCCGCATTTCCCCCTATCGCATTAACGACGAATACGCTATGTTTGACATTCCATGGTAATGTCACCTAACAATTGGTCGTCACATGCAACCCCAGGTAAAGTCCTTAAATTTCTTTTATTGAAATTTCAACTTTCACATTTACAGAGTAGATTTTCGTATCTCTACTCCTCTTAATGGTCATTGTATCACAATCATTTCTTTCATTACAGCGAATACTCATTGCTTCATTTCTTGAAAATTCATATGTTACGCATGCATCGTTTGTTCCGCATGTGGTTTCGTTTCGAATAAGCGTTTCATCAAAGTTCAAATATTATGTCGCTAAATCTAATTATTGATTCGTGATTCGAATGACCCGCATTATTGAAATGGTTGGCTTCTTTGTTATCAAGTCAACACATTTTCTTGAAAATTCCTTTCTTTTTCAAGTTACATACATGGTATTTCGTTGTGACCATGCCAAAAGTATTGTTGTCGATACATGTATTTATTGTCGGCTTGCGCCGAAATCAAATTCAATTGTTTGAACTTGTTCATTACACATATTCAATTCAAGACACCATATGATGTATTGAAAACATCATATTCGAATTCGTTTTAACAACCGTTTCATTGTTCTGAGTCGTATTAGATTTGTTTGGTCTACAACTCCACTAAGTCGTTTGTTGATTTCGACACCTTGTGGTGTCAGTACAAACTTGTAGCTTGGGCTAATCATGATTGAGCGTTTTATGCAAAACACAGGTGATACTTGTTCGATCACCGCTATATTTGAATTGTTTCATTCACTACGACACCTTGTGGCGTCGGTAGAACTTGCAGCTTGGGCTGATCATGATCGAGCGTTTCATGCAAACTAGTACATTTGAGCTTGTTGAAAACTGAATTCATTTATTGGATGAAATCATTTCTAGAATTCATTTGCATATTGTGATACGTCCTTGAATTCACATCATTCGAATATGTCTTGATTCAATTTCATGATCGTTCACTTTGGTACTATTCGTATTTTCTACGTATAATGTAACTCTAAGGAGTTAACGTAAACTAAATTTCGAGGACGAAATTTTATTAACAGGGGGAGAATGTGACAACCGGTAATTTACGGCTCCTAAGTACGTGATTAACAGGTGATTACGCGATAATAAATCATGTTTACGACGCTAATTAACTTAACCAGGTCCTTGGAGTGCCCAGGAACGTATGTTCAGCTATACAGTACGCGTATGAAAATTCGCGTGGAATCTGCGAAACATTAAATGGCAACGGACTGAAACCATACGAAATACTGACGACACCGACAAAATATGGATGTTACACGAATATTTTATGCTCATGGAATTGAGTCGCGATATAGGGTCCCGTAGGAATTACGGACCACTTACACATGAGATGGGCTTGTGGGCCCTGGGCCCAAGCCCGAAACCCACAAGCCTAAACCTACACATAATAGGCAAAATCTCTACAAATCTTGCAAAATACTTACTAAATCTATATAAAATCTTTATAAGATTTTTGCCTCTAAAAGTTGTGGCAAATCTTTATAAAATCTATACTTAGGATCTTGACTCAAGGAATAGAACTTTTGACCTGAATGTAAATTGTATACATAAAAGACAATTAAAAACCATTGTTTCAATGGGTACAACACATGACCTGAATGTAAATTATATACATAGAAGACAATTAAAAACCCTCCATCCTCCCTCATTCTATTAATACAGACAATACACACCACATTTACTTTACCCCTCTCTCTCTCTCGAATACATGTGCAGACACAAACAAAACCACTTCATCTTCTCTAACCCTAGCCAAACTACACAAACAACAAGCAGACACTCTCTTCTCTCTCTCGGGTCTTGACCGGCGATCGGAGAGACTCCGGCACCCCCTTCCACTCCGGCGACAACCACATCACCTCTCCAACGACATATACGCACACCCCCTTTTTCTTCCTCGATAAACAGAACAGACCACCACCACCATCATCGGGTGGTGGTCAGCGATGGTGTGCGGCGGCACAGACGAAGAGGAGAGAGAAACTGGAGCGAAGAGAGAGAGAGTAGAGAGAGAAAGAGGCTGAGGAGAGAGAGCCGCCGCTCACGGCGGCGGCGGCGGCGCGTGGTGGCGTGGTGCTGTCATCGGACCGAGTAGAAAGAGAGATGGAGAAAGAACAGGCGGTCGGCGTCAAGGACCGGTGGTCCTTGTCTTTATCCGACTGACTTCGATGGTACCCCCCCTTCTCGGTTTACTTTTTTTTTCTTTTGATTCAAGTCTGATATTGTTGATGGCGGTGGTGATGTTATTCTTAGATGATTCTCGTTTTTGTTCGAGTTAACTCGGTTAGTTAACTGGGCTAAACCGAGTTAACTCGGTTCAGTTCCGGGGCAACCAGTCGACGAAGGCAACGGGTCAGAGTTCGGGTCAGCTTTGGTCTTTTCGGTCAACAGAAGTCAACATCAGCAGCTGTTTGGGTCAAAGTCAAATTCGGTTCGGGTCTCACGGTTCGGTCAGACGACTCGGTTCAGTTAACTCGGTCAAACCGAGTCAACTCGGTCAAACCGAGTCAACTCGGTCAAACCTGGTCAACTCGGTGAGTCGACTCGGTCAACTCAGTTCAGTCGACGTATCGGCACATGAAGGATGGTAAAGATAACGGCGCGTCTATAATTTTGATAACTATATTTAACGATTGTTTTATTTTCGTGAACGAGCTCGAATCATTTTGTTACAATTTAGTTTATATTTTGAAATGCTTGACGAAATACATTTGATTACATTGCGTTGATTTCATTGTTGAATTTTGGAAAAATAGCGACAACTTGTGTTGTCGGGGCGTCCAAAAACAGAGGAAACTCTGCCCGTTTTTCGAGAAAAATCGTAAAACAAAACGCGTTTTATTATAAAACGAACCATTGTATTCAAGTGATATTTTTTCGACCACACTTTACACTTTACGAAAACGACAAGTCGGAAATTATTTACAACAAATGAATATAATTATTATATTTTTCGGACACCAAACAAACACAACGGATCCTTTTGGAAAAATAAATATAATTATATAATTGTTTTCAAACACAACAACTCGGCGATTGTTTTATAAAATAAATACAACATTTATATTTATTTCAAACGCCTCAATAACATACGATATATAATACGAGTTTATTATATATTTTTCGTTTTCATAAAACACTCGTTACATACACGTACGACTTCTCGAAAACGACTAGCAAAATTCTACCGATATATTTATATACTTTTATATATATATATATATATATATATATATATATATACACTTTAGTTCTCATGAGAAACTAAGTCTTTTCAAGACTTGCAA
This sequence comes from Helianthus tuberosus, assembly GCA_030545235.1. Classification (NCBI taxonomy): domain Eukaryota; kingdom Viridiplantae; phylum Streptophyta; class Magnoliopsida; order Asterales; family Asteraceae; genus Helianthus; species Helianthus tuberosus. Next base: position 95,111,124 of record CM060426.1, read on the forward strand.
ATACTTAATGACGTTAAACGAGCTAACAAGTATAACTTTATCATTTACATCAAGTTAACAACAAACCGTCAAATCGTTCAGCTAACGATTCGGTAGAGCTCGAAGACACGTAGTTTAGTTACTACGTTTATTTAGAAACTTATAAGATATTCCGTGTTAGGAATATGGTAGAATGCACGCTAGCAAGTCAAGTCTTGGAAACGACACCACGAAGTCGTAAATTAGCTAGCTTTGCACAGGAATATTCAGGTGAGTTCATAACCCCACCTTTTTGCGGATTTACATTTTATAAATGTTTTTGGGGTGGAAAGACATGCACTTTTTGCTAAGCATACAAGAATTACATATTTCTAAACCATTTTACAAGCAAGATTTAACTGGCACAAATGGTTTACGAAAAGCTTATGTCTTATACCGGTTTTTCAGACAAGCGTATTTTTCGAAATGTGCATACATACGAATTCTAGTTTTCCAAACTACGGGAAAATACAAATACAAGAGTTTACAAGATACAAATGTTACAATGTTTATAAATGGTATGATACAAAAATAAGAAGCACCCTTGGTGAGAACGAGTACCAAGTGTGATGCGTTTTGAGAATACAAGAATACAAGGAGTCAGAATGAGTACTCCGATAAGGAATCAGAACGAGCATTCCGCCAGGGAGTTAGAACGAATACTCTGATAAGGAATCAGAACGAGTATTCCGCCAGGAAGTCAGAACGAGTACTCCAAGAAGGAATCAGAACAAGTATTCCGCCAGGGAGTCAGAACGAGTACTCCGATAAGGAATCAGAACGAGTATTCCGCCAAGGAGTCAGAACGAGTACTCCGACAGGGAGTCACCACAAGTACTCCCCACATACGTGGTGTACACAAAAATACTTGATTTATACATGATACATACAAAAATACTTGATTTAAACAAGATACATACAGAAATACTTGATCTATACAAGAAAACATGATACATACAAGAATACTTGATTCATACATAAGTACGTGGTGTACACAAGAAATACTTGATTTATACAAGATACATACCATGTTTTCATACTAAATTTCTGTATAACATGACAAGAAAATGATTTTAAATTCGTTTTCACAACAATACTTCAAAAACCGGTTATTCAAAGAGATTTATTTCAAATCTTTTACAAACAAACTATGAACTCGCTCAACTTTATGTTGACTTTTTCGCATGTTTCTTTCTCAGGTTGCAATTCTAAGACAAGGCACGGTTGGAATAGGAGAACCATTGGAGATTCGAGTACTTAGTAGGCTTTCGCATTTTAAAAAGACTTAGCTTATTTGCTTCCGCTGTGCAATGAAGATACCAGTCCAGTCACGCCAATGCTCTGATATTTCGGGGTGTGACAAATACCACCTTTTATCACAACCCCCGACCCCACCCCGGGAGCGGGAGCCGTGAGCCAGTCTGATGGTATCGGTGTGTATAAATTTGGCAGCGGAAAGTTTCATCCGGACCGCAGTTAGGAAATATTTTATCAGAGTTAAACACCAAAATCTTTAAAATAGAATACTTGGACAAAACCAAATTTTTATATTTGAATGTATTGATAGGGAGTAACCCTAATTATTGAAAAAATCCATCTTTTTAATTAGGTCACTTTTATGGCCACTTTTCTAAGCCTTTAGTGCTCTCCAGCTGGCTTTTATTGGCTTCACACTATGTTACCTGAAACACGTGTTTAAAATATTTTATCAGCAAGAAATACTGGTGAGTGAATCCCATTTTATTCAAAACAGGTTTTATCAGTTTACAGCATTGAGGGCGGTCGCGCAATTACATTTGTTTCCATCTACTTTAATTACCACCCACGGTACTGTCAACCCGACTTGTGGTCATGTTACTACTCACAGTGTAGTAACAAATTTTGTATACAAAACCCCAACATACCAACGATAATTGTAGAATACAAATACTCAATCACTGTTTAATATAATATAAATCATTTGAGGTTTTGTAAAAACAGTTTGCAAAAAAAAAGGATTACTCACATTACTACTTTAGGTATTTCCTTTGTGAATTCCTGGTTACAATCTATTAATTAAACAATGCACACGCATTAGTATAATAACCCAATTTACATTAGTTATACCCTCCCCGAGACAGAACTCCAACGACTACGTCGGGCAGAACCTCGACAGTCGTTACGGAGCACTAGATCAATCAGGCAGCGTATCTAATACGTAACCAGGGGTTATAATACTTACAACGAGGCAGAGCTTTGCTATCTAGGGGGGTATAATACTAAGGTATTACTTGTACTATCAGAAATTAAAAGAGGAAATCAAATTGTGAACGAATTTCAAATGATTCTGATCGATCCAATTTATAGGGCAGCTCAGTGAGTCCCTCGCGCCCCGCGACGGAAATCAAAGGGGCCGTCGCGCCCTGCCAGGGCCGAAAGGCGGCGTAAAGGTGCTGAATCATCGGGTTGTTCAACGCGTGTCTTGCCACGTGGCGGCTCCGTGTTACGCCGCTTGTCCCCTCGCTCGTGGCCCATGAAGAATCATAAGTAGTCTGTCGCGCCCCGCGACAGACTTAATTTATTGTTTTTATTTGTTAGTTAATGAGATAAAGAGATTTCGGGGCCGGTTTTTCATATACGGGGTGTGTTTTAGGATATTTGGGGGTGTCTAAAATATTTTAAGGAGGGTTGTTACATCCTGGGTATAACTCCTAAACTATTTAATAAAATATATAATGTATTCGCATTAAGTACAGTAACCCAATTCAACTCTATTCTACGTCACGAGACAGAACCCCAACGAACTTAGTCGGGCAGAGCCATGACATGCATTGGTGGGTCCTAAATCAATCGGACAGTGTATTGACTAAGTGATCAGGGGTTACATCACTTAAAACAGGGCAGGGCTTTATTATTATTATTATTAATCAAAATAAAATTAAAAATAGAATACTAGAGAGGGAAAGTTGGTGAGATAAAGAAGGAAAAGATTGAACATATTCGTTTGTTGAAGGAACTTCATATTTATACTATCATTGGCCAAACTTAGGAAGCAAGTTTGTATGATTGCATCTTCCACGTACCCTCAGGGCATTTATTTCAAACGTGCTTTGTTGTTAGCTATGTACATGCACACGTAACAATTCAATTCTCATATGTACGCATGCATTAATTTATTTTTCAAATTCTATGTATTGATTATTTTATTTAATATATATTATAATTAATTCAGCTGCTTCACTTATTTGGCGTTTATAACTTCTAAAATATGACATTTTATAAAACAATAAATATGTCATTAGAAGGAGAATATTTGTATCTACATTTTGAACCAAGTTTCATTAAAAACAAAAACAGAGTAGGTTCAAATATAATGTATTTTTATTATTATAATTATTAAATGGTTCCTACGTTCGCCAAAATAACTTATATTTCTATTGATCAACATACCCATGACCTATTCGTGTAATAACTTTATTTTAAATTTTAAAATTTTTGGGAATGTTACACATGGTGGCTAGAATCGGGAATTCCGATTCTTTTGATTTCCATCATGACAAAAGATCAAACTTTTTATATTCCTCGGCGGTCATAGTACGCGAATAACATGTTTCTTTATATCTACCAAGTTCACTTGATGGGACGTTACCTCTTTGTTGTTTAGTCGTTTCATCTCCAACGACATTCAACATCGTTATGAGTGGGTCTCCATTAGTAATCGTTCGACTAGATGCCGACGATCGAGACTCAAACATATTACTAGTATTTTTTCCCCATATTTTTGTAAATAATGATCATAAAGTTTTGATAAACAAGTGTTAAAATTCTTTTTGATTTTTTATTTTAACCTTGGATCCTCCTCATACATATCCAACTTGTCATATATTTCTCCAATCAAAGCTTCAACACCCGGCACATTTAAAATTGGATTTAAAGCAGCGGCACATAGAAAAACGGGTGGTAGACCCAAAAAATATTTTTTAAACTTTTCAATCATCGGTTTCATCATGTTTCTCAACATGTCACTTGAATTTTCAAAATTTTTAAAATTTGTAGTGATCATATACAATTCTGAAAGAACAAGAGAACTAGTTGTGTAATAAACACCCGAAATGTTAGTTGTTGCCGTTTTAAAAACTTTTAAAGAAGTACTTAATTTTTCAATGTTTCCCCAAGCCATGTCGGGAAAAGGGTCGACTAAGTAATCATCACTTAGTGATGTATGAAAAGTTTTAATGTGCCCATTTGTTTTAAAGCCATTTCGAACATAAAACAAGTAGAATTTCAACGAGTTGGTATGTCCCAATTAATTTTTTATTAACATCGTTACAAAGGTTTTTATATTCTTGATATCGTTCTTTTCCACTTTTGAAAATGTCATGAAGCATAATTTGAAAAGCTTTAATAATATCTGAAACAAAAGTATCCCGTAGCCCCGTTTGCACAACTAAATTAATAATATGTGCAACACATCTTGTGTGATAAAATTCCCCATCAATAACCGATTTGTACTTTAATTTTAATTTATCGATCGTCGTTGTGTTGTTTGAAGCATTATCAAATGATATTGAAAATATTTTATCCTCTAAACTGTAACATTTGTGTCTTTCAACCTTTGTAATTAAGTTTGAACTCAATGAAACATTTTGTTTGATATGCAAGAATTTTATTTTAACATGTGCCTTACATTATTTAGCAAAAGTCCATTTAAAAACCAAATTGTCCAAGTCCGGAGAAAAGTACTGTAATCCTGCGAAATGTACAGCATTCCGTAGAACGAAACAGTAATTGTCCGAAAACCCAAAAATAAATATTATTTGTCATAAATAATATAACGGGTATTAAAAGCGACACAAAATCCGCACTTAAATCTTATTGCGTTAAGCTGCACAACTAGTTCAGTAAACTGCCTGACAGCAAAGCAGGTACCGAAACTGTGTCAGAATAATAAAATTTTTAGTCCAAAAAGTTGGATTAATTATTTGGATGATAAAACATGTGCAAAAACAATTTTTGTCATGTATTTATATAAACTAAACATAGTGTTAGTATTTAACCCGGTACAGGACCCGAACCAACTTTTTCGCCCGATCAACAAACTAATAATTTTCATGGATTAGTTTTACCTAGTGTCATACTACTTTAAAATATGAGGGCTTGAAACATTGTAGATATTTTTATATAAATTATCAAAGTTTATAAAATTTACATATTAATCAAGATTTTTATTAAAAAAAATGCAAAACCACCCCCCTCATGCATGCTCACGGTTTTAGTGGGTCCCCCACGCCTACTCATTTCAAGTTTTGTTGTGTTGGGAACTTGTGAAGTATGATTAGTGTCACCTTAAACTTATAAAACACTTTCCAACACTCCATCTCTTTCTTTTTATCCAAGAACATGCAAACCATCCAACTTCTACTCTCTCTCTCTCTTCCAATCGGCCAAACCAAACACCACATTCATCATTTTTTTTTCAAATCTCAAACATAAAAAATTCTTGCAAGCATGGAGGTTTAGGGTTGATTCAAAGTATTTTCAAGACTTGAAAATACACTAGAAGCACTTTGGTAGCACTAGGAGTTCTTGGATCATCATATCTTTATCATCATCTTCATATTGTTTATACTAGCAAGATTGTAAGAACTCTTCACTAGTTTCTATTTTATTACTATTCTTGATTTTGAACGAATACAAGTTCATCTTGAATCAAATCAAAACAAAACCTATATGAAAAACACTAAGAAAAACCAAAAATCATTATTTTACTTTATGATTTTTCTATGATTTTGAATGAACTCGAAAAAGTTTAAACTAGTGAAAATGAATCTTGGTTATTTTTTTGTATAAAAACAAGATCTAAACATATGCATGTTTAGATCTAACAAGATTCATCAACAAAAAGATATGAACATGGATTTTTATTCTTAAAATAGTTACATGCATGTTAGAAAACATGTGTATTTATTAAAAATCCAAGAACATGAATTTTTGTTAAAATGAATCAATAAAGTTTCCATCTCTGGAAAGAATCAAGAACATGAAATATGTTAGTAGAAAGAGTTTTGAAAACATAGTTGTGCTTCAAATGACTTTATGAGTCATCTAAAACAAGAATTTTAAATAAAATCTTGTTCTACAAATTTTTGGCAAAAACAAGGAATAAAGTTTCCTTTTTGGGAAAGTTAGGAACTATATCATGTTCATGGTACTTTATTGACAAATTATGATGAATATTGATACTTGATGATGTTTTATGTTGAAATGATTTGAACACAAGTTCTGTATAAACTTGGGAAAAATCTATTTTTCAAACAAAACTATGGCAAAAAATTTATAAATTTTGTTATGTTCAAAAGTGTTAAACAAAGAAATATGTGACTAGAAAACTACTTGGAGTCTTTGAACACGGTTAAACGAATTTTTGGACAAAGTTAGGAATCCATGTTTTATAAAAGGTTTCTAAACAAAAAGTGACAAGTATATATTTTAGATAAAATGTATACTTTTAAAATTCATCGAGTATCATATTTATATGTTTTTGTGTGTATATATTAGGTATTTAGACCAAGTAAGAATAAATACACAAATTTGTAAACACAACAATTTACCAAAATATATATATTAACACTTGGGAAACAAAATTACAAAATAACATGTCCATCCTTGGACATAAGCAAACAATCGGACAATCGGACAATTCGGACACTTTGGACAATGCGGACACTTTTGGCAATTTCGGACAAAATAAAATATACGGCACGACGAAATAAGCGACATAAACAAAGGAAGCAAACAAATACAAATAAGATAACGGATTCAAGATGAGAAACTTGTACGATGAACGACTATAAACCTAAGTGTCTGATAAGGTTAGAACACTTTGTAGGACCGGTTTTGACTCCGAAACGATTGCGAAACGAACGTGAAACGTGCGGAATCCGTACACGAACGTGACCTAACACACACGATGTAAAATAAACGTGATTCTATTAGAAATCTAACAAGAACAAGCACCTTGAATCACTTTCTCTCTCTAGATTCTCTCTCTAGATCTAGAGCTTTCCTAAACACAAATGAGCCAAAAAGTCTCTAATCTAAACATAAAGCTCCTATTTATAGGCCTTGGCTTTTAATGAGATTTCTCATTAATTACAATATTGCCACCTTGCCTTTTGTCTAGATATTACATCATAACGACTCGTTTTCTTCTGTTTCTCGCTACGGCTCGGATTGACGAAGGCTATAGACATAAATGCACTAACAGACTCCCCCTTGGATATTGCCGCAGTCAATCTCGATCATTGAGTCAAACTCGTAGCGTCTTATTTTTCTCTCTCTCTTTGAATCTTCTTGAACAGAATCCCGGTGAATCTGTCTTCAGCTTCAGTTTCTCCTTTCTGTAGACTCTTTTCTTCATCAGGCTCCTCCTTTCGTCAAGCTTCCGTGCTTTGAGATCGACACCTTGCTTTCCGTATACAAGCTCTTCTGGAATAATCATATGGCTTCTTGAATCCACACTTCCTTTTGCGTTGAGCTCGTCTTCAGACTCCCCCTTAGACTCGGCTTTCGGGATCATAGTCTGGTACAACATCTGCAATCACTCAAACATTTATAAGTAACAATGTTTTGAACATTTAATTTTCCAGAAATCGTAATCTGGTTCTATTCAACTTTCTAAAACACTCCCCCTATCAACAATCTTTACAGATTTAGCAGTGTTAAGTATCCAAAATCCCTCACAGTTAATCATCCAAGTCCAAATTAATGACCTTGGAGATATCACAAACTGTTTTTTATTTTTGATTTTTAATTCAAGTTTCAAATTAATGAACTTGTTTTATTTTCAGAAACACAATCAGCTTACTTAGATTTTGAAACTCAGCACTTCAGACATCGGTTGTCGAAAATAAAGCAGAATCAAAAATCTTTTTGTATTTTTCTAGAAAATATAAAGCAGTAAAGAAATATGTACAAACGTATATACAGACAATATTTTTGTTTGAGTTTGCGTTAGAGGATCATAACAGTTTCTGACAAGTCACAAGTACCATTGAGCTTAGTTACACATTAAGAATTAAACAATTCACTTAGATTGTCGATATATTGATCCACTTAAATTTTCACACAAACTTCAACTGATTCAGGATACGAATTAGATGTATTAAGAACTTAAACTCATTCATATGTCCCACCTCTTGAATATACTCCCGTATCCGGATCCCAATATTCAGTCTTACAGGTGAGTATACCTAGATGATATCTGTAAGAGGAATAAATTATAGTACGAAACCATGAGAGCTCAGGTCAGAACTTCCGTTCAGCAGAGAGATGACGGCTCGACTTTTGGTGTGTCCCCTTTAGAGGATCTTTTGTATTACAACAGCAATGACTATCAATTTTATTGTTTCATCAATTTGCTGAGGGCGGCGCTATTTTTTAAGCAATGCGAAAAGTATTATTCGGAGACTAGGTCAGAACTTCCATTCAGCAGAAGTTCCGGAATAATACCCCAGATATCACTAAGCATAAAGACCTAGTATCTCAGAAAGAGGGGCCTTTCAAACAAGATTTCAGGGGTTACCTATATATCCAAGTAGTGTTCCCCACGAAATAAGCAAGTTTGAATTTATGTTTATATCCCGAAAAAGTTTACTAAATGTATAAAAATCTACCGACACATCTACGGTGAGATCGTTTAACACATTTTGACTTTCCAAATCTTTAGCGTACTATAACTGTCTACTGATGTACTATCATTTCCTCTTTTTACGCAAAAACTCAATTTTTGAATTTTATCATGTTTTTGACTTTTTCAAATTTTCAAATGTTTTTGTATTTTCAAATAAAAACAATACTCCCCCTAAAATGCAAAATCATTTAAAGAAAATTTGACAACCAACACTGATAGCTTTGTCTCGCCATCCATTTTCTGCTAACTATGCCCTGTTTTGCAGAAAAACTAATATAAAGTACCCCCATGATTTACAACCCATTGATTTTCGACAGTTTGAAAACCGTTTTTCAATCTTGTGAAAGTAATCATGTTTGTTCAGCCGTGAGGGTTTCGGCGTATTCAATCAACACATATTTTTGTATTTTTGAATATTTGACAAAAATTAAAAACAAACATATTTTTGGTTTTTAATTTTTTTCAAATTTTTAGGGTTTTTGAAAATATTGTTTATTTATGTACAGAAAAACAAATAAACTCCCTGTTTCAACCAACACAGGGTCCAGCAGCAGCCTCCTCCTCTAGTTGTGCCAGGCTGCTCCAACCTCCATTCTCACAATCTTTGGTTTTGTTGAGCACCTGCACACTTAGACTACTTGATTACTTGAACAATTTAGCCCAGGTCTGTTGAACCTTAGGCGTTTCACAATAATTTTCATTCAATTTTGGAAAATCTTTGTCATCTTTCACAAAAATCTTTTCAACTTTTACTTCAACTTTTTCATCTTTTTCAAGAACCACCTGTTTCTTTACACTCCATTTTTGACCTTTAGGAGTACCACGTTTGTAAAAATGTGATTCCTTTTGAACATTTTGTTTTTGATCAACAACTTTTGGTTTCCAAAACTCTTGAGGTTTTGTCATATCAATAGTTGTTTTCCAACTTTGAGTTGTTCTGACTCTGGGTGTGTGAGAATTCCAGGTCTATCTCGAATCGAACTTGTTAGAGTTTGATTTCCATTTTTGATTCGAAGCAAACTTGTTTGTGTTATACCTCAAAGTTTGTTTGGAGTCAAATCTGGTTGACCTTTGTCTCACATTCTCATATTTTTGTTTCTCAGCATCAATCTTCTTTATGTCAACATCCACAGGTTTCAGATTTGGACACTTGCGAGCAAGACGTCCTTTTTTATCACATTTAAAACATGTTCTTATGGAAACATCTTTGACCTGTGGTTGTTGCTTTTTCTTTTTAGCAAAGAACTCATTATTAGACTGTCTCAATTTGAGTTCTTAATCTTCTGCTAAACTGTTTCCTTGAACAAAACTCATTTTTGCCTGATAATTTGGCGTTTCATTTTTGTTTCGATTCTGTTTCTTCTTATAACCCAACCCAGCCATCATGTTTTTCTTCTTGTAACCAGATTTGTTATACGAACCTTTATGACACTTACCAACAAACTTTGAAATCTCAGACTTCTCAATCTCAACCATTTTGAAAACGTTATCAACCTTTTCTGAAATCACATTCTGAATCGGGAATACAACATCTGAGAACAATTTGTCTGATCCAATCATAGTATAAACCAATCCTTTTGAATCATCATTCAAACTTTTCTCGGATTTTGTATTTTTCAGATAACTATCATGAAAATTTCCTTCATCTTCATCCTGTGATTTAGATTTACCTGTATCAACCGACTCTTCTTTCAACACACTTTCAACGACTTTACCTACCACCTCTGAATCATGAGAATCATCAGATTTGGAATAGGTTATGTCAATGTTGTCTGGCAATTGCTCTACCATGTTGAAAGCTTTTTCGACCTTTTCCTCATCATAAAATGCAAATTTTTCCGGTGGTGGAACTTGATGAAACTCTGAGCCAATGCCTTTCTTGTTTTGCTTAGACTCACCATCTCCCGGTTTTATATTGAAAATTCGTTCAAGCACATATGACGACACGTGATAACTTTTTAACTTGTTGTTATCCTGTTCTAGATCAGCAATCTGTCGCTTTAGCTTAGCAACATCCTCAATATAGGAATTAACAACATCTTGTTTTATTGAATACATTTGTTTAAGTTCTTTAGTTGTTTCAGAAAGATAATTCATTCTTGATTGAGCATATTTCATTTCATCTTTCACTTTTTCGTATGACTCTTTCGTAATATGATATGCTAATTTCATTGAGTCATATTATTTCTTCATTTCTTGACAAGCAATTTCTTTTTGTGAACATTCCTCTGTCATTTTAGAAACATTTTCTTTCAAAACTTCATTTTCTATTTCTAACTTTTTACATTTTTCTAAAAGTTTTTCATCATTTTCTTTTAAAACTTTTTCTTTTTCTAGCATTTCTTTGCATTTTTCTTTAAAAATGTTTTCAATTTTAGTGAATTCAATATCTCTTGTTCTGAATTGCTCATCTTTTTCGGTACAAGATCTGCACGGTTCCATGCATTTCTTGCACTATTCAACAGTTTCAGTCAAGATGTTAGAATTAGAATTTACCTCAGTGATTGGCACCTCGGTGTTTTCAGCTACCTCTGTCTGCTTCAACTCAGCATCATCTTGTTTTTCTTCAACACCGACTTCATCACCAACATTACCACCTACCAAATTATCATTCTTTACTTCTTCTTCTTTCTTCACCTCTTCTTCGATCTGCTGTTCTTCAGTAACAGCTTTCTCAACCTCTTCATTCACAACAACTTTTTCTTCACTTTTGATTTCCTTCACAACCTCAACTTCAACAGCTTCTGCTTTAACCTCTTCAGCAACTTTCTTCAGATTGTTCACCATCTCTTCAACACTCTTCTTCATTCTTTCTTCATCCCTTTTTCTCAGACATGATGTCATAGCATATCTGATTTCCTTTTCATGCCTTTTAGCATATTTGTCATCTTTCAACACATTTCTATAGTATTCAGCTCTCAAAGGAATTATGAGAAGAACATCATCAAAGATTATGTCTTTCTTTGGAACAACTGGTTCTCCTTCTCTGTTGAAGTAACACTCTCTCTTCTTATCCCATCTTTTGCTGCTGACAGCAATCTCATACTCTTCCTGCATCTCATCCATTATGTTCAACGCAATGTTTCTTTCTCTGTATATTTTCTCACTCAAAATTTCTTCTCTGGTTTTCTCTTTGATTTCAGCCATGATACTATCTCCTTGAATCACCTGAAACGAACAAACAAACAACGATTAGATTTAAAAATTATCAAATTGCTGAATAGGACGGGTATCCGATCGAGTAAGTCAACAAAAGTCAACAAAATGAATTTGTGAAAATGGATTGGGTGGGGATCCGTTCGGGCGACAATGTGTCTTGGACCGGGTGAGAATCCGCTCGGGCGGGTATCTGATGCTATGACCTGAATCACAACAACAAATGAAATGATTAGGGTCGGGTGGTAATCCGTTCGGATTGCCACTCGATTTGTTGCACTTTAAACTTGAATAAACAAAATCCCTTGAAACAAATTATGACCCGATTGGGTGGGTCAACAGAATCAAACTATTTAAGAATGCAATGAATCGGATTGTGATGACTTTGAATAGGGTGGTAATCCAATCAACCTACCACTCGATTGATAGCACTACACGACAAATACTTTTCAAAATTTGATATGTTCAATTCTTTACCAAATAGCACATGCAAACACTTTGCAAATGACCGACAAGCAACAATCTATTTAATTTGTTTTATTTGACTTTTCATTAAAATGAATTGACACTTCAAACAATGTGCAAATCTCGTGACCTCTTGACTTTTAAGTTCTGAAAAATTCACATGCTATTTATTTTTAAAGATGTATTCAATAAATGAATCACAAAATCTACTGATATCTTTAGTTAAAGTAGCCGACAAATTTTAATTGTGCATGAAATGTAATTGGGCCGCAACACTTTAATATGTTGTAAATCTTGGGCCGAGAAATGGACAGTATTATGTATATTAATTGTGCCGACAAACAGTACAATCTAATTGGACCTAAAAGTTCACTTTGTCGACAACAGCAATTGTTCAAATCAATCTGATTGGACCCTTTATAAATGTGGCCGACAACTTTTAATATGCAATCGTTAAGTGGTGGCTGACAATTAAAATACAATTCAGTTTCACATGTATTCAAGTTGTTTCACATGGTTCTCTGATTCAATCACATGTAGGACCGGTTTTGACTCCGAAACGATTGTGAAACGAACGTGACACGTGCAGAATCCGTACACGAACGCGACCTAACACACACGATGTAAAATAAACGTGATTCTATTAGAAATCTAACAAGAACAAGCACCTTGAATCACTTTCTCTCTCTAGATTCTCTCTCTAGATCTAGAGCTTTCCTAAACACAAATGAGCCAAAAAGTCTCTAATCTAAACATAAAGCTCCTATTTATAGGCCTTGGCTTTTAATGAGATTTCTCATTAATTACAATATTGCCACCTTGCCTTTTGTCTAGATATTACATCATAACGACTCGTTTTCTTCTGTTTCTCGCTACGGCTCGGATTGACGAAGGCTATAGACATAAATGCACTAACACACTTGTAGGTTGAGTAACAAATGAAGAATCCGAAATCAAAACGAGTTTTGCTTGGAACGCAAATTTGTGAGTACATAGTTCCCCTCTTTTACTGCTTTCAATTGTTTTGGGGTGATTCATATGTGTGCTAAACAATTTTCGAGTTTTTAAAACAAACAATATGGTTTATATTAGATGTAACGATTTCAATTATGTGAACGAACTTGATGGTGCGTTGGTCGAAAGACAATAGAATGACATTCACTAACTTTGGCCAAGCCGACCAGTAGTATGTTATGGTACCTTAGGATCTGACAAATCCCATTATCGGACTATCACCATGATTATGGGGGTAATGTGGGTAGCGACAGAGGCTGTTATGTTAACTGACCCTTTGGTGGTTTGTTAATAGGATTGAATGATGTACGAGTCACACAGGTTTGAATGTGTTCAACGAGACGACCAAGAGTAGTTTTCACAATTAAAACACGAACGAGTTGAACGATTGAACGATGATTTATTACACGAACGATTTGAACGATTGGTTTTGATAACACGAACGAACGATAACACTAACAAATTGAATGATTTTGAACGATTTTGGACGAATGTTTTCAAACGATGTCACGCAACGATATTTACTAAATAATATAAACCATACGAGTTTTATTACAAGAACGATTTACAATTTGTTTTACAAAAGCAAATATTTTAGTCAAGATTCATGTCTACAATATTTTCATAAACTTTTACCAATAGGTTTTAGTTGGTTAATTATGTTGCAACAATTCAAATACTTTTGATACATGATTTTCTCATATCGACTCTCGTAGATAGTCGAAGTGTTGCAATAGGTATACAAAGCCATGAATTTGTCATACTCACAAAACCTATGTACTCGCCGGCTTTTTATGCTGACTCTCTCTTTTCACATATGTTTCAGGAACTGTTGTTTGATGTTACGATCTTGCTTCACATAGGATTGGACGCGGGCCTTAGTGATTATAAAACATGAAAGACAATTGTGTTGTTTATTTTTTATTTCCAAGACAATGTAACTTATTTATTTATTAAAACAATACTTCAAATACCATGTGTTGTGAAACAATTTCCTGTAACGTGACTCCTCGATAATTCCGCCGCGGTTTGTTGTATTACGTGATCGGTGTGTTACAGAGATTGGTATCAGAGCTCATGGTTATAGGGAATTAGGTTATTAGTAAAATTTTGACCTAGTCTATAACCTTTCTAGGACCCCAACACAAGTTATATTGTGTTTAGATTCTTAATACAATACTATCACCTATCCTTAGGTGATTACCAAAAACAAGTACACAAATTTCAATTTCATTTGAAAATCAATCATCTATCCTTAGATGATTTGTTTTTAGGCTTTACGCCTTTAAAGTTTTCAAATCCCGTCAAAGTTTGGGTCTTAATAATGTGAACACGTGCAATCTGGAAGGGTGGGTGCCTGTACCCTGAGTTTTCTATCTAAGGCTAGAGTGTTCGTACAAATCCACATAATCGGACCAGTCACTCTTACCTGGGAACTCTTGGGGTGAGTGTCCACTTATAGGCTAAAGCATGTCTTCGCAATACATTATAAGGACCCATTTACTTTGATTAGTCATTTTGTGTCGTTTGTTTGTTTTGAGTAACGAACAAATGACCACCTTCCTTATGTTTTGTCGATATTTTCTATACCTCTTTCGATTTATTTTGTTATCCAAGACTCATGTACACTATCTAGTTATTTTGTAATGATATTAGTATCCCTATATCAAATTACAAATTGACATGCTTGTTCACATATGTGTAATGTGCGACAATACACCGAAACATGGAGTTCTCATTCTTTATATTGAACAACTCTCATAATACATCTCCACTAAGATCACACATTCTTTACCAAACCTTTGAACCCATCTATCCGTAAAACACGTACAGCCTTTTGGCTAGCGTGAAACATGTGAGACACGCGCATTATGTTAATTGTTAAAACAAAGTGTTTTTACCATGTCCATAATTCGTCACTTGGCAAGATAAACTATGCAGACTATGCTATGAGTTATGTAATTATGGGTGCACACATAATTATGAGATTCGATGCATGGAAATCATAGTGAGTCCTGTTAGGTGTGATGACGTAAAATCTAGAGTGATTAAATGATGAGACGAATGTAATGCAGTAAGAACACGGTGGATACGCTGCTAGTACATCCTATACATAATTGTTCTTGTTGTATTACCTGTCGTAGCGTTAACCAAATCACTTGAAGATTTTATGTTATCCCAGACCCATATGTGTTTACATCCAACTTGCTTCTATTCTTTTCGATTCTGGTGCCGATAGAAGTTTTATATCACTAGCCTTTGAGCCTTTGCTTTCAATGCCTAGAACTAAACTAAGAAAGCCCTTATCTGTGGAAATTGCTAATGGTCAACCCCTTGTGCTCGACTCTGTCATTCGTAATTGCCAATTGAACCTCAATGATCACCTTTTTCCCATTGACCTCACGCCAATGCAACTTGGGAGTTTTGACGTTATAGTAGGAATGGATTGGTTAACCAAGCACCATGCTGAGGTGATTTGTTTCGACAAGGTTGTTCGTATACCTCTTTCGTCTGGTGAAGTCTTAGCGGTTCATGGAGAGAAACCCGTTAGTAACTTGAAACTCATGACCTGCACTCAAGCCCAAAAATACTTACGAAAGAAATATGTGGCCTTTTTGGCACATATCGTAGGGGAGAAAGGCAAGAGCAAGAGTATTCAAGATATCCCTATTGTTCAGGATTATCCTGAGGTGTTTTTTTTTTTTTTTTTGAAAATTTGCCTGGTTTACCTCCAGCATGTCAAGTTGAGTTCCGTATTGATCTAGTACCTGGTGCCAGCCCAGTTTCTAAATCACCTTACCGTCTTGCACCGTCTGAAATGCAAGAGTTGTCAAAGCAACTTCAAGAGTTAGCTGACAAAGGATTCACCCGTCCAAGCTTTTCACCTTGGGGCGCTCCTGTTCTATTCGTGAAGAAAAAGGATAGATCTTTCCGTATGTGTATCGATTATCGTGAGCTCAACAAACTCACGATCAAAAAATCGATATCCCCTACACGAATTGATGATCTTTTCGATCAACTACAAGGTGACACTTGTTTTTCAAAGATCGACCTGCGTTCTGGGTATCATCAGCTTCGTGTACTCGAAGAAAATATTCCCAAGACTGCTTTCCGCACACGTTATGGCCACCATGAGTTCACTGTTATGCCTTTCGGTCTAACAAATGCTCCTGCCGTCTTCATGGACTTGATGAATAGGGTTTGTAAACCTTATTTGGACAAGTTCATTATCGTTTTCATTGATGACATTTTGATTTATTCAAAATCTCGAGCCGATCACGAACAACATCTTCGTCTGACAATAGAACTCCTAAAGAAGGAACAACTCTTTGCCAAGTTCTCCAAGTGTGAATTTTGGCTTAAGGAATTTTAATTCCTGGGTTATATTGTCAATGACCAAGGGATACATGTGGATCCTTCCAAAATTGCAGCGATTAAGGATTGGAACACACCTGCTACTCCCACAGAAATTCGTTCTTTTCTTGGTCTTGCTGGATATTACCGATGATTCATCGCGAACTTTTCAAAGATTGCGGTCCCTCTCACTGCTTTAACTCAAACGAACAAACCTTTTGAGTGGGGACCCAAACCAGAAGAAGCTTTTAACACCTTGAAACAAAAACTCTGTGATGCTCCTGTATCTTCTTTACATGAAAGCAACGACGACTTTGTCGTATATTGTGATGCATCAAAACTTAGGCCTTGGATGCGTTCTCATGCAAAGAAACAAAGTCATTGTGACAACTCGTAGTTTCGAGGTTAGAACCGTTCATTTTCGTATTTATAGATCGAACCTTTTTCATATTCTATTTGACGAGTTAATTATATTTAACTAAATTATATTTTAGGTTCATACTATTCAAACGATTAACTAGAAACTAAATCCTTATCCTTTTGAAACTGACTCGAACCGTAGCCCATGTCTCGCTTGTCGATCCAACGCACTCGCGTAACTTGAAACTCTAAAGGCTCGAACCATAACTTCATTATTACTTTCTTTATTAGTTGACTACTTTTAAGTTTATGATTAGTTGGATTATATGTAAAATAAATAAATAATAACAATAACTATAGTATGCATGTATGTATGATTAAAAAAAATCGCTGCATATCCTTGATGTGTGCAGCCCAAGAAAATCAGCACAAACTCTTTTAGTCCATATTAGAATACGTAATTTGCATGATTTCTTTTATAACTTTCCAAAACCCTAAGCTAAAATCATAACCTATCCCTCTCTCTCGCTCGCTACTGTTGACCAGAGAAAAAAAAAGAACCCAAGACTTCAAGTCTCGATTCTAGGCTAATCGGATCCTACTTCATCGCTAGGTATTGCCTTTTAATGCTTGATTATAACGTTCATTCATGTTTCGGTAGTTAAAACTCTTGTAATATGGCTGTGTTTTTCTGTTCTATGATGATACTTGTAGTATAAAGTTGCTAGACACGATGGTTGTGTTGGGTTATTCGGTTTGTTTGCGGGTCACACGAGTCGGCACATTATCGGATCACGGGTACGGGTCAATTGGTTAGGAGTTCGAACGGGTCATGGGTGATGGTTATGGATCAGTTCGCTGAATTTTGTTTGGCTAAAGAAATGGTCAGTTGACCGAGTTCGTTGGATTTGAAAAATGCACGTTGCATAACATAGTAGTATAGAATATTATTTTATTCTTTTTTTTATTCGCATGTGCACGTAATTGTAAGCCTATTTAAAGGCATTTGATTTATTGAATATGTAACCCTCCTTTCAATTCGAATATAATAGTTTTTCTATTTCTTTCACTTCCCGTTATCATTTTTTACATATACACATCTACGTAATTTGTTTGTGTATTTTGGGGCCTGAACCAACATTTGGTATCAGAGCCTAGGGCTCGAGAAGATCGGAGGAAGCCTCCGCCGCCGGCGGGTGTGTCGGTTGGTGGAGGGCAGGAGTGAAAGAAGGTGACGAAGGTTCGAGACGGCAGGTGGTTGTTTTCGGATCGTTTAACAGCAGAAGACGGATGCGTTAAGGTGTTTCGGTCGGCCGTTGTTGTGGTAGACGTACCGGTTAATACGACGGGGGTGACTGGTGATAAACACTTGTGTTCGGTGGCTGTTAGTGATGAAAGGAGGAAGAACGGGGCTGTTCGGATGTTAGTTGCGGGTTTGCGCAGCTGTTATACAACGGTGACAACAGCAGAATATTTTGCAAGTACCTTGATTGGCTTGTTCGTGATAAGAGGAGACCGGCGTGTTGCGTGATAAACAGGCGTAAAAGATCCGTCAAAGCAGGTGGCTTTGGATTTGGTTCGTTTGGCAAGGTGAGAAGACGTTAAAAACGGGTGGTTTGTTTTCTTGGTCGGTGGAGAGGCTTCTTGAATAAGGTTGATCGGAAAAAGGTATGGCTAGAGGAAAAAATAACACGGGGTGACATTATGGCGTTGGAGTTCAATCGGGTGGCTTTGGAGGTGGCCGGGGTAGGTCGTTGATCCGTGATAAGTCAAGATGTGAATGAACGGTGTTCCAACTTTATGCCATGTTACATGTTACGAGCGTGGTGTTTTTTTCTATTCGGGTTGAATCGAGACATTGGACGTGATCGAGGTGAAGATCGGGTGTTCGTTAGATGTCATAGTGGTTCGAAACCGAGGAGATTCGGTGCTGCGGTGAAGGCGTGAACAAACCGATTAAGGGGGTGATTGTTGGGTTATTCAGTTTGTTTGCGGGTCACACGAGTCAAGACATTATCGGATCACGGGTACGGGTCAATTGGTTAAGAGTTCGAACGGGTCATGGGTGATGGTTATGGATCAGTTCGTTGCATTTTGTTTGGCTAAAGAAATGGTCAGTTGACCGAGTTCGTTGGATTTGAAAAATGCACGTTTGCATAACATAGTAGTATAGAATATTATTTTATTCTTTTTTTTATTCGCATGTGCACGTAATTGTAAGCCTATTTAAAGGCATTTGATTTATTGAATATGTAACCCTCCTTTCAATTCGAATATAATAGTTTTTCTATTTCTTTCACCTCCTGTTATCATTTTTTACATATACACATCTACGTAATTTGTTTGCGTATTTTGGGGCCTGAACCAACAGGTTGTTGATATTATAATCGAACATGAGTTGGAGTGTATCACTAGGGTTTTGTTTACGGGTTGAAACATGTGATTGGTAGTATGGTTATGTGTTCATGCATGATTTTATGGATTCTACTTGGCTGCGTTTTAGGATTAGTTGATGATTTTTGATGTTGTGTTGATTACGGGTTCGGGTATGTCTCTCGGGTCTTGTTTATGAGTTTAACTCGGTGGTTAGTGATAAATTAGTTACTATATGATCCTATCTATGATATAAACCTGCTGTGATTAATGTTACAACTGATCGGGTTCGTTAATGAAGCGTTCACGGGGTTTGGGAAACGAAATCAAAATCTGTCCACCAGTTACAGCCGACTTTAATCGGCTGTAACGGGGTCATAACTTAACGAAAATTATATTTTCTTGAGTCTATAACGGGTTATTTCAAAATACGCTTCTAATGGCGCTGGAATCATGATTTTTGGACATCGTTGCTATTTTAAACAAATTATTTAGTTTCAGCAATTAAAGCTGCGTTTTTCTGCAGAAAACGCAGCTCACGTTTTGTGCCATAACTTGATATGTGTTTATAGTTTAGACTTGAAACTTTTACTGTAGATGCTCTTAAGTGTCCGCGCAAACCTTCCACTAGAATTTCATCAATCGCACTTACGATGAATTTTAAATGAATTTTTCCGTGGACTGCAGTCAGAAAGTGACGAATCTGATTACAGCCCGGTAAATGAATTTTATAAAATAATTGGTGATGAATTGGATCCCTGGATTTTGACACAATAATATTTGGATCATTTAAAATATTCTGTAATTTTTTGGGAATTTTACTGTACATGAACTATTCCGGATAACACTCCGAAAACTGTCCGAAAATGCACTATATTGCTGAATTTTATTGAAGAGTATTTTGAACCTTTTGTGACACCTGTGTTGTCGCTAAACTATGTTGTGATAATTAGCATTGTATGATTAAATGTGATACGTGTTAGATACGTGTAGGAACTTTGTGCCCTATTTGAAACCACTAATGGACTAACTGGAAATCGTACTAGGACGTGATTGACCGACCTTGACTGTTAGCTATTTTTAAGAGTCAAACCGAGCAACCAAAGGTGAGTTCACACTTTCTACAAGGCATGGGATTCCCAGTGGTTTGGGAATGGGTAATTGATTGGAAAGGAAACATGCGTATTCTCCTTGGGTAGAATACGTACCTCCACCCTCTTGATTGAAGGGTGACAACATTGGAACCTGCGTGATCTCCTTGAGTGGGACACGTACTCCACCCTCTTAACTGAAGGGTGACAACATTGACACTAGACAAAACTCTATCATTAAGTCCCTCATTTTATATCGACTTAATCGTCGGGCCAATGGCGAACGGGTCATTACTTAAATAGCGCTATTAGGTTTGACAAGCCTCACACCGTGCCGCAGAGGACGGGCGTGGACTAATGGATCCGGGCACATCAATGATGATAGACATTGAGGCAGGGCACTCAACGTAACTTCAGTCAGTAGTCGATATGGTAACGGGTCTAGTGGGTTAAATATGGGGTAGCCCCCACGGCTGGATAGCCAGAGGAAAAGGAACTAATCAACTTACGTTTTAAACTATGGGGTAACCCCCACGGTAAGTAAGCCAGCTAAAATAAACTTATGTTTTTTAAACTACTTAAAACGAACACCCAACTGTGAACTCGCTCAACTTTGTTGTTGATTCGGTACTATATGCCTTGCAGATCATTAGGTGCTTAGGTGGAGCTCGCACGGAGGAAGGTATCGTTGTGGGACATGGACTATGGTGTACCATGTTAAACTTTATCAACTTTATCAACTTATATTTTGGTTTTGAACTTAATGCTTCCGCTGATAACTTAGACTTTGTTAAACTGTTTGTCACCAATTATATTTATTTGGTTTGGACTTTTACTTATTTAATTATATTATTCAATATGATTGGTGGCTGGATCCTGGTCAGTCACGCCTCCTGCGGTGATACTCCGCTTGTGGATTTTGGGGGTGTGACAGATTGGTATCAGAGCCATTGGTTATAGTGAACTTGGTTTTAAAAAGGGGAAAAATCTTTTTGATATAAAACCATACTATAACCTGTACAGTGCCCAACGATCCACAACGACGCTTCACTCCACGTGCAAGGCTCAACAATTTAGGTGGTATGATTTAAGTTTATATTGCCTACTTGCTAGATTACTTTTGTATGATATGCTGTTTATTGTATGTTTATGTAGCATGGTAGCATGCGGTCTATTAACCCTGATGCGTTCTATATGACACCCGAATGTTTACTTGAAATTTGACAAGTGGTGGTAAATTCTTTTCTGTTCCCTCGTCACCCCACTACGACCATTGTTTCGGTGTTCTAGCTAGTCATACGCTTATCTCGACATGACGTCCATCTGACCCTCCGTACATTTGGATTGTATGTCAACATTCACGAAGACCAGACCTGGCTCAAACGAACTCGGGTTTGTAGGACTATACCCACGCATCCCTGTTGACGAACCTTATCATCTTCGACGGTCGTCGTCACCAGAAATGAAGCAGTCACAGTTACACGCGTTCGTCGTTTTGCAGCTCGAAACCCTACCAACCAAATTTTGTTTTGGAAAAGTGATGTACTTCCGCGACCGTGATGCAACGAACTTCTCTTCGGTACCGTGCCGCCATACACCACTACTGGAAATGCCCCTAGAGAATAGATTAGATGATCGAATTTCAGGTTATTGTTTAACTCTTGTTTTCACTCAACTCTTCGTATGAACCTCACTAATCCCCTGTATCTTCGATCGGCAACCGATTTAACGAAACGCTAACAACCATACCACAATTCCCAACGATCACAAAGATTACCCTCATTACCCTGTTGGATGGATAACTCTCATTCTACTTTGATTTACACCTTCGTATACCTAACTTAACCAATGGATGCTTCTTAATGTCGGGATAGCCTTAGGGACATTCGTGAACGGAGATATGGATCACTCAACCTACAGACGAACACGATAATCTATACGTTTACCTTACCCCCTTACACCACAAGAGTCGTATTTTAATTCCATGATAGCCTTCTTAAATACGCGGAACCTTTGCACTAGCTTTTGTACCGACACATGATTGTTGATTAATGATATGTCTAATTTCTACCATTGGCTTAGGCCAAACCACCACACTCTTACCACAGTGACATTACGTTCTTGCTTCTCCATGCTGAGTGTCACGGCCCCTCGTCCCGGTTTGACCCGGTCCAGGTGCCGCGGGACAGAAACTCGTGGTATTTATTAATTTGAGTTGACAGCGGAAGATTTTAGCAGGATCTTTAAAACTTGAAATGCCCGATTATTTTATTGCATAATTCGGGATAAACCCCGTAGTTTACAATAGAGAAATTTTGCTAGGAAATTCCCTGTTTTTACAAAAACATGTTTATTCATTTTAACTGAGCCACTACTTCAAGCTTGTTAGTGCTCCGTAGCACTGTTCCTTGGCTCACAGTAGTTACCTGAAACATGTTTTAAAAATATTTTATCAGCGAGGAAATACTGGTGAATCATTCATTTGATAAATCGACGCATAGTTATAAATTAAAGCATAAGAGCGATTACAATGGCTTCTATCTTATTTTTATCTAGCGCCGTGTCACCTCCTGGTGATAATGGTCACGCCACTATTGGGTCCTTTCACCCAAGTAGTGACGATTATCACTGTTAGGATTTATTATCCAAACCGTGAGAAAATTAGTAATGTGCACAATACCCCACTAGCCAGTGATTCAAGATAACCATGACTTAATCCCTATAATTATAACTTTTGAAAATGTTTGGAGTATTGTAAAATGATGTTGATAAAAAGAGAATGACTCACATTGCAGATTTATACGGGCAGAGTTTAGCCTACTGATAAGCCTGGTAACCTAATTTAAACAATAATGCACACGAACTAGGTCAGTAACTAATACAACATTTACGATAACTCACGTGATTAAACCCTCACGACGAATGACAAAGTGCAATACTTAAACATCCATCGAATTCATGACGAATGACAAAGTATAACTCTAATTTGAGCAGCACTTAAACATTCATCGGATAGTTTCAATCGATCGGACATTAAATCGTAGCAGCGATCGAGTTAATACCCGGTATCGTAGCAGCACCTCACTACTTTGAAAGTAAATTTCGAGTTTGGGCAGTATAACTTCGTTTTTGAAAGTTGTTTTCGACACCATCGAACTGCTCCTAATCAAACCTATTTATAGCTGAAATTTAAGGTTTACGCGGCCCGCGTAAACCTTCTCTTACACTTACGCGGCCCGCGAGGGCAACCTAGTCTACGTGTAGGCTTGGTGTATCACGGGTAGGCTTGCCAGGTGGTCAACGCATGGCCCGGATGCTTATCCGGTCAAAATTCAAGTTGACGCGGCCCGCGTAAGCTCCCCTTATGGCTTACGCGGCCCGCCTAAAACCCAAAAATCTTGATTTCTTGGTTTTTCATGTACATTAGGGTTTCAGGGGTCCGGGTTTTCACTTACGGGTTATTTTGGGACATTTTTGAAAGTCCTTACATCCTCCCCACCTTATTTAGAATCCCGTCCTCGAGATTTATTGAAATAAGTGAGGATACTTTCGCTTCATCTCCGATTCCAGCTCCCAAGTGTATTCGGGTCCTCTTTTCGAATCCCACTTGACCTTGACCAACACTAGTCGCTTGTGCTTGAGAAATTTGATCTTTCGGTCTTCTATTTGAAGTGGTTTCTCTACGAATTTCAACTTTTCCTTTACCTCTATGTCTTGAAGAGGTATCATCAGGGATTCGTCCGATAGACATTTCTTGAGATTGGATACATGAAATACGTCATGTACTCCAGCTAATTCTTCTGGTAGTTGTAAGCGATAGGCAACTGGTCCTACACGTTGGATCACTGGAAATGGTCCTACGTATCTTGGACTTAGCTTTCCTTTCTTACCAAACCGAACTACTCCTTTCCAAGGAGAAACTTTCAAGAGTACTCTATCTCCCACTTGAAACTCTAGTGGCTTGCGTCGATTGTCGGCATAACTCTTCTAACGATCTCTAGCTGTTTTCAATCTTTCCTTGATCTGAGTGATTTTGTCAGTAGTCTCTTGCACAATTTCAGGATCAGATAATTGATTTTCTCCTATTTCTGCCCAGCAAACTGGAGTTCTACACTTACGTCCGTATAGTGCTTCGAATGGGGCAGCTTCGATGCTTGCATGATAACTATTATTATAGGAGAATTCGATTAAAGGTAGGTGGACATCCCAATTTCCACCAAAATCTGTTACACATGCTCAGAGTATGTCTTCCAGGGTTTGTATCGTCCTTTCACTTTGCCCGTCTGTTTGAGGATGATATGCAGTACTTAAATTTAGTCGGGTTCCCATTGCCTCCTGGAAACTTGTCCAGAAGTGGGAAGTAAAACGACTATCTCTATCTGATACAATGGAGAGTGGAACTCCATGTAAGGATACTACTTCGTCTACATACAACTTTGCCAACCTTTCCATGCTAAAGGTTTCTTTCATGGGTAGAAAATGAGCAGATTTGGTTAATCGATCCACAATTACCCAAATTGCATCATTACCTTTTCTGGTTTTGGGTAACTTAGTAACAAAATCCATTGTTATGAGCTCCCATTTCCATACAGTCATTTCTAATTGTTGAAGTAGACCCGAAGGTTTCTGGTGTTCTGCCTTAACTTGTGAAAAAGAAAGACACTTAGAAACGTATTTAGCTATGTCCTTTTTCATTCCTATCCACCAAAAATTATTTCTTAAATCTTGGTACATTTTATTGTTACCAGGGTGCATGGTATACCTAGATTTATGAGCTTCTTCTAAAATTTTATCTCTTAATTCTCCTTGCTTAGGTACCCAAATCCTTTTCTTATGGAATCTCCAAATTCCATCACTTCCTTGCTCTAATTCCTTTAATCTTCCTTTCATTCCTTCAGCATCGTCCTTGATTGCTGTTTCCTGAACATTCTTTAGTTGTTCCATTAAGTCTAATTGTAAACTTAATCTAAGAGCACGAACTCGTCGTTGTTTTTCATGATACTTACGAATTAAGGCATCTGCAACTACATTTGCTTTTCCTTCGTGATATTGGATATCACAGTCGTAGTCACTTAGAATTTCCATCCATCTTCTTTGCCTCATGTTTAATTTTGTTTGCCCAAATATGTACCTTAAGCTTTTCTTTTCTTAACAAAGTTAAGAATGCATGCAAATGCTGACAGTGTTCATCCTGGCTTTTGGAATAAATAAGTATATCGTCGATGAAGACAATTACAAATTTATCCAAGTACGGTTTACAGATTCTATTCATCATGTCCATGAATGCTGCAGGTGCATTCGTTAGTCCAAAGGGCATGACTGTAAACTCGTAATGACCATACCTAGTTCTGAAAGCAGTTTTAGGTATGTCTTCTTCTTGTACTTTCAATTGATGGTATCCGGAGCGTAAGTCAATCTTAGAAAAGTATCTAGCTCCTTGAAGTTGATCAAAAAGATCATCAATCCTAGGTAATGGGTATCGATTCTTAATTGTAACCTTATTCAATTCTCTATAATCAATACACATTCTCAATGATCCATCTTTCTTTTTCACAAACAACATTGGAGCTCCCCACGGGGATGAACTAGGTTGTATGAATCCTTTGCTTAGTAATTCATCTAATTGTTTTTTCAGTTCTAGCATTTCGGTGGGTGCTAACCGATAAGGTGTTTTGGCTATCGGTATAGTTCCAGGAATTAGATGAATACAAAATTCTACCTCCCTGTCGGGTGGTAATCCCGGGAGTTCTTCTGGGAATACATCTGGGTATTCTGCTACTACTGGAATTTCCTTAAGTTCCTTATCTTCCGTGTTAATGACTACTGAAATCATATACACCATTTCTTGTTTTCTTGAATAACTGGCCAACTTCATTACTGAAACGAATTTCAGTGGCTTTCGTGGTTTATCTCCTGTAATTGAAATTACCTCTCCTGTGGGTGCATGTATTTTTATGGCATTTTTATCACAAAGAATTTGAGCATGGTTGGCTATTAACTAATCCATCCCTAACACCACATCGAATCCAGCTAAATTCATAGGTAACAGGTTTGCAGAAAATTTATGGCCTAAGAGTTCTATCTTTCCTTCTTGCAAAACCTTATCCATGTTAACAGAATTCCCATCTGCTGTTTCGACTGTAAAAGTCTGCCTAAGGTTGGTTAAGGGTAAATTAAGAGCTTGACAGAATGAAGTATTTATAAAACTTTGGTTTGCACCAGAGTCAAATAATACTTTTGCATAAACGTTGTGGACTAGGAACGTACCAGCTATCACGTCAGGGATTAACTCAACTTCCTGAGTAGTTAACTGGAAGGCTCTTGCGTTCCTCTTGGTAGTTCCGTCTGCAAGTTTGGCTTTATTGTCAGCTGGTTTAACTAATTTTGGGCAGTCTGGCCTAAAATGTCCAGCTTCTCCACAATTATAGCAGACCGTGGCTTTCTTCTTCCTGTAATCCTCTTCTTGATGCCCTGGAATTTTGCAAAAATTGCAATACCCCTTGCATCTTCTAAAATGCTTTCTTTTACAGGTATTGCAAAATGGAACTGTGGAAGTTTGTCCAGTTCCTCTTCTCTTGAAATTACCACTATTACCCACGCGAAATCCTTGGGTAATCTTTTGGGCCACTTCCTTCTTCCGGTTCTCTTCTCTTGTGCGTACCAACCCGTCAGTTAGGGTGTTAGCTAATTCCACTGCATCGTCAATTGTGCGAGGTCTCGCAGCTATAACGATATCACGAATTTCGCCAATCAATCCCCAAATATAGCAGGAAATTAGTACCGGTTCTGGCGAAGCCAGCGTAGGTACTACTCTAGCATACTCGAAGAATGTCGAAGTATACCCTCGACAGTCTATACCTACCATCCGGTGGTTCAGGAATTTGTTCGCCATTTGTTCCTTTTCATATTCGGGACAGAATTTTCTTTCTACTAGTCGCTCAAATTCTTCCCAATTCATGGCATAAGCCACATCGCTTCCCTTGGCTTGAAGTACCGTATTCCACCATTCTAGAGCCCCTTCTTTAAAAAGATTTGACGCGTACATGACCTTGTCTTCCTCGGCGCATTTACTTATTTTAATGACGGCCTCGGTTTTCTCCAACCAACGCAGCGCCGCAGTCGCCCCTTCATTGCCTGCGAACTCGACAGGTTTACAGGCAAGGAACTCCTTATAAGTGCAACCAGGCGTTGCAGCTTTCATTCTTTTGAGAATTGGGGCTTGCCGTATATCATTATTGCTGTTAGTATGATTACCGCCTTCATTTACGCTGTTACTGAAGTTATCTTTATAAGTACGTTTACTAGGAATTATTTGTTGAGGTTCGACTGGGTTTCGAACAGCAGGCAGGATTGCTGGAATAGAATTTGCTATCCCTTGAGCAACGATATTCTCGATATCTTGCCTAGTCATAAATTGATCTTCCTGGTTTTGCTCTGATTGGTTAACTTCGTTAACTGGTTCATTACTAACGTTTTCCATCTGATAATTAATATATATATATATATATATATATTATTAGCATAGAATAAATAACAATTATACGCAAAACAATCACACAAATTTCACAAACACATGTATAGCCAAAATTATCGATTTCTCGATTTCCCTTTTTATATATCATATTATGCATCCATACACCCCGTTATCATATAGAAGTTTTATTTTTAAGTTATTTTACAGAGTTATATATTTTTATTACTATTATTATTATACAACTATAGCTTCACCACCACCCTATCCCTCGTCAACTGACACCTCAGAAGTGACGTTTCCTCTCGTCATATTTCCAGGAGATTTGTTCTCCTACCTCCCGGATCCTATTCCCTGCATCTATCAGCTCCTCGCCAAAATGGCGGAGTTCAGCTAAGTTTTCATTACTTATTGGTGGGTTTGGTGCAGGTTCTGGGTCAAATTGAGGGAAAAAGGTGTAAGGATTATTGAGGAGGTTTTGAAACTGCCAGTCGTTGGTCCACCATTCGTCCATTTCTCCTAGAGGTTGGGTGTTGACAAGGGGATCTGGAATGGCTGGTTCTAAGTTTATTGGAAGTTGGGTTTCAGCAGGATAAGGGAAGAGGTTGTTATTGATAGGTCTGAGAATATCGCAGCTTGCCAGTACGCGATCCAATTCCTCCTGCAGTGGCAATTCCTCGGCTTGTCTAGAACTTTCCCCTATTTCTATTCCTGCTTGCCTAGAATTTTCCCCGATCTCGATCCCTTTTCCTTTATCCATGGGATTCTCTATTTTGGGAATTTTCCTAGTTGCTGGTTTCCTTCTGCGCACACGCCTCCATCCTACAAATCTTCTTCTTTTCTTAGGCTTTGTTTTCTCCGGAGGTGGAGCTTGGAATTCCATAGGTTCCTCAACATCGGCCAAGTAACCAGTAAAGTCTTTAGAAACTTCTACTTTCACAGGATAGAGATTGAGATTCTGAAGAGCTTCAGATAACTCATTCATGCTGTCTAGCATATATGCAAAAATGCACACAAAATGCTAAGTTAAAAATTTATAATAAAATTTCACAGATGAATATTTAATGCAACTATTTAAATATTATTGCACATCGTGCAACTTGTCTAATACAAAGGATAACTGAAACTCAAAATATACTAGGGTTTATTGTATTTCTCTTACTAAATTATTTATTTAATGGGCAAAAGTTTCTTTAAAGTTTCTAGCTTGTAGATGACATGGGTGCTAGTATTGGGTCAGGGTATTTAAAAGTCAGCATTTACTGCTGTAGTGGCTAACATATAAAGGTCTGCCCATTTTTCATCTAATTCGTCTTCCCATGGTGGGTTATTGCCTATTTCCTGAGTTTCCTTAGGAATCATCACTTCTTTTGGTTGTGATTACTTTATTTTCTCTTGACTTTTTCTAATAATCCACCCTCTTTACTTAGTGGTAAATGGTTTCTCAAACTGTGCTTTACGAACAAATATCCCTTCCTCAGTATTTGCTGAGTATCTTGTGGATGTAGTTCCCTTATCTTTTGGTGAACTATCTAATTGACGATAGATGTCTGAAAGTCTTTGCTTACCCATACTGTAAATAAATACTCAAAACACATATCACAGAATGGCAATCAGTAAAATTAAGTATTTCTAAATACTTAATTGGCTTAAATCAGTGGCTTTGATACCACGTTTTCCTGTCGCGGCCCCTCGTCCCGGTTTGACCCGGTCCAGGTATCGCGGGACAGAAACCCGTGGTATTTATTAATTTGAGTTGACAGCGGAAGATTTTAGCAGGATCTTTAAAACTTGAAATGCCCGATTATTTTATTTCATAATTCGGGATAAATCCCATAGTTTACAATAGAGGAATTTTACTAGGAAATTCCTTGTTTTTACAAAACATGTTTATTCATTTTAACTGAGCCACTACTTCAAGCTTGTTAGTGCTCTGTAGCACTGTTCCTTGGTTCACAGTAGTCACCTGAAACATGTTTTAAAAATATTTTGTCAGCGGGGAAATACCGGTGAATCATTCATTTGATAAAACGACACATAGTTATAAATTACAGCATAAGAGCGATTACAATGGCTTCTATCTTATTTTTATCTGGCGCCGTGTCACCTCCTGGTGACGATGGTCATTCCACTATTGGGTCCTTTCACCCAAGTAGTGACGATTATCACTGTTAGGATTTATTAGCCTAACCATGAGAAAATTAGTAATGTGCACAATACCCCACTAGCCAGTGATTCAAGATAACCACGACTTAATCCCTATAATTATAACTTTTGAAAATGTTTGGAGTATTGTAAAATGATGTTGATAAAAAGAGAATGACTCACATTGCAGATTTATACGGGCAGAGTTTAGCCTACTGATAAGCCTGATAACCTAATTTAAACAATAATGCACACGAACTAGGTCAGTAACTAATACAGCATTTACGATAAATCACGAGATTAAACCCTCACGACGAATGACAAAGTGCAATACTTAAACATCCATCGAATTCACGACGAACGACAAAGTATAACCCTAATTTGAGCAGCACTTAAACAGTCATCGGATAGTTTCAATCGATCGGACATTAAATCGTAGCAGCGATCGAGTTAATACCTGGTATCGTAGCAGCACCTCACTACTTTTAAAGTAAATTTCGAGTTTGGGCAGTATAACTTCGTTTTTGAAAGTTGTTTTCGACACCATCGAACTGCTCCTGATCAAACCTATTTATAGCTGAACTTTAAGGTTTACGCAGCCCGCGTAAACCTTCTCTTACACTTACGCGGCCCGCGAGGGCAACCTAGTCTACGTGTAGGCTTGGTGTATCACGGGTAGGCTTGCCAGGTGGTCAACGCGTGGCCCGGATGCTTATCCGGTCAAAATTCAAGTTGACGCGGCCCGCGTAAGCTCCCCTTATGGCTTACGCTGCCCGCCTGAAACTTGATTTCTTGGTTTTTCATGTACATTAGGGTTTCAGGGGTCCGGGTTTTCACTTACGGGTTATTTTGGGAAATTTTTGAAAGTCCTTACACTAAGACACTGAAACGAACACCCTCTAGCTTAGAGAATTTGGAAGGCTCGACTCTCGATCATTAGTGATCACTCCCTGAAACTTTGAGGGTGGTGATGTATTGTTGATACGATCATACTCTCTGGAACACGTTTTCGCGTCTTTTCTTTGGAACCTCACGACTACGCAGACGTATCTTGGATTCATTCGCATGACCGAAGGGAAATTTCCCCGAATTTGGTTACTTATCGACTCGATGAATCACAGACCCATCTAAGTTCATTGATCTAGGTGAATTGCTCCTCCTTCGCATGTGGGCGAGTCTAACAACTTTTGACGAAGGACTCAGTGAACCTTCACACTACAAACTTACACTATAACCACGCTACTACGGTGAATTCTTGTTATCATTGATCTATCCGCGTGACATCTCTTTGTGATCAACGACAAACTTTATCTTAACTATACCCAACTTACGTACGACCAGCTGTACCTTCGACATCAGGTAATACCCCTGCTGTGGATTCTTAAACACTTATTCGTCGATTGCGACTACTCTTTCTCATGTTTCCGCATCCATACGAGATACACTTTTGGATCCTGTGATCCTAACATCATTCCCAACGAACACTTGCTTGGACAAATTACAATCTACGAACATTACCCGATGAGCATTGGGCCATGAATATGATGATACCACAAGTACTGTTCTTTGTTCTTGAGATGACCGATATGGACTCTTAGACACGACGCTCGAATTTAGTCTAACCTGACGGATATGTCATTTGTTTTTCTTCGACGACATCTGAATCTACTCGAAGAGCTAGTAGGAATCCGAGCGATACCTACACCTTACCGTGAAGCTCCTACGACCCAAACAACCCTATGTTCCAACGAGCGACTATTGGGCATTGCGAAACCCGTTTTCTTGATTGTATGCACAAACCCTCGTAAATCTAAAGCTTGCTCAGGACTCCGCGTTTCAACAGTTGAAGGTGGAACTCTGTAGTACACCCATTCTTTCGTTACCAGAAGGCGCAGGTGATTTCGTTGTTTATTGTGATGCGTTTATTCAGGGACTTGGTGGTGTGTTGATGCAACATGAGAAAGTCATTGCTTACGCATCACGCCAACCTAAGGTTTACGAAAGGAACTACGCTACCCACGACTGGGAGTTGGGAGCAGTAGTGTTTGCACTCAAGATATGGAGACATTACTTGGACAGTACCAAGTACACCATTTACACTGATCACAAGAGTCTCCAGCATATCTTCGATCAGAAGGAGTTGAACATGCGACAACGTTGACGAGTCGAACACTTTAACGACTGTGTGTGCGCAATCAAGCATCATCCAGACAAGGCCAATGTTGTGGCCGACGCCCTCAGTCATAAAGAAACCAAACCTAAGCGTGTACATGCTTTACTGCTTACTATCCACTCCAGTCTTCCTACTGTAACACCCTAGTTTCTATTTAACAGTTTTAGATGTAAATACCAACAATTAGATGTGTAGTTAAGACTACACATACTATAAAAATATGGATTTATTAAAACTTTTCGCAAATCAAAAGTTATTCGACATAACGTGATCAGATTCGTCGTTTAAAATTTATGACGATGCAATGTACGGAAGCATGTATCTTTATCGTGTTCGGTTCTTCGTTGAGCTTGATCGTCTTCCGGCATCCAAGAAAGTACCTACATTTCATAAACATGAAATGCTTTAGTCGAATGGGGTTTAAAAATATCTAAACGAGTCCGGAAAACAAAATTAATTAAAATGCATGTTTGTACAGGGTCCACCGTAAATTACGGTGGATACCGTAATTTACGGTACCATGTTTCCACCGTAAACAAGTAGAGAACTGGCGTAACACCTTCAGGTTCCACCGTAACTTACGGTGCCCACCGTAAGTTACGGTGGCCTCTGTGACAGATTCTTCCATTTTGCCGTTTTTGACACGAAAACTTTCGTATCTTTCAATCCGCTTGTCCATTTGACCTACCGTTTCTTCCTACGTGTTTGTAATATGATCCTCCATCATATGGAGTTAAAATCCAACATCCTACATAATAAATTTTGAGATTTCTAAGCCTTCGACGCGTTACCTTTTTATCGAATTTTAACCCGTTTATGCATTTTATCAAACAAACGTATTTGTTTGATTCCTATATCACATACACTTCTTCAAATTAATGTTATCTACCATTTTAGGTTCTAATCACAAGTTTATTACACAATTTAAACCCATTTTTGCTTGTATGCTTATTTTAACCCATTAATGGTATTTAAGCACTTTCGAGGCTAAAATCACTTTCGATTGTTTCTAGCATTCCATCACCACATTTCTTATCCTATAATCTCCCACCACAACTGTATTTATGGTGGGTTTAATGTGGTGATCCATATATCCCAAATTTTACCCTTCAAATCATTATTTTACGGTAAAGACTCTTTATAGAGTCATTGAACCAATATTTTACATCTTTCACTTTTCATACATATTCAAAGTATTTATTTCATCCCATCACTTATTTCCAAACAACCTTTATGGTGCGTTTGCTCAATTTCGCTTACAAAGGCATTTTAGTCAATTTTAGTCCTTCTTTTACGATGAAGGACTTTTAGTACATGTTTGACCCAAAAATCCGACTTTTTAACTATAGCCTTGTTTAGAAACTATTATGTTTCTAAAACGTTATAATCATAACTAAATTTATTCGGTTTACCTAAAAGATAACCAAATATCTATGTTTTAACCTTGTCTAACTCTTATAGAACTCTAAATTCTACATGATGAGTTGTATCATTATACATACATGGCTCGGATCAATATATTGACCTGTTTCAATACCTTTCCTTAGTGACTGCTAAGTGATAGCGATGTAAGCATCCATGTGCTATTTATTTCCTAAAATCATACAACTTGACAACCCATTAGTCGATATTGTCAAAGGGTGCTAATTTCACCTTTTGACCCATTTGGTCTAAATGACCAATTACCATTGTCAAATTGTCAAATTACTATTTTGCCCTTAATGGTTATTATAATTTAACTTATATGATAACCATTAAAAGTACATATTTCATTCGTCATAATATGATCGAATTACCGATTTAACTCATTTTTAGCCATCACTATGTTTTCTTATCATATTTTATTATCTTGTTCCGTACGACTACACGCCGGAACACTATATCTCAATTAGGTATTTGTCTTTTATGTAATTAATACGACAAAAGAATATTCTAAAATATATGACTAGTGTAAGATATACTTACCTTGCATCCGAATTACACTTTTCCTTCATACTTGCTTCGTTTGACCCGCTTCCTTTCCAAGCCTCCACCTAGCTTGTCAAGCGTCATACTATCATCATCATTCACAAGGTGGTTAGATTAGTCATTCAAGATCATGACCTTCACACCTTATGAATCTTTTACCACTATTCTTAATGAACCTTATCATAGGTCGGTTTGACTTTTAAAAGTCAAACCACCAATTTACAAATATGGATGCACTAACAAGTTCACATGACTCGACTTAGGCACATTATCAACCACTTAGTGAGCATCATCTTTTGAGATGCTACTTCTACTAACATGTTATCTAATTCATACCTCAAGTAACCATAAATCAACATGTAATTTTAGTCATTGTATACACATATATATTTTGACCATCATAACCATGGGTTTAACTCTTGTGTCAAAACCCACTTCTAATCACTTATGAACTCTTAACAAAATCTGTAATTTGTTCAAGTAGTTCATTCATATGAACTAATATGATGTTTATACACATCAATACAACTTCAATTTCATCAAATCATTCAAAACCCATTTCAATCATGTACGAACAAGTACCCAAATTCATGATTAAATCGAACACCTTCTATTTGTTATCATGCATGTTGATTCTAAGCATAGTTATATCATCAAAATCATCATAACATTAAAACCCACTTATCTAAGTGTGTTATTTCATCAAATCCTTCAATTCATAGCATGTTATGTATGATTTTCACTTAGGGTTTCGTTCCTAAGCAAGTATACATCACTAATCTAGCCCTATCTTCTCTAACCCATGCCTAATTCGCGATTAGGATGATTATCAACTTTTTACAACTTCATGAATGTTAGAAATTCGACATACCTTAAGATCCCCTTGACTTGGTGATCACGAATATGTGCTTGAATTTCGATTTGGGTTTGATTTGCCCTTCCAATTTTCTTGATTTATGCTTGTTAGGGTTTTGAGCTCAAGATGTTCTTGGCTCCTGTGGATATCTTGACCAGAACACACACTTTAAGTGTGTGTTTTGGTGTTTAACTTTTGTTTTAATAAAACAAGTTTCCCACTTGACAATATTAGTCCCTCATGTTTCCTTTTGATCAAATGAAGCTATAACTCACCATTAGTCACTTAATCACATGCTACTAACTAGGTTAATTATTCCTTGTTACTTTAGCGGGTTCAGGAAGTTATAACCCGTTATGTTTTTAAGTCCCGTTAACTCGGGCCTTTTGTAACTTTATTTCCTCAAGCATTTATTTTCCTTTTTAATTAATATTAGGATTATTTGTTTAAGTCCTAATACTCGCCGGGTTAGTTTTACCATTAACGGTATTTTATCCGTCTTTTAGCACTCACGTGGTTTGACTACCAAACCCGTTTTCGGGGTGTTACAAGTCTACCCCCCCTTAAAGAGGTTTCGTCCTCGAAACCTTTTCTTACATAATTCATTGAGTTTAAACTCAATGTATTTGATCCGAGAAATCTTTTAAACATTACTTATACTTTTAACCAATTGTTAGTATTACCAGAAAAGTATGGTAACATCTTTCTGGTTACTAATTGTCTACGTATCTCTTACAACATAGTGCAACTCAAAATAACGTAATCTCGTTATTTCCACTAGTTTAGTTAAATTAGTGATTTCCATCGCTTTCATATACTCTCGAATTCTTTATGAATCCGTTACTTTGGCCCTTTAAAGGTCTTTAATGAAATCTGTCCCTTTTCGCAACGATTTCTTTTGTTTTCAATTTTATTTATTCGGTTCAGTTATACCGAATCCACCGCTTACAAGTAAACCAAATTTATTTAAATGACCTTAACCGGTCTCACTAATTAGACTTATTAGTCCAGTTACTTTTTACCGCTTGCTTGGTTATAATGTGATTCTACTTCACATTGCATTTCTTGACCGTGATCGTGTCACATCATGTTTAATTTATATCAAAGTTTCATTTTCAAAAATATCACTTTTCGAATATAACGTCTTGCGCCTAGCAGTGTCAATACTTGAACCTTTCATGCTTAATATTCAATTTCCTATCAGGATTCATATTTGTAAAAACGTTATTTCTTACTAAAACCAAAGTTTTAGTTTAGGATCTTCTCTTTATCTTTTGTCAATTATCCGTACCAGGACATTGACAGTCTGTAATTTTTTCTTTTACAGTCTTAGTTTCATGTGGGAATTCTCTACTGGTTCCCTCGCTCGTCTAAGTAACCCGTAGATTCTTTCACTTAGCCTCGTAGGTTATTTCTTTAGGCTTTCACCTCTTTAGGGCGTTGCCTTTATGATTCTTTTCCTTTTTATTCATGACCCATGGGTCAGTTTAGTCCCGTAGACCATTACACTGTTTATAACCCGAAGGTTATAATGATCCCGTAGGTCGTCCTTTTTATATTTGAAAATCATTTGTTTTTGCATCAAAATTTCGTTCATTCCGACTGTGATTCGTGTCCACAATCATTTCATATTTAATTCCGACCCATTACATGGGTTCATTAATATCTCACGCTTTCCTTTATTCGGTTTGCGCTCATATTTGTATTCAATCTCGTCCCATTACCGGGCTCATTATCGTTTCCAATGTTACGTTTTATCTAACCTGCTTAACTTATTCGTGTGAGTTTCACCACTTTTGATAGTCAACCTTATCCTCTATGCCTTAGTATTCTTAGTAGTCGGTTTGTGTTTTCATTTACTTAGTTATTGTCCCTTCCCTTGGGTCCATTGTACTATCGTAATACGCTTCCGTCTTCGGGCTTACGTTTACGTTTATTATCAAATATTTTACTTATTTGATCTGTTTTGGGCACCTTTTCGATTCGTCCCATTCATCATGTCCTTACTACATCGGATGTAAATGTGTCCGCTATAAGAAGTCCATGGTATCATATGCCACTACTTACTTGGCCAGAGTAAGCGATTAACACATGACACACATGACCTTTTTATAGTTTTCACATCACACCCCATGTAAGTAACACCTCTATTTAGTTTTCTTGGAAATAATATCCTGGATAGGTATTCTATTCAGATCTCCCAAGTTTCTAATTTACATATGCAACAATCATTCTTTACATGTTTGTTGCATATTGCTAATTGCGCGATTATATTTAAAAGCACGCACCTGGTAATGCTTGCCCCTGACGGGCGTTTCTTGCCATTAACCTTGTTCGCAGTCGTTACGCGATTTAGTCCTTAGTGAGCATGTTCCTCTTGTCATACCTCGGACTGTCCCTCTATCACATCCTTAATTTGTTTAACCTTTGTCATCTTTAAATGCAAGTGTCCTTCAATTAAGACATTCACAAAAGTTAGCCATGTCAACTTCACAAAACGCCCGTATCATAATACAAGGCTTTTCTACTAAATGTGTCAACGCACAAAATTTCGTTAGTTATCTCTATCATTTAATTGGGGTGACGTGTATTACACGATAACCCTATGTGTTGTTTACAACACTTTAATACGCTAAACTATTAACATACATGCACTTACCGGAATTGCGATCAAGCCTCGAACCGAACACCAATCTTTGTCAAGAGCATAAGGTTTAAGTCCAAGCATGGTTTTTCCCTACCATACTTGAATCCCTTAAACCAAGGCTCTGATACCAACTTGTAACACCCTAGTTTCTATTTAACAGTTTTACATGTAAATACCAACAATTAGATGTGTAGTTAAGACTACACATATTATAAAAATATGGATTTATTAAAACTTTTCGCAAATCAAAAGTTATTCGACATAACGTGATCAGATTCGTCGTTTAAAATTTATGACGATGCAATGTGCGGAAGCATGTATCTTTATCGTGTTCGGTTCTTCGTTGAGCTTGATCGTCTTCCGACATCCAAGAAAGTACCTACATTTCATAAACATGAAATGCTTTAGTCGAACGGGGTTTAAAACATATCTAAACGAGTTCGGAAAACAAAATTAATTAAAATGCATTTTTGTACAGGGTCCACCGTAAATTACGGTGGATACCGTAATTTACGGTAGTCCCTGTTTTACTATGTTTCCACCGTAAACCTGTAGAGAACTGGCGTAACACTTTCAGGTTCCACTGTAACTTACGGTGCCCACCGTAACTTACGGTGCCCACCGTAACTTACGGTGCCCACCGTAAGTTACTGATAGACTGTCGTCGAGTCTATGCAAAAACCTAAAATTACCTATAGACAGGGTAAGTCAGGTATCGAATCCAGAGGAGCATGTGGTCAGTGTAATACTGTTTAACTAATCTAAACTTACTTTATGAAATTTGCTAGTTTATCTATTTTTGTAATTTTTATGAATAAGTATTGTGAAAATGAAAAAAAAACAATGATAGGAACGTGACCACTCCGGGATTCAGATTCTGTAAACAC
This sequence comes from Helianthus tuberosus, assembly GCA_030545235.1. Lineage (NCBI taxonomy): Eukaryota > Viridiplantae > Streptophyta > Magnoliopsida > Asterales > Asteraceae > Helianthus > Helianthus tuberosus. The sequence continues at coordinate 95,149,773 of CM060426.1, forward strand.
CTAATAATCTAATTATTATTTATTTGGATGCCACTGATTAAATGGTAAATCTGTCACATAAACCAATTACTTATACAAGATCCTAGCATAATACCAATTGATCAGAGAGATATTAACCGCAAGCATAAATAATTATTCAATCAGCAAAGGCACAATTAGATTCAACATAAATACGTCTCTGGTTATCACCAGGATTTGTCTGTCACACAAATTGTATATATGTAAATGCAATTCGGTCAACACCTAATTACAATCTAATTCTCAAACAAACAAAACTAAATTAAAAGTGAAATACAAGAATCATCACCCGGAGTGTCACTGGAGGGTTAACCGATCATGGCAGGTTGTTGATCTTCAGAGGCTCCAACCATAGTTGAAACCCCTTTCTTTCGTCCGAGCTCCCCCCTTAGAGCTGATTTTGAGAGAGCTCCCTTCTGTGTACGAGCCTCCCCTTTTTAAGCAGGTATATGGCTGCCAATAAATAAATCATGAAGTTGATGCCACCCTCCGTAGTAAATGCCCCCCTTTCCAGTGTGAATGGCTGCCCACAATAATAGCTGATAGAAAGTGCCCAATAATCGAGGTAATGGCTGCCAAACTTTTTAGTGGATTCCACCAATATTTCGTATGTATGCTGCCAATTTTCGCATGTGGAGCCCCCTAACAAAGTCTACTTTTCAACGTTGAATCCAAGATTTAATTAATGTGACTTGATGTTTTTCTTTTATTAAAATGATGATGGCCTCCACATAAAATATTCACATGAATATGTATGGCTATATCCAATCCTTTCTCTTATCCTTCGTCCCACAATGCCACAAGTCTTGTTGGTTCGCTAATCCTTCTAAGTTCGCCGTATTACACGTTTTACCTGTAAAACAACAAACACTCGTAGTTAACATATTCAAGATGCGTAATTGCTCAAAACACAATAAGATACGTAATTTAACACACTTAACGCTCGTGTTTTGCACTCTCCTTATGAATCTTTTACCACTATTCTTAATGAACCTTATCATAGGTCGGTTTGACTTTTAAAAGTCAAACCACCAATTTACAAATATGGATGCACTAACAAGTTCACATGACTCGACTTAGGCACATTATCAACCACTTAGTGAGCATCATCTTTTGAGATGCTACTTCTACTAACATGTTATCTAATTCATACCTCAAGTAACCATAAATCAACATGTAATTTTAGTCATTGTACACACATATATATTTTGACCATCATAACCATGGGTTTAACTCTTGTGTCAAAACCCACTTCTAATCACTTATGAACTCTTAACAAAATCTCTAATTTGTTCAAGTAGTTCATTCATATGAACTAATATGATGTTTATACACATCAATACAACTTCAATTTCATCAAATCATTCAAAACCCATTTCAATCATGTACGAACAAGTACCCAAATTCATGATTAAATCGAACACCTTCTATTTGTTATCATGCATGTTGATTCTAAGCATAGTTATATCATCAAAATCATCATAACATTAAAACCCACTTATCTAAGTGTGTTATTTCATCAAATCCTTCAATTCATAGCATGTTATGTATGATTTTCACTTAGGGTTTCGTTCCTAAGCAAGTATACATCACTAATCTAGCCCTATCTTCTCTAACCCATGCCTAATTCGCGATTAGGATGATTATCAACTTTTTACAACTTCATGAATGTTAGAAATTCGACATACCTTAAGATCCCCTTGACTTGGTGATCACGAATATGTGCTTGAATTTCGATTTGGGTTTGATTTGCCCTTCCAATTTTCTTGATTTGTGCTTGTTAGGGTTTTGAGCTCAAGATGTTCTTGGCTCCTGTGGATATCTCGACCAGAACACACACTTTAAGTGTGTGTTTTGGTGTTTAACTTTTGTTTTAATAAAACAAGTTTCCCACTTGACAATATTAGTCCCTCATGTTTCCTTTTGATCAAATGAAGCTATAACTCACCATTAGTCACTTAATCACATGCTACTAACTAGGTTAATTATTCCTTGTTACTTTAGCCGGTTCAGGAAGTTATAACCCGTTATGTTTTTAAGTCCCGTTAACTAGGGCCTTTTGTAACTTTATTTCCTCAAGCATTTATTTTCCTTTTTAATTAATATTAGGATTATTTGTTTAAGTCCTAATACTCGTCGGGTTAGTTTTACCATTAACGGTATTTTATCCGTCTTTTAGCACTCACGTGGTTTGACTACCAAACCCGTTTTCGGGGTGTTACAAGTCTACCCCCCTTAAAGAGGTTTCGTCCTCGAAACCTTTTCTTACATAATTCATTGAGTTTAAACTCAATGTATTTGATCCGAGAAATCTTTTAAACATTACTTATACTTTTAACCAATTGTTAGTATTACCAGAAAAGTATGGTAACATCTTTCTGGTTACTAATTGTCTACGTATCTCTTACAACATAGTGCAACTCAAAATAACGTAATCTCGTTATTTCCACTAGTTTAGTTAAATTAGTGATTTCCATCGCTTTCATATACTCTCGAATTCTTTATGAATCCGTTACTTTGGCCCTTTAAAGGTCTTTAATGAAATCTGTCCCTTTTCGCAACGATTTCTTTTGTTTTCAATTTTATTTATTCGGTTCAGTTATACCGAATCCACCGCTTACAAGTAAACCAAATTTATTTAAATGACCTTAACCGGTCTCACTAATTAGACTTATTAGTCCAGTTACTTTTTACCGCTTGCTTGGTTATAATGTGATTCTACTTCACATTGCATTTCTTGACCGTGATCGTGTCACATCATGTTTAATTTATATCAAAGTTTCATTTTCAAAAATATCACTTTTCGAATATAACGTCTTGCGCCTAGCAGTGTCAATACTTGAACCTTTCATGCTTAATATTCAATTTCCTATCAGGATTCATATTTGTAAAAACGTTATTTCTTACTAAAACCAAAGTTTTAGTTTAGGATCTTCTCTTTATCTTTTGTCAATTATCCGTACCAGGACATTGACACTCTGTAATTTATTCTTTTACAGTCTTAGTTTCATGTGGGAATTCTCTACTGGTTCCCTCGCTCGTCTAAGTAACCCGTAGATTCTTTCACTTAGCCTCGTAGGCTATTTCTTTAGGCTTGCACCTCTTTAGGGCGTTGCCTTTATGATTCTTTTCCTCGCGATTAGGATGATTATCAACTTTTTACAACTTCATGAATGTTAGAAATTCGACATACCTTAAGATCCCCTTGACTTGGTGATCACGAATATGTGCTTGAATTTCGATTTGGGTTTGATTTGCCCTTCCAATTTTCTTGATTTGTGCTTCTTAGGGTTTTGAGCTCAAGATGTTCTTGGCTCCTATGGATATCTCGACCAGAACACACACTTTAAGTGTGTGTTTTGGTGTTTAACTTTTGTTTTAATAAAACAAGTTTCCCACTTGACAATATTAGTCCCTCATGTTTCCTTTTGATCAAATGAAGCTATAACTCACCATTAGTCACTTAATCACATGCTACTAACTAGGTTAATTATTTCTTGTTACTTTAGCGGGTTCAGGAAGTTATAACCCGTTATGTTTTTAAGTCCCGTTAACTCGGGCCTTTCGTAACTTTATTTCCACAAGCATTTATTTTCCTTTTTAATTAATATTAGGATTATTTGTTTAAGTCCTAATACTCGCCGGGTTAGTTTTACCATTAACGGTATTTTATCCGTCTTTTAGCACTCACGTGGTTTGACTACCAAACCCGTTTTCGGGGTGTTACACCTACCCAGAATCCGCAACACCTAGGTCGAAGCATTGGAAAAAGGGGACCTTTTTGCTGAATCTATGCGGGGCATGGAAAAGCGACTTAAACCTAAGGAAGACGGTACTCACTACTTCAGGGAACGTGACTGAGTTCCATTCTTTGGAAACTTACGAGAGCTTGTGATGGACGAAGCACATAAATTTCGCTACTCGGTGCATCCTGGTTCTAGCAAGATGTACCAGGATCTCAGAACTCTTTACTGGTGGCCCCACATTAAAGCTAACATAGCGACCTATGTAATAAATGTTCGCTCTGTGCGAGAGTCAAGGTCGAATACCAGAAGCCATCAGGCCTACTCCAACAACCAGAGATCCCAACATGGAAATGGGAGCAAATTTCCATGGATTTCGTCATTGGTTTGCCTAGATCTCAGCGGGGAAATGACACCATCTGGGTGATCGTGGATCAACTAACTAAGTCTGCACACTTTCTAGCAATCAAGGAAACTGATAATTTTTCTACACTCGCTGAAATCTATCTAAAGGAAGTAGTCTCTAGGCACGGAGTGCCGACTTCTATCATCTCTGATCGAGACTCACGCTTTACATCTGAGTTGCGGCAAGCAATGGACAAATCCTTTGGCTCACGTCTAGACATGAGCATAGCATATCATCCATAGACGGATGGGCAGAATAAAAGCACCATCCAGACTCTTGAAGACATGCTTCGGGCATGTGTAATCGACTTTGGTAATGGCTGGGAAAGGAACCTACCTTTGGTGGAGTTTTCGTATAACAACAGTTACCACACCAGCATCCAGGCTGCTCCATTCGAGGCTTTGTATGGACGGAAATGCCGATCACCTATATGTTGGGCAGAAGTTGGCCAGTCAAATCACTGGCCCAAAACTCGTCGTAGACATGACAGAAAAGATTGCCCAACACGACAACGAATGGCGGCAGCTCGTGACCATCAGAAAAGCTACGCTGATAAGTGCAGGAAACCGCTCGAGTTCCAGGTTAAGGATCGAGTGCTACTTAAAGTCTCACCTTGGAAAGGTGTAGTTCGTTTTGGTAAACGAGGCAAGCTCAATCCGCGTTATGTCGGACCTTTCGAAATCACTGAGAAAATCGGCAAAGTGGCGTATAGACTGAATCTGCCCGAAGAGCTCAGTGGTGTTCACAACGTATTCCATGTGTCAAATCTGAAGAAGTGTCTGTCAGATGAGATCCTCATTGTTCCTTTCAAGAAACTCACTATCGACGATCAATTGCGATTTGTCGAGGAACTAGTGGAAATTACGGACCGAGAAGTTAAGACTCTCAAGCATACCAAGATACCCATTGTTCGAGTTCGTTGGAACTCCCGCCGTGGCCCAGAGTTCGCCTGGGAAAGAGAAGACCAAATGAAACGCAAGTATCCCCAGTTGTTTAAGAAGGGTGAGTCCCCTACTGAGGCTGAAGCTACAGCGGAATTTCGGGATGAAATTCCAAACCAACGGGGGGATGATGTGATACCCCAGGAAAACCGGGAAACCACGCAACACAACTAGCTTCCTCAGTGACTACGTGCTAAATTTCGGGATGAAATTTCTTTCAACTTGGGAATGATGCGACAACTCGTAGTTTCGAGGTTAGAACCGTTCATTTTCGTATTTATAGATCGAACCTTTTTCATATTCTATTTGATGAGTTAATTATATTTAACTAAATTATATTTTAGGTTCATACTATTCAAGCGATTAACTAGAAACTAAATCCTTATCCTTTTGAAACTGACTCGAACCGTTGCCCATGTCTCGCTTGTCGATCCAACGCACTCGCGTAACTTGAAACTCTAAAGGCTCGAACCATAACTTCATTATTACTTTCTTTATTAGTTGACTACTTTTAAGTTTATGATTAGTTGGATTATATGTAAAATAAATAAATAATAACAATAACTATAGTATGCATGTATGTATGATTAAAAAAAATTCGCTGCATATCCTTGATGTGTGCAGCCCAAGAAAATCAGCCCAAACTCTTTTAGTCCATATTAGAATACGTAATTTGCATGATTTCTTTTATAACTTTCCAAAACCCTAAGCTAAAATCATAACCTATCCCTCTCTCTCGCTCGCTACTGTTGACCAGAGAAAAAAAAAAGAACCCAAGACTTCAAGTCTCGATTCTAGGCTAATCGGATCCTACTTCATCGCTAGGTATTGCCTTTTAATGCTTGATTATAACGTTCATTCATGTTTCGGTAGTTAAAAATCTTGTAATATGGCTGTGTTTTTCTGTTCTATGATGATACTTGTAGTATAAAGTTGCTAGACACGATGGTTGTTGATATTATAATCGAACATGAGTTGGAGTGTATCACTAGGGTTTTGTTTACGGGTTGAAACACGTGATTGGTAGTATGGTTATGTGTTCATGCATGATTTTATGGAGTCTACTTGGCTGCGTTTCAGGATTAGTTGATGATTTTTGATGTTGTGTTGATTACGGGTTCGGGTATGTCTCTCGGGTCTTGTTTATGAGTTTAACTCGGTGGTTAGTGATAAATTAGTTACTATATGATCCTATCTATGATATAAACCTGCTGTGATTAATGTTACAGCTGATCGGGTTCGTTAATGAAGCGTTCACGGGGTTTGGGATGCGAAATCAGAATCTGTCCACCAGTTGCAGCCGACTTTAATCGGCTGTAACGGGGTCATAACTTAACGAAAATTATATTTTTCTTGAGTCTATAACGTGTTATTTCGAAATACGCTTCTAATGGCGCTGGAATCATGATTTTTGGACATCGGTTGCTATTTTAAACAAATTATTTAGTTTCAGCAATTAAAGCTGCGTTTTTCTGCAGAAAATGCAGCTCACGTTTTGTGCCATAACTTGATATGTGTTTATAGTTTAGACTTGAAACTTTTACTGTAGATGCTCTTAAGTGTCCGTGCAAACCTCCAACTGGAATTTCATCAATCGGACTTACGATGAATTTTAAATGAATTTTTCCGTGGACTGCAGTTAGAAAGTGACGAATCTGATTGCAGCCCGGTAAATGAATTTTATAAAATAATTGGTCATGAATTGGATCCTGAGATTTTGACACAATAATATTTGGATCGTTTAAAATATTCTGTAATTTTTTGGAAATTTTACTATACACGAACTATTCCGGATAACACTCCGAAAACTGTCCGAAAATGCACTATATTGCTGAATTTTATTGAAGAGTATTTTGAACCTTTTGTGACACTTGTGTTGTCGCTAAAATATGTTGTGATAATTAGCATTGTATGATTAAATGTGCTACGTGTTAGATACGTGTAGGAACTTTGTACCCTATTTGAAACCACTAATGGACTAACTGGAAATCGTACTACGACGTGATTGACCGACCTTGACTGTTAGCTATTTTTAAGAGTCAAACCGAGCAACCAAAGGTGAGTTCACACTTTCTACAATGCATGGGATTCCCGGTGGTTTGGGAATGGGTAATTGATTGGAAAGGAAACCTACGTATTCTCCTTGGATAGAATACGTACCTCCACCCTCTTGATTGAAGGGTGACAACATTGGAACATGCGTGATCTCCTGGAGTGGGATACGTACTCCACCCTCTTAACTGAAGGGTGACAACATTGACACTATAAAAAACTCTATCATTAAGTCCCTCATTTTATATCGACTTAATCGTCGGGCCAATGGCGAACGGGTCATTAGTTAAATAGCGCTATTAGGTTTGACAAGCCTCACACCGTGCTGCAGAGGACGGGCGTGGACTAATGGATCTGGGCACGTCAATGATGATAGACATTAATGTAGGGCACTCAACATAAGTTCAGTCAGTAGTCGATATGGTAACGGGTCTAGTGGGTTAAATATGGGGTAGCCCCCATGACTGGATAGCCAGAGGAAAAGGAACTAATCAACTTACGTTTTAAACTATGGGGTAACCCCCATGGCAAGTAAGCCAGCTAAAAGAAACTTATGTTTTTGAAACAACTTAAAACGAACACCCAACTGTGAACTCGCTCAACTTTGTTGTTGATTCGGTACTATATGCCTTGCAGGTCATTAGGTGCTTAGGTGGAGCTCGCACGGAGGAAGGTATCCTTGTGGGACATGGACTATGGTGTACCATGTTAAACTTTATCAACTTTTGAAACTTATATTTTGGTTTTGAACTTAATGCTTCCGCTGATAACTTAGACTTCGTTAAACTGTTTGTCACCAATTATATTATTTGGTTTGGACTTTTACTTATTTAATTATATTGTTCAATATGATTGGTGGCTGGATCCTGGTCAGTCACGCCTCCTGCGGTGATACTCCGCTTGTGGATTTTGGGGGTGTGACAGTCATAGCCTACGCGTCAAGACAGTTGAAGATCCCCGAGAGAAACTACACAACTCATGTTCTTGAGTTAGGCGCTGTGGTTTTTGCTCTCAAGATTTGGAGACACTACCTTTACGGAACAAAATGTGTGGTTTTCACTGATCACAAATGTCTCAAACACATCTTCGACTAGAAAGAACTAAACATGATGCAACGACATTGGGTTGAACTTCTAAACGACTACGACTGCGAGATTCGGTACCATCCTGGTAAGGCGAATGTCGTAGCCGATGCGCTAAGTCGTAAGGAACGAGTCAAGCTTCATTATGTTCAAGTTCGATCTGATATTCAAGCCCGCATCTTTCAAGCACAATGTACATGTGTAACCCAAGGCTTGTTGAAAAATGAGCTACCGATTAATCTCGAGCTTCAACTCGAAACAAAAGACGATGGGTTACTCTATTTCATGAACCGTTTGTGGGTTCCAAGTCAAGACAATCTCCGCACCTTATTGATGGATGAGGCTCACAAGTCTCGTTATTCAATTCATCCTGGTGCAGACAAAATGTATAGGGATCTTCGAACCCAGTATTGGTGGCCAGGAATGAAGAAAGACATTGCCTTATACATATTCAAATGCCTTACTTGTCTGAAGGTTAAGGCGGAACATCAACATCCCTCTGGTTTACTTGAACAACCAGAAATACCAGTATAGAAGTGGGAGAACTATGCGATGAATCTTATTATTAAGATACCGCGCACGTCTAGAGGTCGTGATGCCATCTGGGTAGTCATTGATCGTCTAACAAAGTCAGCACACTTTTTGCCGATTCATGAGGATCTTTCTGCTGACAAGCTCACCAAGATTTATGTTGATGAGATCGTATCCCGACATGGTGTTCCTTTGAACATCATATCTGACTGTGATGCTCGATTTTCATCTCATTTTGGGAAACCATGCAATCTACCATGGGAACCAAACTCAGTCTAAGCACTGCTTATCATCCTCAAACGGATGGACAATCTGAGAGGACGATTCAAACACTGGAGGGTATGCTCAGAGCTAGCGTGATCAACTTTGGTGGTAATTGAGATTCGCATCTACCGTTGATCGAATTCTCCTACAACAATAGTTATCATGCCAGCATTAACATGGCGCCTTTCGAAGCTCTATACGGTCGAAAATGTCATTCACCTGTCTGTTGGAATGAGATCGGTGAAGCTCCGCTCACTGGACGTGAACTTATTCTGGAAACAACAGACAAAGTCAAAATTCGCGATAACCTTCTGACAGCTTGAAGCCGTCAAAAGAGTTATGCGGTCAAGCGACGCAAGCCCTTGGAATTTCAAGTCGGAGATCATGTCCTACTCAAGGTATCCCCTTGGAAAGGAGTGGTTAGATTTGGAAACAAAGGAAAACTTGCACCACGATACGTCGGTCCATTTAAGATCGTTGAAAGAATCGGAAAGGTGGCCTACCGACTCGAGCTACCTCCTGAACTTGGGAATGTTCACCCACCTCCTGAACTTGGGAATATTCACCCAACTTTCCATGTGTCCAATCTGAAAAAGTGTTTAGCCGATACAAATCTCTACATTCCCCTCAATGAAATTCGCGTTGATGATACTATGCACTTTGTCGAGAAACCTGTGGAGATATTGGACCGTGAAGTCAAGAAACTCAAGCGCAAACGAATACTGATTGTCAAAGTTCACTGGGAATCCAAACGTGACGGAGTTTACTTGGGAACGAGAGGATCAAATGAAGGCGAAATATCCACATCTGTTTCCACAAGTTTCCTCTAAATAAATTTCGGGACAAAATTTCCTAAAGTATGGGTGACTGTAACATTTGTGTCTTTCAACCTTTGTAATTAAGTTTGAACTCAATGAATATTTTGTTTGATATCCAAGAATTTTATTTTAACATGTGCCTTACATTATTTAGCAAAAGTCCATTTAAAAACCAAATTATCCAAGTCCGGAGAAAAGTACTGCAATCCTGGGAAATGTACAGCATTCCGTAAAACGAAACAGTAATAATCCAAAAACCCAAAAATAAATATTATTTGTCATAAATAATATAACGAGTATTAAAAGCGACACAAAATCCGCACTTAAATCTTATTGCGTTAAGCTGCACGGCTAGTTCAGTAAACTGCCTGACAGCAAAGCCGGTACCGAAACTGTGTCAGAAATAATAAAATTTTTAGTCCAAAAAGTTGGATTAATTATTTGGATGATAAAACATGTGAAAAAACAATTTTTGTCATGTATTTATATAAACTAAACACAGTGTTAGTATTTAACCCGGTACAGGACCCGAACCAACTTTTTCGCCCGATCAACAAACTAATAATTTTCATGGATTAGTTTTACCTAGTGTCATACTACTTTAAAATATGAAGGCTTGAAACATTGAAGATATTTTTATATAAATTATCAAAGTTTATAAAATTTACATATTAATCAAGATTTTTATAAAAAAATGCAAAACCATCCCCCCCCCCCCCCCTCATGCATGCTCACGGTTTTAGTGGGTCCCCCATGCCTACTCATTTCAAGTTTTGTTGTGTTGGGAACTTGTGAAGTATGATTAGTGTCACCTTAAACTTATAAAACACTTTTCAACACTCCATCTCTTTCTTTTTATCCATAACATGCAAACCATCCAACTCCTACTCTCTCTCTCTTCCAATCGGCCAAACCAAACACCACATTCATCATTTTTTTTCAAATCTCAAACATAAGAAATTCTTGCAAGCATGGAGGTTTATGGTTGATTCAAAGTTTTTTCAAGACTTGAAAATACACTAGAAGCACTTTGGTAGCACTAGGAGTTCTTGGATCATCATATCTTTATCATCATCTTCATCTTGTTCATACTAGCAAGATTGTAAGAACTCTTCACTAGTTTTTATTTTATTACTATTCTTGATTTTGAAAGAATACAAGTTCATCTTGAATCAAATCAAAACAAAACCTATATGAAAAACACTAAGAAAAACCAAAAATCATTATTTTACTTTATGATTTTTCTATGATTTTGAATGAACTCGAAAAAGTTTAGACTACTGAAAATGAATCTTGGTTATTTTTTTGTATAAAAACAAGATCTAAACATATGCATGTTTAGATCTAACAAGATTCATCAACAAAAAGATATGAACATGGATTTTTATTCTTAAAATAGTTATATGCATGTTAGAAAACATGTGTATTTATTAAAAATCCAAGAACATGAATTTTTGTTAAAATGAATCAATAAAGTTTCCATTTCTGGAAAGAATCAAGAACATGAAATATGTTAGTAGAAAGAGTTTTGAAAACATATTTGTGCTTCAAATGACTTTTTGAGTCATCTAAAACAAGAATTTTAAATAAAATCTTGTTCTACAAATTTTTGGCAAAAACAAGGAATAAAGTTTCCTTTTTGGGAAAGTTAGGAACTATATCATGTTCATGGTACTTTATTGACAAATTATGACGAATATTGATACTTGATGATATTTTATGTTGAAATGATTTGAACACAAGTTTTGTATAAACTTGGGAAAAATCCATTTTTCAAACAAAACTATGGCAAAATTTTTATAAATTTTGTTATGTTCAAAAGTGTTAAACAAAGAAATATGTGACTAGAAAACTATTTGGAGTCTTTGAACACGGTTAAACGAATTTTTGGACAAAGTTATGAATCCATGTTTTATAAAAGGTTTCTAAACAAAAAGTGACAGGTATATATTTTAGATAAAATGTATACTTTCAAAATTCATCGAGTATCATATTTATATGTTTTTGTGTGTATATATATTATGTATTTAGACCAAGTAAGAATAAATACACAAATTTGTAAACACAACAATTTACCAAAATATATATATTAACACTTGGGAAACAAAATTACAAAATAAAATGTCCATCCTTGACATAAGCAAACAATCGAACACTCGGACAATTCGGACACTTTGGACAATGCGGACACTTTTGGCAATTTCGGACAAAATAAAATATATGGCACGACGAAATAAGCGACATAAACAAAAGGAAGCAAACAAATACAAATAAGATAACGGATTCAAGATGAGAAACTTGTACGATGAACGACTATAAACCTAAGTGTCTAATAAGGTTAGAACACTTGTAGGTTGAGTAACAAACAAAGAATCCGAAATCAAAACGAGTTTTGCTTGGAACGCAAATTTGTGAGTACATAGTTCCCTTCTTTTACTGCTTTCAAGTGTTTTGGGGTGATTCATATGTGTGCTAAACAATTTTTGAGTTTTTAAAACAAACAATATGGTTTATATTAGACGTAACGATTTCAATTATGTGAACAACCTTGATGGTGCGTTGGTCGAAAGACAATAGAATGACATTCACTAACTTTGGCCAAGCCGACCAGTAGTATGTTATGGTACCATAGGATCTGACAAATCTCGTTATCGGACTATCACCATGATTATGGGGGTAATGTGGGTAACGACAGAGGCTGTTATGTTAACTGACCCTTTGGTGGTTTGTTAATACGATTGAACGATGTACGAGTCACACAGGTTTGAATGTGTTCAACGAGACAACCAATAGTAGTTTCACAATTAAAACACGAACGAGTTGAACGATTAAACGATCGTTTATAACACGAACGATTTGAACGATTGGTTTTGATAACACGAACGAACGATAACACTAACAAATTGAATGATTTTGAACGATTTTAAACGAATGTTTTCAAATGATGTCATGCAACAATATTTACTAAATAATATAAACCATACGAGTTTTACTACAAGAACGATTTACAATTTGGTTTACAAAAGCAAATGTTTTAGTCAAGATTCATGGCTACAATATTTTCATAAACTTTTACCAATAGGTTTTAGTTGGTTAATTATGTTGCAATAATTCAAATACTTTTGATACATGATTTTCTCATATCGACTCTCGTAGATAGTCGAAGTGTTGCAATAGGTATACAAAGCCGTGAATTTGGCATACTCACAAAGTGACAAAACCTATGTACTCTCCGGCTTTTTATGCTGACTCTCTCTTTTCACATATGTTTCAGGAACTGTTGTTTGATGTTACGATCTTGCTTCACATAAGATTGGACGTGGGCCTTAGTGATTATAAAACATGAAAGACAATTGTGCTGTTTATTTGTTTTATTTCCAAGACAATGTAGCTTATTTATTTATTAAAATAATACTTAAAATACCATGTGTTGTGAAACAATTTCCTGTAACATGACTCCTCGATAATTCCGCCGCGGTTTGTTGTATTACACGATCGAGGTGTTACATAAACAATATTTAATGATTGTGGCATTTATAATTTTAAAAATATTTTCACCGGTATGAGGAGAAAGAAACTCGTCAAACGTAATCGTATGTTTCATCATTTGCCACGTATCAGGATCAACCCAATGAGCGATGACACAAATGTACGATTCGGGTAAACCATGTGGAGCCGACCACACATCACCAGTTAAGTTAACACTAGTTTTTTAATTTTTAAAAAATTCAATTAAGTCTTTTCTTGCATTTTCCCATAAATTTAAACAACGACGTTTTAAAGTGCGACGACTTACATGTTTGTAGCATGGTTGAAGAGTCTCTCTAATAACCTTAGTTAAAAGAGGGTTGTCGAAGTGTCCAAACGGCAATGATTGTTGAATCACCAACTTAGCCATCCTATCCCGAGCTATCATGTGATCGTAACAAAATATTGAACCATCCTTTGAGAGTTGCACTTGAGCGGGTGTAATATCTTTCAAAGCCTTGCAATATTTGTTCTTTATATGTTTCGTCAAAGTTGAATTGGAGTCCTTGCTTAACAAAGCTCCACAATGTTTGCATTGAGCCTTTTGCGAGCTGTCACTCATTTCCACCAAATCCCAATTGCACCATACATTTATATTGCGATTATGTGTGAGTGTCCAAACGACATATGGAGCGGATTGAGGAGCCTTGTTGACGGATGGAGAGTTGGTGGTTTTGGAATTCTTGGTTGCCATAGTATCAAATGAATAAAGAAGTAGAAGAATAATCAAGAAGTAGATGAATATGGTGTGAGGAATCGATTCTTGGTCACTATTTATACTTACTGGAATCGATTCCAACGGCTAGGAATCGATTCCAACGGTAATAAGCATTAAATGGGCAGTTTGCAACGGCTAGGAATCGATTCCAACGATAATAAAATCAATAAAGGTAAGAATTTAATGCACCGGGTTTTTTTTGTTTATGGAGGAACCGGTTCCGGGTAGGAACCGGGTACGACCCTATTTTTTTATAAAATGTGGAACCGGGTAAGAACCTACGGGTTTTTTGAACACGAAACCGGTTCTTCTATATAGCGGGTAGGAACTGGAACCGGTTCCTGGTCGGTTCTACCGGGTCGGTTTTGGAACCGGGTATTATGCCCGTCTCTAATTTCTTCTTTTTGGGTTAAGTGTATGTTAATGGGTGAAAATATGTAGATCATTCGAAAGCTCGGTAATTGCAGGGGCCCACGTAATTACGAAAGTGACGCATGAAAAACACACAAAAACCTATTTACATACCAAACCTAACAATTATCAATATTTCATTATGAAATATCACCTTATGATAAGATTGTTTCTATTTTCAAGTTTCATGTGATTTTATGTGGATTTGGTGGGTTAAGTTTGATTTATGTGATGTGGCATTTCAAATTTTTATTTTTCGCAAATCGTAAGTTTCACATTTGTCACATTATACATTGTGTCACTAATTTCTACTCACAAACCCACGGATTGTTGCGTTTAATCTTGTAGATGTCGGCTAGACGTCACCGTACCGGGAAACGTGCTGGAAACTCCAGCCGGCGCATGGAGGCCCATATCGCCAAGGAGATGGTCGCTGTTATTCCAAACATCGTCGTGCAAATTCAACAAGCCGTCAATAACCAAGAGGCCCACGATGGAGCTAATACCTCGAAGTGTTCCTACAAACACTTCAAATCATGTGATCCTCCTACTATGACAACTCGCATTTTCAGGTTATTACCGTTAACTTTCTCACTAAGGTGTCACAGTTTCTTCAGACACCTACTGATCGACACTGGGTAGCTGTCAAGCGTATTTTACGCCATATTAAGGGTACCATCTCTCATGGATTATGTATACGTCAGTCTACTTGTGTTGATTTACATGCTTTGATGCTAACTGGGTTGGATGTCCTGATGATCGCCATTCTACTACAGAATATTGTGTTTTTCTTGGGCCCAACCTTATCAGTTGGAGTTCCAAGAAACAACATACTGTTGCTAGGTCAAGTACAGAGGCTGAGTACCGAGCTCTTGCTCATATAGCCAAGTTACGTTGTATTACATCTATATTACAGGAGTTGCATATCACGATGACTTGTCCACCTTCTCTTTGGTGCGACAATATTGGGGCCACATATCTTGCAGTCAACCCAGTGTTTCATCAGCGCATCAAACACTTAGAGTTTGACTTGCCTTTTATTCGTGACATGGTTTTGGTGGATTCTCTACATGTTCGATATGTTTCTACTATGCTTCAACTTGCGGATATTTTGACCAAAGGACTGTCTGGTGTTCGTTTTGACAATCTGAAGTCCAAGCTTCACGTGAATACTCCCTGTTTAGCTTGAGGGGGCGTATTAGTGTATATGAGTGTGTGATATGTGTGGTGAGTTGGATAGGCTGGATAATTAGTTAGATTGTTAGAGTTAGTTGAAATGGTTTAGTTTATGTATATAAACATATGTGTACCTTTTATTTGTGGTTAATGATATAACTATGAGTTAATTACTATTTTCGTCCCTATGGTTTGTCAAAAATTACTATTTCAGTCCATTAGTTTAAAAATTGCGATTCCAGTCCCTGTGGTTTCACTTTCGTAACCATTTCAGTCCACCTCCGTTAACCCCATCCATTTATTCTGTTAAGTACACGTGAATTGACCATAATGCCCTTATTAATAAAAAACAAAAAGACATCTAAATGAGTTAATTACTGTTTTCGTCCCTATGGTTTGTCAAAACTCACTATTTCAGTCCCTGTGGTTTCACTTTCGTAACCATTTCAGTCCAGTCTCCTAACACCGTCTATTTTGCCGTTAAGTTTTTAATGAAATACCTAAATTTCCCTTGTGTTAATTAAATAAAAAAACCATGAAAATTTAAAAGAATGTATTCTAGGACCCATTTGTTAAAACACAACCCCACTCTACCCCACCCCACTCCATCCCTGCTCTCATTTCCGGCAAAAGTTTTCGGTCATCTTCTCCGGCATCACAACCCCACCCTCTTAATGTCTGGCGACCCATTACCCCACCCCAATAATATCTTCCAAGGAGCATCAATTAACATAATAACTTTGAAAAATAATGCTTACCTGGACATTTTCTCATTCTAAAATCCAAAATTAAAATTTTAGAACCATATATGTAAAAATAGTGCCAGACTTCTATTTCTAGTGAAGCCATGGTGGGTCGAACCCTACAATTTAATTTAAGTCCATATGTCATACAACAATAAAATCATATAAATCCAATAATAAAATCATATAAGTCCATATTTAATTAACACAAGGGTAGTTTAGGTATTTCATTAAAACTTAACGGTAAAATAGACGGTGTTAGAAGACTTGACTAAAATGGTTACGAAAGTGAAACCATAGGGACTGAAATCGCAATTTTTAAACTAATAGATTGAAATAGTGATTTTTGACAAACCATAGGGACGAAAACAATAATTAACTCATTTAGATATCTTTTTGGTTTTTTATTAATAAGGGCATTATGGTCAATTCACGTGTACTTAACAGAATAAATGGATGGGGTTAACGAAGGTGGACTGAAATGGTTACGAAAGTGAAACCACGGGGACTGAAATCGCATTTTTTAAACTAATGGACTGAAATATGATTTTTAACAAACCACAGGGACGAAAACAGTAATTAACTCTATAACTATTCTCTTTCTTCTCTACTTTCACACAATAGTCTTGAGAATCTGTCGCATTGTGAGTGGTTTACACGTCTCTGTAGTTCACCTTAGGTTGTGATGTCCAAAGTCAACCCAATGATTCATGGTTATATATAAAAATATTAAGTTCCAGCTGTATGGAGTAAAAATATTGGAATACGAAAATAGCCATTTGCGCTTGCAGTTTACAAAATATGGCCATTTCATTTTACTATTTTTAAGTCCAACTAACCAATAATGGTTTGGTTTGTCATCCACCAAACTCTACTTCGCGATTTAGCACAGTTTTAATCAAAGCGCAACCAACTAGTTTGGTTTATCGTCTCTGAAACGTAGTTAGCGTTTTAGCCTTAAATTTTTGTAAAAACCGGCCAGACCAAACCATAAACACCCATACTCCTATGTGAGCTACATTTCCACCCAATTTTTCACAACACTTACATTTCAAACACACAATTTTGAGTATCAATATCATATTCATCTTACCACTTTTCTAAATGATTTCAGGCTCGTTAGGAAGCTGTCATAAGAGAGACTGAAAAGTATTATGTAATAATATATAAATAGTTAATACCACAATCATCCTCCTGTTGCCGTTGCTGTCGCTAGAGCTGTCCAAACTGCTTGACGATCGAGGATCGCTCGACGATCGCTCGAAAAATGCCCGAAAAATGTTGGTTCGGTTTCCGCTCAGTTTGTAAATGAGCCATTCGGCTCGGTTCAATTTGAAAACGAGCCAAGCATGAGCAAAGGTTCGCTCGCTCGTCGATCGCTCGTTTTCGCTCGAATTATTTTTATTAAATAATTAATATATATATATATATATTATAGATTTTCAAGATTTATATATATATATATATATATAGTAATATAGATAAGTAGGCCAAAAAATTAAAAGCCCAAGAAACATACTAGCCCAACTCAATACCAAAACCTAACCCTAATTCCTAAAACAATCACACAATCACATAATTGTTGGAAATTGGGTGTGTGAATGAATGTCTCAATTTGGTAAAATTCCTTGTCCCACATCGGCATGGGAACAAAAGAAATGGCTATTTATAAGGTAAAGCATTTACCTACTAGTATAGCTTTATGACATGTTTTACCACAAATCCTACCCGCGTGCGCAGGGGGCGTGCAAATTGGAACCGGAATTAGCTTGAACTTGTGTGTGCCCGCACGTCCTGCGGACAAGAATGCAGCTCCGAAAAAACCCGACCCGCGTGAGGCTGGTTTTTGCACTCGATACTAATCTTCTAATAACTGTTGTTATTTTTTTTATTTTAAACTGGAATGATTGAAGTGCTGCATCTATGATTGATCTGCAATAATGGGGCATGATCTGCACTATCGAAGTGCTGCATTTATCTACCTAAATTATTCTGCATTATTATTCAGTGCTGCACTACCTAAGTGTTGCATTATTTGATGCTCTATCTCACTTATGATCAGTTATGGAGCCTATAAAAGGAGAGCATTCGTTTCAGTTTAAATACACTAGAGTTACCAACATATACCAACATCAGGATATAGCAGTCTCTTAGAAAAGTATTCCAGTTTCGTTTCAGGCAAGTGTTCAAGTCCGGCAGTGCGCTGTTGCTGCTTCGAACCGGCGTACCCTGGGAACAGACCGCGAATCTGTTTAAGGGAATTGTGTCAAACACAAGCCCTGTTCACTGTTATTGTATTATATATTATTTGTTTCTATTTTCTTGTTTATATTTCCAGTTTTACGAGATCAGCTACCTGTAATAATTCTATTTCAGTAGCAGTTCTGTAACAAACTTAAACATATTTCTTTTACTGATTGTTTCTGCATTCTGTTTCGTTTCAAAATGGCATCCCAACCGATGACTACTGCTGCTTCTGCTGTTTCTGCTGTCATGACCAGTCCTGTTTCTGCAGTCATGACTTCCGCTGTAACTGTCACTACCGGTTTAGTGACACCACTGCCTAATGCAGTGTCGCATGCTGAGAAACCAGAGAAATTCAGTGGTGGGAATTTCAAACAGTGGCTGCAAAATATGTTCTTTTATCTGACCACGCTGAATCTGGCAAGGTTCTTGACTGAACCTAAACCCCAAGTGGATGAAGGGGATATGAATGCTCAATCTGTGAGCGCGATGCATGCTTGGAATCATTCGGATTTCCTGTGCCGCAACTTTATTTTGAATGGTTTGGTGGACACATTGTATAATGTGTATTGCAAAGCCAAGACTGCCAAAGAATTGTGGGAGTCCTTGGATCGCAAATACAAAACAGAAGATGCGGGCGCTAAGAAATTCGTGGTGGCTAAGTTCTTGGAATTTAAAATGATAGACTCCAAAACTGTCATGAGCCAAGTCCAAGAATTGCATATTATCCTTCATGATATTCATGAGGAAGGAATGATACTCAGCGAGACATTCCAAGTTGCTGCAATGATTAAGAAACTGCCACCAAGTTGGGTTGATTTCAAGAACTATCTCAAGCATAAGCGAAAGGAGATGACCATTGAAGATCTTGTTATGCGTCTTCGGATTGAAGAAGATAACAAAGTGGCCCTAAAAAACATTGATGGTCCTGAAACTGTGAAGGCCAATCTTGTTGAACAAGGCCAATCTTCGAAGGGAAAAAACAGGGGAAAGGGTGGAAAGAAAAGTCATAGGAAACGCTCCAACCTTGGTCCTAAGGGGGGAGTTGGAAAAAAGAAGTTCCTTGGAACTTGTTATAATTGTCAGAAGCAAGGCCACAAGGCCAACGAATGCAAGCTTCCTAAGAAGGAAAATGCTCGACAAGCGAACATGGTTGATGAAGTCGACAACCTGGTTGCCATGGTCACGGATCTCTCGATTTTGGTGACTGAAGTTAATTTGGTCGGGCAAAATAACAAGGATTGGTGGGTTGATACAGGGGCTACCCGCCATGGGTGTTTCGACAAGAGCCTTTTTGACACCTTCAAAGAGGTGACTAATGGCGAAAAGAAACTCTGCCACGGCCGAAATTAAAGGTGAAGGGAACGTGGTTCTAAAAATGACTTCTGGAAAGGAACTCACCTTATCAAACGTGTTGTATGTTCCAGAAATTCGTAAGAACCTTGTGTCGGGGTGGCAGTTGAACAAATTCGGGTTCAAAATAGTGATTAAATCGGACAAGGTCGTGCTGACCAAAAATGATGTGTATGTTGGTAAGGGCTATGCCCTCAATGGAATGTTTAAACTAAATGTAATTGTCGTGAATGCAATGAAAGAAAACGCTACTAGTTCTACTTATTTGATTGAGTCTTGTAATCTTTGGCATGGTAGACTAGGTCACGTAAATTATAATTCCATTCGTCGTTTAATTAAACTTAATTACATACCAACATTTAATATCGACTCAAATAATAAATGTGAAGTTTGCATAGAAGCAAAACAAACGATATCGTCATTCAAAAAGGTTGAATGAATCACTGAACCCCTCGAAATGATCCACACTGATGTGTGTGATCTAAAAGCAATTCCTACTCGTGGAGGGAACAAGTACTTCATCACTTTTATTGATGATAGTACAAGGTATTGCTATGTGTACTTACTTAAGAGTAAGGACGAGGCTATTGACAAGTTTATCTTGTTCAAAGCCGAAGTTGAGAATCAACTAAATCGAAAAATCAAAGTCGTAAGGAGCGACCGAGGAGGTGAATATGTTTCACCTTTTATTGACGTA
Organism: Helianthus tuberosus; assembly: GCA_030545235.1. Classification (NCBI taxonomy): domain Eukaryota; kingdom Viridiplantae; phylum Streptophyta; class Magnoliopsida; order Asterales; family Asteraceae; genus Helianthus; species Helianthus tuberosus. The sequence goes on from CM060426.1 coordinate 95,170,498, forward strand.
TGTGCAAAAGGTGGAATCATCCACGAACTCATGGCTCCTTACTCCCCTCAATCAAATGGCATAGCGGAACGGAAAAATCGTACTTTGAAAGAAATGATGAATGCCATAATGATAAGTTCTGGTGTAAACCAAAACATGTGGGGGGAAGCAATCTTATCGGCAAATTATGTGTTGAACATGATACCGAATAAGAAAAAGGATATAACTCCATACGAATCATGGACGGGAAAGAAACCACCATATAAATCTTTGAAAGTGTGGGGGTGTCTAGCCAAGGTGGTGGTCACACCACCAAAGCGCCTATTAATAGGACCCAAAACGGTGGATTGTGTGTTTGTAGGATACACCCGTCCTTATGGTCTATATCGTTTTCTTGTGCATGATTCGAAGAACCCTGGAATATGCAATGGCACCTTAATAGAATCTAAGGATGCTTCATGGTTTGAACATGTGTTCCCATGCTCAGGTAAAGTTGAATCGAGTTTCACTAGACCAGTTGAGGAAATTGTTCCTAGAGATGAGGGTGCATGTAATGAACCTCAGGAACAATCTAAGATTGAGGAAGTTGAAATCAGGAGAAGTAAACGGCAAAGGACTGAAAAATCCTTTGGGCCTGATTTTCTTACCTTTATGGTAGAAGAGGAACCTCAAACGTACCAACAAGCGGTAAATTCCTCAGAAGGACCTCAGTGGAAGGAGGCCATCAAAAGTGAGATAGATTCTATCTTACAAAATCATACATGGGAACTAGTGGATCTTCCTCAAGGAAGTAAACCACTAGGATATCGATGGATCTTCAAGAAGAAGATGAAACCAGATGGGACCATCGATAAATACAAGGCAAGGTTGGTGATTAAAGGATATAAACAATGAGAAGGTTTAGATTACTTTGATACATATTCGCCTGTTACGCGAATAACCTCCATCAGGTTAATGCTTGCCATTGTAGCCATTAGAAATTTGGAAGTTCATCAAATGGATGTGAAAACAGCTTTCTTGAATGGAAATCTCAAGGAAGAGATTTACATGGAACAACCTGAAGGTTTCATAGCCATTGGGCAAGAAAAGAAAGTTTGTAAACTTGTAAAATCCTTGTATGGATTGAAACAAGCTCCAAAACAATGGCACCAAAAGTTTGATCAAGTCATACTTGATGCTGGGTTCAAAATCAATGAATGTGACAAATGTGTATATGTTAAGGACACATCTGATGGATATGTCATTTTGTGTCTATATGTAGATGATATGCTCATTGCTGGAAGTGATGACAAAATCATAAAATCTACAAAGAACATGCTTAAGGCAAGATTTGACATGAAAGACATGGGTCTTGCGGATGTGATTTTGGGGATCAGAATCACGCGAACCGTAAGTGGACTTGTTTTAAGTCAATCCCACTATGTGGACAAAATTCTTGATAAGTTCAATGCAAACGAATCTAATGAAGCTAGAACTCCGCTTAACACAAGTCAACATTTAGCCAAGAATAGAGGTGAACCCGTAAACCAGTTGGAATACTCAAGAATTATTGGTAGTTTGATGTATCTTATGAGTTGTACTAGACCAGACATAGCATATGCTGTGAGCAAGCTAAGTAGATACACGAGCAACCCAAGTTCATTGCATTGGAACGGTATCACTCAGTTGCTTCGCTACTTAAGATACACTCGGGAATACGGGTTGCATTATAACAGATATCCAGCAGTTATAGAAGGATACTGCGATGCAAATTGGATATCTGACATGAATGATTCCAGAGCAACAAGTGGGTATGTATTCACACTTGGAGGTGCAGCGATATCATGGAAATCATCGAAACAAACGGTTATTGCTAGATCCACGAGGGAATCTGAGTTCATCGCTTTAGATAAAGCAGGTGAAGAGGCAGAATGGCTACGTCAATTTGTTGAGGATATACCAAGATGGCCTAAGCCGGCAACGGCCATTTGTATACATTGTGATAGCCAATCGGCACTTGGCAGAGCTCGTAGCACAATGTATAATGGTAGGAACAGACATATCAGGCGTAGACATAACACGATACGACAACTAATCTCTACAGGAATTATCACTGTTGACTACGTGAGGTCAAAGGATAATATTGCGGATCCGCTAACAAAAGGCCTAAGTAGAGAGTTAGTACAGAAGTCGTCCATGGGAATGGGACTGAAGCCCTTGAAAATATAAGTTCATATGATGGAAACCTAACTCAGTAGACTGGAGATCCCAAGAGCTGAGTTCAATAGGAAAACCTAACTGTATGTATTAGTAAGGTCACTGTGGGGGATAACCTTACGTATATATATATAAGGGAGTTTATTGCAAAGTTTAGTAAACCTCCTAGTCCATTCCTAAAAGTGACAAGTGTGAGGCTAAGCCTATGGCTTTTAATGATTCGACTAAGGTAACCTTACATAGTGAATCACCTATGTGAGAGAGAAGTGGGGTCGCTTCGAAGGGTATTGATAGGGCACAATACTTAATGGCTCTCGCAGAACCAGGCATCATGTTCATGACCAAACCGAACATAACTCTGAGGACTTGACTTTGTCAGGGAGAGTTTTGTGTGAAGTCATTGTCGTCTACACAAACGGCAGACGAGTTCAAAGACATCGAGTTCTACTCAGAGCTAGTGGGCTAAGTGCGTTCCATGAGCGAAGGTTCAAAGGGTAACACCTACCTATCGTATGCAAAACTCAACTGCTGAAATCTAATTGGAATAATGTTGTCTGAGATCGACCTCCATTCATGTGGGGGATTGTTGGAAATTGGGTGTGTGAATGAATGTCTCAATTTGGTAAAACTCCTTGTCCCACATCGGTATGGGAACAAAAGAAATGGCTATTTATAAGGTAAAGCATTTACCTACTAGTATAGCTTTATGACATGTTTTACCACAAATCCTACCCGCGTGCGCAGGGGGGGTGCAAATTGGAACCGGAATTAGCTTGAACTTGTGTGTGCCCGCACGTCCTGCGGACACGAATGCAGCTCCGAAAAAACCCGACCCGCGTGAGGCTGGTTTTTGCACTCGAGACTAATCTTCTAATAACTGTTGTTATTTGTTTTATTTTAAAATGGAATGATTGAAGTGCTGCATCTATGATTGATCTGCAATAATGGGGCATGATCTGCACTATCGAAGTGCTGCATTTATCTACCTAAATTATTCTGCATTATTATTCAGTGCTGCATTACCTAAGTGCTGCATTATTTGATGCACTATCTCACTTATGATCAGTTATGGAGCCTATAAAAGGAGAGCATTCATTTCAGTTTAAATACACTAGAGTTACCAACATATACCAACACCAGGATATAGCAGTCTCTTAGAAAAGTATTCCAGTTTCGTTTCAGGCAAGTGTTCAAGTCCGGCAGTGCGCTGTTGCTGCTTCGAACCGGCGTACCCTGGGAACAGACCGCGAATCTGTTTAAGGGAATTGTGTCAAACACAAGCCCGGTTCACTGTTATTGTATTATATATTATTTTTTTCTGTTTTCTTGTTTATATTTCCAGTTTTACGAGATCAGCTACCTGTAATAATTCTATTTCAGTAGCAGTTCTGTAACAAATTTTGTTACAGAACTGCTACTGAAATAGAATTATTACAGGTAGCTGATCTCGTAAAACTGGAAATATAAACAAGAAAACAGAAACAAAAAATATATAATACAATAACAGTGAACCGGGCTTGCTAGTGGGCTAAGTGCGTTCCATGAGCGAAGGCTCAAAGGGTAACACCTACCTATCGTATGCAAAACTCAACTGCTGAAATCTAATTGGAATAATATTGTCTGAGATCGAGCCCCATACCGATGTGGGACAAGGAGTTTTACCAAATTGAGACATTCATTCACACACCCAATTTCCAACAAACCCCCACATGAATGGAGGTCGATCTCAGACAACATTATTCCAATTAGATTTCAGCAGTTGAGTTTTGCATACGATAGGTAGGTGTTACCCTTTGAACCTTCGCTCATGGAACGCACTTAGCCCACTAGCTCTGAGTAGAACTCGATGTCTTTGAACTCGTCTGCCGTTTGTGTAGACGACAATGCACTTCACACAAAACTCTCCCTGACAAAGTCAAGTCCTCATAGTTATGTTCGTTTTGGTCATGAACATGATGCCTGGTTCTGCGAGAGCCATTAAGTATTGTGCCCTATCAACACCCTTCGAAGCGACCCCACTTCTCTCTCACATAGGTGATTCACTATGTAAGGTTACCTTAGTCGAATCATTAAAAGCCATAGGCTTAGCCTCACACTTGTCACTTTTAGGAATGGACTAGGAGGTTTACTAAACTTTGCAATAAACTCCCTTATATATATACGTAGGGTTATCCCCCACAGTGACCTTACTAATTCATACAATTAGGTTTTCCTATTGAACTCAGCTCTTGGGATCTCCAGTCTATTGAGTTAGGTTTCCATCATATGAACTTATATTTTCAAGGGCTTCAATCCCATTCCCATGGACGACTTCTGTACTAACTCTCTACTTAGGCCTTTTGTTAGCGGATCCGCAATATTATCCTTTGACCTCACGTAGTCAACAGTGATAATTCCTGTAGAGATTAGTTGTCGTATCGTATTATGTCTACGCCTGATATGTCTGTTCCTACCATTATACATTGTGCTACGAGCTCTGCCAAGTGCCGATTGGCTATCACAATGTATACAAATGGCCGTTGCCGGCTTAGGCCATCTTGGTATATCCGCAATAAATTGACGTAGCCATTCTGCCTCTTCACCTGCTTTATCTAAAGCGATGAACTCAGATTCCATCGTGGATCTAGCAATAACCGTTTGTTTCGACGATTTCCATGATATCGCTGCACCTCCAAGTGTGAATACATACCCGCTTGTTGCTCTGGAATCATTCATGTCAGATATCCAATTTGCATCGCAGTATCCTTCTGTAACTGCTGGATATCTGTTATAATGCAACCCGTATTCCTGAGTGTATCTTATGTAGCGAAGCAACCGAGTGATACCGTTCCAATGCAATGAACTTGGGTTGCTCGTGTATCTACTTAGCTTGCTCACAGCATATGCTATGTCTGGTCTAGTACAACTCATAAGATACATCAAACTACCAATAATTCTTGAGTATTCCAACTGGTTTACGGGTTCACCTCTATTCTTGGCTAGATGTTGACTTGTGTCAAGCGGAGTTCTAGCTTCATTAGAGTCGTTTGCATTGAACTTATCAAGAATTTTGTCCACATAGTGGGATTGACAACAAGTCCACTTTCAGTTTGCGTGATTCTGATCCCCAAAATCACATCCGCAAGACCCATGTCTTTCATGTCAAATCTTGCCTTTAGCATGTTCTTTGTAGATTTTATGATTTTGTCATCACTTCCAGCAATGAGCATATCATCTACATATAGACACAAAATAACATATCCATCAGATGTGTCCTTAACATATACACATTTGTCACATTCATTGATTTTGAACCCAGCATCAAGTATGACTTGATCAAACTTTTGGTGCCATTGTTTTGGAGCTTGTTTCAATCCATACAAGGATTTTACAAGTTTACAAACTTTCTTTTCTTGCCCAATGGCTATGAAACCTTCAGGTTGTTCCATGTAAATCTCTTCCTCGAGATTTCCATTCAAGAAAGCTGTTTTCACATCCATTTGATGAACTTCCAAATTTCTAATGGCTACAATGGCAAGCATCAACCTGATGGAGGTTATTCGCGTAACAGGAGAATATGTATCAAAGCAATCTAAACCTTCTCGTTGTTTATATCCTTTAATCACCAACCTTGCCTTGTATTTATCGATGGTCCCGTCTGGTTTCATCTTCTTCTTGAAGATCCATCGATATCCTAGTGGTTTACTTCCTTGAGGAAGATCCACTAGTTCCCATGTATGATTTTGTAAGATAGAATCTATCTCACTTTTGATGGCCTCCTTCCACTGAGGTCTTTCTGAGGAATTTACCGCTTGTTGGTACGTTTGAGGTTCCTCTTAGACCATAAAGGTTAGAAAATCAGGCCCAAAGGAATTTTCAGTTTTTTGTCGTTTACTTCTCCTGATTTCAACTTCCTCAATCTTAGATTGTTCCTGAGGTTCATTACATGCACCCTCATCTCTAGGAACAATTTCCTCAACTGGTCTAGTGAAACTCGATTCAACTTTACCTGAGCATGGGAACACATGTTCAAACCATGAAGCATCCTTAGATTCTATTAAGGTGCCATTGCATATTCCAGGGTTCTTGGAATCATGCACAAGAAAACGATATGGACCATAAGGACGGGTGTATCCTACAAACACACAATCCACCGTTTTGGGTCCTATTAATAGGCGCTTTGGTGGTGTGACCACCACCTTGGCTAGACACCCCCACACTTTCAAAGATTTATATGGTGGTTTCTTTCCCGTCCATGATTCATATGGAGTTATATCCTTTTTCTTATTCGGTATCATGTTAAACACATAATTTTCCGATAAGATTGCTTCCCCCCACATGTTTTGGTTTACACCAGAACTTATCATTATGGCATTCATCATTTCTTTCAAAGTACGATTTTTCCGTTCCGCTATGCCATTTGATTGAGGGGAGTAAGGAGCCGTGAGTTCGTGGATGATTCCACCTTTTGCACATACGTCAATAAAAGGTGAAACATATTCACCTCCTCGGTCGCTCCTTACGACTTTGATTTTTCGATTTAGTTGATTCTCAACTTCGGCTTTGAACAAGATAAACTTGTCAATAGCCTCGTCCTTACTCTTAAGTAAGTACACATAGCAATACCTTGTACTATCATCAATAAAAGTGATGAAGTACTTGTTCCCTCCACGAGTAGGAATTGCTTTTAGATCACACACATCATGTGGATCATTTCGAGGGGTTCAGTGATTCGTTCAACGTTTTTGAATGACGATCTCGTTTGTTTTGCTTCTATGCAAACTTCACATTTATTATTTGAGTCGATATTAAATGTTGGTATGTAATTAAGTTTAATTAAATGACGAATTGAATTATAATTTACGTGACCTAGTCTACCATGCCAAAGATTACAAGACTCAATCAAATAAGTAGAACTAGTAGCGTTTTCTTTCATTGCATTCACGACAATTACATTTAGTTTAAACATTCCATTGAGGGCATAGCCCTTACCAACATACACATCATTTTTGGTCAACACGACCTTGTCCGATTCAATCACTATTTTGAACCCGAATTTGTTCAACTGCCACCCCGACACAAGGTTCTTACGAATTTCTGGAACATACAACACGTTTGATAAGGTGAGTTCCTTTCCAGAAGTCATTTTTAGAACCACGTTCCCTTCACCTTTAATTTTGGCCGTGGCAGAGTTTCCCATAAAAACCTTTTCGCCATTAGTCACCTCTTTGAAGGTGTTAAAAAAGGCTCTTGTCGAAACACACATGACGGGTAGCCCCTGTATCAACCCACCAATCCTTGTTATTTTGCCCGACCAAATTAACTTCAGTCACCAAAATCGAGAGATCCGTGACCATGGCAACCAGGTTGTCGACTTCATCAACCATGTTCGCTTGTCGAGCATTTTCCTTCTTAGGAAACTTGCATTCGTTGGCCTTGTGGCCTTGCTTCTGACAATTATAACAAGTTCCAAGGAACTTCTTTTTTCCAACTCCCCCCTTAGGACCAAGGTTGGAGCGTTTCCCATGACTTTTCATTCCACCCTTTCCCCTGTTTTTTCCCTTCGAAGATTGGCCTTGTTCAACAAGATTGGCCTTCACAGTTTCAGGACCATCAATCTTTTTTAGGGCCACTTTGTTATCTTCTTCAATCCGAAGACGCATAACAAGATCTTCAATGGTCATCTCCTTTCACTTATGCTTGAGATAGTTCTTGAAATCAACCCAACTTGGTGGCAGTTTCTCAATCATTGCAGCAACTTGGAATGTCTCGCTGAGTATCATTCCTTCCGCATGAATATCATGAAGGATAATATGCAATTCTTGGACTTGGCTCATGACAGTTTTAGAGTCTATCATTTTAAATTCCAAGAACTTAGCCACCACGAATTTCTTAGTGCCCGCATCTTCTGTTTTGTATTTGCGATCCAAAGACTCCCACAATTCTTTGGCAGTCTTGGCTTTGCAATACACGTTATACAATGTGTCCACCAAACCATTCAAAATAAAGTTGCGGCACAGGAAATCCGAATGATTCCAAGCATGCATCGCGCTCACAGATTGAGCATTCATATCCCCTTCATCCACTTAGGGTTTAGGTTCAGTCAAGAACCTTGCCAGATTCAGCGTGGTCAGATAAAAGAACATCTTTTGCTGCCACTGTTTGAAATTCACACCACTGAATTTCTCTGGTTTCTCAGCATGCGACACTGCATTAGGCAGTGGTGTCACCAAACCGGTAGTGACAGTTACAGTGGAAGTCATGACCGTAGAAACAGGACTGGTCATGACAGCAGAAGCAGCAGTAGTCATCGGTTGGGATGCCATTCTGAAACGAAACGAAACAGAATGCAGAAACAATCAGTAAAAGAAATATGTTTAAGTTTGTTACAGAACTGCTACTGAAATAGAATTATTACAGGTAGCTGATCTCGTAAAACTGGAAATATAAACAAGAAAACAGAAACAAATAATATAAATAAAATAACAGTGAACTGGGCTTGTGTTTGACACAATTCCCTTAAACAGATTCGCGGTCTGTTCCCAGGGTACGCTGGTTCGAAGCAGCAACAGCGCACTACCGGACTTGAACACTTGCCTGAAACGAAACTGGAATACTTTTCTAAGAGACTGCTATATCCTGGTGTTGGTATATGTTGGTAACTCTAGTGTATTTAAACTGAAACGAATGCTCTCCTTTTATAGGCTCCATAACTGATCATAAGTGAGATAGTGCATCAAATAATGCAGCACTTAGGTAGTGCAGCACTGAATAATAATGCAGAATAATTTAGGTAGATAAATGCAGCACTTCGATAGTGCAGATCATGCCCCATTATTGCAGATCAATCATAGATGCAGCACTTCAATCATTCCAGTTTAAAATAAAAAAAAATAACAACAGTTATTAGAAGATTAGTCTCGAGTGCAAAAACCAGCCTCACGCGGGTCGGGTTTTTTCGGAGCTGCATTCGTGTCCGCAGGACGTGCGGGCACACACAAGTTCAAGCTAATTCCGGTTCCAATTAATGGCTATTTATAAGGTAAAGCATTTACCTACTAGTATAGCTTTATGACATGTTTTACCACAAATCCTACCCGCGTGCGCAGGGGGGGTGCAAATTGGAACCGGAATTAGCTTGAACTTGTGTGTGCCCGCACGTCCTGCGGACACGAATGCAGCTCCGAAAAAACCCGACCCGCGTGAGGCTGGTTTTTGCACTCGAGACTAATCTTCTAATAAATGTTGTTATTTTTTTTTATTTTAAACTGGAAGGATTGAAGTGCTGCATCTATGATTGATCTGCAATAATGGGGCATGATCTGCACTATCAAAGTGCTGCATTTATCTACCTAAATTATTCTGCATTATTATTCAGTGCTGCACTACCTAAGTGCTGCATTATTTGATGCACTATCGCACTTATGATCAGTTATGGATCCTATAAAAGGAGAGCATTCGTTTCAGTTTAAATACACTAGAGTTACCAACATATACCAACACCAGGATATAGCAGTCTCTTAGAAAAGTATTCCAGTTTCGTTTCAGGCAAGTGTTCAAGTCCGGCAGTGCGCTGTTGCTGCTTTGAACCGGCGTACCCTGGGAACAGACCGCGAATCTGTTTAAGGGAATTGTGTCAAACACAAGCCCGGTTCACTGTTATTGTATTATATATTATTTGTTTCTGTTTTCTTGTTTATATTTCCAGTTTTACGAGATCAGCTACCTATAATAATTCTATTTCAGTAGCGGTTCTGTAACAATAATCTCGTTGCCACAATCACATATTCACATACCTCGGTACCTCGCTGCTGCTCAACAAAAAAATGGAATCTCGCTGCTGTAATTGATGAATCGGGATAAAATCTGGTGAGATATCTGGACAACGTTGATGTAATTTCAGCAGAGGATCCAAATACCTCGCTACTGCTCAACTGCTCAAGTTTAACTCATACGGAATCTCGCTGCTCAACTGCTCAAGTTCAACTCAACTCACAATTACTTTCAGCAGAGGATCCAAATCAGCAGAGGTATAATCTTGATTGATATGAATGTATTGTTGTATCACTGAGTCATGATGAAATAGTGTATGTGTAGTTATAAGTTATTTGCAAACTATATAGTTATGAAGAAATTATGATGATCATATCTGTTATTAAACACGTGTAAGTGATGTTAATGTTCTGTTGAAAAAGTAAGTTATGTTGATCTGGTAATGTAATTTATATTTTGGATGAACTAGATTTGATGTTAAGAAAATCGAGTGTAGCTCTTTCCTTTTTGGACATTTGCGGTGATCTTTTGTTTTAATGATACTTTTGTTATGTTTATGTTCAATTGAGCTTATGTTATGCCTAAATTGTTTAAGCTGAGTATAATACATTATGGATCTGAGCTGCTCATGTTATGCCTAAATTGTTTAAGCTGAGTATAATACATTATGGATCTAAGTTGAGTTTAAGTTGAGTATAGTACATCAAATATTTTTAGAATCATGATTTTAGTCATGTATTGTTTTTGTTAGTAAGGTGTTGGACATGTTTTAATTAAGTTAGGATTTGTTTTTGTTGAATGCAGCCTTGTAATAGTCTTGATTTCAGGTTTTTTTTTTTTTTCATTTTGCTACACATGTTTTAATTTCGGTGCTGAGCAAAACCGAGCGAAAACGATCTGCTCGATTCAAATTCAATCCGAGCATGAGCATCACTTTTGTGCTCAGTTTTGCAAATTCGATTCGATTGGATCGGATCGGTTGTAATTCAATCCGAGCACGAGCAGACCCTCGATCGGATCGGATTGGCTCATGAACACCCCTAGCTGTCGCCACTACACCACATTCTTGAGGCCATCCTTTCCACCACATTAACGACACCCCCTTTCATATTGATGGGGGTAGCGATTTTGGCAGCGGCGGGTTGCGATGACAGTGGGGGAGTGATGGTGACTGCGGTGGAAATGATGGCAGGAGTGGTGTTGACGATGGGGATAGTGGTGTTAACGGTGGGGTGGTAGTAGTGGGTCTGGTGGCGACGCGAGTGGGGTGGGACTAGCATTGGCAATTAGAGTTGCGATGAAGAAGGTGGTTGCACGTGACAAGTGGTGATGACGAAAACGGTGATGTTGGCAGTGAGTGGCGACGGCAGCAACGGTGGTGCTAGAAAGGTAGTGGTGGCGGCAGAAACGGTGTGTGGATGGTAGTGTGGGGGTGACAGATGCGACGGTGGCAAGTAAGCAAAAATTCCATTCCTTTGGTTAAATTTCTTTACATGAATGAATTTCATTTGAATCATTCCAGTTCCAAATTCATTCAAATCATTCCAGTTCCAGTTCCATTACGTTCTCAATCAAACACGTTATCTTTGTAATTCATATTTTAGTTCTAACAAGTTTTGCGAACCAAACTAGTTAAGAAATAAATTTAGCCTCCACTTCTTTGTTCGGATTAAAACCGAAACCAAATAATCGATTCGGTTTTTCAGTTATCTTACCCTACTCAGACCCTACCTTCACTTTGTTATTAGTGGGATCTACCGAGTGTGATGATGATGATTATCGGATTTATAAAATGTTCAATAGGTTAAAACCGAATATCCAGTTTAAACCGGTTTTACAAAATGTTGAATTCGGTTAAACACTTATCTTATCAGGTTCAGTTTGGTACGGTTACTGTCGAATAAACCCCAAAAGCGAATAAAAAACAAACCGATGAAAAGCCCTACATTAAAACAACTAAATGGCGAAAAATGGGATTATATAGAGAGCTAATTGTGCATCGCAAGCAGAACCACTAACCCGTATACCAGTGTCTATGACTATGCTGTCATCGTATATGCTACACTTTTCAATAAAATTTATACTTCGAAGCGAAAAAACAAAGACGGGAGGGGGGAATTAACTAAGATCCTCCCCTGCTCTCATCCTCATGCATTTCTTTCATTTATCTATATATAATAATAATAACAATAATAAATGTTGATGGTGAGTAGAATTAGTTGAGTTGTATGTTGGAAGCTGTAATTCACCATTAAAACCTATATAAATTAGCAAACTTTTTGTGCATAAGGACTTGTAAGTTGTGCTTTGGGTGTTTTCCAAAAAAAAAAAAACTTGATTTTTTAGTTTTAACCCAAAGGTTTGTACCTTTTTCAATTTTAACCCTACATAATTTGTTTTTTAACTTTAACCCAAAACTTTTCATTATTTGCAATTTAACTTCACAACTTTTGTCACTTATACTTTTCATCTTTCGCAAATTTTCGTTTTACGTATAGTTCTAAATTTTTCGAGTTAATACGACGCAACGTGCATGTGTGGTTCAACTTTTTTACCTCTATTTTTCCATGTTTGACAGGTTCGTCGCAATACGCATATTATAGGTCGAGTCAGTGTTGGTTGTCAATGATGGTTGTGTGACATTAGTACTATTTGACACCGTTTTACGCCCCGCCGCAACGCGGGGTGTGCTTTGGGGGGTTTTCAAAGAAAAAAATTGTTATGCATATGGTTGGCGTAACGTTGGCTTTGGGGGTTTTCCAAAAAAAAAATTGATTTTTTTTACTTTTCACCCAAAAGTATTTCATAAATTACTTTTAACCCAAAACTATTTGTTTTTTACTTTTAACCCAAAACTTTTTATCTTTTACAATCTATCCTCATAACTTTTTTTACTTTCAACTTTGGTCCTTTATAGTTTTCATTTTCCGCAAATTTTGCGCTCTATGCTTGGTTCTAAATTTTGTGACTTAACACATCACAGCGTGCGTCTTTGGTTTAACGTTTTTACGTTTCGTTCTAAATTTTGCGAGTTAACACGACGCAACGTGCGTGGGTGAACTTTTTACATCGTCTATTTTTACCCCGTTTGACAGGTTTAACATAACGTGTGGGTCGTAGATCGACTTAGTTATAAATAAAGAATCCCCGCCGCATTGCGGCGGGTCGTAATCCTAGTTTTAATAAATTATTATGCAAGAACAAGTTTGACTCTTCTATCATCATATTTTAATAAATTTTAATAAAGAGTAAACTGCAATTTTACCCCCTGAGGTTAGGGGCATTGGCATGTCTACCCCCCCCCCCCTAAGGAAGTAATTGCATTTTTACCCCCCACTGTTTGGGGTTATGTCGCATGTTTACCCCCTGACCATTTCAACGTTAGATGTTAGCGATTTCTGTTAATGGTCAAAGGGCAATTAGGTAATTTCGCTTTCCTGTTGACCTGCAACCTCATTTAATCACCAATTCATCACATTGAAACCCTGAACTTAACCTAACTTGAAATTGAAGACTTTCGCACCGGCGATCAGGCATTCTTCAACACTTACAGCAGATTAGAAGTCTGTTACGAGCATGGATCTTCGAATGTGGAAGATACGAGCTGAAGATCAGTATTTCAAACCGGGTGAAATGTACCGTAAGTGACATGCAAGTTCAAAGGGTCTGAATTTGGTAAGATGTTAACTTTTTTCTATCTTAATTTGTTGTTGATGTGTGTTTACAGGAGAAACCCAATCTCAATTTACCATTAAATTTCACCATGGAGGTAATTTTGTAGAAAACCCAAATAGGAAATACTTTGGTGGGAAGATGAGCTACATTGATCATGTAGATTTTACAGTGTTGAATACTGATGTTTTAGAGGAGATTGTTAAGAAATTAGGATACAATGATGGTTTGTTTTTCTGCATTCATTACAAGGAACCGTATTGTTCGTTGGATTTTGGTCTTAGGACATTAAAATGTGATGTTGACTTAGAGCCTATCTTCGATCATGTGCGTCAAGGAGTCCACATCATAGACATGTATGTTGAACACCGGATGTCAACAATATTGGAAAATACAAGTGAAGGTCCTGTAGGGGCATGTAAAGCAATTGTTCCAGCATCATTTACAATAAATAATCAGGATTATAGTATGAATGAAGATGAAGAAGAGAGTAAAGGAAGTGATCAAGAAGAGAGTAAAGGAAGTGATCCTGATTATGAGTATGTTGAGGAAGATAATTTGGTTTATGAAATAGAGGTGGATATGCAGAGGTTCAGGGCTAATGTTGATTTTACTAGGGAAGAGCTGGATGGTTCAGGTGATGAGGATCATGATGATGACAGAAGTGATGAAGGTCATGTGCCTGTTGACTTGGAGGATTTTGAAAGTGGATCGGATGACAATTCAACCCTTAGAGATAAGGTTGCCAGGAAGATAAGGAGGAGAAACAAGAGTGCTTCAAAAGGTCCAAATGATCTGCCATTCTATATTGGTCAGCTTATTGATGACAAGAAAAAGATGAATCAGATGGTGAAAGATGGTGAAAGATTATGCTCTTAAGGCAAGGAGGGATGTTTTTATTCTAAAAAATGAATTGTTAAGGTATAGGGTAGTATGTTTTGGAAATAATCCACCACTACTTGGTCATGTGAAAAAAAGGAGAAGAGGGGCAAAATAGTGCACCAAAGTAGGGCAAAAATATAAGCACCTCAAAAGGCATACCAAGCCCACATGTCCTTGGGCAGTTCACATCTCAAGGAACACAGACAAGGATAAGTGGTGTGTGAAGACCATTCATAATCAACACAATTGTTTGACAACAAGGGTCGTTACTTTGTACACAATGAGTTCGATTGCCAGAGAGATCCAACCTATGATTGAAAGCAATCCAGACATGCCAATTCAAGCAATCCAAAGTCAACTGCTTCGGAAGCATCAACTTGAAATATCACTACATAAGGTATTCAGAGCCAAGAGGATAGCAACTACAAAGATCTATGGTGATTACCAAGAACAGTATGGTCTGCTAAGGTCATACTGTGATGAACTTCTAAAAGCCAACCCAGGTAGTACAATTAAAATTGATGTGGAGCCATGTGGGAACCCAGCTAGTCCTACAAGGCAGTTTCGAAGGGTTTATTTTTGTTTTGCCTCTATGATGAGAGGATTTAAGATGATTGGAAGACCATTGCTGGGTGTGGATGGTTGTTTCATGAAAGGTCCATTTCCTGGACAGATCTTGAGTGCTGTTGGTATTGATGGGAACAATAGCATATATCCAGTTTGTTATGCCCTTGTTGAGGCAAAAACAACACAAACCTGGAAATGGTTTTTGCAACTGTTGAGAGATGACCTAGGGTGTACGGCAGACTCTTGTTTCACCTTCATCAGTGACAGAAAAAAGGTAATATGTTCTTAAGTGTTAATTAAAACCTTGCAAAATAGTGTCATTAATTGCATTTTGTATCACAGGGTCTGATTCATGCTATGCTAGCTGTTTTCCCTAATGCTGAGCAAAGATTTTGTTTGAGGCACATTCATGAGAACATGAAATCCAAGGGGCGTGGAGATCTTTACAAGAATTTGCTTTGGTCAGCCGGAAGGAAGACATCTATTCCATACTTTAACAAAGCTATGGAAGAAATTAAGACAACAGAACAAGATATGTATGACTGGCTGAATGAGATCCCATTCACCGCTTGGTCAAGAGCATATTTTTCTGGAAGAGCTAAATGTGATATGTTGCTGAACAACATATGTGAGGTTTTTAACAGACAAATCGTAGGAGCAAAGGACAAGCCGATTATCACATGCCTAGAATTCATTCGGGAGTACATGACCAAGAGGATAGTGAATGTCAAGAAATTACAAGCAAAGTGTATGGGGCCACTGACTCCTCATGCCACTGAGGTCTTCGATGAGATCAAGAAACAGGCTGCTGAAATGTCTGTTTTAATGGTTGATTCGGACAAGTAAAAAGTCACAGGTCCGAGATCACAATGTGTTGTGAATGTTAAACATAAAACAGGTGCATGCAGGAAGTGGGATTTGACCGGGATGCCTTGCAAACATGCAGTTGCAGCCATATGGGATATGTCAAGGAATAGCATTGATGCTGGCATACCAGAAGACTGGGTGGATGAAGTGTATTGGCTGTCAACATGGAAGAAAGTTTATTACAATGTCATAAAGCCAATCAACGGGCCGGAGATGTGGACTCCTTCAGAGTGTCCAACAACACTCATCCCACCAAAGCATCATACACAAGTTGGAAGGCCAAAGAAGAAAAGAAAGAAGGCATATGGTGAAAAAGAACTTGAGAAGCAGTTCGACAAAGGAGGTAAAATGACCAGAAAGGGTAGTAGCATCAGGTGTGGTAAATGTGGGAATATGGGTCACAATGTCAGGAGCTGCAAAGGACAAGGGGCTGAACAATCCATTGCTTCACAGGAATCACACACTACCACTCAAGGTGCACCAGTTTACAATCTTGATGAGTGATGGATGGTTTGTAAGTTTAGACTATGCTTGTTAGGTTTGTCAACTTTGTTCAAGACAATGTTTCGTTGGTTTGTAACTTTATGTTTGGTTTGGTCAAGACAATGTTTGGTTGGTTTGTACCTTTATGTTTGGTTTGGTCAATACAATGTTATGTTTATATTAAAATGACCATATGATCCATTTGCAGCTGTTAGGCTTAATTATAAGGTCAAAATGACCATTTTTGTCATTTGCAGCAGTTAGGACTTAAGTATAAGGTCAAAATGACCATTTTGGTCATTTGCAGCAGGTTTGACTTGTTTATAAGGTCAAAATGACCATATGATCCATTTGCAGCAGTTAGGAGTTAATTATAAGGTCAAAATGACCACTATGGTCATTTGCAGCAGGATTGACTTGTTTATAAGGTCAAAATGACCATATGATCCATTTGCAGCAGGTTTGACTTGTTTATAAGGTCAAAATGACCATATGATCCATTTGCAGCAGGTTTTAACTTGTTTATAACTGGCATGCATGTTTGATTATGTTTAGATGATCACTGGCAGGTTAGTTTCTGTCATTTGCAGCAGGTTTGTTTATATCAATTTGCAGCCTATATAAATTTGCAGCCTGTTTGGATAATTGGTTTGCAACATGTTTGGATAATTGGTACAAGTAGCATGACCATTTATAAGGTCAAAATGACCATTTTGGTACAAATAAGAGGCGGAAAGTGATTTGATTAGATTACATTGCAACATTTAGTACAAATAAGATGTCCAACATACAAACTTAAAACCAAACAAAATCTAGCCTATTTCCAGTGACAATCATCCAAACAAGACCAATCTGAATCAGAACCATGCTCCCCTTCATATGGGTCAAAGTACCAATCATCATCTTCATCCCAATATGTGTAATCCCATGCATGTTCCAGCACTTCAGGGTCATAATCCTTTGTCGGATCTCCGAATAACTTTTCATAATCTGTTTCTTGCTCCATGTAAGGTCTGAGTATCTCAGACTCTTGATCCTCAAAGTAGACATAACTGTCTGGTTCTTCGGCTGCAATGACGTCTTCATCCTTACCAACATCTTTGTCTTCATCCTTACCAACATCTTTCTCATTTTCAACATCCTTACCTACAGAATTACAAGAAGGCTACCAACACAAACATATAATAAGAACTTGAAAAAGATCATTGCATCAAAAAGTATAGAACTCAAAAGTATAATTACAAGCAGTCAAAATACACAACCAAATCCAATTTGTCAACATTATACTACTTAACCAAAAACAGTAGAACAATCAACACCCAAGTAATCACAAAGTACATCTTCAGTTTCAACACATCTCCATTCTTGTACCGACCCAACTGTTCTTTGCAGTTAGCCAAGTCAATGATTAAACCAGGCATTACCTCTCCGCAAACCGGACATCCCTGTTCTTCACCTTTGTCAGCCCATCTTAGGAATCCACATCCTCCAACCTATTATCGGACATCATAAGCAACACTTTCCAACAAAGTTAAGATTCAATAAGCATAAAACAGAAGAAACTTACACATCGAATATACCAACGACCAGGATTAGCTGTCGATGCTGATTGTTTCACCACTGTTTTCGCACCACATGGACATATGATGTCTGAATGTTGAGTTTTGCCCTTGAATCGAAGCACAGACGACGAAGATGAAGGCATGTTCAGGGCAGTGATTAGAGGGCAGAGAATTGAGGGCAGTGAATTGAGGGATTGAGGGCAGTGAATTGAGGTCGATTGAAGAACGATTGAAGAACAAGAGCATTTAGGGCATGATTCAAGCTTATTAATGGGGAAGATAAAGGGTAGTTTGGACTTTTCACTACACACTAATGGTAACAATAACGTTGAAATGGTCAGGGGGTAAACATGCGACATAACCCCAAACAGTGGGGGGGTAAAAATGCAATTACTTCCTTAGGGGGGTAGACATGCCAATGCCCCCTAACCTCAGGGGGTAAAATTGCAGTTTACTCTTTAATAAATTATTATAGATGCAATGTTCGTTGTTTAATCTTGAACCCAACATAGAAACCCTACGTCACATGAATCCATCACAATAACTTGGTTTGTTGAAACAGGTTTTGATGTGTCTCAGTAGCTTCTATCCTTCCATCAAACAAGATTAACCTTATCAGGCTCAATCCATCTTAGCACTTCACATGTTGTTTTCGGATTAGCTTCCAATATAGTTCCATAAGCATAACCATTTGTTCTAATCAAATCCCCTTCGATGAAACAATTCTAGATAATTACCATTTCTCATACGGATTGTTTCACGTTCTTTATTGCAACCATTCTTAGTTTTCGCTATTCTTATTCTACTTCCATCCCTTTCATCGATTACATATTACTAGATAACCTAGTATCAAGAGTTGCCATGTCCACGATATCTTGTAACTTATCCTAGCTATACTATACTATAATATAATATAATATGATATGATAGGTACACTTGCCTATTTACTTGTGTAGTTTAGTCCTTATTGTTATTTTACTTTTTAAAATTAGTTTGTGCAATATGATTCGTTGTGTTACTATTCCCACACGCCATGAAATAAGAGAAGCGGGAAAAATAATCTTGGACTTACAAAAGTATGACATATGACGCAACCAGTTGCTTATTTATTACGTATAGATTGATATTAAATAAGGTGTACATATATAATAAGCACTTATTAACCTCGATGACCAATGTTTGGGGTTTACTAGTGTTGGTAGTCACCGGTGATATTCTCAATTTCATTGGTTCGGGTATTTGTGGTGATCCATTGTTGATTACCCCGATGGTTAGCTTAGTTTTCTATTTTTTTAATTTTCTTTTTTTATTTTATAGTAGAATACGTCATTTATGTCAGTAATTACCAATGAACGATGTACATCTAATTAAGATTGTTGGTGATACTCACGCTCCTAGTTGTGGCATGTAGGGATGGAAATGGGCCGGGTTCCGCCCGCCTAATGGTAATCCTAGCTCCATATCATGTTGTAAAATTGGGTCCCATACCCAACCTAATAACTATCGGGTATTTTTCGGGTAATTACTCATTGGGTATCGGGTTATATCCATGGTTATCAATTATACTTATTAGTTTGTTAAAAAAAAATGACGCCCTGCTTGCGGTATGCTCATATAATGTATATATGTGTGGGCGCTCGGGGGCAAAAGTGAAAGTGCTCTAATTTTAACGTTATTTTACTAATTTCGTGAAAATAACGTTAAAAGAGGGATGGTTAATCATGCATCATGTGGTGGTCTTGATAGCCGAAAGACAAGGGGTACATGCACTAATCGGTGTTTGTCTCAATTGCTGAGTGTTATGTGCCTTATGTCCAAGGCTTGATACAAAACTACTATCGAGCCGGGGGTCTCACTGGAAGCAGCCTCTCTATTCCTATGGGGTAGAGGTAAGGCTGTCTACATCTTACCCTCCTCAGACCTTACCTTAGCTTTGCTATTGGTGAGATATACTGAGTATGATGATGATGATGAGTTTGTTAAAAAAAAATACCCACTATGATTTCCAAGTATATTTATTTTTTAATATTATAACTAGTTTTATATACTGTGCTTGTCGCGCGCGCTAAACCGGATAGTTTTAGGTGTGATAACATGTACGTTTTACGTTAGGCCACTCGGGGCGGTACGTGATGGAGCTCGATAACGCGTTAAACTATCACGCTACACCGCCGCCGCTTGTTTTATAACGCGTTAAGTTTGTAACGCGTTATTTCCTTCACGCGTTGAAGTTTGTTGTTGTTCATGTTGCCGCCGCCTCCATGTTCTGCATATGTTCTGCCATGTTTGACTAAGGGGAGGGGGATTGTATGTTTGACACATGTACCATTGCTAACACATGTACCATTGTATGTTTGACACATAACACATGTTCTGCCATGTTTGACAATAAGGGGAGGGGGGAGAAATCAATGTATTTAATATTGAAGTTGGCTTTTTTTATCACTAGTGATACCACCCCGCCTACATTTCTATCACTAGTGATAGAAATTTGGTTGATGACATGGCATAATGTGATTGGACAATGGGAGTGATAGTTTCTATCACTAGTGAACCACCCCTAGTCCCCTTACAACTCAAAGAAGTGCACGTTTCACAGCGCAAAAACACCATCTTTCAATGTCCCCTTGAAAAATATGAAAACTACTTTTTCCTACTTGTGATTTTTCTGTAGCTCACTGTAGCTGAAAATCCTCCTAGTTACATATAAAAACCAGCAGTGGTAGTAGTAGTTTTAGGGTAAACTTGTGTTTTCTCTTTCTACTACTCACAATCTTTACAATCCAAATTCCCCCATTCAAATCAAAACACCTCTCTTACCCACACTCAAAACTAACCCAAACAAATATCCATATCCACAGCCACATCAACATCAACATCAGATCTGCAACCACCGGAAATCACCAAAATAGTCATGCATATAGACACCAATTGTTTTACTGTTTATAAGAAAAAACATCAAAAATAGTGGTTCCAGTCATGTTTCAAGCAGTCTAGTAGTGTTTTTCATGTCGGGTTTCGGGTTGGCAGGTAGAAATCTTCAACCCAAACACGACCCATATATTTATTCGTCAAAAACATTAACACACTTGAAACCATGTAACCTGTTTAACGGATTTATCTAAAGTGTCAAACAGATCGGCGAGTAGTAATCAAGTCGTAGTTCGTAAATGTTTTAATCAGATCGTAAATGGGTTGACTGTTTGGCCTGTTTATTTAAACATGTTAAAATTGTCGACCCAAACACCAACTATTTAATTAAACACTTAAACCCGAATGTTACATGTTTATTAAACTAGTTAGATATGACAACCCAAAATTTCATTATTTTCAAGTCGTGTCGAGAATTGCTACCCCTCGTTCCAACCCATAGAATAGTTGTCATTATGCCACCTGTAGATGTCAATAAAGAAAATGTGTGCTTACATGGCAAAAAGTGTTTTTTTATATCAACGAGGTACTCTCTTACGGCTGAGAATCTCCTGCTCTTTAAGTCGGTGCTGGAATCTAGCAAGGCGAGCCTGAAGGCTCACAAGACTTGCTGCTTTGCGTGACAACACAAAACTCAATTGGGTCACATAGTTGTCAATAAGGCTACCTGGCTTATCAACTTCTGCAAGCAATTTCATTTCCTGGTTTCAAATAAATAGCACCATTAGTTACACCATTTCACAGAATAAAAATAGTTTTTTTTTTAAAAAGAGTAAAGTACACGGATGGGTCTCTGTGGTTTACCAAAATATTGGATTTGGTCCCTAACTTTTCAAAAATACACGGATGTCCCTGTGGTTTGCATTTTGTACGTTGTAATGCATTTAGTCCTCAGCCAACAAATCTAAAGGTTTTAGCATGTCCAAGTTAGAGATTGAATGTGTTACAAAGTGCAAACAACAGGGACCATCCATCTACTTTTGGGAAAAGCTGGGGACTAAATGCGTTACAAAATGCAAACCATAGGAACCATCTGCGTACTTTTGTAAAGCTAGGACCAAATCCAAAATTTTGGTAAACCACAGGACCATCTGTGTGCTTTAAAAAAATGAATCTGAAGTAAAACAGGAACGTTTGATGCAAACTAGCAGTAGCACTTACTTCACGCACTATCTCCATTGTATCTTCAATCTCTTTCCTGTGAGCTGCAATCAGAGCTTCTTCCTACAAGATCATAATGCTGTTTTAAGTTGCAATTAAGAGCATAATTTAGGGGTGTGAATTTCTGACACGAACCTAACATAAAATTCGCGGGTTTGGGTTTAGTCTTAATGGGCTCGGGTAAGTTTCAGGTTGAACCCGCGAACCCGTTTAGCTAAACAGGTCGGGTTCATGTCAATCTGGGCGGGTTGACACGTTGAACCCATTTATATTATATTTAATTTTTTACTATATGTTTAATGTCATAAATTAAATTGGGTGGGTATATTATGCCAAAATTATAGCTTCAAAAGAGAACTTGACATAAGATTTCATAATTAAAATGTAAATGTATTATAAACATTTGTGGTTTTTTGTAGTAAACCTTAATTTCAATATATACTAATTTGCCAAAAAAACTCAAAAAATAAAAAAAAGTCGGGTTAAACCAGTCGTGTTCGGGTCAACCTGTGAATATTCAGGTCGTGCTCAGGTTCATATGTATGACACGAATTTTGGGTTTGGGCCATGTTCAGGTTCGTCTAAAATTTTCAGGTTCGGGCCGGGTTGGACCCGTCAACCCGCTGACACGACCCATTTAGCACCCCTAGCCATAGGTGTACAGTCAAACTTGGTCAACTGTATAAACATACCACATATTAACTACGTACCTCAAGTATTTCATTGACATTCTCATCATGAAGCTGCTCTGGTTCCGACTGTTTTGACGCCATATAACTAGCATTCGGGATATTTGAAATATCAGTATTATTACCATCTCTTTTTAACCAGCCTTTTTCAGGTTTTTCATCACTGTTATCCTTCTTCTGCCAGTTAACTTTTCTTCGCGGTGGTGATACCCTCTGCACGGTTTCTTCTGTTGTATCAACCGAACTTGGCTTAGGGAATACTCTCTGACTATAGGAGCCGCTAAAAGTGTTCTTTGCATCGGCTTTCTCCTGTTCGAAGCCACTTTCATCCCGACTTTTGAAGGCGTAATTTGAAGAACTTGGAATAGGTTGTTTCTCAAAATCGGATGTGGCGTTGTAAGATAAATTTTCTCTTTGCGGGCCCCATTTACCTGTATCCATAACTCTTGCCTCTTGATTGCGATCGTACATGTCCTCTCCGTCAGAAGAAACTAGCAAATTTGCTGATGAGGAGTCTTTAGTAGTTGCCTGTGAAGTTCCAACTTGATCTTTTTTCGAATTTCCGCTTTTAGAAAGACTTTTAACTCTGTTTATTTTAGCATATTGGTACATAAGAATAGGCACTAACAAGAAAACATAACAAAGATAAAAATAACGATATTAATAATAATAAATAAATAATAGTAAAATGTCAAAATCGTCCTTGAGGTTTGGGCACTTTTGCCTCTTACATCCAAAATAAGATTTTTTTTAATAGGACCCCTGACGTTTCATATTTGTTGCCATTTTCATCCAAATCAATAACTCAGTTAAAATGCATCGTTAACTCAAGGATGATTTTAGCAATTTCGTTAACTAGGGACGATTTTGGCAATTTACCCATTTATTCTTTTGTTTTTTAGTTTTCTAAATTTTATTTTTTATCTTTAAATAATATATATACACACACACTTATTTATATATACACACTTATTTTTTTAATTTTCATTTTTACCTTTAAACAAAAATAAATTAACTATGTATTTTTTTAAATTTTCATTTTTACCTTTAAACAAAAATAAATTAACTATGTATATATTATATTTATAATTATTTTTATTATTCTTTATTTAAAGATAAAAAATAAAATTTTAAAAATTAAAAAACAAAAGAATAAATAGGTAAATTGCCAAAATCGTCTATGAGTTAATGAAATTCCTAAAATCGTCCCTGAGTTAACGACACATTTTAACCGAGTTAGTGATTTGGATGGAAATGACAACAAAAATGAAACGCCAGGGTCCAGTTACAAAAAAATTCGTATTTTGGATGTAACAGGCAAAAGCGCCCCTTCAGCGACGATTTTGGTATTCTACTCAATAAATAAAGAAATAAAACTATTACCTATCAGCATATCTTAAGGTATTGAGAGTGTGTTCACAAGAACCAGCATTTGGTGAAATGCAAGATATCATAACAGTCCTTGAATTTCCAACAAACGAATCACGAAGAACTTCAGTCAGTTTACTCCCACGAAACGGAATATGAATCTGGTCATTATCAAGTGCACGAATGCACTCTTTAAGAGCCAAAAGACTCTTGTTAATTTCAGCACCTTCAATCCTGGATATACATGATGATTAACACAAATAAAACCTGCTGATATGCAAAGGGGTTGAACTGGGTAGTTCTTTGTTATAATAAAAAAAAATGAGTAAAATACCATTTTCGTCCCTGAGGTTTGGCCAATTTTGCAACTTTCATCCATAGGTTTGTTTTTTCGCATCCGGATCCAAAAGGTTTGAAATCTTGTCATTTTCATCCGGCTCGTTAACTCCATCCATTTTTTTCGTTAAGTCAAGAGGTATTTCCGTCTTTTTTTGCTAACTTAAAGGGCAATTCGGTCTTTTTCACTTTATGTAAAAAGACCGAATACCCTTGAAAAAGACCAAATTGCCCTTTAAGTTAGCAAAAAAGAAATACCCCTGACTTAATGCAGAAAAATAGATGGAGTTAACGAGACGGATAAAATTGGAAAGATTTAAAACCTTTTGGATCCAGATGCGAAAAAACAAACCTTTGGACCAAAGACGCAAAACTGGCCAAACCTCAGGGACCGAAATGGCATTTTACTCTAAAAAAATAAAACTAAGTTCTCATTACCGTGTTTGTTTGTCATTGTCAGTTGTATCAGCACCTCTCTCACTGCCAGCAAGATCAATGAACGAGATTTTCCCAACAACCTTTCCACTCTTGGTATCATTGGCATCATTCTTCCTTCTGGTGTCCTTTACCTCATTGTGTTTTTTCACAACTAATTGTAATATGGCGTGTGACCTTGAAGATTCCTCGTTAGCTCCAGTAGAGCCGGTACTTCTAGCAGCATTCCCTCTTTCAATGTATTCTTTAACAATCTGTACATCTAAAACTTCAAATTCTTGTAAACCGACAATGCAAACCTGCTGTCTTCCATCTTCTCTCATGCAAAGTTTTCTAGATAAAACATGAAAAAGTTCTGTCAAAATTATAAACAAATTGTGAACTAAGTAATACTTAAAAATCTTCTGATATAAGAAATAAGTGTGTAAAACTGTAAAGAGTAAAGTACATGGATGGTCCCTATGGTTAACCAAAATTTTGGATTTAGTCACTAGTTTGTCAAAAGTACATGGACGGTCCCTGTGGTTTGCACTTTGTAACGTATTTAATTCCCAATTTTTGCCAAAAGTACACGGATGGTCCCTATGGTTTGCACTTTGTAACGCATTTAGTCCCCAACATTTAGTGACTAAATGCGCTACAAAGTGCGTACCCCAGCTTTTTTAAAGTACACGGATGGTCCCTGTGGTTTGCACTTTGTAATGTATTTAGTGCCCAACTTTTGCCAAAAGTACACGGATGGTCCCTATAGTTTGCACTTTGTAACGCATTTCGTCCCCAACGTTTAGTGACTAAATGTGTTACAAAGTGCGTACCACAGGGACCATCCATGCACTTTTACCGAAAGCTGGGGACTAAATGCGTTACAAAGTGCAAACCACAAGGACCATCCGTCTACTTTAAAAAAGTTGGGGACTAAATCCAAAATTTTGGTTAACCACAGGGACCATCCAATCATCCATGTACTCTACTCAACTGTAAATTAGTTATTAA
Source organism: Helianthus tuberosus (assembly GCA_030545235.1). NCBI lineage: Eukaryota > Viridiplantae > Streptophyta > Magnoliopsida > Asterales > Asteraceae > Helianthus > Helianthus tuberosus. Next base: position 95,196,371 of record CM060426.1, read on the forward strand.
AATAGAGCACTTACTTTCTATCACTTAGAAGATCGTAGAGCTTTCCACCATAGATCTCAAAGTAACTAAGCCATAACTTGAACTTTTGATTACGGTAAGTTGGGTGATTTAAATATCTAACAAGGTCTTCTGCGGCTCTAAGAGGTAACGGTTGCATTGTATAGGTTTTACCACTTCCTGCATTAAGAATACCAGCAAAACCTCTTAAATCGGCTAAACTCATTACCAAAAAACGCAAACAGAAATCACTAATATATACTACATAATAAAAGAAAACAATGGGGGACACTTGTCATCCACTAGAAGAATATATTTTTTGTTTTCCCATTTCTCTCTCCTACTTAATTACGGATACTTATTTTTTTAATTAAGAGTTAATTGCCATTTTAGTCCCTGTGGTCTGGGGCCATTTTGCCAGTTTAGTCTAAAGGTTTCATTTTTAACATCTGGATCCAAAAAGGTTTCATCGTTGCCATTTTGATCCAACTGACTTAACCCCATCCATACTCCTCAGTTAGTCAAGGGGCATTTTTGTCATTTCCCCTATTATTTTAATTAAGGCTTTTATTAAAGTGCCATTTTAGGGTTTTGTTATTTATTATCCCTGTTCTATCATCATCATCATCATATCACCTCCAACCCCACCATCAACACATCTCAGCCGGCCACCACCTTAACCCCACCAGCATCCCGTAACCCCCAAATCTGATAAGAACCCCGCAGCTGAAACTCCAGCGATATAAACCCTACAACCCTACAACTCTACAACGAAACACCCAACTTTACAGCAAAACTCAAGCGACATGAACCCCAAAACCGAATCGAAACCCCTAAATCTGATAGCGTTGAACTCTGTTTCGAAACCCCCAATTGAATAATCAGCAAAACACAAGTGAATAATCAGCAAAAGTGACAAGAACCCCAAAACCGAATAGAAACCCCTAAACCCCTAAAGTGTCTGGTGGCTGGTAACGGTGGTGTCAATGGTATGGTGGTGGTGGTGTTTGGGTTTTTAAAACACATGGTGTTTTGTTGAAGAAAAGATGGTGGCCGGAGAAGACGATCGGATGGTGGTCGGAAGATCTGACCGTAAGGACCAGAACCAACACCACCACTCACCGTCATCATCTTCTTTCTACCGTGCACCTCCACCATTAACCACCATGGTCACCATCACCATTGTCACAGCATCAGTGGCTTCCAGATCTGTTAAAATTTTATCAGATCTGTTGAAAATCTTCCGATTGGGTGGTGTTGACGGTAGTGGTGGAGGTTCTTTGGTGGTGGTGTTGTTCCACCGGTGAAGTAACCGTCGCCGGCGAATATGGTGGTGGTTGTTCCAGAGAGGGCTATGATGGAGTGTAGGGTGGATTCGGTGGTGTTGCAGAGGTGGTGTCGTGGGACGACGGTGGTTTGAAAGATGGATGGCAGCAGGCAGGTGTTCAGAGGTGGTACCAGCTTTCCAGCTCCGACTCCGACTATTGACTAGTGGTGGTAAGACTGTGGTGGACCGGTGGTGATGGTGTTAGTGGTGGTGGTGGTGGTGAGGCTATAGTGAAGATGGAGGGTGAATACTGAATGTGATGCAGCTGTGTGTTATAACTTACTTATATATAATTTATGTATTTCTTTATTCATTATTTATCAATAGGAAGGGTAATATTAAAGGGTTAATTAAAATAGTTTGGGAAATGACTAAAATGCCCTTGACTTAACAGAGGTGAATGGATGGGGTTAAGTCAGTTGGACCAAAATGGCAACGATGAAACCTTTTTGGATCCAAATGTTAAAAATGAAACCTTTGGACTAAACTGGCAAAATGGCCCAAACCACAGGGACTAAAATGGCAATTAACTCTTTAATTAAAGATAGTTTTTATATCCAACCAAATTAATAATGGAAACTAATTATTATTTTTTTAAATAAACTAATATTTTTACTTAAAACTTCACCAAAATTACGTTGGTTAAAATATTAAAAGATTAAAAACGAATAATAATAATAATGATAATTGTTTTTATGAGTGATTTCTAAAAATTTTATATATTTAAGGTGATTGGATGGTAAGAATTGTAAAATACAATATGTTAAATAATAATAAAAAAAAGAGTAAATTTCAAAGTTCGTCCTTTATGTATGTCTAAAATATCAAAGTATGTCTTTTATCTTTAATAAGCTCAGAAAACATCCTTAATGTTTGAAAAACCAATCAGGTTATGTCTTTTACCCTAAACCTTGTTTGTTTTCCCAGTTAAGTTAGGTCACGTGAGAAGCACATGAGGGCATTAATGTCATTCTACCTAACAATTAATGTGCCCTGTTATAAAAACCCTAAACCCCAACATCATCTTCTCCATCTTTCAATCACCTGCACATAGCTAACCCTAATCCCCAATTCGTCCACCACCAAAACCCTCCACCACACCCCATCTCCACTATCACCACCGCACCATTATCAGCGTGAATGTTCTTTCCAGTTGGTAAAACTTTAGGGTTCCTGATTGGGTCACCACCTGGACCGGGCTCAACATACTTGCCTTCTAAAGCTTGTTTTAAGCTGCCCAACTCGTTGTCCATTACAACGAGCTTCAAGCATTCACTCAAGAAATGGAACAAAACCCTAAGCTTCTCCCTGTCAGCTCTGTAGAACTTGGTGTCAGATAAATACTGAATCCATGGCTCATTAAGACCAAACCCAAGGATCGAAGTCAATTTGCTCGACACATCAACCACTTGACCCTTGCTGTTGGTGCTTCTCTGCACGAAAGCTGAAACCGCCCCACGAGATGCATCTGTGATCTGCTTCAATAACTCCACATCCTTCAAGATCCCCTTATCGCTGCCTCTGTAGACATCTTCAATCTCTCTACCAAGTGTCTCAGCCAGTATTGATGGAAGAGACGAGATGCCTTCTTCAAGATCCCCTTTATCGCTGCCTCTGTAGACATCTTCAATCTGCTTCAATAACTCCACATCCATGGCGGATGGCGGCTCACCGATAACATGAAGTCCACATCGCAGCAGTCTGGACTCAATCTCCATGATCTTGGAATAGACCTTTCCCACAACAAGATCACGTTCCTTGCTTGAAATCTCTGCACCTTCATCGGGCAGGTCAACATCTTTGTCAAGATTGCATTGCCTAGCTGTACTAATGATCGAGCTCACGATTTGTTGACCACGACCTGTGTCTTTGAGAGACTGATAAGATGAAATCAACTCACTCAGCTGATTCAAACCCTTGTAAAGACCATTAATTGGGGATTAGGGTTAGCTATGTGCAGGTTTTTATAACAGGGGCACATTAATTGTTAGGTAGAATGACATTAATGCCCTCATGTGCTTCTCACGTGACCTAACTTAACTGGGAAAACAAACAAGGTTTAGGGTAAAGGACATAACCTGATTGGTTTTTCAAACATTAAGAATGTTTTCTGAGCTTATTAAAGATAAAGGACATACTTTGATATTTTAGACATACATAAAGGACGAACTTTGAAATTTACTCTAAAAAAAATATGTGGTATTAAAAAATCAAAGTTCACATCCAGTTGAAAGGAATAATGTTTTAAAAATTAGCTTAACTAAATTTATAACTGTCACATCAATGTTCATTTTTTAAATACATATCTTGACGACTGTATATGTAAACAAATTACATTATGATTTATTCTATTAGTATAATACACGAGTTTATTCAACCGTGCAATGCATGTGTTTTTTTAAAACATAACTTTTTTATTACTAATTATATAACATTACATTTATCAACCCATGTAATACACGGGATTGTAACCTAGTATAATAATAAAGATATAGAGCCTATAAGATACCTGTCTGGCCATAAGCAAAACAAGTTGCTTTGGTCCTCCGAAATATTATAGGTATGATTGGCTGTACAGTTTCACGATAAACCTGTTTCAAGCAAACCACTAATTTAAACCTTCAGTAGCAAAAATCAATTTGAGCATTTGAACACACAACGTTGATTACCTCATCATTGGTTACTTGTTGGTCAAGAACAGCATCAAAACAGAACTCATGCCTCTCCACATATGCGGTCAGGTCAACCTTTAATAATATCAAAAATCAGTTTTTTTTCAGCCAAAAGTTGTAACTTAATATAGCTTATTAATTTTAACTTTCAACATAAGAAATGTCCGAACCTTTAGCTTGGGTTCATGGACAGTTAGACTATTGTCACAAACGCTCACAACGTCATCTTCCTTGCGAGCGAGTTCCTTCTTATTCAGTGGTCTCTTGCGTACCTAATATATAAACCATCAACTTGATAACTCATTCAACTCCCAGAAACCAGTTTCTGGTTTTATTATTTTTCGTTTAAACTACACAAGGAAAGCGTGCTAAAATCGCTCAAATAACATAAAGGGCGTGTTCCTATAACATTCAGTCACTTTCATTGTTTAAAAAGGTGTTTTGAGGCGCGCCTCGAGGCGTACGCCTCAGGTGAGGCGGTGAAAAAACGCAATTAAGGCTTAGCCTCACAGGGGGGAACTGAAACCTAAGCCTCAGTCATACGAGGCGGTTTGAGGCGGTCTGAGGCGGTGAGGCTTAAGCCTCACCAGACTTGTGCAAATTGATCAATTCCGGCGAAAATATACAACTCCGGTGATGTTTTCTGTCGGAAACCAGGAAGAAGATGAAAAAGAAGATAGCGGCTGAAGTTATTCAGCGTGTTTAGGCTTTAGGGTTGCCGGAAACCAGGAAGAAGATGAAGAAGAAGACAGCGGTTGAAGTTATTCAGCGTGTTTAGGCTTTAGGGTTGCTGGAAACCAGGAAGAAGACAGCGGCTGAAGTTATTTAGGGTTTTAAATAACTTTATATCTTTTAACATTTAACCCCTCTATCTTTCATAAGTTTCCATTTAGTCTCTAAACCTTGTAAAATTACTGAAAAAGTGTAAAATCAGTTTGAATATTTGTACATTTAACCCCCTTTATTTTCACTACTTTAAATTTGGTCCTTAAGTTTATAAATTTATACCTAAAAAGGTATAAAATTAACATTATATATATGAAAAAAATTATAGATAGTTATTTTTTATTTCTTAAAATATCATGGAACAAGTTCCATGATATTCAGATGTCATAACATTACTAGTTTAAATTGTTTGAACTATTTTATGATGTTTGTTTTATGTTTAAACCTTGTTTGTTGAAATATTTTCTATTTATAATGTTTGTTTTATGCTAATTTGTGATTTTTATGAGACATCTATATATTTTTTTAATTTTTTTTAATAATGTTTTGAGGCTTACGCCTCGACCTGCCTCGAGGCTTACGCCTCGTGAGGCTAAGGGAAAACGCCTCGATACCCGTTTTAGCCTTTTTAAACCCAGCTTTCAACAATGGTTATCGATAGCGAATAGCGACAAGGTGCCTATCTGTACGTAGGGATAGCGACGAAAGAGCGCCCGCTATTTCGTGTTTAGTGATAGCTGATAAGGTAGTTATAAATTTAAGAAAAAAAAAGTAGCTATATATATATATATTATATTTATATATAATGTTAAGTTTATACTTTTTATGTATAAATATATAAGTTTAAGGACCAAATGTAAACTAGTGAAAATAGAGGGGGTTAAATGTTAAAATACACAAACTAATTTTACACTTTTTACGTAAATTTTAACAAGTTTTAGGGTCTAAATGTAAACTAGTGAAAGATAGAGGGGTTAAACGTTAAATTACATAAAGTTATTCAACCCTGAAAAGGCTAAAACGCAAAAAAACAATCGCTGCTCTTCTTCTTCCTGGTTTCCTTAGGTTTACGGCAGAAATTGCAGCACGCGGAATTCGTCATCGGAATCCCGCTATAATCACGCTATGGAGTCGCTAATTTATAGATTGCGAGATATGTGTGATACGCTATGAAGCACACGATAGCGAACGCAACGCTATCTTTGCTATCAACAACTACGCTTTCAACTAATAATTAAAAAAAACTTTCAGCTTATTATCATCCCAACGTGTGACCATCAGATAAATGTTGGCCACAGCATAATACATGTATATTTAACTACTAAATGAGGCTTCTATGATTAACATTTAACAATATATCTAACAAAATCAGATGTGTATTAACTATTAAGTGCTACTAATGACCACAAGAGAAAGACAGAGGAACTACATACCACAACTTTAATCTTAGCAACGTTATTTTCCCTTGAACTAATTTCTTTTTCAAGGGTCGGAAGTCCTTGAAACACGTCTACATCAGCCTGTCCTCTTTGCTGCCGATTAGGCAGGGGGTCAAAGTCATTGTTGACTGTTTTAGTAGTCATCGGAATGAAAGGTGATTGCTCAAATGGTTCTGACGTAACACTCTGGTAAAAGAAAAATCAAATCAGTTTTGATACAAGTCACCAAATGCAAAAGAACTTATGTAATAGACATGTATTCACAGAAACTTTGTACCGTATTTTTTTATAAACAACTAGTTTTTATACCCGCCGCGCGTTGCGCTGGCGCCGTACGGGACATGATAAATTATAGACTACAACCCGACTCGTTTCCAAACTAAATTTACGTTGAAAGGTAGACCAATCCGAATTCATACCGTTAAATGAAAGCGTATTATATTCATAGTTATTAAAGGCGCTAGGCGCACTCAAGGCGCTTAGGCTCCGCCTAGGGCAGTAGGGCGTAGGCGAAAGGCGCAAAAAAAGCGTGGGCCCGAGAAAAAAAAAGCGCACTAACATATAAAAATTTAAAATACATTATGTAATGGAAAATAACATCTTCTTCAGATACCAAAATATTCTAATACCATAAGCTTCAACATAAAGTACCAAATCGGATGTGTGACAACAGAAGATTTCAATCAATCAAAAAAAACCAAACTTTATAAGTTGGTAAAACAGAGAACTAAAGGTCAGCATATTTATCTCTATAAAGAAATTAATTGAGAAATACTAAGTTCGATAAGAAAAACTTTATATGCAGAATTAGATAGAAAACAAAAATACTACATTGTGTATGCAAAATCAGAACTAAATCAGAAATAATCAGCTGGTAAAGAACAATATCAAATCAGAAATACACTGCAGAATATGAGGAGTTTACAAATTATAAAAATAATATCCCTATTTATCAGGAACATGTAGAATTAAATCAGAAATATACTAATCCGGATTTGAAGAAATCGAACTGAGATCTGGATTATTAGAGATATAATCGGCTGGAAATCTCCCTATAAATACTCCAGAACATCAGGTTCACGAATTAAAAAAAATGTTTATCAGCAATTCAGTATTAATTGTGCGCTAAAATTACCTAGGAATCAGGAGCGCAATGAATGCGCGTCGCTCAAAAAATCCGCCTAGGTGCCAAAAGCGTGCGCTTTTGATAACTATGATTATATTTGACCCGCCTTGTTTCCAAACAAAATTTACGTCGAAACATAGACCAACTCAAAACCTACATAAAATAAACACGTGCAGTGGTGTCGTACACGGCGTGATAAAGTATAGACTACAATTGACCCAACTCGTTTCCAAACTAAATTTATGCCGAAACGTATAACAACTCAAATTTATACCATTGAATAAAAACGTATTATATTTTGACCCGATTTGTTTCCAAACAAAATTTGCGCCAAAACGTAGTCCAACTCAAAAACATAGATAAAAAATAAAGCATTTTATAACTGATCCGACTCGTTCCAAACAAAAATTACGTTAAAGCGTAGACGAACTCGAATTTATACCGACATGTACATAAAAACGTAAGAAATTAGTTTTAGGGTAAACTTGAAACTTTAGAAACTTGAGGGGATCATTGTGACATTTATAAGAGGATTAATTTTGACATTATACCAAAGTTAGGGGTAGAATGGGTCATTGACAAAGTAGAGAATTAATTTTGACATTATACCAAAGTTAGGGGTAAATGAGTAGCCACCGACCTTCGATTTTAAGGTTATATAAATTACAATGAGGATGCACACTATGTTATTTTTTAAGCCTCTAAAATCGAAATGATCACATCAAAAGGTATCACCAGAACTCTCGTGTGCCCATTTATTTATATAAAAATGAAAGGATTCGTGAAGGTTATAGCTTAAAATTCTAGAGTCCATGTAACTAGTTTCAACAAGCATCTCGTCCGAAAATATATTTGGTTTTGGCATCTAATCAAATTATTGTACACAAATGACGTTAAAGAATAGACAGGTCAGCTGTGTTTATATGATGTACTCTCTAACTTTACTAATTTAAATGAAATAGCAGCCAAAGTGGAAGTGGAACACATACTAATAGTAGCCTACAGACCATCTAGAAAAGGTACATTCAAGTTACTCCATAACTATAGTTCATGGGTGTTCAATGTGCATTGCATATAGCATCGAACTTTAAACAACTCGCGTGTGTGAAACATATTCTGAGATGACTTCAATCAAGATGAAATCATGAAATAAACAAGCGTTTTTTACTTGCAACAATTACCGAAAATTTGAAGGACATAGCAACCATTCTGGACTCTACTAGATTGTGATCATTGTATACTTGTTTTACATACAGGCAGCCATATATACCAGGCAATGCAAGTAAGGCTAGAACACATTCTAAACAATGAGATTCATACCTCTGTAAGTAGCTCTGTGTCATCCATAGCATGTAAATCCAATAACCCTGCTCCAAAATCACCCCTAAACTCGGAAGAATAGAAACCATCTGATGCACCAATTCCTCCAGAACCTTGGGTTGTTGGAGAAAATGACTCAGAACCAGACTCGCTATTAAAATTGAGGTTCCTCATTAATTTAAAAAGCCTTTGCTTTTCTTCAGCAGATTGTGCCCCATATCCCTGCCAACAGAAGTAAAAGATAGCTCATTAAACAGACATCGGTTTCCTTTAAAAATACGAAAAAAACAAACATACCTGCATGAGAAGATTGGGTAGCAGGCGTTGATCAACGCCATTAGACGCAACCGGTGAGCCCAGATGCTGTAAACCTGCAGACTGGAGCCATCTTGCCATTACAGCATCTCCGGCATCACCAGAAGGACCTGCATTACCTTCTGCAGGTTGATCATACAGAGAAGTTGCAGAAGCATTTCTCTGCTGCATCTGGCCGCCCATATGGCGCTGCGATCGGCGTTGGGGAGCCAACTTTTCTTCTTAAACTTATTCACCGAAACACATCAACCACAAAACAAACATCACATTTCTAATTCGGATACGTTCTAGGTCCAAAAAATTTTCAAAACCGAATAAACCAACCAACACCCCTAGATGTTATCACAGAACCCTCCCCCCCCCCCCCCCCTACACACACACACAACCCCAATGTGTGTGTAAATATATGTATGTATATGTGTTGATTAACACAAAACCACCATTTCAGACACTCAATTTCAAAAATCCTACACATACACAACAATTTTATCACCAAGAAACACACATACCTACAAACAAACGAGCATCAATTCGAATCAACACGCTTCAGATCAACCAAATCTCAACAATTCAAACACTTGTGGCACATGCAGATCAATCGGTGCACTCAAAATCCCTAACAATTTCAACAAACAACGAAGAAAACAAACCAAATACAATCTCAAAAACAAATCAAACAACAAGATTACAAACAATGTGAAGAGAATGAACAACCGAACCTGTTGGAATCGAAAATGCGCATAAATTGAAATGGAGAAATGAGAAATCAGATCTGGAACATAAAACCCTAGAATGGATTGATGTGGTTGAAAATAGGGGGAAACATGTGCGATTATGATGGTACAGCTTTAATGGCTTATGGTGGTTGTTATTGTTTGTTAATTATATGATAGGAAGATAGATGGATATAGGTTAAAGTTTCTCTCTCTGTAGTATATCATTCATTCCTTGTATTTTGGGTGGGATGCGAGTTAAAGAGTGAATTGGAAGTTAAATAGGGCTAACTTCTAATATTAGTTATGTATTCTTTGGTAGGGGTTATTAGAGAAAGGTGTAAGTATGATTTTTTTGAATGTTTTGATCTAAAAAGCTGTTCTCATCAACAAATGTATCCATCGTTGTCTTGAACCAAAGAAAAAGACAACTGATGGATGAGGAAGATGAAAATAGGTATGCTGAGTACAGAAAAGAGTCTATCAGAAATCAGTTACGATATGGATTGAATGATGCTTCGTTGCAACTACAAGCTCAATTTGCTCAAGCATTTCAGAAGTTGGCAAGCACGCCTCAATCGCCAAACTCCTCTCAAATAAAACTTCTCCCAAGAAACCCATCAGATCCAAAAATAGTAAAGTGGAAGTCTGACAACCAGACCCATGAATTGACTTTGATCAAGTCTGATGGTAGTGTTGAAAAGATATCAAGGGAGAATGCACTTGGTCTGAATCCAGTTGACCTCCAAGATCTTTTTAACCTTCAGCTTGATAGGGATGAAGATGATACAGATTCCTTGGATTTTGAGCTCTAATTCAAAGGGCAAACCCGGGAAATGTTGATGAGAGAATAAAGATCTGCTGATTTCTAAAATCTGCTGATTCCTTGATTTAGTTTTGTTGAGGCAGGTGATTGTGTGTTTGTAGTTAACGTTTGTTGAACCTTAAGTTGTATTCAAATTCTATTAAGTACGTATGTCTATAAACAGTTTATATTGTCTTTTTGGGTAAACAGTTAAATTGTATGTAACTGATATATTAACCGATAATCTATGTTTATAGTTGTCTTTTAGCTATAATAGGTAACACGTTTTGGTACAATATCTATGCACGTATCTATATGTTCTATTAATATGTGTTATGCATGCTTGTCTAAGAAATGATCCGTGTTTGCAGCTCTCATGTTTAATGAGAGTACTAAATTCTTTGTTAATAACATTATTCTCTTAACATCTGTTTACTAACCTTTGTAATTTCTGTTGACTGACCTTTTTAACATGGGTTGACTAACATGCATATTTGTTTACTATCTATCCATCTGGCAAGCTCTGTTGGAGATAATGGATAATAGTTTTTAGGAAAGTCTGTTGGAAAGCAACAGAGGTTTTTGACAGTTAATAGACAACAGTGGTTTGCTATCAACATAATGGAATTGCTGTTGAATAAACCTATTGACCATTAGTTTATATCAATTTTGTAAGTCTGCACTAAATATTTTTTTTACTCTCTGTCAATATGTGTTGTGCATGGTTTTCTAAGAAACGACCCGTGTTTGCACACGGGTCTTACCGCTAGTATTAGTTATGTATTCTTTGGTAGGGGTTATTAGAGAAAGGTGTAAGTATGATTTTTTTGAATGTTTTGATGTTATGTAGTGGTTTGTTATGAAATAAATGAAATTGGTTATACTTGTGTAGGTTATGTTCGTTTATATTTTTGAACAATTACATATGGAGTTGTATTTATACATATATAAACATAAAAGAGATTTTCTAACTAATTATATACATATAACTAACTAACTGATAATTGGGCTTTATGGTAATAAAAATGTGTTATCCAATAGAACTTATCGTAATTAATCAATAATCTATACTATATTATAAAGCATATCCAAATGACGACTTAAGGTAATTTGTCACTTCCCTTAAAACACTTTTAAAGCATGATGTACAAGTGTTTAAAGCACCAGAAATAAAAATTGAATTCACTTTCCAGTTATACCCTCACTCAAACAAAAAACACGGGTACATAAATCAAACTAGGGTTTCACATCTCATCTCATTCTTATCCGCCTCTCCATCTACTTTATCTCTCATTCTCTCTGGATTCAGATCTAGGGTTTGATTTCAGAGGTAAAGATTGAATCATGAAGATTTCTCCCAGATCCGATTTAGGTCTCGCAGATCTGGTAAGTTTTCCTACTCACTTCGCCCAAATTTCAGCAGATCTGAGATTATAAAATATAAATTCACCTTAGTTTCGCTCTCTTTACAGTCATTAATTGGAAGGTTATGAATCAAAAGATATTATTATTTCATACCATAAGAATTGAGGTTTGTTAACACGTTATGTTACTGTTTTTTTTTTTTGCTAGCAAAGTTACATACTTGTATTGAAATAAATGTTATTTACATAGTTGCCTTCGCCGCATCGTGCAGATGTCAGTGTTTTCTTTTTTTAAATTAATATTACTTCTTTGTGAGCATGTCACAGGTAGAGGTGGAAATACCATTTCAACCCACTAATATGAAAACGAGATTGGATTAAGGTATAAGGATGTGCACAAATTCTTCTTGTGTATAAACTGATACATTTAGCATCTGATATCATTATTATTAATAAAGTTGTGGATAAACCTACTTTTGATATTTTTGAGAAAAATATTTATGGTTTAAATACGTTTTCATATAGAAATTTTTGGGTATATACGTTTTCGACGCCCCGTCGAAAACGTCAAGCTTCGCCACTGCCGAAGGCCTCATTGTAACTGATGATACGATTCATCATTCAAAACGGTTGATTTACCCACATCTTTAAACCCCCTCGTAACATAACTAGAGTGTAACACCCGTCTAATTATTTAACGATTTTCGTGCAACATCAATAAATAATACGTGTATTTATATTCACACCTTCCTATAATATTATGGGTTTGTTTAAAACTTTTACAAAAGTTATATGTACAGTTTAATGTAAACAAGTTCGTCATTTAAAAGTGACGATGTAACAATGTGCGGAAGCTTGTATATTGAACCTGTTCGGTTCCTCATCGAGCTTGATCTTCATCCAGGTACACTTGACATTTACCTATCATCAAAACCAACCTAAACGTTAGTTTTGATAGTTAATTAGCAAGTTTAAACAAGAAATATGGGTCAAACGAACAAATTTAAACAAGTTGACAGCATCTGGCTCTCTCGCGGGCCGCGAGAGTTTTTAAGGGGCTGTTTGGTAGCCTCTTAATGACCATTCAGATGCTACCTCTTAATGGTTTAAAACCTTTGAATGAATAAGAGGTAACCTCAAGTCTGAATGGTTAAGAGGTAACCTCTGAATGGTAAATCATCACATGTCACATTCTTCTACCTTCTCATTGGTAAAATTCTTAATGGTTCCATTAAGAGGTAGCCTCTTAATGACCATTCAGAGGCTACCAAACAGCCCCTAAGACATATTACGCGGGCCGCTAGAAGACCCCGCGTGTCGCGACGGATTTCAAGTCTCCCTTCGCGTGGCGCGAGGGAGTGCTTTTTCCAGCAGATTCAGAGCTGTGTCCTGCATTTTCCCAGCAACGCTATACTTTACGGAAACAGCCATAACTTCTTCGTTATTGGTCCGTTTCACCCGATTCTTTTTCCTACGCGACCGTAATTTAATTATCCATCTTATTGAGTTAAAATCCGACATCCGGATTAACAAAATTCTAGACTTTTAAGTCTTCGGTTTACTACCCTTTTTACCAAATATTGACCCGTTCAAGTTTTTACCAAACCAACTTATTTGTTTGACCTCTATTCCTTACGAACCCAATATTTCCAATATTTTCATATCCTAATAGGTTTCAATCACGGGTTCCTACGCGTTATTGACCCGTCTTTGCTTATAGTCTTATTTTGACCCGTTATGGGTATTTATGTCCTTTTAAACATAATTTACGCCCATTTCTCCTATGCCTCATAATTCCACCCGTTCATAACGAAAAGTCTTCCACCACAAATATGATTGTGGTGGATTTAATGAAATAGACTAACTATTCCGAGTTTTATCTCCCGGATATGTCATTTTACGGCAAGACGCATTTGAGGCATTTAACCCTTGAAAATTTATGCGTTCAAATTTTATACGCATCTAAGAGTTACAAAATCATAATATAAGTTTCTAAACAACCTTTATGGGTCGTTTTCCCAATTTACCCTTCAAGGGCATTTTAATCAACATTAGCCCCTCGTTTACTACGAAGGGTTTTCGCTACTAATTTGACCATAAGGTATATTATCCACAACTATATTTATACGTACCTGGCTCGGGTCAACTTATTGACCCGTTTCAATACCTTGCCTCTATAATATGCTAATTCGTAGCATTCTAATCCATAAACCATTATTATCCTGTAAGCATAAGACTTGACACATACTTATTAGTCGTCATTTGTCAAATGGTACTACAAGTCACCCTTTGACCCGTTTGGTCTAAACGACCAAACATTTTGCATTTGAATTTAGAATGGTATATATATACATATATACACCATCTCGTTATTTAACCCAATTCGGCTTACGCCGTAGGGTGTCTTGTAACCCTTACTTATATTTGTCGGCACATGACTAAATTACCATTTTATTTCTATCCTTATTATGAGTTACCCCATACGGTAACATTTCCAGATTCATTATATGCTTGTCATTTACGGCTATATTACCATTTACCCATGTTTATCCTTCATCATGGTTTTTACCAAATTTTGCGTATGTCCCGACTCGTATCAATTGCGTCGGAAATCCATATTTTCCCAATATTGTTTTTATCGAAATTAAAACCTTTAGAATAACTAAATATTCTACAAAAGGTGTAAGTTTCACTTACCATGCATCCGAATTACGCTTTTCTTTTCTCACTTGCTTCGATCGACCCGCTTCCATCCCAAGCTTCACCTAGCTTGTTAAGCGCCTACTTTCATTCATCATTCACAAGGTTGTTAGATTAGTCATTCTAAATCATGACTTTCACACCTTATGAATCTTTGACTACTTTCTTATTGAACTAAATCATAAATTATGAGTTTAATTCTTATGTCAAGACCCACTTCAAATCAAGTATGAACTCTTAACAATTTCCCCTTTTGTTCAAGTAGTTCATTTATACAAGTTAGTATGGTGTTTATAAACACCAATACAACATCAATTTCATTAAATCATCTAAAACCCATTTTTCATAAGCTTTAACGCATAATTATTTATAATAATCAAATCTGCGTTTTTACCCAACTTTTAGCATTTTAATCCTCACTTAGGCGTTTCATCAAACACCTAGCGGGTCAGATTTTTATATCATCAAAACCAAGTTTATGACTTGTAATTATCATCTAAATTAACTTCGATTAGACAATTCTACACAAGTCTTAACATCCATATTTCTGAAATTTACTCTTAAATTCAGATTATGCTAGAGCAAGATCATAATTCTAGGGTTTATCAAGTTTTCTTCAAGTTCATTAATCACCTACAATGGTGATTATGAACTCTATAATTAACATGAAATCTTTTAACAAGATTTCACCTAGGGTTCATCCCTAGACACCATATCTCTTCTAATTTCATTCATGCATGACACAATCAAGCTCAATTTCAGTTTTTCACAATTAACCTAAAACTTGAGATGAATCAAAATACTAGAATTTTGCATACCTTATGATCCCTTCAGTGAGGTGATCACTAATTCGTGTTTAGAACTTGATTTGGGACTGAATTGAACCTCCAATTGATCAATTTTTTAGTGGAACTAGGGCTTGAAGGGGAGCTCTTGGTCGCCCCCTGCTTCTTGATCGACCAGACACCCCTTTTGAGTGTGTTTGGTTTATTCTTAATTTTGTTTATTGAAATTAAGTTTCAATTTTAACAACATAGGCCCCTCCACTTTTATTTAGCTTATATCTTTGGCAATTTAACTTTATTCATGCTTTAAAACAAGATAATCAACTAACTAAGTTATTTATTTCCTAGTCAGTTTAGTAGGTTCGGGAAGTCATAACCCGTTTTACTTTAAGTCCCGTTAAATCGAGCCTTTTATCCATCCTATTTTTCTTGAAAGCTCTTATTCACTTTAAATAAATATTAGGATTATTTAATTTATTCCTAATATTTGCCGGTTTACTTTTACCACTAACGGTACTTTCCCCGTCTTTAGTATTAACGGGGTTTAATTACCAAACCCGATTTCGGGGTGTTACATAGAGTCACAAAATTCTCTTTGTTTACTCCTGAAGCCGGCAACCAGCCGTCGCACAATAACCATCAAATGCCATCACGAAACCACCAATCGCCGCACACCGCTAATTCTCCGCCGCTGAAGAAGGCCGCAACCGACCCTCACGTTCTGCTACACAGCCACCATCGTCGTCGCACGCCACATCGGAAACTACATCCCCGTACATAGCCCTAAACTCACCAACCCAAGTGATATGTTTCCCGCCGCATTGCACGGGTAATCGACTAGTTTATATAAAAAAATATTTTATGTTCGTTTATGTTTGGTTATTTATGTTCTTTTGAATTGTTTATGTTTGTTAATTATGTTTGTTTAAGTTTGTTTGTTTATGTTCGTTTAAGTTCGTGAACTGTTCGTTTAGGTTCTTAAATGAACGAACATAAACGAACATGAACACGCCCATTTTCTTAATGAACAAACACGAACATAAAAATTTGTTCGATTATATGTTCATGTTCGTATTCGTTTAAAGTTAAATGAACAAACACCAACATGCCTCTGTTTGTGTTTGTTTCGGTTCATTTACAGCCCTAAGAAGAGGTAAATTCACCACCCACCCAATTACATCTTGTCATGTCAATCCCCCTCTCTAAGTCTTATAATGTACTAAAACATAAGGGTGGTCATTGTCACACCCCGGCCGCGTAAAACAACAAACCGCGACGGAAACGTCGGGGAGTCGTGTGGCAGAATTATTGTTTCACAACACATGATAATTAAAGTTAAGTTTTACAAGTTTAAATTATTACATTGTCTTAGTTCAAACGAAACACATAACATAAAAGATGACAACTTTCTTGATTTTAGATTGCTAAGGCCCAAGTCGCCCTAAGTGTAGCTCGCTCACATCAAACATTCGCTCCTGAAACATATGTGAAAGTAAATACGTCAGCATAAAAATGCCTGTGAGTAACATAGGTTTAGTGTTGAAGATTCATGACTTTGAATGTTAAAAGAAATGTTTAACGAAAAGTAGTCATGAACCTTATAAAATATTTTCTTTTATAAAATCATATGAAAATCAAATGATATAAAAGAATGATGTATGGTTAAGTAAATAACAAGTGAAAATAATATGTATAAAATATGTCATGTCTTGTCTTTGTTGAAGTGGTTTAGATAACGCCACGATATGCAATATAATAAAAGCACTTATATATAGGAAGTACCAGCGGCGTATCCACCATGCTTTTATCATATTACACACGTCTCGTTATTTAAATCACGTATTAATAACCATGAAATAATGTCTTGTTTAAATGTCAATGTCATGTGTAACCAATGTCAAATGTCTAGTATAAACCATGTCTTGTATGGCGAATAAATAGTATTTACTCAAGCCAAATGCAAAATGTCATGTATAAACAAATGTCTTATGTAATCAAGTGTCATGTACAAAACAAAGTCTGCGAATAAACAAAAGTTTAAAACAAAAGTTATGTTTTGAAAACCATTGCTTTTATCGATATGAACATTTATACGGTTTGTCTATCGCATACACTCAAGCCATGAGACTGTCGGATAAACACTTATCAGGATCAAGGTTTATCAAAAATGAATTCGGATTCTGTCATTCCCTAACACTTCCAAACCAAACTAGGAAGCGGGAACGGGGATTTGTCAAGTCCTATAGCGTTATTACATACTACCGAGCGGCGTGATCAATGTTAATGAATGTACTACTGTCCTGTTAAACATACCAAATGTCCTTTTCAATGTAAGCATGTCATGAAAATGTTTGAAAACCATGTACTAGACATATTAAGTCAATAGGCCAAATAAAATGTCTTTAAAACTAAATGTTAGGTATACTAAGTCAATATACCATAAAAATGTCTTTGAAATAATGTATCATATGTAATATGTAACAAAACATGTATAATGTCATGAAAATGAAAAGTAAAGTTATGCACATATGCTTCACTCCAAAATATTTGAAAACGTAAAATAGGGGAACTATGTACTCACATTTGGGTGAGTTTTTATGTGTTAACACAAAATCCCTCAAATTGTTTATTCTTCCTAAATTAAGTAAGAACGATTTAATAATCAAAAACTCACAAAAATACCTAAGTTTCTCCGATACTTAGAATTTTCACATAACTTTGAGATTTTCTCGAAAAGTTATTATTTTTTATTATATCGGTGTATTTATATATATATTTTAAGAACTTTGCGACTTGAACGATTTTATTGGTGACCCTCATCATGTTATAAGAAATATATTTACGATTTGTGCGTCGTAATATATATACTCAAACGCGACATACAAATGATAACGTTGATGGGTTGGTAAAATTCCATAACTTAATGGTTTTAATTTCGGTTAATTACACGAAGTTACTTTCTAGAATACACTACTTTGATATGGTTTGTGTTTTGCAGGCATTGACGGGTTTAAGGTGCATTTTGGAGATTTACTGAAGCTTTGGGCGGATGCTGGAGAGAACATAATTGAAGAAAATGCAAAAAGAGGCAAAACTGAGCTGAACTCTGCGCCAGAAACAGTCCAAACTTCATTTTGGCTTATCCTGAGCTAGAAAATGAGTTTCGGGGCTTATAATATATGCATTTGGGGTAGCTCGACTAGACGAATCAAAATATAAGGTTTTAAAGGGCCAGAAAGTGACGTATTATCGGCTGCACACCGGCTGATTAGTAAAAACGGGATTTTTTGAGAGAAAAAATCAATTTTCGAAAAGGGAGTTCAAAAACACTATCTAACCCATTCCCAATCATCTCTAACACCACCTACCATTCACCTCTAACCTAGAACCCTAATCCATTCCACAACCACCACTTCATCTTCATCCATTCTCCACCATCCAAACCCTAACCCCTAACCCTCAACTCTCCTTCAAGACTCAAGATTATGGTTCGGTGCTCGTATTCATCCTCCGGTGAACGCGCCTCTTCGACCATGAACGGCTAGTCTCTTTGGTTTCACCCCGGTATAGATTGTTGTAAGAATTTCTAGGGTTTATGCATTTGTATTTTTATTTGATTTTGTGACAAATTGTTTAGTATTTGAAACCTTTGATAATTGTCGTGCATTTGAATTGAATTTGTGAATTGTCGAATGATTATAAAATTTGACTTTGTGAAATGAATTTGTGCACTTATGACTTATCGTATGTTAGGATTTACATGTCCGAGGTAACGAAGTGCATTACGGTCCCTTGTCAATGACGTCGATAGCAATTGGCACCTAAGCTTCGTGATAGTAATCCGTGAATCACTATATGCAATTGAATCAAGTTAAAACATGTAGGAACCCTAGGTCTTGCAATAATCGAACCGGGTGTGGAACTTGTCTCTAATTTCTTGTTTTAATCATTTAGTAATTTAGTTGCAATTTTAGTTAATCACAAGTGTTTTAGATAATACCAATTGTCGGGTCACTCCGATTTATTTTCCAACCAAATAAACTTATAAAAAAATTAGCAATCTTCATAATCACATTGTACATTTTTGTAAATAGTCTAACTAATCGAACGGGTCGTGCGATACTGACCACATGCTCTTCGTGGATTCGATACCCGACTTACCCTAGCTACCTAGGTTTAATTGGGTTTTTGACTGATCGGGACGACACGGTCACGTCAAACGTAATACACATAATCTTGTCAAGTATTAACATGTCATCATACACATATTATAAATCACATAACATATGGTAATACATAAAATTTACCCATGAACAACCCATTCTAGTGTACATTGAAAAACACGTATTTTAGCGATTCGGTAACGTTTTTGGGCATCGGAAGTCACGTATGACTAACCAAACACCAAGTAAACTTAATATAAGTTAAAATACTTATTTTTATAGCAAAAATATCAGTTTAGTTACTGATCTAAAACAGTTTTATAGAAATCCTCCGAAAAGCCGATTTTAACCGTTTTACCGCATAGTTTTGCATTAAACGTTACCATAACCATCCCAAATCGTAACGACTTGATATTTTAACATAACCCATGTTATTTACTGAATAAAATAGTGGTTATACTCATGATAGTGAAGGTCTCACATAAAGCACATAAATCATGCAAATTTCACATATTTTACCACTTTCTAAGCTACATGTACAACATGCAAAGCTACCAAACCTATGACAAAGTTTCATGCCATTATAATATACCAAATAATATTATTTTTAATGTTTATAATCTGTTCTAAAACATTTTTGTCATACATTCATTTCTTGAGCATTTATTCAACATGCATGTTTATGTACAAGTATCTAAAGCACATACATCATACAGTAGAAACTCTATAAAATAATACACTTGGGACCACCAAAATTTATTAATTAAAAGAGTTATTAATTAATCGATAAATTAATAATTATTAATTTATATATTAATTAATATTTTATTAATTTATAGTAGAATACTTAGTTTACAAACACCTTTCATGCTTCCACTTAATTATTGTATACAATGCATGTATATCAAATGAATGGCCCAATTTGAAAGAAACATTCAATCTCCCACCTTATTATGCTTCTTGTGTTCAATAAAGATGATATCGATGAAGAAGATGATGAAAGTTCTACAATGGAGCCCCCTTCGCGAAACGAAGCTATTAAAGCGGCAATCACATTGAACAATTTCTTGTTGAGCTATGAGAAAACAACACCAGAAGTTCTTACCATGCTAAGGAAAATTAGAGATGAGATTCAAGGGGAAATTGATTTCAACAAAAAAACAAAAGACAATTGAGTCATTTTTCAAGAAACCTTCATAAATCATTCATGTAATATGCTATATATAAGGAATTATTAATTTATATTTTATATGGGGTCTAAAGAAATTATCAAAAATGTGTTAGCTTATAATTTTAGCGAATTATTAATTTAGCACCCTATCCCCGAGTCGGGACCGACAAAAAATATTATCTTAGAGAGTTTATTAAATAATCGAGTATTAATTTATCGAGTTTCTACTGTATTATCATCATTTCATATGAAATTATATGTATCAAACCTGAAGCTAATTCATGCAAATCCAAGACATGTTCATCATCTAATCATCTAGACATAATTTCATACAACAATTTTTCATAAATGAACATATGACAAAACCTACATGCATGTCATTTTGGAAGAATTAACCAAACGAGTATCCATCCTAAATCAAGCTCAATCTCATATATATACACATACACACATATGGTTATGTATACATACATATATATGTCCATTTTTTTATTTTGTATCAAAGCCCACTTCTTTTTAGTTTCTAGTTAGTGAATAATCCAAGAATCTTGAGAAACTTCTATCATCATCATCATCAAAAATCAAGAACAAGGATTTTAAAATAAATTTTTATACCTTCAATATTTTGATGAGTTTTTGACAAAGTGTGATGATATGGAGCTTGGTTCTTGTTAGAAACACCTCCAACCACCTATGGATCTTCACACTAGCTTGAAACTTGCTTGGAAAGACTTGAATCTTCAAGAAAGGGCATTGAATTTTCAAAAATGAAGAGGGAATGGGCTGCTTTCAGCCATGAATTATATATATATATATATATATATATATATATATATAGAGAGAGAGAGAGAGAGAGAGAGGTGAGAGGTTGTTTAGATGGTGAATGATTTGGTCTAGGATTTGTAAAGTTTATGGAAGGTTTGATGGGTTTGAGAGTTCCAAGAGTTGCATGCAAGCCAACAAGTGGCATCAAAGTGTGAGAGGTGTCTCTCTCTCACTTATACACGAAATTCCACTCCCACATATGCATATCATACTTATATATGGTATATATAGGTTAAAAACGGGTGTTTTATATAGCGTTTTAGTCCCGTTTTATGTCGTTTCAAATTATTTTTATTATTTTATAAAAATAAACTCGCCAAATTATTACTGAAATAAATATCAGTTGCCGAGACTGGCTGCGTTGTCTGCGTTTCGCAGTATACGCACTGTGTTGCGCAGTAACACGCGGTACGCGCTTAAACTTGAAAAATAACGTTTTTAAACGTTTTGATTTATTTTTCAACACGGACATGATTAAAAATAAAATTTTAATCATAACAGAATATTTTTGGGATTTAAATATTATCCAGGCGGTCACCAACGTTTGTTACACAGTTTTGTCGCAATTAGTTCTTAAGTTTAAACAAACATGTTTTTGCCATACCGAAACCTTTGAAACTTATTTCTAAGTTATGTAGAGGGTATTTAGGGTATGTTTGGCTTATGTTATAGATCCAGAGTGTACGTCGCGTTAAACTGATTACGTTTACGTAACAGTTTACGAATTTACTTACAGAACCGGTTTGAGAGTTCGAAAATGATCAATGATTAAAAACATGTAGATGTTACAAATAATTATACAAATATTGAAATTAAAACATCAAATTTTATTAAATACATAATTGTTCGGAACAGTACAAGGATTAAAATACACAGATGTCACAGTCATCTCTCTTGGGGAGAGGTAAACTTTTTTTAAAATATAAAAAACAAAACAAAAAATTGTGATTGGTTGAAATGAGTGGGCCCCACCATTATCCAAGTCTCTCTCTTCTTCCCCTATGCGGTAATTATACACTGATTCTTTACTCAATTACCGGGGTGGGGAGGGTCGGCGATGGTGTTGCCGCGCGATAAACCCGTTCACCGATGCCTTCCTCGCACCCACCCGTTCACCCAAAGATACTAATTTAATTTTTTGTCTTATTCTAATGTGTTTAAGATATCCTTGTAATGTGGTATTTTGTACAACTATGAGAACCTTATTGTGGTATTTCTTCCATTTATACTTTAAAATTTTGCCATTGAACATTGTCATGCTAAAATTTTGCCATTGAACATTGTCATGCTAATTGTTAACCAATGGCAGACCAAAGCATTGTTCTTAGTGAGAAGATTATGGATTTTGTGAAGAAACAATCTCCTATGATTCTATGAAAAAGTTACATACGGTGATGCTTTTGCATTGTTCTTAGTGACAAGATCATGGATTTTGTGGTTGCGTCAAAAAGCAATATCTTATGAAAAAGATACACTCTTGTATTCATGGACGGATCTAACCTTATTTATCGGGTTCCTAGGAACCCACTCGGTTTGAAAGTTTTAGTGATAACTTATACAGAAATATATAGAATTTTTTAGTGAAAACCTATATAAGAACCCACTGGAAAAGATTCATGAGTCCGCCACTACTTGTATTCACTCTAGCTACTATAAGTAACACAATTTAAAAGGTTAAGCTACAAAAGCTTATCCGTTGGAGGGGCACCCCTTGTCTGTAGTTCTGCCAAAGAAGATACACAACATTATTTCACAACATTTGTGGTTGTGGGGGTGTATTTCAAAGAGAGATATCATAGCATACACATTAAAAGATGACGTGAAGGATGCCTTGAAACTAATTTATTAGACCTTGGGTTGTGGCTTAACAGCACCCTCCACGTCATCTTTTAACGCCCCTAAACACCACGCCGTGGTAGTTAAAGGGGAGCCGCCAACCCATTAACGCCGTGAGAAGGTTTTTTCATGAGGTTAACCTCAAAATCAACCAATCATATATATATTTTTATTTAAATTTTAGTTAAGCCACAATGTGATAATTTTAGAAATGAGTTAGTTAAAGATCACTGTCTACGTAGCAGCGACGTGGGGTGACGTTATGTTAAACCACAACACCTGGTCTTAGTTTATTTATTATGGCACGAAGAAAATGACGAGTTGGGCCTTTCCAATCAATTTTTGATTTATGGTTTTAATTTACGTTGTCATTTTAATGAATATTCTTTTTTCTTGAAGTCGGTTAGAAAATAACATGTCATACGATATCAAATAATAATCAGCCATGAATGTTACACATTACTATAGGACTATAGGTGGTCTAACGTAGACTGGGGACATAAAACAAGACACTAAATATGCGAACTTAATTAAAGGAGGTGTGAACTTTGCTTTTTGGAGATATCTTCAAAATGACTTAATTGAGCGATAGTAATGTCACACTTTATAACTGAAATGGCCAACATTTTAAGTGATAGTAATGTTTACCTCACCTCCTAAGTCATATGTCGAATTATCTATCATGTTATCAACCTTTTAAATATACGTAGATGAACTGAAAATGAAATGGGCCCATTCATTACTTCAAAATATACGAATATTGTATAACTGTTATAAAGAAATTATTTATGATGACTCTCCACGTTCTTAACTCCCGTCTCTTCATGTACTCTTGTATTAATAACATGACCTATATATAGAGGTCCTTTGTATTTGATATGATATACTAAAAGATCAATAAGAATGATCTCATTCTCTGTATTTCTTTCTCTACATGATCTATGTTCTTATGTTTATCGTGTATATTGGTTGCTAATAGACCGTTGTTTTACAACACGTTTTCAGCACAAGTTCGCTCGTTGCTCTTTGTTTTCGTTTTCACTTTGAATCCATTGTCTAACTCACCCACTACATTAATGGAATAATGGTACAAGTTAACCATTGTACGTCCATCGTTGTTGTAGCCACTGGAATCGTGAACACGACTGTCGATCACGGTGGAATTATAAGGGATGAAATCAAAACTGATCAACTGCTCTAACTCCAATCGCAAATCAGGTATGCTTACATAATTTTGTAAATCCTTAACTTCAATTTTAGGATATTCTTTTATTCAAAACCCAATTTGTTTCATCTGCATAACTGGCTTATGTACAAGTTTATTATAGCTATTATCTATTATCAATAATCATTAATCAAATCTTTAGGAGCATAATACTTTATATATTATATAATTTATGATTATAACAGAATATATGAGATTTTGTTACATGCATGACTAGTAATTTAATAAATATGAATAAGATTTGATTATAACAGAATATATGAGATTTTGTTACATGCATGACTAGTAATTTAATAAATATGAATAAGATTTGATTTTTAAGTTTTATAATGAATATTATATTTTAATTGAAAATTTATTATAAACATTTATCCTCTCGTCAAAACTTTCGGTATACCAAATTCGATTTCCTCCTTATAGTAATTCTTTGTATTTAATTTATATTTATAGTTCATTTATTTCACATAATATGAATAGTATAGTTTTTATTTCAAGTAATTGACATTTACAGGATAAATAAACCTATTTTTTGTGTTAGAGACTATCATTATAAATATTTATTATATTATTAAATAAATTAATATAGTACTTTGGATTTACGGGATAAATCAAGATGTGTAATTAAAGATACCAATTTGACGATCATATACCGGATTCAGAATTCTCTATCTTGTAATGATTTAGGTGTAAGTAATAGGTTTCTTTATTTCGCATTGAATATATTTTATAAATGTTTTTATTTTTTATGTGAGAGTAACAAATATTTTATATAAGACATATATATGATTGGTTATGCCATGATAGGTTAATACATAATTTATATATTTTGCTTGAATGTGATGACATATTATTATTTCATAAGGTTTTATTATAACCTTGTTTTATTTGATAACATGTTATAATGTTATGTATTCCTTTATTTAACTTTGTAGTATATGTCATATATATGCTATATATTGTTTGTATGTAGATATTATTGCATAAATTAAACAAATGAAAAACCAAAATTTGTGGTTTATCATTACTCTTATAAAATATTATGAATATGTTCATGTATGACATTCAAAGTGTGTCATACTCTATGAAAGGTCGTCATATGTTGACCAATAAATCTTGTACGAGTCAGTCATGTAAGTTTTTCTCAAAGTATATATTAATGAGAAAAGAAGATTGTTTTTAAGGAAAAACAAGATAGAGTTTTCCATTGGTCACGCCTGAGATATACTCTTGAAGTAGCAATATCAAATGAAAAGTTTGAAATAATTTCATATAATGAAAAGCTATGAAGTTTTTTTTGGCTTTCTTTCATTCTTCGAAGTGAATGTGACTGTATATTGATTATTGTGATCATGGACATAACTGAAAAAAATTGGTATGACAGATTAATAATGAAATCGATTATATAAAAGTGTAATGACGGTCATATTAATAATGAGATCGATCATCAGAAGTGCTATGATAGCCAATTTGATAATGAGATTGACCACTAGAAGTGGTAAATTATGGGAGGTAATTATATGAAGATAATACTTAGAAAGATGAAAATTGGCGTGACCGTTTGAAATGATAGTTAATTGGTCTATCGTATCTTACGTGACAATTTAGATATGACACCCAGAGTGTCATACTCCCTAAATCTCGTTACGAGTTTGTAGAAGGTCATAAGATTTCAGATCTTAACTTAGACATTTAATTACTTCTCTATTAATGTTATGCAAAGAGAAGATCATTTACAAAGAAAAATCGGATAAGACAATTTTCATTTTGTTATATCTCAAATATGCTAAACTAGCAATATTATGGAGTGAGTATAACAAATATGAAATGATTACATATGTGTTTGTCCAAGAAAAAGTAATGATAAACCATGAAACTTGGTTGGTTCTACAGCATTGAAAAACTCGTGATCATGGATATAATTGAGAAAATTGTAATGATGCCACCATGAATGTTGTATGGTTATAATCCATTCCTTGAACTGAATGTGATGATATAATAATTGGTGTAAAGTTCATAATCATGGTAATTGAGGAAATTGTTATGATGCTCATGTAATGAGATCAACCTTGTTAATAATGTGATGACTATACAACGATCGTTTATAAAGGTCATGATCATGGTAAGTGTGGAAATTGTAATGATCCTCACGTTGATAGCCATGTTAGTATTGAAATCGACCACAAGAAGTGGCCTACTAAGGAAGTTATTATACAATAATAAAATATGGGAAACATGTAATAACATGAATTTTTGAAATAATAATATATTATTTTCGCGTACTTCCTGTCGTGTATCAGACAAACACGAGTGCAACTAAAAGAATATATGATCATAAATCAGAAGTTTATGGATCGTGATTATTTAATTCAATGGCATGACCGGTCAGACCACCCCGAGTCATTGATGATGTGAAACATAATGAAGAACTAGAATATTCTTCAAGCTGATAATTAGCATGTATTGTTTGCTCTCAAGGGAAATTTTATTTTTGCCAAATAAAGGAGGGTGTGTATCCCTAAATATTCTTGAAGCGATCAAAGGATATGCATATCCCAACATGATACCATTTAGTTTCTTTAAATCGATGCATCGTCTAAATGGTTATCAAATCCACAACCTGAAGCTTGTGTGATTGTGGCTTAGCTAATGTGATAGCAAACATATTAATCCAAATTAGTATATTTATTTGATGATAGTGAATTTGATTCCCAAGTTATTTACGATCATTGGAATAAGTGTTATTGTTGAGATGATCACTAAACATCTACTATTGTTTCCAAAGCCAATGATCATGAGAGGAGCAAAAGTTCATTTAGGTACATGTAATTTTTATATAGTACCATCAATTCACATCAAGCCAATAAGTTATAGTTCTCCCCTTACAGTTGGTTTTTGGTCAGGAACCAAAGATGTCTCATCAAAGATTTTGGTCGTGCGACATATATTGAAACTCATCCACCACACCGCACAAAGATGGGACCTATAAAAAGTTTGAGAATATGTTGGGTATAAATAATCGTCTATGATTAAATACTTAAAGCCATTAGTGAGAAAAAAATTCGTTTATGGCTCATTGGTTTTCACTTTAACTAATGAATGTTCCCAACATTAGGGGGAGATAACAAGCAGTTGAAAAGTGAAAAGTGAAATGAATTATCGTGTCATCTCGATCCTCAGACTATAAACTATGAATTAGAAGTTTAAAGTATAATTCATTTACTAATATTAAAGAACAAATTACCAGACAAGTTCACTGACCTAAATAGAGTGACTAAGTAAGTCACATAATCAACTGCTTATGCTGTAGATATATTTGTGTCCCAAGAGGACAACCACATATTTTTGTAATGAGTCTATTGCACGCCTAAAGCATGGTAGACTAGTTGATTCCAATAATAAAATTCCTCAAAAATTGGAGCAAGTAATTAAGATGGTCAAGTCGAGGTTATAGTAATAAGATCTCCTGAAGAGACAATAGACATGACGGTTCAAGAAGAACCTCAGGTACCTGAAAATAAAGAGATCTCGATAAGTTGTATCATGTCTAAGATATGTATGGAATCAAAATAAAATCGACGTCGTTATACTTTTGTATATAATATAGCGCTTGAAATGATGAATTGACGAGGATCAAGATTTAAGATCTGCCTATGAATGAAAACATATAAATGATTGGCCAAAATGGAAAGACACAAATAAGGCAGAGTTGAATTCTCTAATAAGATGGAAAGTTTCTGGACCAACAGTCCATACAACTGAAGTTGTAAAATATGTTGGATACAAATGGGTCTTTTATGCGAATCATATGAAAATTAAATAAAGTGATATAAGGCAAAATTAGTGGCACAAGTATTTTCGCAAAGACCTATAACTGATTATGAGGAGACACATTCTCCGGTGGTGGATGTATTGGCTTTCCAATATTTAATTAGTCTGGTAATATAAAGAGAGAATTGATATGTGTCTTATGAAAGTTATGAATCACTGGATACTAAAAGTTTACATGAAAGTCCCTCAATGATTTAATTTATTAAATAAATGTAAAATAAGTTCTCGAGAACGATATGATCGTTGTATACAGATTCATATTTGCATACGTTGAATATAATTGGAACTCCTGATGAGTATCCTAAAGCATTTAAGTGCTTATAAGGTTAAGTGGAAACATCTTATGGATGTAATTCCTGTGCACTAATAAACATACATAGAATACCTGTACTTGGTGATTATGGTATCTCAATGTACAGTGTATAAGCATGGTACAATATGTATTATACAAATGAAGCAAGTGTTCAAGACATCCTTGCATATGATATAGAAATCAATAAGGAGGTTTATGTAACAGGACTCCTAAAGAGTGTATGCACATACGTTGTTTTTCAAAGTGTAAAGAAGTAAGTGAATGATTGTAAATGTCTGAAGCATTGATTTCAAAACCTCATGAATGTATCTTTATAAACTTAAAAAGATAGTATGGATAAAATAGTTGGATTGAGTGTTGTACAACTCATGAGATATTCTGATAAAGAGCAATATGAGTTTGATAATATCATCCATCTTTATCAAAAGTCCTCTTCTAAAAGTTCAATATAATCGCAGTTTACAGTGATGATGTCTAGGCACCATCGAGAGAAACTGTCGAGCTTTTAGAGGGAGAATTTTTGAATGACCTTGACACATTGTAATTATTGCTCGACCTGCAGTTCGAGTATATGTGTAATCAATCAAACTATATCTATTAGAGGTTGACGCGTTTTACCATGGACAAAGTTTATCCTTTAACTACATTAAAGGTTGTTCAATTACTTGATATATAAAATGGCTGTTATAGCTTCATATGAAAGAAATTGAAATTTTTGGTCTAGAGGTACCATCTTTAAGTGCAATTGTGCATTAGTATTTCTTGCTATCTATTCATGATTTTATATATCTTTATTGAATCTATTGATTTGATATAGCATGTGTTAAACGGCGAAATATTGAAATGAGAAAACATCTATTTCAATACATCTAAGGTATGTAAGATATGAATTTATATTTTACTAACCTATCAAAACAAGTTTGGTTAGTTTTGTAAATGCAGGGAATGTAACAAATCACAATTGTGGATCTTATGATATTTATTTAAAAGAAGAGGCATTAGAAGGCTTATATGAAGATATACAACATTGCGAACATAAAGAATTGCACATTAAGGGATCAAGCGGCAAATCATTGACTACAAAAACTTTGAGCAAATTTCAAGAAAAATGGGCACTAGTCACTTGAAGAATACATGTTTAAATGAGGGGGAGTATTATACAAGTTGCACTTTTTTTTCCCTTCACTAAGTTTTATCCCATTGGGTTTTCTTAGTAAGGTTTTTAATGAGGCAACGTACATGATCTAGAAGTATCAGGGGAGACGATACGTGTTGCACTCTTTTTCCCTTGGCTGAGGTTTTGTTCCACTGGGTTTTCCTGGCAAGGTTTTTAACGAGGCAACATCTCCAAGTGTATCAAGTTGATAACCAAGCGTATTAAAAGTTTATAGATTATTTTCATTTATCATGTGGATAGTCAAGGGGGAGTGTTATAAAGAAATTATTTATGATGACTCTCCACGTTCTTAACTCCCGTCTCTTCATGTACTCTTGTATTAATAACATGACCTATATATAGAGGTCCTTTGTATTTGATATGATATACTAAAAGATCAATAAGAATGATCTCATTCTCTGTATTTCTTTCTCTACATGATCTATGTTCTTATGTTTATCGTGTATATTGGTTGCTAATAGACCGTTGTTTTACAGCAATAACCATTTTATGTATCATTAGTTAAAACAACATTTACGACTATTGTATAACCATTTTATATATCACTAGTTAAAATGACATTTGTATATTTTTGTACGATTATCACATTTAGGGGTGTGGATTCATGACACGACACAAACCTAACATGAAATTTATGGTTTCGTTTACATGAGCTCGAGTGAGTTTCGGGTCAAGCTCACGAACATATTTATGGGTGATCATTGTCATAACCTCACTTGAATTATAGTCTGCAACCTCTAATTACAAATAATAGTCTTTTAACATCTACAACTAAAAGGATACACTCATCTATTTAGATAAAATCTGCCAAACCCAAAGCTCTGTTGAACACAAAATCTATTGAAGCAAAGTCTGTTGTTCCAAACAACCTCTGCTGATAAACACAAAGACTGTTGTAGCAAAGGTCTACCAAAAGAGAACCTCTGCTGCTGAATATGAATACAAAAGCATCATGAAGCTAACATCTGTTGTTACTTAATAGATGATGCAGTCTTTAAACATCAGAAACTAAAAGGATACACTCAACATCTATTTCGCTAAAGTCTGCCAAACCCAAAGCTCTCTTGAACACAACATCTGTTGAAGCAAAGTCTGTTGAACCAAAGATCCTCTGCTGATAAACAAAAAAACTGTTGAACCAAAGGCCTGCCAAAGATCCTCTGCTGATAAACAAAAAAACTGTTGAACCAAAGGTCAGCCAAACACAACCTCTGTTGATGAATACAAAAGTATGTTGAAGCTAACAACTGCTGTGGCTTAACAGATGATGCAGTTCAACAGAGGATTTCAACATCTGAGAAGCACACGGATCATGATAAACAGATGATAAGGTCTGTTGAATGAAAGTCTGTTCAACAGATCCTAATGTAGCTTAGGTCCCTCCCCATCTAAGCCACAACAGATGTTAGCAATCTATAACAGAGGCTAGTCTCTACATAAGTTAATGTATATGAGATCCTAACGGTTTTCCTACTAATCAATTCATTAAATTTGCATTCATTCACCGACAATAATATACAACTCTACTACTTGTGCAAAACAGGAATATCAATAATAATATAATATATAATATAATAACAATAATATTCAAATTGTAGCTATTACATGCTAAATCCATCGGTTTAGATGATTGTCATTTTTGCCATACATTCATTATATTTCAATGTCTCTTGACGATAAATCACAACATGTTGGTGATGGACATTTAAAAGGCGAAACAAATTTATGGCCAATCATTGTCATAATCTAAATTGAATTATACTCTAAAACCTCTATATACAAATAACAGTCTTTTGAAAATATGTAACAAAAGGAATACAGTCAACATCTTCTTATATAAAGTCTACCAAACCCAAATCTCTGTTGAAGAGTAAATATGTAAAGGCAAAGTCTGTTGAACGAAACAACATCTGCTGATAAACACAGAGACGGTTCAACCAAAGGTCTGCCAAAGAGAACACATGAGATGGACTAACAGATGATGCAGTTCAACAGAGAATGTTTGTACAACAGAGCTTTAACAGACCATGATCAACAGATGATAAGATCTGTTGAAGCAAAGCCTGCTCAACAGAATCTAACAGTTTTCCTAAAAACCAATTCATTAAAGTAGTACTCATTCACTGAAAATAATATATAACCCTACTACTTGTAGTCTTAATAAAATATAATATCACACCATACTATATTATTTCATATTAAATAGAATAAAATAACAACAAGAAATTTATAAGTTTTATGTGAACATTAATGATAATTAAGACAATTTTCGAGCTTCTTTAGTTAAACTATTATTTTAAAGCACTATATAGCATAAATAGTTATTTACACCCGAATTGAAACTAATTTCTTATTTCTCACCTTATTGCATTTTAATCTATTCAAACATGATCCCAACTTCATTGAAGATGGCATTATTGTTCTTGGTCTATGGTACTTCATCTATCTATTGATTCATCTTATATTTAAGCATGTTCTTAGTTTATTGATTATGAAATATATGTTATAGGCTTACAAATATCATATGGGCTTGCTCTAGAAAAAACAT
This sequence comes from Helianthus tuberosus, assembly GCA_030545235.1. NCBI lineage: Eukaryota > Viridiplantae > Streptophyta > Magnoliopsida > Asterales > Asteraceae > Helianthus > Helianthus tuberosus. Next base: position 95,228,746 of record CM060426.1, read on the forward strand.
CGGTGGCCGATCAAATTCAATCTAAGAATGATGATGGTGATCAGAAGATACCTTGTCTCGCTCAGTGTATTAAAAATTATTGTGAATGTAAGTTATAAGTTATTTTAAAAAAGTGGGCTTAATATAAAAGATCTAAATAGGTGTTGCTGTATGGTTGAACAATTTCTTTCTTTGTGCAACTATCCAACCAAAAAAATAGTAAGGTGACACAAAAATAAAAATAAAAATAAAAACAAAAAGTATAAGTAATTGTATTGCAAACAATGAAGAAGTTATTGAGCGCTAGTGACGAGTAATAACCCTTGATTGCCGAAAATAAGATATATAAGTTATGGAGCGCTAGTGACGAGTAATAACCCTTGATTGACCGGTTCTTATTGTAATTATTACTTAAACCATGAACTTTTAGCTTTTTTTCCTTTACCTATTTTTTGTCGTTTCTTTTTAGTTTTTTCCTTAATGTAATGCTTTTCTAAATTGGGTATGTATTGTCGTGAGTAAGTATTTTATTAACATTTTAAACCCACTACAATTATTCGTTTTTAATGGTTATTACAAGTGTCGCTACAATAACGAACGCTGCTGATAATTTTCCTTAACTTTCAAATATACCGCCGAAGAGTGGTTTTTTTATCGTCACATATGATAGTCCTGTCGCGATTTGCTTATCTTTATAACGTTTCGAACTCGTTACGGAACGCAAGTGGTAAGCCACTAGTTTAACTAAATGAGTTGGGTTTGGACTTTGGGTTGACCCATTCAAGCGGTTTATATTTAAAAAACAAATTTTAAAAATATTGTTTTATGTCATAACCTAAAATGACCAGATATTTTATGTGAAGATGTAAAAAATAAATGAAAATCTGACATCTGCTGGAATTCAATCCTAATATGGTTTTGAAGTGAATTCAAGATAAATCAAGTTGGCTTGAAGATAAAGATGGGTTGGTTTATTTTATTATTGTTTATTATTATTATTTTTTTAAAAGTCTAGTTATCGGTAGGAGTTTATTTATTTTATTTAGTAGAGTCTAATGGGCTGTTTGGCAACTTCTGAATGGTTAAGTACTGAACCAGTAAGATGTCTGAACCATTAAGTGCTGAACCAGTAAGAAGTCTGAACCATTAAAAGACAGTATAATATTTAACCATTTAGAGGCAAATGTCTGACCAATTCAGATTAGAGGTTTTAACCATTCATACTCTGTATAAAACTTAACCATTCAGAGGCAAATGTCTGAACCATTCAGACATCTGCTCATGAAACAAACAGTCTGAACAATTAAGTGTTGAACCAGTAAGAGGTCTGAACCATTAAGAGCCTCATTAAGAGGTAAACAAACAGCCCCTGAGTTGGGTTATAACTAGTAATGTGTTGGCATACATAGAGGGTTCAGGGTTAATATACTGTGTGCTTTAGATTTCTGGTTTTACAATAATAGTATTAATAGATATAAACAAGTATACACAGAAGGGTTTAGGTTCAATATATTGTGTGCTTTAGATTTCTGGTTTTACATAAGGATTCGAACGTTTTTCGATCGTATCACATGTGTCTCTTGTTCGAGTCTGGGGCCTGATTTCCAAGATCGACTTTTATAGTCTAAACATATGTTTTATATACATTTAGATATTTGTTGTAAGTTGTTAACTTTAGAGAACTGGTATGCTAAAAGTAGAAAAAAAATCAAGTTAAACGAATCATGCTCGTATCAACCCGAAAATATTTGTCATCTTCTTGTTCACATGTCTAACATGATTTTTTAGTTCGTGAGTTCGTGTCATATTCTGGTTCATGTCAACTTTTCGCATCTGTAGCGAATTTGATCCACCAAGCCACTCATTCAACACCATACTCAAAGGTACAATACATAAAATCTGTTCAATATGATGAAATCATTAAAAGGCCAACACTCATTTAAGGAATACAAGGGCATAGCATTAATCTCACACTACAGTCTACATTTCATCCAGGTTCCTCGGGCCTTAAAAGATGGGTCGATCGAGAACGATGGATGACAATAATTAATTTGATAGTTATTCAGCTAATCTAAAAAAGACAAGGTCAGTGTTTGATGAATCCTTAACTAGATGGTGGTCCTGCTATGTAAAAACACATATTTTCTTGTTTGCTAATCGTCGTTAGATTATACTCTCGGGACAGCTAGAGAGCTTCATTGATGACCCTGCACAAGTCACTGGTGAGTGAAATGATTTAACACACCCAATTTAAATAGATAAACAAGTATAGAAAGGTAGATTTTTTTTCCAACAGCATCTTACCAGTTTCCAGTTCATTGTCCGTATGGTATGTTAAGTACAATAATATTCATCCTTCATCATCAAACACTAGTAGTGGCAAAATGGGTGGGTTGGGCAGGTTTGGGTAATGGGTTAGGATGTGTATGAGTTAGGATGGGTTTGAGTTAGGATGAGTTTATTAAGAAATGGGTTAGGATGGGTTTAGGTCAAAAGATGGATTTGGTCATGATATGCTAAAAATATAAATAAATAGAGTAAACTGCAATTTTACCCCCTGGGGTTTAGGCCAATTGGCGCTCTTACCCCCCCTAACGAAATAATTGCAATTTTACCCCCCAATGTTCGCTGTTATGTCGCAAGTTTACTGTAACACCCCGTGTTTCGGAAGTCAAAATCAAAGTCAAGATTGAAGTCAAAGGAAGACAAGATTGCTAATTGCGATCTGTCTCTCCTTGCTCAATTCCTGTTTTGACTTCTTTAACTTGTAGTTAGTCTATTTTATTTTCGCTTTAGTTGTATTATGTGGAGTATCTATTAATAATCGCATATTAATCGCTATTTATCGCATGTTTAATCGCTTTATCGCTATCGCAATCGCAACTCGAATTACACATTTTGGTTATTGTATACGTGTGTGTGCCTTATGTGTTACTTGTGCATGTTTAAATTATGTTATGTGTGGTAATCAACCGAATCGCAATCGAAACTCAAACACAATCGAACTCAATTGCAATCGAAATGGTATGATAATTGGTGGAGAAGAGATAGTGCGAGATATGAGTAGTTGGGATTAAAAGTAATTTGACTAGGAAAATCTATCGCATCGTAACGCTCGCAATCGCAATCGAAACATCAAAAAAATCGTCGCGCCGAACACTCGAACGAGGTGACTGATCGACCAGGCTGCCAGCCGTTCGTCCAGCGACCGTTCGGACTGCCGTCCGATCGGACAGGCTGTCCGCACGGGCTACCTAGCCGATTGACCAGGCCTTTCCTCTTCGGGTAACCCTATAAATACCCCTTGTCACCTTCAAACTTTCTACTTTTGGCAACTGACGTCCGACCAGCTCGTTTTCCCCACTTTTCTTCAGATTTCTCGCGATTCCGGTAAGATCTCGTCCTAAATCTTGTACTTCCTTAATCTACACGCACTCCTACACCTTTCTATCTTTTGAATCTTAACTTTTAGCTGTGAAATCATCAAGATTCAAGGTGTTCTAGGATGACATCATCATGTGTTCTTGAAGAACTTCATATTTTGGCCTCAATCCACCAAGAACAACTTAGATCTAACCGATTTCCACATAAACAAACAAAGATCTTTCATAGATCTAAACATATTCACAATGAAAAGGAGTGAAAGATGGTTTTCAACTTTCTTTCAACTCTTTTACACTCAATGCACTCAAAACCGATAGGATCGGAACTTGTGCCGGCTTACTACTCACTATGGTGGTGGTGTTGGTTCCAGATCCGTATTCTAGCTACGAGATTATCGATTCCGGGTTAACCAAGAACAATCGTACTGAACCGGTGGACTGACCGAACCTGGGTGGTTCCTGTTCGATCGGGTCACTAGGGTTTAGGATGGGGTTCTGTTGGTTAGCACGATATTAACACATCTCGATAAAACGACAAACTATCAAAACAACCAAGTGTAAGACGAACAGGTTAACCAGGACGGAGTGCCGTCCGAACGGACTGCTATCCGAACGGACAGCCAAACCGTACGACTGGCCACCCGTACGACTTGCACCTTGGTCTCACACAACCATTTTGACAACACTTGAAGTCTGAATGTTGAACGAATTGCTGTCCGATCGGACTACCAACCGATCGAACTGCCATCCGAATCATGAGACGTTTGAACTTCAACACTTAAAACAATTTTCAACATGTTCAATGCACAAAGGATGCCACCTGAACGAACAACCGTCCGATCGAGTGACACCTTGCTGTGAACTTGTTCTCACTGAAGTGCCCAACCGAATGGGTTGCTGACCGATCGAACGACCGTTCGATCGACCGACCTGAAAGGTAGAGATACTTCAATGTTTTCTAAATACTACAACGAAAACTTCAAAAGTCAAGCCATCATACACAAACACATCCTTCTCAAAGGAAGAAACAATCCACTCGAACAGCCATCCGACCGGACGACTGTCCGAACGGACGACCAACCGCACGACTGGCTGTCCGATCGGACTACCATCCGAACGGACTGCTGTCCGAACCACTTGTATTTTGCATCGTTTTACGCGTCACTTATCGTTATGCTATCAATCTATTCAGGCTAACCCTACTCTCTAGCGCTCCCTTCAATCCATCATCGCTGTGAGTATACTCGATCCCTTTTTGCTTTACGCACTTTTGGGTGTTACATACGTTACATATACAAAATCACATCGAACACACTACGCAATACTTTAAACGCTAACTGTTACCGCATGTTATACGTGACTTAATGAATGCTTGTTTGTTATGTTTACACATGGAATGCTGTCTACCTGCCTTAGCAACGATAGTACTATAGTTTGGACTCAGCACCCGTTCACTCGGGGGTTGTTAAGGACAATTATTTGCATGGATTACAGGGGTGATCATGTATTACGAACTGCCTCGGGCAGTCAACCCGCAGTCATTGGTATCGATAGGTTCATGTCGATAACTAACATGCCTCATTTCACTCTGTGTACGTGCTGGTTATGCGTAACGCTTTCGAACTCTATACGCTATTATCAAACTTGTATGCTCACCTTTACACTATGTGTATTGACTTTATTTTTAACGTATGTGACAGGTGCTTAGGATGCTTATCTGCTAGGAAATCGAGGCTAGAATAAGGTCTTAGAGGCCAACAAATAGTTGTCTGTACAAATGAAATATGAGTTGTCAGAACAGAACTATTTGCCTAGATTTTGTCTGTAATAATTGTATTATCTTTTAAGACATGGTATGGGACATGTTACTTTAAATTAATTGATGATGATAATTGTTATGGAAACTTCTGGACAATCTGTTTCACTCAGTGCCATGCCCCGATGTTTCCGCCATCGGTTGGGGTGTGACAGATTGGTATCAGAGCCATAACTATAGGGAATTAGGCAAGACTCGACCTAGTCCGGGTCGAAGTCTTAGAGACCTGGTCTATAGTTAGGAACCAACAGACCGACTCGTGCATGTCCAGTAGGGATTATGTATGAGTTTACTACTATTTCTCGCTATTCTCGCCTATGCTACACCATCACTGTACTCGAATTTTCAAATAAGAACAAGCGATTACGTCGAGATTAGGTGTGAGAACCGTAAACTCTCGACTAAATTGCTTGTTCAACCCATATTTTTATCTATAAACACGAGAAATTGCGTCGAATCAGGAGTGAAATCCATACTTTGACGCATAATTCTCCTTTATTTCATCAAAAACAGGAACGAAGTTGTTAAGCCAGGGGTGAAACCCTAACCTTGACGACTTGTTCCGACTTATTCTTGGTTTTACAAAACTTCCACCAAAGTCTCGATGGACTCCAACGACCTGAGGTCACGATATGACTAACAGGATGTGTGCCAAACACCCAAGAATCGAGGCAAAGGCACAGTCCTGAAGGTCAAAATGTGTACAACAAAGTCCTGGTGAATAGTCGAATCACTTTGGATAGTCAATGTCTAATAGCCGCAGACGATCTATTTCTCGATTTTTATGTTTTTTCGATTCTGAGCCCGCAACTGCTGACTCTGATGATTCGTCGATTTTATGTGTTTATAGGTGTATTTATCTGTTTATGTGTTTAATTTTGGGACTTATTCGATTTTGCTTTCACTTCAATCGATACGCACGACTCGCACTGCATTTCTACCTCAAAACGCTGACAAATCGCTAAACTATGGACGACCTTATACTATGATATACGCTTATGCTATACTACTCGCTATGCTATTCGTGATCGCTATTCTCGAAAGCTCGCAGACTTTGAATGATAGGTTTCTGTATTCTGACTGCATCTGGTGATTACATGCTTATGTGCTCTATGTGCTTACGTGATTATGTGTTTCTTTGTTTATGTGATTATGTGCTTTTGTGATACATGTTTCGCTGTGTTCCTGAGCTTTAGTAAGTATTAGACGTGTGAGGTGAGAATCGATTATGATGTGTCTGAGACCTATGACGATGTCTGTTGCAGACAATGTCAACTGGACCATCATCAGGATCCCGTCACCCATGACTCTCTCGCCAGGAACAGAGGGACAAACGCCTTGCTGCCATCCTCGCGAAACAAGTGGCCAAGGTTGTGCCTCAGATCGTGAGTGAGATTTACGAGAATGTTAGCAAATCGTCTGAGGAGTCGAGAAACGAAGCTCCTAAAGCTGCTACTAAGACTGCTTTCAGGTTTAAGCAATTCAAGGCATGCGGTCCAAAGGAATTCACTGGAGAAGATGGCCCAACGGCTATTTTCAATGGTTCGATTCCATCGAAGTCACACTGCGCCAAAGCGGCTGTCCTGAAAATCTCCGTACCCTAAACGCTACCGGCGTCTTCCAGTCCCGCGCATTAGACTGGTGGACGACCGAGAGGAACAAACGCGGGAATGATGCAGCTTATGAGCTGACTTGGGAAGAGCTGAAAGCCATCATGATGGACGAATTCTGCCCTCCCCTTGAACGCCAAAAGCTGGAGGACGAGTTTTGGAACATAAAGCAGAAGGATGGAGACAACGCTGCCCTGACTGCTCGCTTTAAGCAGCTCAGCATCATCTGTCCCGATCAAGTGAAAACGTCTGACATGGCAATCAAGAAGTACATTCGAGCTCTACCCGATTGTGTTGCGGATTTTGTGTATGCCGCAAAGACGGCAACGATCGAAGAAACTTACTTGCTTGCCGCTGAAATCAACGACAAGCGGGTAAAATCTGGTTTTTGGGATAAAGCTTCAAAGAGCCTGCACCAAGTTACCACCACACCTACCGCTGAAACCGCCGCCGCTCAATCGTCCAAATCCTCACGCCGAAAGAAGAAGAACAACAACAGCAGCTCCAGCAACAAGAACTATGCTGTCACTACCACTGCTGCTCCACTCCAAGCCGTACCGGCTCAGCAGCAGCCCCATCACCGTCCAGCACCAGCTATTTATGCACCGCCAGCAAAGCGCGCATACACAGGCCCCCACCCGGCTTGCCCAACATGTTCTTATCATCACCCGGTGGGTCTCGCCTGTCGTTTTTGCGCTCACTGCAACCTGTACGGCCACTTCACTGCCAACTGCCGTACTGGTCCCCGTCAAGCCCCAGTTCAAGCCACTGCTCATCAAGCTCTACTCCCAGCCCCGCAAGGCCAACAAGCAGCTCAGGCACCCGCGATCAACGCCCGAGTCTGCTTCGCATGTGGTGATCCCAACCACTTTGCGAACATGTGCCCGAACAGGGTGGTGAAACAAGAGCCCCAGCAGCAGCAACACCAGTAGCAACAGCATAAGCAGCAGTAACAAGCCGCACGTGCCAGAACTTTCAACATCAATGTGCGCCAAGCCCAGGCTGACAACAACGTGGTTAGTGGTACGTTCCTTGTGATTGGTATTTATGCTTCATGTTTGTTTGATACTGGAGCCGATAATTGCTTTGTGTCGTTCGAATTTGAGAAGCTCCTTAGTCGTAAGCGCTCCTATCTCCCCTCGACATTCGATGTTGAAGTCGCTACCGGAAGAACTGTCACCATTAATTCTGTTCTTCGTGATTGTACTCTTGAGCTCAACAATCACATCTTCCCAATCGACCTTATTCCGATGCAACTCGGAAGTTTTGACGTCATAGTAGGCATGGACTTTCTTCGTGAAAACCATGCTGAAGTTGTGTGTTTCGATAAGATGATTCGATTCTCGCTCGCGAATGGTGATTTATTGTGTGTTTATAATGAAACTACTTCGAGAGGTCTTAAACTCATGTCGTATATCCAAGCTAGCAAGTATCTCTGCAAGGAATACAGAGCTTTCTTTGCTAACATTGTAGTAGCGGAGAAGGAAAAGAAAGGAAGACCAGTTGTAAACGATGTCCCAGTGGTTCGAGAATTTCCTAATGTTTTTCCAGAGGATCTTCCCGGACTACCGCCAAGTCGTGATATCAACTTTCGTATCGACCTCATTCCTGGAGCCAACCCTATTGCCAAAGCTCCTTACCGACTCGCACCATCCGAAATGCGTGAACTCTCAAACCAACTCCAGGAATTACTTGAGAAAGGCTTCATTCACCCGAGCACCTCTCCTTGGGGCGCACCAGTCCTTTTCATCAAAAAGAAGGATGGGTCGTTCAGGATGTGCATCGACTATCGAGAATTGAATAAGTTAACTATCAAGAATGGCTATCCCCTGCCTCGCATTGATGATTTGTTTGATCAGCTACAAGGTGCTACGTGCTTCTCGAAGATCGATCTACGCTCTGGCTACCACCAACTACGCATTCAAGAGGAGGACATACACAAAACCGCGTTTCGCACTCGATACCGCCACTACGAATTCATTGCTATGCCTTTTTGTTTAACCAACGCACCCGCGGTTTTCATGGATCTGATGAATCGCGTGTGTAAACCATATCTCGACCGTTTCGTCATCGTGTTCATCGATGATGTCTTGATCTATTCCAAATAGAAGACCGAACACGCGCAGCATCTATGTTTGGTTCTCGAGCTACTCCAGGGGAATCGACTCTACGCCAAGTTCTCCAAGTGTGAATTTTGGTTGGAGGAAGTTCAGTTTCTGGGTCACATCGTAAATAGTCAAGGTATTCACGTCGATCCCGCGAAGATTGAAGCTGTTAAGAGTTGGATTACACCTAAGAACCCGTCTGAAGTCCGTTCTTTTCTCGGACTAGCGGGCTATTATCTACGATTTATCGAAGGATTCTCAAAGATCGCTGTGCCGCTTACCGCTCTCACGCATAAAGACAAGCCTTTTGTTTGGGGAACCGAACAAGAGTCTGCCTTCCAAACACTCAAGCACATGCTTTGCAATGCTCCTGTTCTCACATTGCCCGATGGAAACAACGACTTCATTGTCTATTGTGATGCTTCCAACCTTGGTCTTGGTTGTGTTCTCATGCAGCGGGACAAGGTTATAGCTTACGCATCTCGACAACTCAAAATCCACGAAAAGAACTATACAACCCATGATCTTGAGCTAGGCGTGGTTGTTTTTGCGTTAAAGATTTGGCGACACTACCTGTATGGTACAAAGTGTACGATCTTCACCGATCATAGGAGCCTACAACATATCTTTAATCAGAAAGAACTTAATATGCGTCAACGCCGATGGGTAGAACTTCTCAACGATTATGACTATGAGATTCGTTATCACCCAGGAAAAGCGAATGTCGTTACTGATGCTCTCAGCAGACGGAGCTATCTGCTCAGCGTTCGCAATGTCCAAGCCCAATACGATCTTGAAGCTCTCATCTGCGAAGCCCAACATGCTTGTTTTAACGAACGCACTCTGAAGAAGGAACGGATCTATCACGATGGAGCTCAACTTGTAACAAGCTGAATGGGATATTCAATTATCTGGACCGAATTTGGATCCCTAAATGGACCGATTTGCGAAAGATTTTGATGGACGAAGCCCACAAATCCCGGTATTCCATTCATCCCGGTGCCGATAAAATGTACCAGGACCTTCGCTACAAGTATTGGTGGCCGGGCATGAAAAGGGATATTGCTCTCTATGTTGGGAAGTGCCTGACTTGTGCAAAGGTCAAGGCCGAACACCAAAGACCCTCTGGCTTACTCGAACAACCTCAAATCCCCATATGGAAGTGGGAGAGTATAACTATGGACTTCATAACAAAACTTCCGCACACGTCATCAGGTCACGACAGCATTTGGGTTGTTGTTGACCGTTTGACCAAATCTACTCACTTTTTGCCAATACAGGAAGACTACAAGGTAGAACGATTAGCCCGAATCTGCACCAACGAGATCATTTGTAATCATGGGACGCCTCGCGACATCATCTCTGACCATGATGCTCGGTTTACCTCGTGACTGTGGGAAACGTTTCAAACGGCTCTCGGTACATCGCTTAATCTAAGTACCGCTTTCCACCCTCAAACCGACGAACAGACTGAAAGAACGATTCGTACTCTTAAAGACATGCTCCATTCGTGTGTCAAAGACTTCGGTGGTAATTGGGATACGTACCTGCCGTTAGTCGAATTCTCGTATAACAACAGTTATCATTCTAGCATCCAAATGGCACCATTCGAGGCTTTATACGGAAGAAGATGTCGATCGCCTATTGTATGGTACAAGATCGGTCACTCGTAATTAACCGGTCCCGAGTTGTTGCAAGAAACGACTGACAAAGTCCTCCAAATTCGAGACAACTTGTTGAAAGCTCGAAGTCGGCAGAAAAGTTACGCCGATAGACGACGCAAGCCCCTTGAATTTGACGTTGGCGACTACGTACTCCTAAAGGTATCACCTTGGAAGGGTGTGGTCAGATTCGGCAAGAAAGGGAAACTAGCACCTCGATATGTTGGACCTTTTAAGATTCTGGAAAGGATTGGAAAAGTCGCCTACAGACTCGAACTACCGGAGGAACTTAGTAACGTCCACCCGACTTTCCATGTGTCAAACCTCCGAAAGTGCCTGGCTGAGCATGATTTAATTGTACCTCTCGATGATCTCCAAGTAAACGAAACACTACACTTCGTGGAGAAGCCTGTCGAAATCATGGATCGCCAAACCAAGCAACTCAGACGCTCGCGCATTCCTATTGTGAAAGTCCGATGGGAAGGCAAACGAGGCGCAGAGTTCACTTGGGAACTCGAAAGCGGCATGAAGGCGAAGTACCCACAGTTGTTTGTTACGGCTTCGGACTAATTTTGGGACGAAATTCCCTCAACTTGGGGAGGCTGTAACACCCCGTGTTTCGGAAGTCAAAGTCAAAGTCAAGATTGAAGTCAAAGGAAGTCAAGATTGCTAATTGTGATTTGTCTCTCCTTGCTCAATTCCTGTTTTGACTTCTTTAACTTGTAGTTAGTCTATTTTATTTTCGCTTTAGTTGTATTATGTGGAGTATCTATTAATAATCACATGTTAATCGCTATTTATCGCATGTTTAATCACTTTATCGCTATCGCAATCGCACTCGCAACTCGAATTACGCATTTTGGTTATTGTATACGTGTGTGTGTGCCTTATGTGTTACTTGTGCATGTTTAAATTATGTTATGTGTGGTAATCAACCGAATCGCAATCGAAACTCAAACACAATCGAACTCAATCGCAATCGAAATGGTATGATAATTGGTGGAGAAGAGATAGTGTGAGATATGAGTAGTTGGGATTAAAAGTAATTTGACTAGGAAAATCTATCGCATCGCAACGCTCGCAATCGCAATCGAAACATCAAAAAAATCGTCGCGCCGAACACTCGAACGAGGTGACTGATCGACCAGGCTGCCAGCCGTTCGACCAGCCGACCGTTCGGACAGGCTGTCCGCACGGGCTACCTAGCCGATCGGCCAGCCCTTTCCTCTTCGGGTAACCCTATAAATACCCCTTGTTACCTTCAAACTTTCTACTTTTGGCAACTGACGTCCGACCAGCTCGTTTTCCCCACTTTTCTTCAGATTTCTCCTGATTTCGGTAATATCTCGTCCTAAATCTTGTACTTCCTTAATCTACACGCACTCCTACACCTTTCTATCTTTTGAATCTTAACTTTTAACCATGAAATCATCAAGATTCAAGGTGTTCTAGGATGACGTCATCATGTGTTCTTGAAGAACTTCGTGTTTTGGCCTCAATCCACCAAGAACAACTTAGATCTAACCGATTTCCACATAAAGAAACAAATATCTTTCATAGATCTAAACATATTCACAATGAAAAGGAGTGAAAGATGGTTTTCAACTTTCTTTCAACTCTTTTACACTCAATGCACTCAAAACTGATAGGATCGGAACTTGTGCCGGCTTACTACTCACTATGGTGGTGGTGTTGGTTCAAGATCCGTATTCTATCTACGGGATTATCGATTCGGGGTTAACCAAGAACAATCGTACTGAACCGGTGGACTGACCGAACCTGGGTGGTTCCTGTTTGATCGGTTCACTAGGGTTTAGGATGGGGTTCTGTTGGTTAGCACGATATTAACACATCTCGATAAAATGACAAACTATCAAAATAACCAAGTGTAAGACGAACAGGTTAACCAGGACGGAGTGCCGTCCGAATGGACTGTTGTCTGAATGGACAGCCAAACCGTACGACTGGCCACCCGTACGACTTGCACCTTGGTCCCACACAACCATTTTGCCAACACTTGAAGTCTGAATGTTGAACGAATTGTTGTCCGATCGGACTACCAACCGATCGAACTGCCATCCGAATCATGAGACGTTTGAACTTCAACACTTAAACAATTTTCAACATGTTCAATGCACAAAGGATGCCACCCGAATGAACAACCGTCCGATCGAGTGACACCTTGCTGTGAACTTGTTCTCACTGAAGTGCCCAACTGAACGGGTTGCTGACTGATCGAACGACCGTTCGATCGACCGACCTGAAAGGTAGAGATACTTCAATGTTTTCTAAATACTACAACGAAAACTTCAAAAGTTAAGCCATCATACACAAACACATCCTTCTCAAAGGAAGAAACAATCCACTCGAACAGCCATCCGATCGGACTACCATCTGAACGGACTGCTGTCCGAACCACTTGTACTTTGCATCGTTTTACGCGTCACTTATCGTTATGCTATCAATCTATTCAGGCTAACCCTACTCTCTAGCGCTCCCTTCAATCCATCATCGCTGTGAGTATACTCGATCCCTTTTTGCTTTACGCACTTTTGGGTGTTATGCTATCAATCTATTCAGGCTAACCCTACTCTCTAGCGCTCCCTTCAATCCATCATCGCTGTGAGTATACTCGATCCCTTTTTGCTTTACGCACTTTTGGGTGTTACATACGTTACATATACAAAATCACATTGAACACACTACGTAATACTTTAAACGCTAACCGTTACCGCTTGTTATACGTGACTTAATGAATGCTTGTTTGGTATGTTTACACATGGAATGCTGTCTACCTGCCTTAGCAATGATAGTACTAAAGTTTGGACTCAGCACCCGTTCACTTGGGGGTTGTTAAGGACAATTATTTGCATGGATTACAGGGGTGATCATGTATTACGAACTGCCTCGGGCAGTCAATCCGCAGTCATTGGTATCGATAGGTTCATGTCGATAACTAACATGCCTCATTTCACTCTGTGTACATGCTGATTATGCGTAACGCTTTCAAACTCTATACGCTATTATCAAACTTGTATGCTCACCTTTACACTATGTGTATTGACTTTATTTTTAACATAGGTGACAGGTGCTTAGGATGCTTATCTGCTAGGAAATCGAGGCTAGAATAAGGCCTTAGAGGCCAACAAATAGTTGTCTGTACAAATGAAATCTGAGTTGTTGGAACAGAACTATTTGCCTAGATTTTGTCTGTAATAATTGTATTATCTTTTAAGACATGGTATGGGACCTGTTACTTTAAATTAATTGGTGATGATAATTGTTATGGAAACTTCTGGACAATCTGTTTCGCTCAGTGCCATGCCCCGATGTTTCCGCCATCGGTTGGGGTGTGACATTTACCCCCTGGCATCAAATTTGTTAACTGATCTGTTGACTTGGCGGTGAAATGACTATTTTACCCTTTTATTTTACCCCCCAACATTCCTATTATGTTGCATAATTACCCCCCACTGGTAAATTACTAAAATGTCCTTTCTTATTCCCCCCTATACTTTGTGTTAAGAAGCAATATTACCCCCTGCAACTTCCAAAACCCTTCCCGCCACCACCCATATTCGATTATTATAAACCCCTGCTCTTAATAATCAACCCATTGATAACTTATGATGCATCATCATGCCACATAAAAGAAGCTATGTTTTAACACTTGCAGAACCAATCGAAAACACATCAACGCCATTAATAAACTCACATATTGATTCAATTCATATTGATTTAAAAGTTGTAACATAAAGGTTTCTGTAATTAGCACTAAAACCAACCTAAAACCAACATAAAATCATTACAGAAGCTGTGTGTTGTTTTTGCAGAAACCATCATACAATTGTGTATTCAGCCGTGTGTTGTTTTTTTTATTGCCATGATCAGCAGCAATCTTCATCCATTTTCATATTGATTTAAAAGTTGTAACAGAAGCTTGATATAACCATTTAACAACAGCAACTTTTGTTGAAATAAAACATGTAAAATTTGCAGCAACTGCATATATAATCAAGAATCTATCAGCAGCAACTGTTATATTATCAAAGAATGATTTGTCATTGTAACATCAAATAAAGGAACAAACCAAACTGTAATGCAAATGCACATGAATCTAATTGCAACAGCCAACAAAACATCAAACATAACTGCACATGTAACCTGTATGATCTTGTAACTGTCATCTAACCTGTATGATTAAACATAACCTGCTGCACATCAAACATAACTGTATGATCATGTAACTGACATCAAACATAACCTGCTACACATCAAACATAACAGTATGATCATGTAACTGACATCAAACATAACCTGCTGCACATCTAACCTGTAATGCAAGTGTGGACTGCACATCAAACATAACTGCATATCTAACCTGTAATGCAAGTGTGGACTGCACATAACCAAGCATATCTGTTCTATGATCAAACATAACCTGTACAATCAATTATACCTGATCAAGCATACCTGGTCAAAATCTTACTAACTAACATTATATAAATTAGATCAGTATCAAAACGTTAATATATACAATTAGCATACATATTAAACCAAAAGATCCTAATATATTAGAGTTCAACTACACTACATAACCATTTCCTGCTAAGGGGGAAACTGGAAATGCAGGAAAGGGCGGCCTCGCATCTGGACAACCAAGGAGACCACAATCGATCGTAGTGAAACATGAATCCTCATGTCCACTGCAAACACAGAAACATCCATGTTCAATAACCCCCTGTTTTTTAACCTCGCATTACTTGTTTTGTAACCTGACATTAACCACAATCAAAATACTTGTTTGATTTTACCTGACAAGTGCGAGAACAGGGAGGATCGCTGGTGGACAGGTGGATCGACGGTGGCCGGTGGTGTGGTCGCCGTTACTGGCTCTGCCGGTGGAGGTGGATGCATCATTGCATTCTGTGATTCGCTCATTCTCTGCTGGCCCAAATGTAGCCAGTGGTGTGGTCGAAGGAGAAGGTGTGGTCGCCGGTGGGTTTGGTCGAAGGAGAAGGAGTGGTCGCCGGTGGGTGATGAAGAAGAAGGAGTAGGGGAGTGATGAATCTTAGGGGGTAAGATTGAGATAGGAACTAATATTAAGAGGTAATACTAATATATAAGGTACTATTAAGGTGAAATTACATATTTACCCTTTGACCCTCACGTTGTTTTGTTGACCGGTAAGCAAATTTGATGCCAGGGGGTAAACTTGCGACATAACAACGAACATTGGGGGGTAAAATTGCAATTATTTCGTTAGGGGGGTAAGAGTGCCAATTAGCCTAAACCCCAGGGGATAAAATTGCAGTTTACTCAAATAAATAAAAAAAATCAAAAAAATCAAAAAAATAAAAAAAAATCAAAAAAATTTAAAACATCAAATAAATTAAAAAATCAAAAAAATTTAAAAAAATCAAAAAAATTTTAAAAAATAAAAAAATTAAAAAAAAAGGTTCAGTGCTTTTTGAGGATTGTACATCACGATGAACTTCATTTGGTACCAGGTACCGGTACCGAACCCATCCTCACCCACATGTTATAATGTGAAATGTGTTCAACTGTTTCAAATTGATACATTTTAGTATGCAACTATGCAGTTAATGCGGTAGAAATCGGATACCGGTCAAGGACCGATATTTGAGATACATGTTATCTCGGTGGGATATCGCTAACTTTAATACCATGCAGAATTTACATATATAGCAATTTAACACTAAGAGTTCAGTGATATATCGGTTATATCGGTCACATTGGTAATATTTGACACCGATATTTTACATGGGGACTAATAACCGATATATCACCGATATTAACGGCATAGGTAAGCAATACAAAACATTATTTTCATTATAATGTTGTATTCTATCACGGTCATTTTCAAACAATCAAGCTTATATAACTAGATAGAAGAGATTCAAAAGCGTTACACATTTCATCAAACAATTCATGTGCATTACAACTTAAGATACGTCCTCTCACCTTAAAGCTTCCACCACCAGCAGCCTTGGTTCTAAAATCCATCCCCAAAACCTTAGTAGATGACCGATAAGACCCCATAACCACCGAACCATCATAAAGCCTCCTAGACACAGCCAAATCCAACGAATTATCCCCAAAATCATAACTCGGCTCAACTGTAGTCTCACATCCACAACCTAAACTATACTTCACCTTACAATCCCTCGGCTGAAATCCGTAATTCACTGAAACCTTATGATTAAAATCCAACCTGAATGTACCGTCCAACACCGTCCTGTTCTAAGCGACTGAATTCGTGTACGTAAAGTTCAACGGCTTATCGTTAACCCTAATGCTATTCATAAACTGAAATTTCACATCCTAATTACGCAAAGAAAATATATAAAAATTAATGACTTATTAGGTTAAAAAGAAACAGAATTATAGACTTATAGTTGAAATTGAGCAAATATTATTGATGATTATTGGTGATGTGTGTGACAACTCGCATTTCCAAAGCCTTTCCAATGTCTTTTGTTTGTATTTCAGTGATTACGCGGGATGGTTAATGCTTTTATTTGTATTTCAGTGATTACGCGAGATGGTTAATGTATCTGATGTAGTTAGTGAATGTATGAGTTGTTATACTTTGAAAGATTGTCGGTCTCATAATCTTGGTCACACGAATCGCACACCCCTTGTGTTTACCCATGGCCCGAACTCGAAACAGTGGTGCAATGACACTCGGCCCAAGTGCAGCCCAATGTTGGGCCTGGTTCTTACTCTGATCGCATACACACACATGATTGTGAGTGGTTTCCCCCATAATTCTTGCAAGCACCAAAATATAACAAACCCTAATCCCATCTAACCCTCGACGGCAGCCCTCCCTCAAGATCGAAGCTTCTTTCTTGGTTCTAGCATGCTACTTTTCATCTCATAATTCGGTTAGTATGTCTACCGTGTATTAATCAGATTTTCTATTGGCTATTTGTGATTATTCTTTTTGAATCTCTTTGGGTTTGTATGAGTCATAATAAGGGTCATTCATGTGCATGAGAAATAGACATAGTGATATATGTGTTGGTGCATATGTCTGTCAACTTCGTCTTGTATCAAGTCTTGTATTTAGATAGGATAAACCAGAGCTCGGTAGTCAAGAAAATAGAGTTTTAGAGTGGTTGGACCAGTTCACACGAACTGGCAAAGCCAGTTCGTACAAAGTGGCACTTCGCATGAACTGGTAATGTCAGTTTCATGCGAACTGGCCAAGTCTATATATAGGAGCTCTTGAGATTTCATCTGTAACGATTCTTATTCCGGAGCTGAGGTGCTGCCGAAGTGTCGATTGATCTGTAACTCTTTCAAATCAATATACAAGACAATTAAAGTGAATCCTAGTGTGAATCAAGCTGCAATCAAGTCTGAATCACTGAGTTCCGCCTTTGGTTTGGATTAGAACTCTTTTGATAGACTCATTTAGGTCGAATCTCGATCCTACAAGTGGTATCAGAGCTCAGGAGGAAGAGTTCTTACCATTTCAGCTTGTTTTCACTGAAATTTCTGACTTCTACTCATTCTTCTTCACATTTTTCAAAATTAACGGAGTTTTTACGGTTAAAATGGATTGATTTTCACATATAACATGCGAAATATAGTTTTAATCAATCCTTGAAAGAATCTGACCTAAAATCGACCTAAATCTTGATCAATTTTGTCAAAATCATACCCGATTGTGTGACATCAGCATCAGTTCGCATGAATTGGACCTCCACTTCACATCAAATAACTTAGGTCGCACCAGATTGAGACCAGGTCATACGAAGTGACCTCAGTTCGCTTGAAAAGTTCATCAATTTGTTTGAAAGGTTAACCAGGTCACACGGTTTGAATCCAATTCGTTTGAACTCGGTTCAGGTCGCATGAAGTGAAAACCCTGCCAGGTCGTGTGAAATAGATTCCGGTCGTGTGGGGTGAGGTTTTAACAACCAGGTCGTTTGAAACTCAGTACAGGTCGTTTGAAACTCAGTTCATATCGACGAACACTTAATTGGTCAACGAACCTTCTGTTGACGAATAATTCATCGTTGACGAACCCTTGCTGTTTGACGAACACTTATTTTGCCTTGGGCCTATAACATCACGTGACTTACTGAATCCATTTATTGCATCTTATAATCTGTCCAATGAAATTGAGTTATATATTCTGATTGTCGGCCTTTATCCAATTGCATGTGAAACAAAACACCGGCCCATGTGATGATATGTTTCAGCCCATGATAAATTTTTGTTGATATATGAAAGTGTCGGCCCAAGTGATTGAGTTTATTGTCCAATTTAAAGGTCCAATTAGCAAATACATATATCAGTTGAGATTATTGTTGTGAAGATCATTTGAAGTTGGTCCAGATCATTTGGAAGTTTTTCAAATCGCTTGAAATTATCAAGTTCGTACGGTTAGAGGATTTCCAGCTCACGTGACTGTTTGAAATTGATAGTTTGTGAAGTTTTTTGTACCAAAACATGGATAACGAGTTTTACAACGCTTTTGGTTTTGATTTCAACGCCTTTGCTACTGCACCAGCTGTTTCAGTTACAGTTGCTGAAACTGTCGGTATCGAGAATGAAAAGGGAAAAGAATCAGTCAAATCTAAGCCAAAAAGAAAGAAGATTTTCAAATCATCAGAAAGTGATGAAGACACTGATGATGAGGAAGAGTATATTAATAACGCTAGATTAGAATTGGATCCTTATAGTTTTAATTTGTTTTTTGCAGATAAGATCGAGATGTTGAATGAGAAAAGGCTGCTAGACTGAAGATAGAATTGGAATCAAGAAGGATTGTTGAAGAAGAAATTGAAGCAAGAAGGGTTGCTGAAGAACAAACTAAAATTCAGATGGAAGCTACAAAGGCAAAAGCTGAAGAAAAATCGACAGAGAGGGTCAAGATTGATGATAATAAAATGATGGCAGAAGATGAGAAAGAACAGAATGTGATTGAGAAGGTGGTGGAGAAAATAGTCGAAGTTGAAAAAATAATTGAGGTTGAGAAAGTAGTTGAAAAAATTGTCGAAGTTGAGAAAGTTGTCGAAGTTGAAAAGATAGTAGAGGTTGAAAAACCTTGTCTAAAATGTTTGGAACCATGCAAACATTGTGAAGAGAAAGACAAGAAGTATAGTGAACTAGACGAGTTGAAAGAAAAATTGTTGTTTGATGTGAAGTACGTAAAAGAATCGTATGATGTGCTGAACAGAACGGTTGATAGTTTGAACAAGACAAACTTAGAAGTAGAAGCTACCTCAACGATGATGAGTTCAACATTAATGACTAAACAGAAGGCCATCAATCATTATATTGAAGAGTGTGCAAAGCTGAAGCAGGATTTGGAAATCGAAAAGATTGAAAATGAAAGAATCAAACGATTGCTGCTGAGTAATTCAACGTGTGATTATTTGATTGATAGAGTTTATCCTACTGTTGCAGGTCTTGAAGCTTTTCAAGATAAAAAGACGGAAGTTACGGATACTGGTAAGAAACAAGGTGTCAAGTATAACAAGTGTCCGCCTCCGATCTGGGAAAGTTATTCTCTCAGAAAACCAAATGAGGAATAATTAAAAAGGGCAGTCAATGTAAAGTTAAAGTCTGAAACAACTGATGAGTTACCAGACAACATTGACGTCACATTCACAGCGTCTGACACTTATCATGAGTCTGAGTTATTAAAGAAAGTGGTCGATCAGGTGTTGGATATGGATGAAGAGTTAAAGTCAGAGTCTAAATCTGAAACATCGAGTTCGTCAGACAACAGTCCGAGTTCACCGGTTAAAAGGGTTTATAATAAAGATTTCTAATGTCAAAGAATCATTTGAATGACGAAACATTCAAAGTTTCATATACTTTGAATGATTCTGACAAATTATTTTCTGATGAAGAATTTCCAATAAGAAGTGTTAAAACTGAAATGATAAACCAGGTTTTCAAATTAACAGAAATTAGTATTTCTGAAATAAAAGATGTAAATCTTTCTGAAAAACCTAAAAAATACACTTCAAGAGTTCAACAAATATTGAACAAGAAAAAAGGTTACAGTTCTGGTTCTGGTTTTCAAAAGAAACCAAACCATAACAGTAATTTCAAAAAGAAAGGTTTAGGTTTTATTCCTCCAGAAAATCATAAAAATGAGAAAATTTATAAATAAAAAACTGTGTTTGTTTCAGGAACAAGTTCAGAAGAAGAAAAGGAGAAACCGTTCTGGAGACAGTCAAACAAAGAGTTTCTCGCTGAAAAGAAAAAGAATATGATAAAGAAAACTGTACCAAGAGTTGACAGAAAAACCTGTTTCAAATGTCAAGAGGTTGGACATATAGCCTGGAATTGTCCAAAGTCCACCAACACAAAACATGAAGTTTCTTCTAACTCAAAATTGAAAGAAAAATGTGCTGATAAAAATGAACAACCAACAGAAAAATTCAAAGAGTTCAAAAATTTGACTTTCGAAGTTGGTGAAAGTTCGAAATGTTTTTACAAAAGAAGAGCAAATTTGAACAAACAGAAGTGGGTTGTTAAAAGTTCAGATGAAAGTTCTGGTGATGAATCCGACTCGTCAAAGTCAGAGGAGCCACATGTTGTGCTGAAAGATGAAAATTCAGTTCCTCCAATGGATGATGTCAACTTTCCACCATTGAGAGCTGCAAATTTTAAACAAAAAGTTGAAAAGGTTGAGATTTCAGACCAATTCTTTGCAGATGAGAAAGAATTTGATGCTGAAAAAGCTTTTAATGGTAAAACATTACATATTTTTGGGAAGATGGTCGATGGGAAGGTAAAAGGAGTGAAAGAGTTTTATGAATCAAAGAGGTGGAGTTACCCACTGAGTGAAAATAACTCGGATGCACCCAAAGCTAGTCAGGTTTGGGTGACAGCGTTCTCTGCTTAAAATCCTGACTTCCCGGAGCTCCCAAGTTGGTAATCGTGGAGCATGAATCGGTATCTTTCTTACAAGTGGTAAAAATGTTTTTGTGAAACACCTACAAGTGTTAAATTTTATAAGTGGTGAAAGAAAAGGAAAAGTGAATTTACAAGGGGTAATGAGAAAACAATGTGATGAAACCCTACAAACTAATTTTTCAAAAAAACCATTTTGATTAAAACAAACTTAAGTGTTTTGAAATCATTTTGGGAAAATAGTTTGTTGTCAGGGGGAGTTCTGATTGTTTACGCCAAGTGGATGGCGAATTGAAGCAATTCGTATCAGTTTGTCAGTTTTACTTTGTACAGTTTTTTTGCTTTCAAATTTTTCCCGGAAAATCAAAATTGAAACATATTTTGATTTTAGGGGGAGTAAGAAAATTTAGAAATTTTGAAAATTTGAAAAATCCAAAAACATGATAAAATCTAAAATCCAAAAACATTTCGAAAAATCAAAAATGAGTTTTGTTGTGAAAAAGAGGAAATGATAGTACATCAGTAGACAATCACAGTACGCTAAAGAATTGGAAAGTTAAAATGTGATAAACGGTCTCACTGATGATATGCCAGTAGGTTTTTACACGCTTAGTAGATTGTTTTCGAGATATAAACCTAAATATCAATACTTACTTATTTCGTGGGGAACATCTCTCGGATATATGGGTAACCCCCGAAATCTTGTTTGAAGGGCTTTCTATTTCTGACATACTAGGTCTTTGTGCATGATGATATCTGGGGTATTATACATGGACTTCTGATTTTGCAGGAGCAATAGCCTAGTCCTCGTATAATACTTTGCATTGCTTTATTCTTAAAGCCCACCCTCATCATAAAAAAATGATGAATCATTGAAAAAATGCAAATCATGTGTTGTTGTAAAAAAGATCCTCTAAAGGGGACACACCAAAAGTCGAGCCTTCAACTCAGCAAAAAATTTGAGCTCTCAAGGTTTTGCAATTAACCCCTTACAGTTATCATTAGTGTACATTCACCTGTAAGACTGGATATAGGAGTCTGGATACGGGAGTATATTCTGAGGTAGGACACGCGAATAAGTTCAAGTGCTTAAAACATTAATCTCGTATCTCGAAACAGTTGAACTTTGTGTGAAAATTTAAGTGGATCAGTATACTGACAATCTAAGTGAATTGTTTAGAACTTAAAATGTTTACAGCTTAACGGTGCTAGTGATTTGTCTCAAAAAATGATATGATCCTCTTACACAAACTCACAAAAAATATTGTCTGTAAATATTTCTTTACTGTTTTTCATTAAAAACAAAATCCAAAAAGATTTTAAGTGTGTTTTAGCATAAATTTTGAAAAGTCCAAAAAGATTTTATTTCATATTATTTTCGACAACTGTTGTTGAAAAGCTGATTTTCAAAATTCCGAGTGCTAAACATGTTGAACAATGGGTTGGGAAAGCTTATTTGAAAGATATATTTGATTTGAAAAA
The DNA here is from genome assembly GCA_030545235.1 of Helianthus tuberosus. Taxonomy (NCBI): domain Eukaryota; kingdom Viridiplantae; phylum Streptophyta; class Magnoliopsida; order Asterales; family Asteraceae; genus Helianthus; species Helianthus tuberosus. The sequence continues at coordinate 95,251,690 of CM060426.1, forward strand.
GAGTAAAATTGTATTTTTACAAGTGGTTATCAGGGTCATTAATTTGAACTTGATATAGCTATTAATGATTGAATGGTATCTACCAAGTGGTTTCTAAATTTGTTAAATCTAAACAATTGAGAAATTTATTTTTGGGTAAAGTTTTGTGCAGATCCCTGTGTCTAAGCCTGAGCAGAGTTTGAGCCAGGATACGATCTTAGAATGAGTGCTATGTCAGATTGCGATCCCGGAACAATTTAAGGGGAAGTCTGTTAGCAAAGGGGAGTCTAAAGAAGAAGATAGAGATTGGATACTTACAGTGTCAGATACTTTGGAGAGAGCAAGAAGACTGATCAAGACTGAAGACTTGTCATACTGAAGACTCGACACCGAAGACTTCGTCAACATCCAAGGGGGAGTCTGTTGGTGCATATGTCTGTCAACTTCGTCTTGTATCGAGTCTTGTATTTAGATAGGATAAACCAGAGCTCGGTAGTCAAGAAAATAGAGTTTTAGAGTGGTTGGACCAGTTCACACGAACTAGCAAAGCCAGTTCGTACGAAGTGGCACTTCGCATGAACTGGTAATGTCAGTTTCATGCGAACTGGCCAAGTCTATATATAGGAGCTCTTGAGATTTCATCTCTAACGATTCTCATTCCGGAGCTGAGGTGCTTCCGAAGTGTCGATTGATCTGTAACTCTTTCAAATCAATATACAAGACAATTAAAGTGAATCCTAGTGTGAATCAAGCTGCAATCAAGTCTGAATCACTGAATTCCGCCTTTGGTTTGGATTAGAACTCTTCTGATAGAATCGTTTAGGTCGAATCTCGATCATTGAAAAAGCTAGGTTTTGATTCCTGAGGATTAATGCCAGGTTTTCGATCCTAAGCTACAAATAAAGAATACCAGACTGCGATCCTAGCTTGTTGAAAGGGGGAGTCTGAAGACGAAAATCCAGGTTCCTAATCCTGTTGCTATGGAGAGCAAGGTGACGTTCCTGATGCTGTGTAAGAGCCAAGAACCGTTCTGAACCTGTGAAAGCATTAGAGCCAGATTCTGATCTTGAGATAGTACATGTAAAAACTTGAAGAGCCAGGTTACAATTCTAGAGAAGAGTTTGGAAAGCCAGGTTGCAGTTATGGAAGAGAAAGAGAAGAAGAGAGAGATTGATGGAGACTTACAGTGTCAAATACTTTGGAAGAGCATGAGAAGACTGATCAAGACTGAAGACCAGTGTGCCGAAGACTCGTCAACATCCAAGGGGGAGTTTGTTGGTGCATATTTCTGTTGACTTCGTCTTGTATCGAGTCATGTAATAGGTTTGATAGACCAAGACACGTAGTTTGAAAGATTCGGGAAACAAAGCTGAACAAGCCAGTTCACACGACCAGTTCATGTGAACTGGACATGCCAGTTCGTGTGAAGTGGCATATGGCCAGTTCATGCGAAGTGGACAATGGTCAGTTCATGCGAAGTGGCCTTGCCTATAAATACTAGGTCTTGGTGTCTCATTTGTAACGTTTGTGATTCCGGTAGCGAAGCTCTGCCGAAGTGTCTCCAAGTCTGTAAACGTTGTGATATCAATACAAGAGACAGTTTAAATTGAATCTAGTAAAATACAAGCTGAACGAAGACTAAATCACTGAATTCCACCTCTGATTTAGTCTGAGATCTCTTCTGATCGACTCGTTTGGTCGTGAAAACGATCCTACAATATGGTTTGGTGTATGATGTTAACTGGTGACAACTAAAAGTGTAGGAATGCACATTGTTAGTGGTTGAATTGTTCATGATTGCCAGTAGGTGTACAAGTGATCATTCAGTTTAAGCACAAGTATGTGTTTAAATTACACATTCAATTCTGTTGAATAGATGGGTGGTTAAAATAATAGGATTTTAAGGCTGTTACGAAACAATCCGATCTAGATGTATACGTGAATAGTTGCTTGTTAATGATAGAAAATGATGAGAATGATTATGTTGCACAAACTGTTGTTGAATGTGTATGAAGATGTAACTAATAACTGATGATTAGGGTTTTGAGTAACTTCTAAATTGTAACTGATTTTATCTTACAACTGGGTTGGAATCGAAGTGGGGTATGTTTACAGAAAAATAAGGGAAACATAACCGTTTGTAGAGGTGTGGCGACGAAAGACCCCCCCCCCCCGAAGAACATAACTCGATGAAGAACCTGGTTCTTCGTTGACTGGCTTTTGACGAACCACTAGGGTTCTTCGTCACACTCATTTCTCGACGAAGAATGGTCCTTCGCCAATGAGGTTCTTCGTTATGAGAGCATCCCACGAAGAACTGGTTCTTCGTGAGGATGCCGCAGGAGGGTAAACAAATAGAAGATTTCTAAGCTGGAAAATGTGTACACTTAACGTAAGGTTTCGAACAGTTTATGATGTATAAGATGATGGATGTTTATGTTATTCTATTTGTTGCATGTTAATAATGTTGATTAGGAATGAGGAATCTGATTTGACTTGTGTGAGTAGCAAACTCACCTGTTAAGTGTTGTTATGAGACATGCACGTGAGACGAGGACTTGTATGAGATATGAGTACTTGCTATGTGTTATACGGTAATCTTTGCGGTGAATGCAATCTGTGAAAATACGTGATTTAATTGATTATGAAACTGATTTTATTGGTAATTACTGTTTGGAACGTGAACTTGTGTTATGAACGTGTATGAATCTAAGCGTTTGCTATGTGTTACGTGACAATGGTGTTACATGTGATTTGCTGAATACGTGAGTTGGATATGTGATTACGAAACTGATCATCTTTGGTAACCTCGGTAGGGTTTGGTTGACCAACTTGGAATGGGCAATGTAACATAACATACCGAGCAGTCTAAGGTGAGTTCACTTCTCTTGAGCATGCGTCCCGGTGGGTGGGACAATCAAATGGGTATTCCTGAGAGGAATAAGTCTTTTGGGTAAAAACTGGAATGTTAGATAATACACTCATTTCCTATCACCTTAAGTCCCATCTTCTACTGAATAGTTACCTGAGAGGTAACGGGGTATTAGTTGATAGCGCTATTAGGCTTGGCAACCTCACACCATACCTGAGAGGACGGGCGTGAACTAATGACCTAAATAATGACCAATGCTTAGATAGGGGGCATTGGGGACGGGCAAAACAATCTGGAAGCATCTTGTACGGTACTCGAGTTGTTATCAACATTACCTTCGGAATTGTTATTAAACTGGATTAAACACTTGGTAACCAAATGTTTTCATAAAACTGTGAACTCTCCAGCGTTATCTGATACACTTGTTTGTATGCTCGCAGATTATAGATATGTGGAACATGGAACTTGCTGTCTGTGAAGCTGGAGTGGTCATGGGTCGAGACACATGGAAACACGAGACGAGTCTGATAACTTTCATATGATTGGAGTACGAAATACATAAGTAATGATTTATGCTTCCGCTGAAAGCGTTGAGTTATACTTTATGTAATGTAACACTTTATCTTTTTGAATGAAAGTTTTTATTTAAAATCTTGTATGAGTTCAATGTGATTGGTGGCTAGATCCTGGTACGTCACACGCCTCGTGGGGGTTTCCGCTTGGGGTATTTTTAAGGGTGTGTCAGATTGGTATCAGAGCCACTGGTTATAGTGAACTTGGTTTTAAAATGTTTTATTAAAACCAGACTATAACCGAACAGTACTGAATGCGACCATGACACTCAGCTCCAGATTGCAAGGTTCGTCTCTCGTTTACTCATTGCACTGCATAATTAGTGAACACTTATGTATGATATTGCATGTGATAGCATATTTAGCACTACAATACGAATTCATGTGTTACTTGCCTGTGTATGTGATTGATAGTGTGGCGTTTCCCTTAGACATTCGTGACCCATGTTTTGTGATGTTATTTGTTTGCTACTCGAGTCTGAGGAACTATTTAACACGAGTTAGGAGGAGCTGAGATGAGCATGCAAATCATGTTATTATTGTGGGTGCACACATAATAATAATGTGGGGTGCATGTGAGTCCCAGCAAGGCCTAACAAGTGTGAAAGGGGCTCCATTCCATTATTCGACCTAATGTGAAACACAACGATCCATAGGGGTCATAGCAATGATTGTCTCCTATTTGAACGTGATCCTTTCACTCTCCTCTGAATCTTTACGAAACTCGATGCTATCGAGTGTTATCCGAACACTCATCTGAATGTCTAGCGAACCATATAAGAATGTTAGGTGCTAGTGCGAACGTCCCTGAGTTAGTTGTTGAAGCGTCAAATGTTTGGTCTATACTTCCTCACTTTTCTCGTTTACTTGAACTCAATGAGTTGATGCCTTAGATCCAGAAATAGGGTCACCTCTATAATTCTTTAACGACTTACCGTGCATTATGCAATCAACACACAAGACCGATGGACAAGAAGTAGAACGTGATACCTTACCGACCCTAGTAATATGACGGCTCTAATTTCTGACAGCGAACACCAGCAGATTAATTTCAATCAAGCCCCTAACCCCAGTCGGCGACCCTTGGGAGCCACATCTTACGAATCAATCGGGGCTTAAACGCTGACAATTGAGCGGAGTATGGAACGTGTAGTTATCAGTGATATGGGTAGTACCCTAGGACGTGATAAGAACAGCAAGAAGGTGGACCCTATTGGCAAAAGATCACAGAGGACTGTTTCCAAAGCAGCGACATTAGAGACAATGTCCACGGTGGCAATAAAGTGTTCATACTCAAAATCTTCAGTATGGGAGTAAAGGAGACTTCGACGATAACGACGACGGTGAAAATGGTGCTTGTGGAGGAGTACTTATAGCTGGTGTGGGTGATGCCAGGTATGCTTACAACATGGTGACTTGTACGTGTTGTGAATAACCTTTCTTCCCCTGTTTTGTTGGACACCGACACTTCTTGAAACCGAACCTGTTGTGGAATCGGCCGATGGCAAGTCAATTGAAGCCTCATATGTTCGTTGGGATGCAAACTCGACCTTGTGGGTCAAGTGTTCGACAATCGACCTTCCTTCTGCTACCCTTGATAGTTTTGATGCAGTAGTTAGTATGGATTGGTTATCTAGACATCGCGCTGATATACCCTGTGAGGAGAAAATTTTGCGTATCCCTCTTCATAGTGGAGAATCGTTGTCTGTCCTAAAGAGTCAGAGTGGTGCAAAGGTTAGCATCATTTCAGCTATGAAAGCCCAAAAGTGTTTACGGAGGAATTACCCCGCTGTGTTAGCACTCGTTACTGACGCTAAGGCTAAGGAAAAGAGGATCAAGGATCCACCAACTATTCGTGATTACTTCCGATGTGCTACCCGAAGAACTTTCAGGTTTACTTCCACAACTGTTAGGTAGAATCTCAGTTTGATCTCATGCCAGAGGCAGCCCTGATTACTCGTACTCCTTACCGTCTTGCACCAGGAGGGTTGCAAGAATGGTCTAATCAACTTCAGGAATTATTGGACAGGAGTTTTATCGGACTTAGTTCTTCGCTTTGGGGAGCCCCAGTTCTATCTGTGAAGAAGGAGGATAGGCCTTTTCGTATGTGTACTGATAATCGAGAACTCAACAAGGTGACTGTCAAGAACTGTTCGCCTCGACCATGTATTGACAATCTAGTGACCAGTTGCAAGGGTCAAGCTCCCATTCGAGGATTGACTAACGAACGAACTATCATCAGATGGAAGTCCAAGGGGGGAATGTTCCTAAAACGGCATATCGAATGCAGTACAGCCATCATGATTTTCTATTCCATGACCTTCGAGTTATTCAACACACCAGTAGCCTTATGGATCACATGAATCAACCGTGTTTATTGAGATGTTTTGAATCATTTCCAGGAGGAAGGAACACCATGAGCGGCACTCACATCTTATCTTAAAGCTCCTGGGGGAGGAGTAACTTCACATGAAGTCTTTCTAAGTGTGACTTCTAGATTCGAGAAGCACACATCTCTGGTCACATAGTCAATGAATTGAGAACACACGTGGATTCCCGCTAAGATCCATTCTATTAGAAATTGATCGGCACCAAAGAGCCCTTCGGTGGGGCGGTAATTTTTTGGTCTCGCTAAGTACCATCGCAGATCCATCAAGAGATTTTCGAAGATCGCAAAGCTTTTTATCGCTTTAATACGGCAGGGTGCTGTGTATTCGTGGAGGATAAAACAGGAGAATGCCTTTTCAGCTTTGAAACCAAACTCTGCAATGCACTGAATAATGTCCTTATCCGATGGTACAGATGATCTGGTAGTGTACCACGCTATCTCGATTCAGAGTCTCGATTGCATGCTGAAGCAACACGAGAAAGTGATAGCTTACGTTTCTCAACAGTTTTAGAATTAAAAGAAGAATTGCATGACTCACAGCCCGGGATGGAAGCCATGGCCTTTGGATTTAGAATCTGGAGGCATTCCTTGTACGGTACCAAAGTCACTATTTAGACCGATCACAAGGGCCTTCAGCATCTCTTTGATCAGAAAGAGTTAAACATGCGACGGCGTCGCTGAATCAAACTCTTGAACAATTGCGACTGTGAAACCTAAACGTGTATGAGCTCTGCAGCTCACCATCGACTCTAACCTACCTGATCAGGTTCATCCTGCCCAAACCGAAGCATTCAAGGAAGAGAATCTGCAAGTTGAACCTATGCGGGGCGTGGGGAAACAACTTCTGGAAAAAGTCAGACGATATTCGCTACCTTATAGGGTGAATATGGGTCCCACTATACGGAAATCTTGGGAATTTGTGTTTGGCGAAGCACACAAGTCTTGATATTCCACTCGTCTGGATTTTGACGGAATGTATCAGGATTTAAGGATCTTGTACTGGCGACTGGGCATGAAGGCCCACATAACAATGTATGAGAACGATGTTTGACTTGTGTGAAAGTCAAGGTGTAATATCAGAAACCCTCTGGTTTGTGTCAGCAACCAGAAAGACCCATATGGAATGGGAACGGACTGCCATGGATTTTGTCACAGGACTACCTAAAACTCGAAACGAAAATGAGACCACCTGGGTGAACGTTGACTGACTCACGTAACCAACACACTTTCTTGCAATCAAGGAAACTGACGAGTCTTCGCAGCTTGTGAATATTTCTCTGAGAGAGGCGGTTCCTAGGCACGGGGTGCCAACTCCTATTACCTCTGATCGTGGTCCGTATTTATATCCAACTTATGGTAGACGATGCACAAACCTTTTGGCTCACGTGTAGACAGGAGAACTGTTTATCGTCTGTCACGGCCCCAGCCCCGGTTTTACCCGGTCAAGAGCCGCGGAACAGGAACCCGTGGTATTTATGATGTGACAGCGGAAGATTTTCAACATGATCTTTTAAAACTCAAAATGCCCAAATATATTTTATTCCATAAATTGGAGATAACCCCGTAATTTACAATAAAGGAATTTAACTAGGAGATTCCCTGATTTATTAAAACATGTTTATTCATTTTTTTAACTGAGCCACCTCTTCAAGCTTGATAGTGCTCCGTAGCACGTTTTCCTTGATTTACAGCAGGTCGCCTGAAACATGTTTTAAAAATATTTTATTAGCGGGGAAATGCTGGCGAGTCACTCATTTTACATAAAATGACACATAGTAATCAATTACAGCATAAGAGTGATTACAATGGCTTCTATCTTATTTTTATCTGGCGCCGTGTCACAATGGTGACGATGGTCATACCACTATTGGGTCCCACCCCAAGTAGTGATGATTATCCTGGTTAGTTAATGAACTTAACCGGGAGAAAATTAGTAATGTGCACAATACCCCACTAGCCAGTGATTCAAGATATCCACGACTTACTCCCTGTAATTATAACATTTGAAAATGGTTTGAGGTATTGTAAAACAGTTGAGAAAAAGAGAATGACTCACATTGCAGATTTATATGAGCAGAGCTTAGCCTACTGATTAGCCTTTTAACCTAAATTTAATAACATGCACACGAACTAGGTTAGTAACTAATACAGCATTTACGATAACTCACGAGATTAAACCCTCACAACGAATGACAAAGTGCGATACTTAAACATTCATCGAATTCACGACGAATGACAAAGCATAAACCCTAATGTGGGCAGCACTTAAACATCCATTGGATAGTTTTAATCGATCGGACATTGAATCGTAGCAGCGATTGAGTTAATACCCGGTATCGGAGCAGCGCCTCGCTAATTTTATTGAAAATTCGACTTCAGAGTAACAAAAATTCGTTTTTGAACTTTGGTTTCGACACCAACAGACTGCTCCTGATCAAACCTATTTATAGGTGAAAAATAAGGTTCACACAAGCCGCGTGAACTTCCTTTGTTCTTTAAGCGGCCCGCGAGGCCGCCTACTCTACGTATAGGTTTGCATGGTCATGCATAGGTTGGCCAGGTGGGTGATACGTGGATCCAGATACTTATCCGGTCAAACCAAGGGTTGACGTGGCCCGCGTAAAGTATACTTAACCTTTACGCGGCCCGCCTGAAGACCCTATTTCTTGTTTTTCTTGGTTTTTCATGCACAGTATGGTTTCAGGGGTCCGGGATTTTACTTACGGGTATTTTTAGGACAATTTTGAGAGTCCTTACATCCTCCCCACCTTATTTAAAATCTCGTCCTCGAGATTTATTGGAATAAGTGAGGATACTTTCGCTTCATCTCCGATTCCAGTTCCCAAGTGTATTCGGGTCCTCTCTTTGAATCCCACTTGACCTTGACAAGTACTAACCGTTTGTGTTTGAGAAATTTCACCTTTCTGTCTTCTATCTGAAGAGGTTTCTCAACAAATTTTAACTTTTCGTTTACCTCTATATCTTGGAGAGTTACTACCAAAGATTCATCTGATAGGCATTTCTTGAGGTTGGATACATGGAATACATTATGTACTCCAGCTAACTCTTCTGGTAGTTGTAAGCGATAAGCAATTGGTCCTATACGTTGGATCACTGGGAATGGTCCTACGTATCTTGGACTTAGCTTTCCTTTCTTACCAAATCGAACTACTCCTTTCCAAGGTGAAACTTTCAATAATACTTTGTCTCCAACTTGAAACTCAAGTGGCTTGCGTCGATGATCGGCATAAATTTTCTGGCGATCTCGAGCTGTCTTCAGTCTTTCTTTGATCTGTGTGATTTTGTCGGTAGTTTCTTGCACTATCTCGGGACCTGATAATTGACTTTCTCCTATCTCTGCCCAACAAACGGGAGTTCTGCACTTTCGTCCGTATAATGCTTCAAATGGGACAGCTTGAATGCTTGAATGATAACTATTTTTATAGGAGAATTCGATTAAGGGTAAATGGTTGTCCCAATTTCCCCCAAAATCTATCACACATGCCCTAAGCATGTCTTCCAGAGTTTGGATCGTCCTTTCACTTTGTCCGTCTGTTTGAGGATGATATGCCGTGCTTAAATTCAGTCGGGTTCCCATTGCTTCTTGGAAACTTTTCCAGAAATGGGAAGTGAAACGACTATCCCTATCTGATACAATGGAGAGTGGAACTCCATGTAAGGATACTACTTCATCTACATACAACTTTGCCAATCTTTCCATGCTAAAGGTTTCTTTTATTGGTAAAAAGTGAGCTGATTTGGTTAATCGATCCACAATTACCCAAATCGCATCATTACCTTTTCTAGTTTTAGGCAACTTAGTAACAAAATCCATTGTTATGAGTTCCCATTTCCATACAGGCATTTCTAATTATTGTAGTAGACCTGAAGGTTTCTGGTGTTTTGCCTTAACTTGTGAACAAGTAAGACACTTAGAAACATATCGAGCTATGTCCTTTTTCATTCCTATCCACCAAAAGTTATTTCTTAAATCTTGGTACATCTTATTGTTTCCAGGGTGCATGGTATATCTAGATTTATGGGCTTCTTCTAAAATCTTATTTCTTAATTCTCCCTGCTTAGGTACCCAAATTCTTCTTTTGTGGAATCTCCAAATTCCATCAGCTCCTTGTTCTAATTCTTTTAATCGTCCTTTCATTCCTTCAGCATCATCCTTGATTGCTGTTTCTTGAAAATGCTTTAGTTGTTCCATTAAATCTAATTGTAGATTTAATCTAAGAGCACGAACCCGTCGTTGTTTCTCATGGTACTTACGACTTAAGGCGTCAGCAACTACATTTGCTTTTCCTTCGTGATATTGAATATCACAATCGTAATCACTTAGAATTTCCATCCATATTCTTTGCCTCATGTTTAATTCTTTTTGCCCAAATATATATCTTAAACTCTTATGATCTGTATAGACAGTAAATTTATTTCCGTACAGGTAATGTCTCCAAATCTTAAGGGCAAAAATTATGGCTCCTAATTCTAAGTCATGAGTCGTATAGTTTTCTTCGTGCTTTTTCAATTGCCTTGAAGCATATGTAATTACCTTCTTGCGTTGCATTAGCACACATCCTAATCCTAGTTTTGAAGCATCACAGTAAACTTCAAAATCTTCAGTTCCTTCTGGTAAGGCTAGGATTGGGGCATTTGTTAACTTATGCTTCAAAATCCTAAAAGCTTCTTCTTGCTTAGGTCCCCATTCAAACTTGACTGCTTTACATGTTAGCTTAGTTAATGGTACAACTATCTTGGAAAAATCCTTAATAAACCGTCTATAATATCCGGCTAAACCTATAAAACTTCTAATTTCCATTGCTGATTGCGGAACCTTCCATTTGGTAATTGCCTCTATCTTAGCAGGATCTACATGAATACCTTCGTGATTCACCATATGTCCTAGGAATTGCACTTCTTGCAGCCAAAATTCACACTTTGAGAATTTAGCGTAAAGTTTTTCTTTTCTTAACCAAGTTAAGAGTGCATGCAGGTGCTGACAGTGCTCTTCCTGATTCTTGGAATAAATAAGTATATCGTGAATGAAGACAATTACAAATTTATCCAAATACGGTTTACAGATTCTATTCATCATGTCCATGAATGCAGCAGGTGCATTCGTTAATCCAAAGGGCATGACTGTAAACTCGTAATGACCATACCTAGTTCTGAAAGCAGTTTTAGGTATGTCTTCTTCTTGTACTTTCAATTGATGATATCCGGAGCGCAAGTCGATCTTAGAAAAGTATCTAGCTCCTTGAATTTGATCAAAAAGATCATCAATTCTAGGTAGTGGGTATCGATTCTTAATTGTAACCTTATTCAATTCTCTATAATCAATACACATTCTCATTGAACCATCCTTCTTCTTTACGAACAACTCTGGTGCTCCCCAAGGGGATGAACTAGGTTGTATGAAACCTTTACTTAGTAATTCATCTAATTGCTTTTTCAATTCTAACATTTCGGTAGGTGCTAACCGATAAGGTGCTTTAGCTATCGGTGTAGTTCCAGGAATTAGATGAATTCTAAATTCAACTTCCCTATCAGGTGGTAATCCAGGTAGTTCTTCTGGGAATACATCGGGATATTCCGATACTACTGGAATTTCTTTAAGCTCTTTACTTTTCGTAGTAATGATTACTGAAATCATATACACCATTTCTTGTTTTCTGGAATAACTAGCCAATTTCATTACTGAAATGAATTTCAGTGGCTTTCGTGGTTTATCTCCTGTAATCACCACTAATTCTCCTGTGGGTGTATGAATTTCTATGGAATTCTTATCACAAAGAATTCGAGCATGGTTGGCTATTAGCCAATCCATTCCTAATACAACATCGAATCCGGCTAATTTAATAGGTAACATGTTTGCAGAGATTTTATAGCCTAACAGTTCTATCTTTCCTTCTCGTACCACCTTATCTATTTTGACAGAATTTCCGTCTATCGTTTCGACTGTAAAGATTTGTCTAAGTTGGGTTATGGGTAAATTAAGTGCTTGGCAGAATGAAGTATTTATAAAACTTTGGTTTGCACCAGAGTCAAATTATACTTTTGCATATACATTGTGAACTAGAAATGTACCAGCTATCACATTAGGAATCAGTTCGGCTTCCTGAGTCGTCAGTTGGAAAGCCCTAACGTTCTTCTTATTTGTTCCTTCTGCAGGTTTAGCTTTATTGTCAGCTGGTTTGTTTAGTTTTGGACAGTCTGGCCTAAGATGTCCAGCTTCTCCACAGTTGTAGCAGACTGTGAGTTTCTTCCTCCTGCAGTCTTCTTCTTGATGCCCTGGAATTTTGCAAAAATTGCAATATCCTTTGCATCTTCCAAAATGCTTCCTTTTGCAAGAATTGCAAAATGGACCAATGGAAGATTATCCAGTTCCCCTTTGCTTGAAATTGCTACGGTTACCCATACGAAATCCTTGGGTAATCTTTTGAGCTACTTCCTTCTTTCTATTTTCTTCTTTGGTCCGTACCAGTTCGTCAGTCAGTGTATTGGCTAAATCCACCGCATCATCAATCGTGCGGGGTTTCGCAGCTTTGATGATATTATGGATTTCACCAATCAATCCCCAAATATAACGGGAAATAAGTACTGGTTCTGGCGAAGCCAGGGTTGGTACTACTCTCGCATATTCGAAGAATGTCGAAGTGTACCCTCGACAGTTTACATCCACCATCCGATGTATCAGGAACTTATTTGTCATTTGTTCCTTTTCATATTCGAGACAGAATTTTCTTTCTACAAGACTCTTAAATTCTTCCCAGTTCATAGCATACGCCATCATCCTTCCTTTTGCTTGTAACACCGTGTTCCACCATTCTAGCGCCCCTTCTTTAAAAAGATTCGACGCATACATGACCTTGTCTTCCTCAGCACATTTACTTATCATAATTACTGCCTCGGTTTTCTCTAACCAACACAGTGCTGCAGTCGCCCCTTCGTTACCTGCAAACTCAGCTGGTTTACAAGCAAGAAATTCTTTGTAAGTGCAACCAGGCGTTGCAGCTTTCATTTTCTCGAGGAGTGGAGCTTGCCGTGGATCATTGTCATGCTTAGTATGATTACTGCTTCCGTTTACACTATTACTGAAGTTATCTTCAGAAATACGTTTGCTAGGAATGATTTGTTGTGGTTCAACAGGTTTTTGGGCAGCAGCAAGGATTGCTGGAATAGCATTGGCTATTCCTTGAGCAACAATATTTTCTATATCTTGCTTAGTCATAAAGTGATCCTCCTGGTGTTGCTCAGATTGGTTAACCACGTTAACTGGTTCATTATTAGCGTTTTCCATCTGATAATTAATATATAAATTATTAGCATAAAATAATTAATAGCAATACACAAATAATCCCAAAATTTCATAACACACAGATAGCCAAAATTATCGATTTCTTGATTCCCATTTTTATATATTATAATATGCATCAATACACACCATTATCTTACAAAGTTTTATTTGTAGTTATTTTACAAGATTATAGTTTACTATTATTATTATTACACAATCACAGTTTCACAACCCCACTATCCCTCGTCAGTTGGTACTTCAGTAACGACGTTCCCTTTCGTCGTACTTCCAGGAGATCTGTTCTCCTACCTCCCGAATCCTATTTCCTGCATCCACCAGCTCCTCGCCAAAGTGGTGGAGTTCAGCTAGATTTTCATTGCTCATTGGCGGGTTTGGTATTGGTTCCGGGTCGAACTGAGGGAGAAAGGTATAAGGATTGTTAAGGAGGTTTTGAAACTGCCAATCATTAGTCCACCACTCGTCCATTCCTAGAGGTTGGGTGTGGATTATAGGTTCTGGGATTGCTGGTTCCAAATTTATTGGAAGTTGATTTTCGGCAGGATAATGGTAGAGGTTATTATTGATAGGCCTAACGATATCACAGCTCGCCAAGGCGCGATCCAATTCCTCCTGAAATGGAACTCCTCAATTTGCCTAGAGCTTTCCCCAATTTCTATCTCTGTTTTCCTAGAACCTTCCCCAATCTCCATTTCTGTCTGCCTAGAACCTTCCCCGATTTCAATCCCCTTTCCTTTGTCTATGGGATTTTCTATTTTGGGAACCTTCCTAGTTATGGGTTTCCTCCTGCGCACACGCCTCCATCCTATAAATCTTTTCCTTTTCTTAGGCTTGGGTTTCTCCGGAAGTGGAGCGTTGAATTCCATAGGTTCTTCTATATCAGGTATGTAACCAGTAAAATCTCTGGAAACTTCTATTTTCACCGGATAGAGATCGAGATTTTGAAGGGCTTCAGATAAGTCATTCATGTTGTTTAGCATCTATGCAAAATACACACAAAATACTAAGTTAAAATTTTTTATAACAAAATTGCATAGATAACCATTCAAATATTATTGCATATCGTGTGACTAATTTAATACAAAGGACAACTGATAATTAAAACACACTAGGGTTTACTGTAACTTATTTATTTACTGGATAAAGTTTATGGCTTGTAGGTGATAAGGGTGCTAAAACTTGAATCAGGTGTATTTAAAGATTTGCATTTACTGCTGCAGTGGCTAACATATAGAGATCTGCCCATTTTTCATCTAACTGATCTTCCCATGGTGGGTTACTGCCTAGTTCTTGGGTTTTCTGATTAACTTTCTTTTTCTTTGATTGAGATTTCTTTATTTTCTCCTGACTTTTCCTAATAATCAAACTTCTTTTATTAGGAGAAAGTGGTTCCTCATATTGTGCTTTTCGAACAAATATTCCTTCTTCAGGAATTGCAGAGTGATTTGAGGATGATGATCCTTTTTCTTTCGGTGTAGTATCTAATTTATGATAGATAGCCGAAAGTCTTTGTTTACCCATACTGTAAATAAATATTCAAGTAATAAAACATATAATCATAAAAATAGCAATCAGAAAAAATTAAGTATTTTCTAAATACTTAATTGGCTTAAATCAGTGGCTTGATCAATGTGGCTCTGATACCACCTTTTCCTGTCACAGCCCTAGCCCCGGTTTTACCCGGTCAAGAGCCGCGGAACAGGAACCCGTGGTATTTATGATGTGACAGCGGAAGATTTTCAACAGGATCTTTTAAAACTCAAAATGCCCAAATATATTTTATTCCATAAATTGGAGATAACCCCGTAATTTACAATAAAGGAATTTAACTAGGAAATTCCCTGATTTATTAAAACATGTTTATTCATTTTTTAACTGAGCCACCTCTTCAAGCTTGATAGTGCTCCGTAGCACGTTTTCCTTGATTTACAGCAGGTCGCCTGAAACATGTTTTAAAAATATTTTATCAGCGGGGAAATGCTGGCGAGTCACTCATTTTACATAAAATGACACATAGTTATCAATTACAGCATAAGAGCGATTACAATGACTTCTATCTTATTTTTATCTGGCGCCGTGTCACAATGGTGACGATGGTCATACCACTATTGGGTCCCACCCCAAGTAGTGATGATTATCCTGGTTAGTTAATGAACTTAACCGGGAGAAAATTAGTAATGTGCACAATACCCCACTAGCCAGTGATTCAAGATATCCACGACTTACTCCCTGTAATTATAACATTTGAAAATGGTTTGAGGTATTGTAAAACAGTTGAGAAAAAGAGAATGACTCACATTGCAGATTTATATGAGCAGAGCTTAGCCTACTGATTAGCCTTTTAACCTAAATTTAATAACATGCACACGAACTAGGTTAGTAACTAATACAACATTTACGATAACTCACGAGATTAAACCCTCACAATGAATGACAAAGTGCGATACTTAAACATTCATCGAATTCACGACGAATGACAAAGCATAAACCCTAATGTGGGCAGCACTTAAACATCCATTGGATAGTTTTAATCGATCGGACATTGAATCGGAGCAGCGATTGAGTTAATACCCGGTATCGGAGCAGCGCCTCGCTAATTTTATTGAAAATTCGACTTCAGAGTAACAAAAATTCGTTTTTGAACTTTGGTTTCGACACCAACAGACTGCTCCTGATCAAACCTATTTATAGGTGAAAAATAAGGTTCACGCGGCCCGCGTGAACTTCCTTTGTTCTTTACGCGGCCCGCAAGGCCGCCTACTCTACGTATAGGTTTGCATGGTCATGCATAGGTTGGCCAGGTGGGTGATACGTGGATCCGGATACTTATCTGGTCAAACCAAGGGTTGACGCGGCCCGCGTAAAGTATACTTAACCTTTACGCGGCCCGCCTGAAGACCATATTTCTTGTTTTTCTTGGTTTTTCATGCACAGTATGGTTTCAGGGGTCCGGGATTTTACTTACGGGTATTTTTAGGACAATTTTGGGAGTCCTTACATCGTCCTTTGACGGAATGGCTAAAGTGAGCAAACCATCTAAACAACTAAAGTCGTGCTGTGAGCATGTGTGATTGAATTTGGTAAAGGTTAGGAAAGACACAAACCCTTGGTAGAGTGTTCCACCAACGACACTTATCATTCCAATATTCAAGCAGCTTCGTTCGAGGCATGGTACGGGCGGCAATGCTGATCTCCTCTTGTTGGACTGAGGAGGGTGACAACCTAATCACAGGTCCAGGACTTGTACTCGAAACTCTTGGGAAGATTGTTTAGATCGAAAATCTTATGGCGGTAGTGCATGATCGTTAGATAACCCGTTAAGAGTAGGAAACCCTTAGAATTCGCAGAGGGCAATTATGTTGCGTTGGAAGTTTCACCCTGGGAGGGTGAGGTGCGCTTTGGGAAGCGCAACAAACTTAATTCACGATACGTTGGGCCATTCGGAATTCTGGAGAGAATCGGCATGGTGGCTTACAAACTCGAGTTATCTTACAAACTGGGCAACGTTCACGTTGTTGATCACGTCTCAAATCCGAAGAAGTGTTTGTCCGACGAAACACTTGCGGCCTATTTGCAAGAACCATAGATCGATGATGAGTCGCAGTGCGTTGAGAACCCTATTGAAATCATGGATCGGGAAGTTAAGGTTCGTAAGCATAGTCGGATTCCAACCGTGAGAGTTCGTTGGAACTCAAGACGTGGACCGGAGTTCACGTGCGAACGGGAAGATCAGATGAAGCTCAAATATCCTCAAATGTTCAAAACAGCAGAATCAACTTCTGTTGCGACTGGTGAATTTCGGGACGAAATTCCCTTTCAAGTTGGGGATGATGTGGCACCCGAGGAAAATCCACAATCATTCTAGTCTGTCACTTCACTTTCATGAGACTGCTTATCAAATTTCGGGACGAAATTTCTTTCAAGTTGGGGATGATGTGACAACTCGCATTTCCAAAGTCTTTTGTTTGTATTTTAGTGATTACGTGGGATGGTTAATGCTTTTATTTGTATTTCAGTGATTACGCGAGATGGTTAATGTGTCTGATGTAGTTAGTGAATGTATGAGTTGTTATACTTTGAAAGATTGCCGGTCTCATAATCTTGGTCACACGAATCGCACACCCCTTGTGTTTACCCATGGCCCGAACTCAAAACAATGGTGCAATGACACTCGGCCCAAGTGCAGCCCAATGTTGGGCTCGATTCTTACTCTGATCGCATACACACACATGATTGTGAGTGGTTTCCCCCATAATTCTTGCAAGCACCAAAATATAACAAACCCTAATCCTATCTAACCCTCGACGGCAGCCCTCCCTCAAGATCGAAGTTTCCTTCTTGGTTCTAGCACGCTACTTTTCATCTCATAATTCGGTTAGTATGTCTACCGTGTATTAATCAGATTTTCTATTGGCTATTTGTGATTATTCTTTTCGAATCTTTTTAGGTTTGTATGAGTCATCATAAGGGTCATTCATGTGTATGAGAAATAGACATAGTGATATATGGTTTGGTGTATGATGTTAACTGGCGACAACCAAAAGTGTAGGAATGCACATTGTTAGTGGTTGAATTGTTCATGATTGGCAGTAGGTGTACAAGTGATCATTCAGTTTAAGCACAAGTATGTGTTTAAATTACACATTCAATTCTGTTGAATAGATGGGTGGTTAAAATAATTGGATTTTAAGGCTGTTACGAAACAATCCGATCTAGATGTATACGTGAATAGTTGCTTGTTAATGATAGAAAATTATGAGAATGATTATGTTGCACAAACTGTTGTTGAATGTGTATGAAGATGTAACTGATAACTGATGATTAGGGTTTTGAGTAACTTCTAAATTGTAACTGATTTAATCTTACAACTGGGTTGGAATCGAAGTGGGGTATGTTTATGGAAAAATAAGGGAAACATAACCGTCTGTAGAGGTGTGGCGACGAAAGACCCCCCCCCCCACGGAGAACATAACTCGATGAAGAACCTGGTTCTTCGTTGACTGTCTTTTGACGAACCACTAGGGTTCTTCGTCACACTCATTTCTCGACGAAGAATGGTCCTTCGCAAATGAGGTTCTTCGTCATGAGAGCATCCCACGAAGAACTGGTTCTTCGTGAGGATGCTGCAGGAGGGTAAACAAACAGAACATTTCTAAGCAGAAAAAGTGTACACTTAACGTAAGGTTTTGAACAGTTTATGATGTATATGATGATGGATGTTTATGTTATTCTATTTGTTGCATGTTAATAATGTTGATTAGGAATGAGGAATCTGATTTGACTTGTGTGAGTAGCAAACTCACCTGTTAAGTGTTGTTTTGAGACATGCACGTGAGACGAGGACTTGTATGAGATATGAGTACTTGCTATGTGCTATACGGTAATCTTTGCGGTGAATGCAATCTGTGAAAATACATGATTTAATTGATTATGAAACTGATTTTATTGGTAATTACTGTTTGGAACGTGAACTTGTGTTATGAACGTGTATGAATCTAAGCGTTTGCTATGTGTTACATGATAATGGTGTTACATGTGATTTGCTGAATACGTGAGTTGGATATGTGATTACGAAACTGATCATCTTTGGTAACCTCGGTAGGGTTTGGTTGACCAACTTGGAACGGGTAATGTAACGTAACATACCGAGCAGTCTAAGGTGAGTTCACTTCTCTTGAGCATGCATCCCAGTGGGTGGGACAATCAAATGGGTATTCGTGAGAGGAATAAGTCTTTTGGGTAAAAACTGGAATGATAGATAATACACCCATTTCCTATCACCTTAAGTCCCATCTTCTACCGAAAAGTTACCTGAGAGGTAACGGGGTATTAGTTGATAGCGCTATTAGGCTTGGCAACCTTACACCGTACCTAAGAGGACGGACGTGAACTAATGACCTTAATCATGACTAATGCTTAGATAGGGGGCATTGGGGACGGGCAAAACAATCTGGAGCCATCTTGTACGGTACTCGAGTGATTATCTGTTGGGATTGAACCCTATCAGAGGAACAGATAATTAAAGCCAAAACTGGATCAGAGCAGTGGATCCAAAATAAGCAGATGTTGTGTTTTCATTCTCTCCCCTTGAAAGTGGTTTCAACATCTGATGACCTCCATCCACAGATCCTTTACATCAACTGCTGACTTACAACTGCTGATCATGTTAAAGACTGGTGAAGACTAAAGCCCTGTTGATCAATCTACTGCTATGGGTCAAACACTGTGAGCTCAGGCTGAGGGGGAGTTTGTGACATGCATGCATATTGTAATTGAATCTTGTAATAAATTCAAGCATTCGGTTCAATGTTAAACTTGTATGTTGAAAGCATTTCTCCTGTTTGATTGTGTGCAAAGTTTAAATCCATTTTAAATTCCGCTGCATTACTTGTTCATTTTTCATCTTATATCAAACGTAAAACACAATCAATCCAAACTCAGATCCTAACAATTGGTATCAGAGCTCGGACAGTCAAATTTGATCTAACAATCATTTTGACTTAAATAGTTCAGCTCACAATCGTTGATACTGATAGTTGTTCGTTTTGTTGAAAAACAGAGTAAGGTTTAATCAAGATCAAAGTTGATTAATCAGTGCCTGTAAAACAACCAGGATGACGTCACAATCAGAAGATGATAAGAATAACATAGGTTCACTTTTCAAACCACCCATGCTAAAACGAAATGAGTACAACATCTGGGAGAGAAGGATGGGTCATATCCTTGCTCAACAGAATACTGGATGTTGGAGTTCGGTTGTTTTTGGACCCCATGTTCCAATGGTGCCAAGTGCTGAGGATTCAAAGAAATTCGAACCTAAAAATTATAAAAACTATACTGAAACTGATTTTCAAAAGTTTGAGCTGGATGCCAAAGCATTTAGCATCATTGCATCTAAATTACCCAATGAAATCTATGCTGGGCTGTAACATTGTAACAGTGCCAAGGAACTATGGGATGCACTTAAGGAACAATTTGGGGGAACTGAAGAAGTAATTGAAAACAATAGGGAAATTCTGAATCAGCAGTATGAAACCTTTTGTCACATTAAGGGTGAATCATTGACTCAACAGTTTGAGCGTTTCAGTTGTCTCATTAGTGAGCTAAGATTTGTTAAAGTTGAATTTCCTAAATCAACACAAAATAGTAGGTTTCTTAGATCACTACCTAAAAAATGGGATACAATTGCCTTTGTGACTAGAAATTCTATTGAGTTCAAAGACCTGACACTGACCCATCTTCATGGTAGACTCCTGACCTATGAAAGGGAGTTAAACCAGAAAAAGAAGTTGCAAGAGTCTGGCAAAGTTAGAGATGATTATTCATTTGGCAACACAGCTCTTCTGGGTCAAGAAGAGTCTGGCAGCAGTAAGGATCAGAGTTATGATCATTTTATTGACATAACTGCTGGAGGTAATTTCAACTCTGATCCTCACTCATCCAACTTTGCTTTCACAGCAAATGGAGAAAGTCAGAACTCTAATAATTTGTGCTTTGAACTCAATGACTTATAGCACTTTGATCCCACTGACTTAGAAGAAATGGACATTTTGCATCAATTGGCTTTGCTTAGTGTGAGAACAAGCAAATTCTATAAAAGAACAGGGAGAAAATTCCCAGGGTTACATGGGAATTTAAAAGTGCGGTTGGATAAGTCAAAAATCAAGTGCTATAAGTGCAATAGGCTAGGTCATTTTGCTATGGAATGTAGGAGTCAAACCACTGGTCCAATTATAACTCATCCCAGCTCAAACCCTAGACCACAACACCAAAGCACTTTGCACTATGCCTAATATACCCCTGCAGCCCATGTTAACACTGCTCATTATGCTGCAACCCCTGTGCCTGTGCATTATGTTCAAACCACTGTTCCACAAATTCAGTATGTTCAAACCCCTGTCCCTCAGGCTCCAGTGTAACCTGTTGCACCTCAACAAACTGCACCCACAGTGGTTCAACCAGAACAACAAAGCTTTTTCACCCAAGGTTTTGTTGACTAGAGCAGTATGCATGATGAGCTTGGTGATGAAAATTTTGCACTCTATGCTTTTAATGATAATTCTAATGATGAATTTTGTCTTATGGCACTAGAGTCAATACAAGAAGGGGTAGAAGCTGAAGGAGAACAGCTAAGTGTTGAAACAATGGAAGAAGTGGCTGAAGCAGTGGTTACTACTATGGTTGGTGAAACACTGCTGGGAGAAAATTCAGAAACCCTGATTGAACCACTGATTGACCCTTGGTCCAAAGAAGATAAAGAAGAAAAGGAAGAAAAGAAAGAGGGTGAGAAAGAAGAGAGAGCTGATGAAGAAAGTGATCATCAATGTGATTGTGCTATGATGGCTGCTGCCAAGGTATCACCTCAGGTTCTTAAAAATCTGTGTTCAGACAAATGCATTATTGCATTTGCTAGCATTAAAGAGGTGAATGAAAACCTTAGGGATAAGGTCTTAACTGATGAAGTCAAATTTGAAAAGTCTTTAAAAGAACTTAAAATCAAGTTGGCTGAAAAAGACAAAGAAATTTGCAGTCTAAAAGAAGAGCAAAGCATTACCAAAAACCAACTTCAAACTATGATAGAAAAATATCATGTTTGTAAAAAGGAGTTGGAATCCACCCAAATCACTTGTCAAAAGTCGGTGGAATCTTGCAAGGCTATGAAGTAATGCTCGAAAAACATAATAAAAGAAATGTAAAATTTGGTGTAGGCTTTAGAAAGCATGATCAAGTTGAAAACAATGCTACAAATGAATCTGGTTCAGTGGAGATCATACCCACAAACAAGAATGGCCAAGAGATCAAAATAACTGACAAAAATGGCAACAAAATCACACTTGAAAGACCTTTGGACTCTTCAACCTATGAAGAGTTTGAGGAATATCAATTTAAACCCAGATGGTCTGATGAGTGTGACATTCTTGAAAATTTTAAGCCTATGGATTTCACAACCACTGATGGTGTCAAAGCTCCTAAAGCCAAGGTCATCCCTCTCAAAGACATCCCAACAATGGTTCAAAACTCTGTTGTTAAGGAGTCTGAAAAGAGGAAGAAAAGAGAAAAGATCAAAAACCTGTTTTGTGCCTTTTGTGAAAAGAAGAATCATCTAACAAAAGATTGTTTTCATCTAAAAGCATATGATCTCAACAAAACAAGTGTCATTGTACCTGCTGAAAGTTGCACCAAACCATAAAACTCAAGAATGTGTGTATCTCAAATCATTTGATGAGAAAAAGAATGAGTACACTGTAAAAACATCCTTGAGTTCATCAAATTAATCTATCAAGTTTACCAAAAATCAACCACTGTTTCTGCAAGTTCAAACAGCTGTCACAAAACAACTGAACCAAACATCTGTCAAAAGAGATGTTCAGGTGACTGATGCACCCCCTGCCAATCAATACAGAAGAGGTAAGGGACAACCACCATACCCTAGGGTCCCACATGTTTATGAGGCCTACAAAAGGCCCTCTAAGCCAAGAGTGAACAGCCATCCCTTTGGGTACCAACAGATAATTGGGCAAGACCCCCAACAGTGGTTAGAGAAAACTAGTTCCAAAACTGTCCAAACACCTGATCTAACCACTGCTCATCCACCTGAACTTAACCTAGACATTGCTGAGACCCCATCCAAAGCCATATTGGCTTTGGAAACCTTAATGAACTAATCCTTTACTACATGTGCTAGGAGCTTCTGCATGCTTAGATAGTCTTTGGTATGTAGATAGTGGAGGCTCCAGGCACATGACATGATGTAAAGCCCTTCTCAAGGACTTCAAAACTCATGGAGGGGGTGATATATCCTTTGGCAATAATAGTAAAGGAAAGGTTCTAGGGTCCGGTACTGTTCAGTCTGGTAAAGTTAAGTTTGAAAATGTCAATCTAATAGACAATCTAAAATTCAACCTCTTAAGTGTCTCTCAAATGAGTGACAAGGGCTATGGCTCATTCTTTACAAAAGAGTGTTGTAGGATTGTTGGACCAGAAATGGTTGAAAAGATTGAACCAATAATAGAAAATGGAAAAACCCAACTTGTTGCTCAAAGAAGTGGCAATGTTTATGTGGTTGATATGTCAAAAGAGAGCCCCAGGACTGATGCCTGTCTGTTCTCAGCTGCCTCAAATAAAGAGACAGAATTATGGCACATGAGATTGGGGCACACAAATCTCAAGACAATCACTGCTATTTCAAAACAGGGGTTAGTAAGAGGTTTACCTCAAAAACTGTTCACCTGTCATGAGCATTGTGTTTGCTGCCTAAAAGGAAAACAACATAAAAGCTCTTACAAATCAATTGAAGAGTCCAAAACAACCAAATGTTTGCAAATGCTTCATATGGATTTGTTTGGCCCAGTTAAAGTCATGAGTCTTAGAAAGAAAAGATATTGTTTGGTTATTGTTGATGACTTTTCTAGGTTTACATGGACTTACTTTTTACACTCAAAAGATGAGACTGCAGGCATTCTGCAAGACTTTGTGAAACAGGTTGAAAAGCAGTTTGAATTGCCACTAAAAATCTTCAGAAGTGACAATGGCACAGAGTTCAGAACCAAGGAGTTAGATGATTTCTGTGTGTCAAAAGGAATTGTGAGGCAATACAGCATTCCAAGAACACCAGAACAAAATGGGGTTGTTGAAAGAAAGAACAGGACTTTGATAGAGGCTGCCAGAACCATGCTTGCTGATTCAGGTTTGCCATTAACTTTTTGGGCTGAGGCAGTAAACACTACTTGCTATGTCCAGAACAGAGTTTTAATCAACCTCAGGCATCAAAAGACTGCCTACGAACTGCTGTATAAAATAAAGCCATTGATTTCATATTTCAAAGTTTTTGGTTGCCCATGCTTCATTTTAAACTTAAAAGATTCTATCTCAAAGTTTGTAGCCAAAATTGATTGTGGTTATCATCTGGGATACTCAACCACTGCTAAGGCCTACAAAGTGTTTAACACAAGGACCAAAACAGTGGAAGAGACTTTGAATGTAAAATTCAATGAACTTTCATCAATGAAAATCCCAGCAAACCCTGCAGAATTATTTGATCTTGATAAAGTCACGTTTGAAAATGTTGCTGTCAAGACTAACAATGCAGGCCCATTAGAAAATCCTCCGTCAGACTATGGGTATGAAGTCAACATTCCTCAACAAAAGTCTGCCTCAATGGGAAGAGCAGCAGTTATACAAAACAGTTGTTAAAGCTCAACCACTGCTACCTCAACAGTTGTTGATCAAAGTAGCCCATCAACCCCTGATTCCACATCATCAAACACTACTGCAAAAGTCCCCAAACAATGGATAAAAGTCAGCATGTGTCCACACCATTACCTCCTATTCCACCATCATTTGAAGCCACTTCTGGATCATCAAAGTCACCAACAGTGGTTAGCTCAGATGAATCACATCTGTAGCCCTCACCATTCAATGCCATTGTTCCATACAAAGGAGATTTAATCTTCTTGAAGTCGCATCCACCTGATCAAATCATTGGCAACATCAGTGAAGGGGTGCTCACAAGAAGTCAATACCAAAACATCTGTCTTTTTGCTGGTTTTCTATCTCTCCATCAGCCAGTCAAGTACCAAGAGGCACTGAAAGACAACAGCTGGGTAGAAGCCATGCAAGAGGAGCTCCAACAGTTCAAAAGACAACAAGTATGGAAACTTGTACCACTGTCAGAGGATGTAAGTCCCATAGGCACAAAGTGGGTCTTCAAAAATAAAACTGATGAAAGGGGCATTGTTGTCAAGAATAAAGCAAGGCTCGTGGTTCAAGGTTACAGACAGGAAGAGGGGATTGATTATGATGAAACTTTTGCCCCTGTAGCAAGATTGGAAGCTATAAGATTGTTCCTGGCCTTTGCTGTCAACCACAACATGAAGGTGTTTCAAATGGATATCAAAAGTGCTTTCCTCTATGGTACAATTTAAGAAGAGGTGTATGTTTGTCAATCTCCAGGATTTGAGGATCCATTTTATCCAGATCATGTCTACAGGCTTAATAAAGCTTTGTATGGCCTGAAACAAGCACCAAGAGCCTGGTATGAAACTCTTTCCACCTTTCTACTCTCAAATGGTTTCAAAAGAGGTACCATTGATAAAACACTATTTCTAAAATGGAGAGGAAAGGATTTAATGATTGTCTAGATTTATGTGGATGACATTATTTTTGGAAGCACATGTAACAAAATGTGTGAAGAGTTTAGGCAACTCATGACAGCTGAGTTTGAGATGAGTGCAATGGGTGAGCTGCAATGCTTTCTTGGTCTCCAAGTTCAGCAAATGCAAAATGGAACTTTCATTCATCAAAGCAAATATGCTAAAGAACTTTTAAACAAATTTGAGATGAATGATTGTAAACCATGCAGCACACCCATGGCAACCAATAAGCTTGTCATGTCTGATGAAAAGGATGAGTTGATTGACCAAACTTTATATAGAAGCATGATTGGGTCTTTATTGTACCTAACTGCATCAAGGCTAGACATCATGTTTGCAACATGTGTTTGTGCAAGAAGTCAATCAGCCCCTAGAAAATCCAACCTTATTGCTGTAAAAAGGATATTCAGATACATAAAAGGTGCTCCCACACTTGGTATCTGGTATCCAGCTAATGGGAATATCAAGCTTTTAGGATTTTCAGACAGTGACTTTGCTGGATGTAATACCACAAGGAAGTCCACTTCAGGAGGGTGCCAGTTTCTAGGTAATTGCCTGGTTTCATGGCAAAGCAAAAAGCAAGCAGCTGTTACGACATCCACTGCTGAAGCCGAATACATTGCTGCTGCAAGCTGTACAACCCAACTCATGTGGCTTTAAAATCAATTGCTGGATTTTGGTATCACTGCCTTAAAGACACCACTCATGTTGGATAGCCAGGCAGCAGAAAATATCATCAAAAATCCAGTTTCACACTCAACCACCAAGCATATCGACATCAGACATCACTTTGTGAGGGATTGCTATGAAAAAGGTTTGATTTCACTGCATCATGTTCCAACTAAAGACCAACTGGCAGATGTGCTCACAAAAGCATTAGATACATCTACCTTTGAAAGCTTGGTTTCTAGGATTGGTATGCTAAACATGGAATAACAAGCAAAATCTTGTTTTTCTATGAATAAAAGTATTAAAATGTTTTCAGTAAATCAAAATCCATCCTTAAAAATAGCTAAAAATGAATTTTTCATTAAATCCTTAAAAGTCTGCCATAACCACTGTTTTGCTCAAACATCTGTTCCCTAAAGGTTGTCCACTGCTGAAAGTCAACCCCTGTTCTCTCATTTTCTTGGTAATCACTGTTGTTCAAAATCAGTGTTTTATCCATTGATAAGGCTATCCACTGATAGTTAAAATCACCCACTGCTTTCTTTATGACCGTTGCAACCACTGATATCTGCTTAATCAGTGGTTTTCTAAACAACTGTCTTCCATTATTCATCTTGTCATCAAAGGTTGGCACGTAGACAGTACATAGCGGTCAGATCTTTTGTAACCGCTGCCACGTCAGCATTCACTTTTTCCCTTATAAAACCCTGATCAAAACCCCCAAACAGGATTTTTACTGGCGAATCGAATTCAAAAATTCCTTTCTCAAAACAGTTATCAAAAAGATTTCTCCAATCATTCTTCGTTCTTCCTCGTCAAAATGATAAAATCAAAATCATCTTCATCTTCCAAAAAGGTCACTCAAATGGCTACTGAATCCATTGAGATTCCTTACAAAGCCCCACACAATTACTTGGGTCTACTCACAAAACCCACCAACACCAAAACCTTCGATTCCATCATTGACGCTCTTTCAGCTTCAAAGTACAAAACTTTGTTAACTGCTGATGCTCTGATTTACCTAAAAACCCAGAGAGAATTTTGGAAGAATGCCATACTTGAGTCTCAAGGTGAAACAGTCATAGCCATCAATTCCTCAATAAAGGGTAAACAGGTCCAAATTACACCACAATCCATTTCGGAGGTTTTTGAACTCGATGATCTACAAGGTAAAACTTCTTTCTCTAAATTCGAGTATCAAAATGATTTTCTTGAGAGAGGGTATGCTGCAGAAATGAAAAGGGACACCTTACAAAAAGGCTTCTTCCCTCATGCACCAAGATTTTTATTCCATACCCTCTTGATGTGTGTTTCAAATAAAACAACTGCTTAACGAAATACCACTAAAGATCCAATACCTGGGTTTTGCTATTTTACATAATGAAAACTTTAACTACTCACAGGAGATCTTTGATGACTTGGTAAAAACTGTTACTAGCAAATCATTTTTACTTTTTCCAAGGTTCCAAATCTATTATCTTCAACAAAAATTCGGAAAGGAAGATGCAAATTTGCTCTTCCAAGGTGAACCTTTTTCAATAAATGGCTTAACATCTGAAACATTCACTAGAATGTTAAAACCTTCAAAAATACAAGCAGAGGCTCCTGAGCAGAATTTAGCAGTTACCACTGCTCCTCAGGCACCTGCTGCTGAGCCCACTGCTCCAGGTGATCATAGCAGCACACCCACTACTATGAAACCCACACCTGCCATTACCAAAAAGCCTAAAAATAAATCATCCAAAAAACCCCCCAAACCCATTAAAAAGGCAACTCTGGAAGATGAGATCCCAGAGCCACTGCTAGTGACAACACAAGTGTCACCAACAACCACTGCTGCTACTTCCTCACAGCAGATGGTAGAAAGATCTCCACCCTTGCCTTAAACTACTCCTGCATCTTCATAAAAAGATCAGGTTGTAAGCACAGGGACACCAAATTATGATGCTCTGGAATCACTTGATTCCACATTCCACAGCCCACTTCCCGGGGCAAATTCTCTTTCCACCCCTATCCTTACTTCACAAATTCCACCATCAATAAAACCCTTGTTGGATGCAGTTGATATTGCCCAGACACAAATCAGTTCTTCTCAATCACCTGTCAATGAGAATATACATCAACAAGTGACTGAGTCTGGTGTTTCTATCACTGTTAACCCACCAACAACAAATGAGGAGGCTACACTGCTGGAATTGCCTGAAATTCAAGTCAGTAGTTCAAGTGGAGCAGCAACTACAAGTGTTGGATCAACAGATCTACATTTGGCCAGTTGTTTCATCAATCAGACTCCCTTGAAGGAAATTCCTTCTATAACACCTCTGATAGCCACTAGTGAGTTTGTAATGACCACTGGTACCATCAAAAGGTTATCAAGTGTTGAAGGAAGAAGACCCCAGTACCAAGAACAAGGGGCATCAATGAATGACTTTTGGAGTTCTCTCCCTAAATCACACATTGATACAACCACTGCCGGTGGGGAATCAGATGATCCCATTAAGTTGGGTGATGATTTAAAATATCAAGAATTGACGGGTAGAATTGATAATCTTGATACATCTGTTGCTGAAATTAAAGATATGATGCAACAATTGTTGAAAGCTCAAAAGGTACTAACCACTGCTGCTCCAGCTCAAGCACCTGCATCACAACCTGCACCTGCTGCAAATGAGCTTTGGAATTTATTTCAACCACTACTCCAACATCAAAGAGAATTAGCTGATCAGCAACATGAGATACAAGTTCAAGAGATCAGAAATCTCATGGAAGCAAGGTTTAAAGACACCCAAGCAGATATCAAGGCAATAAAGGCCCATTTGCTGAACACCACTGGCACTGCTCCTCCCTCTGTTATCTTTGTGGATAATCCACCACCAGCTAATGCCAAAAAGGGGGAGAAAATAAAGCAGTGGAAGACAAAGGGATATGAAGATGGGTTGTACATTGATGGGTCAAATTCAAGCATGCTTGCAGACATTCCCTTGCCAGATGGTAGTAAAAAGATTGATGTTACTACAAATGCACTTGCTGAAGCAAAAGCAAGAGTAAAAAGGGATAGAGAGGCTAAGGATAAATCCAGGTGGAATGAGGAGAAAAGAGCTTTTATGGAGCTGAATGAGCAGGGTATTTCTGAGCCGAAGGATGATAAAAAGCCTGAGCCAAAAAGGAAAAATCCCACTAGAAAAGTGAGGGAACCCAAACACACACCATCCAGATCCACAAAGCATGCTTCTAAACCACCTTCCAAAAGCTCTAAACATCAATCTTCCACCCAAACAGCTGTTGTAACACCTGCTGTATCAACAACTGTTGGTACTTCAGTAGTTTCAGTAGTTGTTAAACCTAAAACCACCACTTTAACCACAACAACTGTTCCCATTTCAACCACAGCCTCACCAAATATTCCATCACCTCTTGCCAAAAAGCAGAAGACAGTTGATGACACATCATCAGTTGTAATGACAACAGAGGTTGAAACACCAGTTGTTTCAACAACTGTTAGTCAGCAACCTCCCACTTCAATCACTTCCACTACAATCACCACCACTCAAGTCACCATCACTGAACCACCCAAAACATCATCAGCCTCTCCTCAACCAAAAAGGAGAAGGTTAATCCTGAAAGATGATGATTCTTCACCACCAACAACATCCTCACAGTCTTTATCACTTGTCACTATACCAAACCCTGTTCCTCTCTCTTCAGTCCAAGTTCAACAACTAAACACTGCCATCACTCCTGCAGGTGTCCAATATCCTCTAGAACTTGCAGCAGTCAGAGAAGAGATCAAATCTTTCTACTTTGAGGATGACCCTGATAAAAGGAGTTTGCCATCAGTTGAAGGATATCCTAGGCCTAAAAATATTGAAGAATACTTGGAAGTTAAGGCTCATCAAGCAGAGGATATCTCTAAAAGAGATTCACAAGGAAATCCAAAGACACCTTCAATTCCTGATCACTCAAGTCAATACTTTGGAAAGGTTCTCAAAGAACCTCTGTCAGAAATTGTCAGAAAGAGCAGATGAATCCTTGAGAAAAGACTATATTGAAAACATCATGGCTCATAAGAAATACAAGGGAGAAAAATATATGTACAAAGAATGGACAATTCCTGAGCTTGAAAGTGAAGCAGCCAGGATTCAAGACATGATAAAAAACAAGGTTAAACATACTCCTCCTGATTGGGCTAAATACAAGAAAAATGTACCTGATAAGGTATTGGAGCTGAAGAGAATGAAAGAGGAATTAATCACTGCTGATTTTGGGTCAAAGAACCAAGTGATGAGGTGGAAAGAAGACAAATTCAGGGTCACTTACAAAAGGTAGGAGGAACTAAGGAAGAAAGATCCAAAGATTCCACAAAAACCTGACTATCTTGAAGCAGAGGTTTCAACAAGACCACCAAAGCTGCAAGTAAGGAGAGCCACTGCTCCACTTGGTGCTGTTCTTTATCAAAGAAGAAGGCAAAAATAGATGGATGCAGAAACAGCAGAGGAATTTGCTGCTGGTAATGAAGTGATAAAAATGGTTCTCAAACAAATGATGGCTGATATTCCTGAACTTGCTAATGCTCAAAGCACTGCTCAGTCAGTCATCACCAGGCCACCCTATCCTAATACCTCATCTAATAAAAAGCTCCCAAGAAACCCATTGGACTCAAAAGTACTAAAGTGGAAATCTGAAAACAGACCCATGTACTGACAGTGATCAAGTCCAGTGGAGAAGTGAAGAAAATAACAAGGGAACAAGCACTAGGCCTAAGTGTTGAAGATCTGCAGGATCTCCTTGACCTTCTACTTTGCAGGGATGAAGATACACAGATGCCCTAGACTTTGAGTTGCAACTTAAAGGTCAGATAAAGGAACTGCTGATGAGGCAATAAAGTTCCACAATAATGAAGGGTTTTGGCATTATCTGTTTCAGGGGGAGATTGTTGGGATTGAACCCTATTAGAGGAACAAATAATTAAAGCCAAAACTGGATTAGAGTAGTGGATCCAATATAAGCAGATGTTGTGTTTTCATTCTCTCCCCTTGAAAGTGGTTTCAACATCTGATGACCTCCAACCACTGATCCTTTACATCAACTGATGACTTACAACTGCTGATCATGTTAAAGACTGGTGAAGACTAAAGCCCTGTTGATCAATCTATTGCTATGGGTCAAGCACTGCTGAAACTATCAAGTACCCCTGGAGTCACAACAGTGGAAGGATAAAGCAACAGTTTAGCTTTTATTATATAATGTATTGTAATCAGTTGTTAGCATAGCAGTGTTTGTATTAGATCAGTTGTTAGAGTTCGTTAGGAGGTTAGATGTCACTTTCATGGTGACGTCAGCAAAGATGCCACAGTGGTTTGTCCGTTCCTATAATTAGAACAGTACCCTGTACTGTTCTATCAGCTCTCTTTATCACTTTCATTCCTATACGAACAAACACTGTGAGCTCAGGCTGAGGGGGAGTTTGTGACATGCATGCATATTATAATTGAATCTTGTAATAAATTCAAGCATTCGGTTCAATGTTAAACTTGTATGTTGAAAGCATTTCTCCTGTTTGATTGTGTGCAAAGTTTTAATCCATTTTAAATTCCGCTGCATTACTTGTTCATTTTTCATCTTATATCAAACGTAAAACATAATCAATCCAAACTCAGATCCTAACGTTATCAACATACTTTCAGAATTGTTATTAAACTGGATTAGACACTTGGTAACCAAACGTTTTCATAAAACTGTGAACTCACCAGCGTTGTCTGATACACTTGTTTTCATGCTCGCATGTTATAGATATGTGGAACATGGAACTTGCTGTCTGGGAAGTTGGAGTGGTCATGGGTCTAGACACATGGAAACACGAGACGAGTCTGATAACTTTCATACGATTGGAGTACGAAATACATAACTAATGATTTATGCTTCCGTTGAAAACGTTGAGTTATACTTTATGTAATGTAACACTTTATCATATTGAATGAAAGTTTTTATTTAAAATCTTGTATGAGTTCAATGTGATTGATGGCTAGATCCTGGTATGTCACACGCCTCGCGGGGGTTTCCGCTTGGGGTATTTTTGGGGGTGTGACAATGTGAACCTTTTTGGGGAGGTTGTAGTCGATGTTGAAGAGACCAGGGTTTTCTACGGAGAGAGTGAGGTTGTTTAAGGACGGAGTGTTGGTTAAGGTGTCGCCGGTGACGGAAGCTCATAAGTTGAGGGCGCCGGCGTTGAATGCGACAGAGCTGGTGGCGTCAGAGTTGTCGACGTTGTAGCTTCCTCAATGAAGCCTTCATGGTTTTGTGTGGAATTGAGGAGAGGATGTTGATAGCACATAGTATGAATGAATGTTTACCTAGAAAACCCATTCTAACCCACATGTTATTTTGTTATTTTTTAAAGTTACCTATCTTGACCCATTTAACAATTCTTTTTAACCCAACTTAACCCATCTACTACAGAAATAATACTCATCCTAACCCAAAGTTGAATGTGTGGGTTGATTTTGCCACCCCTACATATAGCCACGAAGGTTACCAATGGTGTTTGTGGTCCATTGGCAAAAGCAATGTCTTTAGGATTAAATAAATTTCTCGTTCTAAAAAATAAAATAATTTTAGTATTGGCTTCAAACTCCCTAACTTTCGTATCTATTGTAAAAATAAGAATTTATAGAGGGGTGGAATTTGACAAGTTATAAACTGATTCTTAAAAGGGGTGAAGTAAAAAAAAAGTCCATTTAATTAGCCCACCCCATTTAGAAATAGGACTCATTCTTTTAAGGGTAAATTACTCTTTGAGTCCTTGTGTTTTATGGGTTTTAACCACTTGAGTCCAAAAGCAAAAAGTTTAACAACCTAAGTCCCCATAAGCATTTTCTTTAACCATTTGAGTCCAAATTTCTAACTCCATCCACCAAGTATGTTAACTATGAGGGTAATTTGGTCATTTACACACAAAGTGCAAGTCTTATATACACATTAGTACAAGTCTCTTCTCTCTCTAAACTCCACCGCACAGCCACCATCTCTCTCTAAGACCGTGGGATATGGTGTGGCGGGGGTTTGGGGCATGGGTTGACACGTGTAATTTGAAAACTCAATTCAGAAACCCACTTTGTATGGGGTATGGTGGGTGTGGCTTGGCTGGCATGGCCAAGCCACATAAGGTTTTTTTTTAGTATATATATATATATATATATATATTTATAACCATTAAAAACTACATAAACATACAAAATAATTATTAAAATAAACATACAAAATAATTATCAAAATAAAAAACTATCATTCTTCGTCGTCTTCGTCGGTTTCAAACCCAGGAATCGTTGAAACATGATCCACCAAATCAGATTGAAGGTTATGATGTATATCCCTTGACTTGATCAAAAATTCATTTGCCGCTTTATCTTCTTCTGTTACGTTACCTGGTTGGGGGTCATCGTCATCATAGTAGGTAACAACTGCTCTACCTTCATCCTCCAAAATCATGTTGTGAAGAATGATACATGCGTACATCACGTTTCCAATCTGATCCTTGTCCCATAGTCGACAAGGCATTGCCAATATTCGCCACCTTTTCTTCAAAACACCGAATGCTCGCTCGACATCTTTACGTGCAACCATCTGGACCCTGTTAAACTTTAATCTCTTCGGATGTAACACCTTGCAAAATCAAGTCCAATATAGTATCAACACGTGTCATGGACTTTAAACGTGTAACGGATTAATTATGAGGGACTAAAGTTGACAAACGAGGAAAGTATGTGTATAGAAGGATTCAAAGTGTCCACATTTGATAATTTTGCCTTTCAACAACCCTACACGATGTTTATACCCTTAAACGAGTGAATCATGAAGCGTATGAAATCGTTTGTGGAAGAAAGTGAAAGTTTACAAGACGCGAGGGTTAAATGTGTCAACATGTTTAATTAATACCTCTGAGTGACCTTTTAGCAAACCCAGAGCCTTATAACAATTAATTACGCTCCCAAGAATAAGTGATAAAAATTTCACAAGGTTTCGATATCGTATGAGGAAAAATACGTTAACTTTCGTAATTAAGGGGTTAAAAGCGTCAACGAGGCAAAACTTGTGTTTTCGGTTATCGTTTAACAAAACCGGACCTAACGGTGTTTGGTTATATCTCTTGGATCATAAAAATAAAAGTTATATGGGTTAAATATGCTTGAAATGGAAGATATTGCGTTTTAAAAGGTTCAGGGGGTGAAAATGCCAACTTTGAAACTTGCTGATCAGGTGACCCCTATGGTGGCGTCAGGCCACCACCAACACCCTCTGCCATCGCGTGACGCGACGGCCTGATCTGGACAGAATTCTTGCACAGCTGCAAGTTTCAGCAAGTTATCTTCTCCAAACCATTCTTACACTCACATAACTTGATTCTATGGACTCCTTGCTGGTTTTAAAAACCACCTAAACACATGTATGCCTCAGATTATACTTGGGGACACTTGTAACAATCTTGGAGCCATCCAAAAACCTATATAAAGGGGTAAGTTTGGCAGCCATTTGCACTCACAAGTTCAAAATTCATACTCTCAAACTTGCTCTCAAGCTTTGGAGTGTTTGAACTCATTCTCTGGAACATCCTACTTTGGAAGGAAGCTCTCTTAGTCTAAATCTTCGTCTTAAGGACTCTTGTAAGTGTACTTAGCCTCTGTAATTAAGTTTTCCTTTGTGTAATGACCGAAAGTCAAAGTTGACGTAATTCTTCTTTGACTTAGTGATTAACTAATGGTCCAGCCATTTTTTGAATTGAAAGTGGCTATGAGTTGTTAATTATGTGGGTAATAAGTCCTTAAAAGGGCACCACCTGATTATCACTCTAACTTGGTCAATTGTCGGGTCAAACTCAATATTAAAAAGTCTACATAAAGCTATTTTTGCAAATAAACTCATAACTAATATTGTAGAGGTTATGTGTTGGTGCAGTTGTCTATCGACTTCATCTTCGTTCGAGTCTTAGTTTAGTATTGACAGATCTAGGCACGTTTTACGAGAAAACATACGAAATTAGGGTTGAAGGTAATTCCGCTTGAAATTACTAACCTAATTTCGTTTGAACATGTAATCTCGTTTGAGATGTTGATTTCGTTTGAAC
This sequence comes from Helianthus tuberosus, assembly GCA_030545235.1. NCBI lineage: Eukaryota > Viridiplantae > Streptophyta > Magnoliopsida > Asterales > Asteraceae > Helianthus > Helianthus tuberosus. Next base: position 95,286,759 of record CM060426.1, read on the forward strand.
ATGTAATTCCGCTTGAGTCATGTTCAAGCGGAATTACCTGTCTATATATAGGTGTAGGTCCGTTTCATTTGAAACGGGATTAGGAAGGTGTTTTCCGACGGCGAAGCTCTGTCGAAGTGTCTCTGTGCTGTATATTGTTACCGGATCAATAAACAAGACAGTTAATAGTGAATACAAGCTAAACAAAGACAGAATCAATGAATTCCGCCTCTGATTCTGTCTGAGTACTCTTCTGATCGACTCGTTCGGGTCTGAAAACGATCCTACATGTGGTATCAGAGCTCAGGAGGAAGAGTTATTACTGTTTAGCTCATTTGCGCTGGAAAATTCTGTTTTCTACACCTTCTTTTCAAAATTAATCAAGTTTTCACGGTTAAAATGGACTGATCTTTTGATATAATGTGTAAAATACTGTTTTAATAAACCCTTGAAAGAATCAGACCTAAATTCAAACTAAAAGTGACAAAAATTGGCCAAAAGGTTAATTCCGTTTGAACGTACACCTTATTTCGTTTGAAAAATTGATGTAATTTCAAACGAAATTACTTATTCCGTTTGAAAAGGTAATTCCGTTTGGCCGATTTCACTTGAAAACAGGTCTTTGGTTAATTCCATTTGAAATTACACCTAATTCCGCTTGAAATACCTGATTCCGTTTCAGGGTATAATTCCGTTTGAAACATCTCAAGCGAAATTAGTAATTTCGCTTCAAACTGTAATTCCGCTTGAATTGATATTCCGTTTGAAGCTGGTGTGCAGGTAATTTCGCTTGAAGGATCTAATTTCGTTTGACAGTGTCTGTTACCAAAGCATGGAATCTGCTGAAGATATAATGTTGTATTACTATGTATCTCAACAAGAGAGCTATTTTAAGATTGAAGAAGAACCAGTTCGGAAAGAATCAATTTCAAAAGAACTAGTTTCAATAACAGAGGATTCAGAAACTGTTCTAGATAAAATTGAAAAGGGTTTAGAAGTTGATTCAGAAAAAGTTGAAATCAATTCAGAAGTTGGTTCAGAAAAAGCTAAAAATATTTCAGAAGCGATTCCGAAGAAAGTTCCAGTGTTTGATAACTCATCAGAAGAAGAGAGTGATGATGACAATGCAGAAATTGAAAAACTTGAAGGATTTAGAAGGATGTTTGGATCTCAATTATTTGAAATGTTTTATGCAGGGACACTGGAAAAGCTTAAAAATGAACAAGCTGCAAAAATAAAGATTGATGAGGCAGCAAATGTTATTGAAAATGTAAAACCTGAGGAGAATCAGGTTGATAGTATTCACCAAGAGACATCTGAACAAGATGAGACAATTGAGTTGTCACAGAATGATGAAGTCAAACCCGATGAATGTGTCCAAGTTGAGAAAAATCAGGTTGACAATGATCATCAAGAGACATCTGAACAAGATGAGACAACTGAGTTGTCACAGGTTGATGAAGTCAAAATTGAAGAAAGTGTTCTTGTGGAGAAGAAACAATATGAAAAAATTTCAGCTTTGATGGGTGAAAAGAATGAAGATGATGACAAAAAGATGCCTGGGAAATGCTCAAATTGTGATAAATCCAGATCAGAAAATGTCAAACTCTTAAAAGATGTGGAGAGTTTGACATTGGAAAACAAAATCTTGAAAGAAAAAGAAAAAGTTTTTGAAAATAAAATAAAATCTTCAGAAAATGAAGATTTTTGGATAAAATTGGAAAATAAAAATTTAAAAGAAAAGGAATCAAAATTTCAAGAACAAATAAAAGTTTTGGAAATTGAAAAATCTGTTTTTGAAAAGAATAAAATTGAAGATGAAAAGGTAATCAAGTCTCATTTTGAGAAAATCTCTCAGCTTGAAAAAGAAGCTGAGAGGGCAAGAAATAAAATTGATGAGCTTGAAAAGAAATTGAAAGGTTTTGTGAACTCATCAGTACCAGATTATATCTGTCCAAAACCGATCAATTCAGTTCCAATAAGTGACAATGTCACAAATTTTGACAAAGTCAAAATTGAAGATTGTGACGAAAGATCTGATGATGAAAATGAAAGAAAGAAAATGTTTCTGAAATTAAAAGAGAAATTTCAAGAAACTGTTCTGCAATCAACTGAAAAGGGAGAATGCTCTACGCAAAAACCTTTGAAGAAGAAAGTAGAACAAAAACAAAGTGTTAAAAACTCAAAAGTTATTCAAAAAGAAAATAAAAGGACATCAGTTCAATCATCCAATCGTGATATAAAATCACAAAAAGTTGAAAAACAAAACTCAAAAACTGTTGGTAATAAATGGTGCAGGTTTGACCACAGTGCTCAAAAGCCAAATTCAGCATACAAGAGGAGAAATGAATATCACCAAGCCAAACAATGTTATGATCTGAATGTTTGGGATGAAAGTAGTGATTGGTACGATAACAGAGTGTGTTACACTTGTGGTGTGAGAGGACACATTGCTGTTAACTGCCAGAGTTGGAGTTATGAGACGAGAAGATGCTTTGAATGCAATATCAAAGGACACATTGCCAGGGATTGCCCAATGAGATCAAAGGGAAGATCGAGGGATGAATCTCAGAAAATGGCAAAGAAACCAGTCAGTGTCAAAGCAAAGCCCAAAGAAAAGAAAGTTCAAGAAAAGAAAGTTCTAGAACAGAAAGTGAAGTTTTCGCAGGGGCAAAAAGACAGACTGAGGAAGAAGAGGAAGAAAGCGAGAGAATATCTCGAAAGGATTTTGTCCTCGGATACAGCCGTCAAAGCAAATAACAGTTTTGATAAATCGTTTTGCTCTCCTAAGACTGATCAGTCAAACAGAACAAATTCATCAGATACAAATCTGAGGACGAAAGAGGGAATGAAAAAAGATAAAGGGGTTAATCAAGAGATTAACAAACAAAAGAAAGTGAAATCTTCACTTCCTGGTGATGAATTTGTTTCTCCGGAAACAAAGGAGCCAGTTGTTAGCAATGAATTTGACTCATCAAAGTCAGACAAGCCACGTTCAGGTGATGAATCTGGTGTGGTAAAGCCAGAAGAGCCGTGTGTTGAGGTAAAAAGTGGTGATTCCGGTTTGACAATGAATGATGCAAATTTTCCATCATTATCAAACGGAATTTCAAAAGCACCCAAGGACAGTCAGGCTTGGGTGAATCTGTTTAAATGAAAAACCTGACTTGCCAGAGCTCCCAGGTTGGTAAGAGTGGAGCAGGAATCGGCATCTTTCTTGAGAAATTCACTTTGGTGATATTTCGACTTACAAGTGGTAAATCAGGGACATTAATTTGTACTTGATTTTCTACACGTGATTGTGTTGCTAAAATTGGGAAATGTTAACTCCTACAAGTGGTTGAAGAAAACAAGGTGATGAATGATCCCCATGTTTGAGAAATGACTCACAAAACTAATTTTCCGGAAAAACCATTTTGATTAAAACAAACTTAAGTGTTTTGAAATCACTATGGGAAAATGTTTTGTTATCAGGGGGAGTTCTGATTGTTTAAGCCAAGTGAATGGAGAATTGAAGTAATTCTCATCATGTTGTCACTTTACCTTGTACACTTTGATTTTCAAATTTTCCAGGAAAATCAAAATTGAAACATATTTTGATTTTAGGGGGAGTAAAATTATAAAAAAAAAATAATTAGAAAATTTGAAAATTCCAAAAACATTGAAAATTGCAAAAATGAGTTTTGTTGTAAAAAGAGGAGACGAAAGTAGATCAGTTGGATTGTCACAGCATGCTAAAGAATTGGAAAGTCAAAATGTGATAAACGGTCTCACTGATGATATGTCAGTAGGTTTTTACACATTTAGTAGATTGTGACGAGATATAAACCTAAATTTCAAACTTACTTGTATCGTGGGGAACATCTCTCGGATATATGGGTAACCCCCGAAATCTTGTTTGAAAGGTCCCTCTTTCTGAGATACTAGGTCTTTATGCTTAGTGATATCTGGGGTATTATCCCGGGACTTCTGATTTTGCGGAAACAATGGCCTAGTCCCCGGAGAATACTTTACGCTTGCTTGAAATATAGCCTACCCTCAGCATAAAAAATGATAAAACATTGCAAAATGCAAATCATGTGCTGTTGTAAAAAAGATCCTCTAAAGGGGACACACCAAATGTCGAAGCCGTCATCTCTCTGCTAAACGGAAGTTCTGACCTGAGCTCTCACGGTCTTCGCAATTTAACCCCTTACAGATATCATCTAGGTATACTCACCTGTAAGACTGAATATTGGGATCTGGATACGGGAGTATATTCTGAGGTGGGATACGCGATTAAGTTTAAGTCTCTAAGACATTAATATCGTATCTCGAAACAATTGAATTTTGTGTGAAAATTTAAAGTGGATCAGTATACTGACAATCTAAGTGAATCGTTTAGAACTTAAAATGTTTAAAGCTTAACGGTGTTGGTGATTTGTCTCAAAAACTGATATGATCCTCTTACACAAACTCACAAAAAATATTGTCTGTATATACTTCTTCTCTGCATTTCATTTAAATTCAAAAATCCAAAAAGATTTTCAGTGTGTTTTAGCATAAATTTTGAAAAATTCAAAAAGATTTTCGACAACTGATGTTGAAAAGCTGATATTCAAAATTCCATGTGCTAAACAGGATGAACTTTGGGTTGGAGAATGTGTGTTGAATTGAAGAAATTTTTTTAAGAGAAGATAAGATTAGTTAATCAAGGTCATTAATTTGAACTTGATGTAACTATTATGATTGAATGGTTTCTACCAGCAAGTTTTTCTTATTGATTTAAGTAAAAACTTATGTTTTGGTGAGAAAATTTGTGCAGGAAATATTGAAGAAGCTAGGTTTCTGATCCTGTTGTTACGAAGAGCGAGGAGATGTTTCAGAATCTGTAGAGGTCTTAAACAGAGTTAAAGCCAGGGTTTGATCTCAAGGTGATAGCTAATTCCAGACAGCGATCCCAGCATGATGAAAGGGGGGAGTCTGACGAGGTTAGAGCCAAAGAGAAGATTCTGGTACATGCTAAGAAAGAAAGGAGACCGATCAAGATTGAAGAGTCGTCATGATGAAGACTCTCACTGAAGATTCCGTCAACATTCAAGGGGTTGTCTGTTGGTGTAGTTGTCTGTCGACTTCATCTTCGTTCGAGTCTTAGTTTAGTATTGACAGATCTAGGCACTTTTTACGAGAAAACATACAAAATTAGGGTTGAAGGTAATTCCGCACGGAATTACTCAAAGGTAATTCCGCTTAAAATTACTAACCTAATTTCGTTTGAACATGTAATCTCATTTGAGATGTTGATTTCATTTGAACATGTAATTCCGCTTGAGTCATGTTCAAGCGGAATTAGCTGTCTATATATAGGTGTAGGTCCGTTTCATTTGAAACGGGATTAGGAAGGTGTTTTCCGACGGCGAAGCTCTGTCGAAGTGTCTCTGTGCTGTATATTGTTACCGGATCAATAAACAAGACAGTTAATAGTGAATACAAGCTAAACAAACACAGAATCAATGAATTCCGCCTCTGATTCTGTCTGAGTACTCTTCTGATCGACTCGTTTGGGTCACAACACGATCCTACATTATGGAACATGTTTTAACACTAAAATAACTTGGTAAATAATGTAAGAACATGTCTAAGCATGTTCAACCCGACAATTCCGAGTTTAGACTCGGTTCGGAACCGAAAGTCGCAAAAGAAGACTTTTGCTTTGACTTTTAGTTCTGACCCGATTTAGCTTGTTTTAGAAATGCCTTAGGGTTCCATTAGGACCATATTACATGTTAGTATAACCCTCTGAGTGTATACAATGTGGTTCCTTTGTAATCCTAGTTCATTGCATGTTTCCGTTAAACGCCTAAAAATTGACCATTATGCCCTTTTGACATTAAAACGAGATTCTTGAAAATGTGAGAGGACAAAAATATTTGTTACTGATTTATAAACTTGTCCTAAAAATTTGACATCAGTTTGAGGTCTAAATTAGGAGTTATGCTCAATATCGTAATTTGAAAGCTTTTTTATTAATTAAACGGCATATTTAGCATAAAGCCTATTTAAACCCGAATTTTGACACCAAAACTTTTACCCACTGATGTAATATAATATTTTGAAATTTTTGAAGATTTTTATTTATTTTTAAACTGATCATAACATAGGGTTCTTGCCTTGATTCGGTAATTGATGGTTATACCCTTTTTGCCTATAAAATGAGTTTTACATAACATTTTGATACCAAACTTTTTGCTACTGATTCTATATGTTAAATAAAATATTTTAAGCCTTCTGGACTGATAAAAATCTCATCTTTCCTTATATAACCGGAAAATCGCCTAAAACCGACTTTTTACGCGTTTTTAACGCATAGTATGGGTTAAAACTATTTTTAACATATAAGACTTAATACCTACTGATGTTTTAAGTAAATTTTTATACTTTAATAGTAAGTAAAAGTTTTAAACCCAGATTTCCAAATTTGACCTTTAAAGCTTATGTGAAATGACCAAAATGCCCCTACGGCGCATAGTTTGGTTGTAAATGATAAATTTTACATATATGCAGTACCCTACTGATGTGACCTGCAAAAATAAATATTTTTACTGATCATTTTAGACCAGAACCTCAGAGTAATATTTAATCTCTTTTATAATCTTAAAAATGACCAAAATACCCCTACGGGGCATAAATTGATTTTAAATTTGTTTTGGGCATAATGGAAGGTATCCTACTGATATCACAACATATTTAAGGCATATTAACTTGTGAAACCTCTACATGACTCATTTGGTTACCCGTTGTGCATTATTCGCGTTCGGTACGGTTTATGTAACTAGTTTGCATAAATTGACCGAAACGGGTCAAACCTTATCATTTTTGCTTCAAAATCCAGAATGTGTTTAGTATACCCATATTATACAAGTCTTCATACTTGTCAGGTCTAAATCACATTCTAATCTGGTCTTCGCTTAATCTTGCATTTTGAACCGTAAATCTTTCATTGAAAACTAATCGGTCTAAGTTTAAACTTAAGTAAGACCCGTTAGGAATCTAATAGGTTATTAAAACCTTCATTCCAGATTTAGGAGCCCAGTAAAAGATATTTTCACTTGCTGATTGTTATATGGCTGAGATAAATTTGTATATTTGCTCAGGTAAATACTTTTAACTTATTTTCCCTATACGGGCTTGGGATACGGTATTATAATAATACCGCTTGGTCAGGTGTGTAGTTATTTAAATCAGATTGTGATTAATATAATTACATAACCTGTTTTAATCTGTTTTGTTTGGTATATGCCCTTTGGGAGGTTAATGACCATGTCCTGGATATCCTCGGCTCATTCATTGAAATGGCCACGACTTAAGCACGGGGTGTAGGCATACACCTGACAGTTGCGTATGTATAAAAGTATCCCACAATAAGGTATTCCTTGTGGGCATTATACTTGTGGTGTGTCAGTTAATCTTGTCCGGCTCTTCTAACCGGCCCTGACGGACGGCAAACATGTAAAACTGTATACAAGATTGTTTTTATAATAATTGTCCCAAGTTATAAAAGATTATCTGTGCCTTGTGCATTTAAATCAATTTTCTTAAAACATTTTTCAAAAGTGTCGGTTAATTGTATTTACCAGTGTAAACTGACGTATTTTCCAAAAGGTTAAGTGCAGGTACTATGCGAAATAGGCTGGCTACTCCTGGGTGAATAAATAAAGAGTCTTGCAAGCTTTGTCACTTAAAAATCTGTTGAACAGTATTTCCTTTGTTTTGATCCGCCTGTGGTTCCTTTTACATTCCGTTTATAATACTTATGTTAATTTCATTCGGTTTGTAATATTATTACTTTTAGACTTCCGCTGTGCATTGAACTGTGATAAATTGACTATGATGATATCAACTACGTCATGATACTCCCCACCGGGCCCACCGGTAATACGTGGAAATATCGGGGTGTGATAGGTTGGTATCAGAGCCAACATTGAGTGAATTAAACACTAGCCTTTTGTGTTTAATCTCAATGCCACAGTTGCACATTCCTCGACCTCCGAGTCTAGACATGAACTAGGAATAATCTTATCCCTAATAAGTATACATTGTTTTCGATATTTGTGCATTTCAGGACATGTCGCCGAGTAAAGCTGCTATTGGTGGAAGCTCTCCAAACCCGAAGTTTAAGAATGTTAAGCTTCGTACCATAGCTCGAATAAGCGTACGACCAGTATGGAGGAAGGATCTTTTTGGACCCATTCCCAAAATCAAACCAGTTGAAACTTGAACCCATTAACCATACTTCGGATTCTTTACCTAAGACTTTTGAAACTTCAAATGTGAAGCCAACATCGGAGAAGTCCATACCAATGGTCCCTGAGGCTCCCACTCCGAAGATGATACCTATGGATCCAAATGATCCATATTTCTTACCTCCAAGTCTTGGAATCCCAAACTTGGATTGTACCTGCCCTAGTCCTATCCGTGATCCATATTATTTGTTAACCATAGAATCCTTGGATTCCACTTCTGCTGAGGTTCCTCATGTGGGAGAATTCGACTACCCGCCAAAATCTTCAGTACCCATACCGCACGAAGTGAACCAAGGAGGAGACTTTCAGAAATAAAGTGAAGAAGAAACTCCTTTTGTTAAATTTCATTTATTTAGTAGTCCTTATAAGGACATATTTATCCTGTAGTCCCTTCGTGGACAATGTTATTTCTTTCAAATCCCGTTTAGGGCAATTATGTACTCCTTTTAAAATTTATTGGAATGTTTTATTTAAATTTCATTTTTATCATTATATATGAATATAATATATGAAATAAATCAAAATATCATTCCTTTTGTATTTGATCTGCCATTATATATTAAACAAGAATCTTAAAAGAGTAAAACCTAGCCCATGTGTCATTCTAAAGACAGGGCCATGATGGTAAAACCTATTTAAAAGATTCAAATCCTTGTTAACATCTGAAAACATGTTAACACTCCTGGCAAATGTGATTCGATAAAATCACACAAGTCATCCTTATATTGGATTCTTCCAATTCCTTTCCTTTATTTATTATTTAAACATCCAGTTGTAGTCTACGACTCTCTGTCAAGAAAAGGTAATGAACTGTGTTCAAGCCTTAGTGCCCTGATCTTATAAAAATCATGGCTTATAAATTATAAATGTCCTTGTGACTTGGCCTTTTTGTGCCAATCTAATATTTTAATGAATTATAACTGAGGATAATTATAATGAAAATCCTGAATAAAGGTGACTAGCAAATTAACCAATATGGTTTATTAAATACCATGGTTAATGAGTCATCAAGATGACTAGTCCATAATAGACTTCTGAATAAATTATTGTCATCATTTTTATGTAGCAATCAAGCTACATGGCAGAATCAGAAGAAATCAACAGTCACCCAAGGGAGAATCATGATACTACCAGAATCAACATAACTGGTGCGGAACTTAAAGAATTGATTGAAAATGCTGTTACTAAAGCCGTGGACAGGCAGTTTAGAGAGTCAAGTGGTACTCGGAGCAAGACCCTAACAGTACCTCATCCAAAACCACCCTCCAAGACTCATACAGCTCGCAAGAGCGATTCTCTTCATTCTTCGAATCAGAGGAGTGTCCCGTCTAAGAGAGTTGAGCTCAATCAAGAGCCATGTGTTAAAAGCTGTTCTTATAAGTATTTTGTATCCTGCAAGCCCAGGGATTTCACTGGGGAAAAAGGAGCCATTGATTGCATGACGTGGCTAGATGAGATGGATACAGTGGTAGATATTAGTGGTTGTGCAGAGCAAGACATTGTGAAGTTTGTGTCACAATCATTTAAAGGAGAAGCTCTAGCTTGGTGGAGGTCCTTGATCCAGGCTACTGGGAAGAACACGTTGTATAATCTGACATGGGATCAGTTTGTTGCTCTTATCAAATAAAATTACTGTCCTCAACATGAAGTTGAGAAAATCGAAACTGACTTCTTGACCTTGGTCATGAAGAATTTAGACTGTCAGACATATCTCACGAGCTTCAATACTATGTCTCGATTGGTTCCTTACTTGGTTACACCGGAACTAAAACGTATAGCTCGTTTTATTGGAGGTTTAGCTCCGGAGATCAAGGCAAGTGTAAAAGCATCAAGACCTACTACTTTTAGATCAGTGGCTGATTTATCGTTATCGCTTATTCTGGATGCGGTCAGGCTGAGATCGCTTAAGAGTTCTGAAGAAGGAAAAAGGAAACGTGAGGATGATAACTCATGTCGTTCTAACAAGAAGCATAGGGGGAACTCAGACCACAAGAAGAATTCTGGGTCTAACAAGGGTAACCAGCAAATGGATGAGAAGCCTAAATGCAAAACCTGCCAGAAATGTCATTTTGGAAAATGCAGTTTGAATCAAAGTCGCAGTCGCAATCAAAGCCGATTGGTTGTGGGATCTGCAAGTCCAAAGAACATAAGACTTTGGATTGCAAGAAGTTGAAGGATGCGACCTATTATGGTTGCAACGAGAAGGGGTATATTAAGACAAACTACCCGAAATATGTAAAGAAACCTGAAGAAGGTAAGAAGACCAATGCTAGGGTCTTTCAAATGAATGTTCAGGAAGCAATCCAGGATGACAACGTGATAACATGTACCTTTCTTATCAATGATGTTTATGCAAGGGTACTGTTTGATTCGGGTTCAGATAAATCGTTTGTAGACAACAAATTTTGTAAGTTATTAAATCTGCCTGTTAGAACCCTAAGCATAAAATATGAAGTAGAATTGGCTGATGGTACAGTAGAAATTGTTTCAACCATATTAGATGGATGTTTTATATCCATTAGGAACCACTGTTTTCCTATGTCTTTGCTTCCTTTGAAATTAGCGGGATTCAACATAGTGATAGGCATGAATTGGTTGTCTTCTAATCAAGCTCAGATCGTTTGTGATTAGAAGCAAGTGGTTATTAAGACTCCTCGTGGTGAGCCACTCACAATACAAGGAGATACTCAGTATGGATTGCCTAAGCAAGTGTCCATGCTTAAGGCATCGAGGTGTATGAAGAAAGGTTGTGTCATTTATATGGCACAGGTAACTATTGATGAACCAAATCCCAAGGTTGAAGACATCCCTGTTATCTCTGAATATCCAGACGTATTTCCTGAATAACTACCTGGTTTACCCCCAGATAGGCAAGTGGAGTTCAGAATTGACATTATTCCTGGAGCAGCACCTGTTGCAAGAGCACCTTACAGGTTGGCACCGACTAAGATGAAGGAGTTGAGAACTCAGTTGGATGATTTGTTGGCAAAGGGATTTATTAGACCTAGCTCATCTCCTTGGGGAGCACCGATTCTATTTGTGAAGAAAAAGGATGGATCGATGTGTCTATGCATCGATTATCGCGAGCTTAACAAGGTTACAATCAAGAATAGATATCCATTGCCCAGGATCGATGATCTGTTCGATCAACTGCAAGGGGCAAGTTACTTCTCCAAGATTGATTTAAGATCGGGTTACCATCAGCTGAAGGTCAGAGATGAAGATGTGCATAAGACTGCATTCAGGACTCGTTATGGTCACTACAAGTTCTTGGTGATGCCTTTTGGGCTCACTAATGCACCAGCAGCATTCATGGATCTCATGAATCGCATTTGCAAACCCTACTTGGACAAGTTTGTCATCATCTTTATTGATGACATACTTATATATTCGAAGAATCAGCCCGATCACGAAAAACGTCTTCGATGTATTCTTAAACTTCTTAAGCAAGAGAAACTCTACGCCAAGTTTTCAAAATGTGAGTTTTGGCTTCGTGAAGTCCAGTTTCTTGGACATGTGGTTAGTGAGCGTGGTATCTAGGTGGATCCCGCTAAGACTGAAGCCATTATGAATTGGCAAGAGCCGAAGACGCCCACAGAGATTCGCAGCTTTTTGGGTCTGGCAGGATATTACAGGCGTTTTATTGAAAATTTCTCAAGGATTGCTGCACCCCTAACTTCATTGACTCGCAAGAATATCAAGTTTGATTGGGGTCCTAAGCAACAAGAATCCTTTGATATCCTTAAACAGAAGTTAAGCAATGCTCCTGTATTGACATTGCCTGAAGGAATTGAAGAATTTGTGGTTTACTGCGACGCATCGCACACTGGCATGGGATGTGTGCTAATGCAGAAGGGCAAAGTTATTGCCTATGCTTCTCGACAATTAAAAGTGCACGAAAAGAATTACACCACCCACGACTTGGAATTGGGTGCCGTTGTGTTTGCACTAAAACTTTGGAGGCATTATTTATATGGTACCAAGTGTGTGATCTATTCTCATCATAAGAGCCTTCAACATCTGTTTAATCAGAAGGATCTTAACATGAGATAGCGTCGATGGATGGAGACACTGAATGATTATGATTGTGAAATCCGATATCATCCAGGTAAAGCGAATGTAGTCGCAGACGCTTTGAGCAGAAAGGAAAGGGTTAAGCCCATCAGAATCAATGCCAAGAGCATTAAATTGAAGAACAGTTTAAATGAAAGGTTGTTAGCCGCTCAGAAGGAAGCTGTATTAGAAGCTAACTATCCGAATGAAAAGCTGGGAGTAACTGCGAAACAGTTATCATATGGCAAGGATGGAATTCTAAGATTGAATGGACGAATATGGGTTCCAGTTTATGGAGGACTCAGGAATGTTATCATTCAAGAAGCCCATAGTTCCAAGTATTCTGTTCATCCTGGCTGTGATAAGATGTACCAGGATTTAAAGGCAAATTACTGGTGGATAGGTTTGAAGAAATCTATAGCCACTTACGTGGCCAAATGTTTGACGTGCGTGCAAGTTAAAGCTGAACACCAGAAGCCGTCAGGATTGCTGCAACAGCCTGAACTTCCCACTTGGAAGTGGGAAATGGTAACAATGGATTTCATCACTAAGTTACCAAAAACAAAGCGAGGAAATGATACTATTTGGGTTATAGTAGATAGACTGACCAAGTCAGCCCACTTCTTACCTATTAAGGAAACACACAACTCCGACAAGTTAGCTCAGCTATACGTGGATGAGATTGTATCTCTCCACGGAGTGCCAATGTCTATTATCTCTGATAGGGATACAAGATACACATCACATTTTTGGAAGAGCTTTCAGCAGTCATTAGGCACTCGATTAAATTTTAGCACTGCATATCATCCTCAGATGGATGGTCAAAGCGATCATACAATTCAAACGCTGGAGGATATGTTAAGGGCTTGTGTTATTGATTTAGGTGGAAGTTGGGACGATCATCTTCCATTGATTGAATTCTCGTACAATAATAGCTATCATTCGAGTATCCAAGCTGCACCTTTTGAAGCTTTATATGGAAGAAAGTGCAGGACGCCCGGGCGGAATGTCACACCCTGACTTTTGCGGAAGCGTGATTATGGGGTGACTTTCTTAATATCATTGCATTCAATCATAACATCAACTATATGATAAAATCATAGATTTGTCATCAATTTATGACATAACAACATTGTTTAAAACGTAGACTTCAAATTCAAGTTTTTCAAACCTTACAAATTGTTTATGAGTTCACTAAGGACTCGTCAAAAGATATTAGATGTAACTAAGGTTTGGAAGACGTGTCTCGTCCAGGAGTAAGACACACTGACCAAACCCGAAGACCATGGATGACAACTTTATTCCTATCGCAACATAAAACTTTCAACGCCCGCCAGATCCACTTAATAATTCCCTGAAATACATGTAGTTTGAAAACATCAACAAAAGTTGAGCGAGTTCTTGTGTTTAGTATGTGTGCACGGATCATTCTTGAAAACCTTTGTAAGTATGTGTGTACGTAAACTGGTATGAAGCAACAAGGAAAAACAGATCAATTAATGTGTAGCTAATACATTAATATAAGTGACATGGCATAGGAAGCACTCAAACTTGTATGCGTATTTCGTACCGGCCCCTCCGGCGGAACGACATAGTCACCACATGCGGCCAACTCGCAGGCCCATGGGTGGGGCTCGCAACACCCAATAGATCTATCACTCATGCCCCTCGGTCCTTATACAAGGATTAATGGTCTTAAGCTAATGGCCTACGCATTCATGTGATCTAGCAGTATCTTTCCTTAGCTAATCATACCATGGTAATTGTTTGTAAGCAGTATGTAACACGTATTTCACCCCTGAAGTTATAAAACCGAAAACAGTTAAGAGAAAAGGGGGACATGAACTCACTGTTTTGCGTTCCTTGTATCCGATGTAACTCAAAGCTTCCTCTAGAGCGCACGACAACCTACATGCGTACTACGGTCCATTAGACGAGCGGGTCGTGCCTTGACTTGGTTATGATTAGTGTCTTTGAGTTATGTTTTCAAAGTGTCTTCATTAATATTTCAAGTGTATAATTATTTGTTAAAATAATTATTAATATTCTAACTCAATACTTCTCAAGTATTTAAACATGTATATCCTTCCTAAGGATGGGTATATTTGTATTCTTGTATTTTGTATAACTTGCCATGTATTGGCGTTGTATTCTCTTTAATAAGTATCCAATATATTTCCAAAACAATATATTTTCAAGTCTCACTTAGAAAATATATATAAACTTATTTTTATCCAACATAAAGTATTCCAAGTTTATACAAGAAAATATATATTTTTCCCAAAAATCATATATCTTCTAAAAATTCCAAGAAAATATATTTTTACTTCCCAAAAATAATATATTTTCTTCTTGTCAAAAATATGATATAACTTTGTAATAATAATAAAAATCATATTTTCATTTCTTTTGTATCCAAAATAATATTAACCAAAAGTATGCTCATAAATGTATTTTCCGGAATATTTTGTAAGTTACATTCTTGTGCGGTTTCACAATATTATGTGTGTAACTTGTATATTTATTCCATGAGATTTCCGGTAATATTTTGGATTGTAATTTCTTGGTATTTGTTAAGTTATACTATTTTATCCCTAAGATAATATAGTTAATACACAAAGTATACAAGTATTTACACACATCATGTCTTTAATGTAAATACATATTCTAATTACATATTTATCCATTTTTATTTATAAAAACCAACCTCCAATGCTTGTATCTTTGTTACAAAAATTATGGCAAAGTTTATATTGAAAACCATAGTTAAAATACACTTGTAAATATTTGTTAGAAAATATTTTTCTGAGTGTTTATATTTTTAGAAAATTTTGCCTTAGTTTTCCCAAAAAATGGAGGTGTCCATGCTATCAAAGCATATCATTTTCTTTTCAAAAATTATCACAAACAATCACCAATCAATCTACACTTACCAAATGCTAAAACAAAGCTATCTACATAATATTCATGAACTTGATTCCTCATAAAAACTTGTGGTAACTTGGTAGTGTGTTTAGTAGGTTTAGTTACCCTCCAAAATGTATTTACTTCTTTACAAACTTCATTCTTGAAAGATTTAGGTGTTTACAACTTACTAGATGATTTTTCCAAAAATCATTCTTTTGAATTTTTCTTGTAAACAATGTGTTCTTATATTTGTTTCTTTACTAGAAACATAATTAGTTTCTTTTAAAACAATGTTCATGTAAATCTTGTGATTTAGCTTGGTTTCTTTGGAAAAACTATTTTAGAAAGCATCCACTCACAAGACTTGTATTTTGTTTAAATCATCATCATATGAAAACAACTTTTATTATTCATAAAAATCATTTCATTCTTCAAGTTCATGCCTACACATGAGGATGATCATCTTGTTATGTCACATAATCATCCTCTTACTTGCTAGATCATGTGTTTAATCACAATCTAGCAAGCTCCTTATGATGATCAACATCATAATCTCAAGAAAATAACAATCAAGTATCATTCATACACTAAACAACATAGGTTCATTATGATTTCATCATATTCCAAGCTTATTGTTGGTGCATATGTCTGTCGACTTCGTCTTGTATCGAGTCTTGTATCTAGATAGGATAAACCAGAGCTTAGCAGTCAAGAAAATAGGGTTTTAGAGTAAATTGTCCAGTTCACACGAACTGGCTGATACAGTTCACACGAAGTAGCCACTTCGTGCGAAGTGGTGAAGTCCAGTTCATGCGAAGTGGGAATCCTATAAATAGCTGAGTTGTGATTTCATTTGTAACATTGCTGATTCCGGAGCAGAGGTGCTGCCGCAGTGTCAAGTGGTATGTAATCGTTTCAAATCAATATACAAGACAATTAAAGTGAATCCTAGTGTGAATCAAGCTGCAATCAAGTCCGAATCACTGAATTCCGCCTTTGGTTTGGATTAGAACTCTTCTGATAGACTCGTTTTGGTTGAATCTCGATCCTACAAGTGGTATCAGAGCTCAGGAGGAAGAGTTCTTACCATTTCAGCTTGTTTTCACCGAAATTTCTGACTTCTACTCATTCTTCTTCACATTTTTCAAAAATTAACTGAGATTTTACGGTTAAAATGGACTGATTTCTTGATATAACATGCGAAACACTGTTTTAATCAATCCTTGAAAGAATCAGACCTAAAATCGATCTAAAACCTGATCAAATTGAACAAACCGTGTGAAAATCTGTTCAGTTCGTTCGAGAAATCTTTAATTCGTGTGAAATAATCACCAGTTCGCACGAGATGATCTTCCAGTTCGCTTGAAAGTGTAGTCAATTCGCACGTAGTGGTCAATTCGCTTGAAAATTGGGTCAGGTCGTATGAGTTAGATTTCAGATCGTGCGAATTGGGCCAAGTCGTTTGGAAAACTTTGACCAGGTCGTGTGAAGTGGTGATTTAATCATCAAGTCGCATGAAAGTTGTTCAGTCCGTTTGAATATTGATTTCAGATTGCAAGAACTGACATCACGTGAATTTCAGTTGTCTACAAAGTTCATCGGTCCAATAACAAGTTTGCATGAAGTCCAATTTAGGTGTCAGTTCATTAGTGTTTGTCAGTTTATGGACTGCATGTGATTATTCCAGTTTGCAATATGTCTCAGCCCATGTGCTTTAATCTTGAGGCCCAATTAAATTGAGTTGATAATTAAGATTGTCGGCTGCATGTGATTATCGGCCCAATCAGAAAACAAGGTCCAATCAGAGAACTCACGTGATATTTCT
The DNA here is from genome assembly GCA_030545235.1 of Helianthus tuberosus. Taxonomy (NCBI): domain Eukaryota; kingdom Viridiplantae; phylum Streptophyta; class Magnoliopsida; order Asterales; family Asteraceae; genus Helianthus; species Helianthus tuberosus. The sequence goes on from CM060426.1 coordinate 95,303,805, forward strand.
TGGTTCAATACAAAAGGTCCAATAGTTGTCAAGCACTACAAATAAAAAAAAGTGTGTTTAGTTCTTGGCTCAATAAAGTGAGATAAAAAGTAGTCGGTCATGCCATTTTAATACAAAACTCATGTGATCTAACCAGTTTTATATGAGGTCCAGTTAAATCAATTGATCGGTCCATTCATTCAGTGATTATACCAGGAATACATTAAACGAGTCCTCGAATCTTCGACACGAGTCCTAGATCGATTCAACCGTCACACACGTTCACATATTCAGTTCGTTTAAACTGATCATTTGTTTTTTTCTCAGGTGATTTACAAGGTGCAGTTTGAGTTTCAGTTCGCACGGATTGATCCATTTTTAGTTCGCACGGATTGATACATTAATCTGTTCACAGGAAACAATCCAGATCGTTTGAATAATCAGTATTTGTGAATTTTCTACACCGAAACATGGAAGAAGAGTTTTACAATGCTTTTGCTACTGCCCCAGCTGCTCCAGTTACAGTTGCCGAAACTTTTGAAATCGAAAATGAAACGGGAACTTTCCAAAAGCCTCCAAAGCTTATGTACATTAAGGATTTTAAAGGATGGCAGAATCGTTTTGAAAACTGGGTGCAAGGAAATAAGTTTGATGCTTGGGTTTCGATAGAGAAAGAATATGTTAGACCGAAAGATAATCTTGACAATGAAAAACCGTTAAGTGAATTTTCAGTGAATGAAAAATTAAGATACACCTTTCACACCCTGACTTTTGTGGAAGCGTGGTTATTTGGTGTGACTTCTTAATACCATAGCAATCAATCATAACAATGCTATATGATAAAGCCAAAAGATTTTCATCCATTAATAAAGTTTAGAAAATACCACAATACCATTGTCTTGAAAACACTGACGCCAATTAGTTACAAACCACAACATGTTCAAATGAGTTCCCATGGACTCAACAAAAGACTTTAAATAATCCTGAGTTTAGAAACATGTATCCCGTCCAGGAATAGGATACATCTTTTAAACTCTACGACCACGGATGACATCCTTTATTTAACACGCAGCTTGTAGACACATGCATACACCTGCCAGATCCGTTTAGTTCCCTGAAATACATGTAGTTTGAAAAATTAACAAAAGTTAAGCGAGTTCATGTGTATATGTGTATGAATAAACCTTTGAAGTATGTTTGTATGTATGAAAGTCCCTGGTATGTAGCAATAAGGAAAAAGAGATCACCAATAGTTTGCAAGGCCATTTATATGTGTGAAGTGATGCAGGAAGACTCAAACCTAGCAGATTTCGTCGGTAAGACATAGTCACCTCATGGTCCACTCAGCGGACTCAGAAGTAAGGCTCGCTACACCCGAATAGATCTATCACTCATGTCCCTCGGTCCTACAACGAGGATTAATGGCCTTAAGTATCCGCCTATCCACTCACATGATCTAAGTAGTATGCCCTCCTTAAGCTAACCATACCATGTATAAAAATGTCTGTATAATTGTAACATGTATCGCACCCCCGAAGTATAAAACTGAAAACAGTTAAGAGAAAAGGGGGACATGAACTCACTGTTTTGCGTCTTCGTATCCAGTGTAACTCAAATCCCTTCGGCAAACACACTACCTACAATGTACTGACGTCTATTAGACGAACGGGTCGTGCCTTGGCTTAGAGTTTTTAATGTTTTGAGTTGCGTTTCTGAATATTATTCCAAGTTATAATTATTAGCTAAAAATAATTATATTTGGTTTTGGAATAATTGTTTAACAAATATTTTTGTGTTAATACTTCTCAAGTATTTTAATTCCGTATTTCCTTCCCAAGGATGGGGGTATTTACACATGTATATTGTAGTTCCGAAATAACATATTTTTAAGTCTCACTTAAAATGTATATAATTTATTTGTCAAAAATAATGTATTCCCAAAATATATATATTTTCCCAAAATAATATATTTTCACTTCTTTTGTCTCCCAAAATAATATTTACCATAAATGATAGTTGTACGAGTATTTTCCGGAATATTACATAAGTTACGTTTTATCGTTCGGTTCCACAATAGCAAGCGTGTAACTTAACTATTTATTCCTTGTAATTTTTGGTATTATTTTGGAAATCTAAGTTCTCAGTAATTGCCAAGTTATATTATTTTACCCTAAAATAATATAACTATTCCACAACGTATTCAAATATTCACACAAGCGTATTAGTATGAAATATATACTCTAAATATATAATTATCCGCTTTTATTTACGAAATCCCACCTCCAACACTTTGAAATTTTGTAACAAAACTTATGGAGAAGTTTATTTTGAAAGACAATGTTTAAAACATATTTGCAACATTCTTTAGAAAATGATTTCTAAGTGTTGGAAATTTTTTTTTAGAAAATTTCGCCATAGTTTCCTTTGTAAACGGAGGCGTCCATGCTAATAAGCATATCATTGTCTTTTCAAAATAATCACAATAATCATCAACAATCAACCTTTAAGCAACTTTACATCACCAAGAGCAAAAACTATACGCGTTACATATTGATCATGAACTTGATATTTCACAAATACGCGTAGTAATTTGGTAAAACGTTTAGTGGCCTTAGTTACCTTCCGAAGTGTGTTTACTTTTGTTAAAAGCTCATTCTCCGGATTTCTAGATGTTCACAACTTGTGAACTTATTTTACAAAAATATTTATTTGCCAAATCTTCTTGATTTACTAGCACTCTTACACTTATTTGATAAAAAAAAAAAATAGGGTAAGTGTATGTAAAAGTCATGATCTTTTTAAAACCGACTCTTGAACTTGGTTCGCTTAGAAAAGTCTCTTGTAAATCTCGGATCTACATGATCACCAACTCATTTTGTTTCACTATTTTTCAAGAAATCATATTATCATCAAGTTCATAACTTTATTAGAAGATGATTATTTATGTAACACAATATCATCTCCTAATCTTGTTAAATCATGTTTCTAATCATCACTTAACAAGTTCCATATGGTGATTAACATCACATAACCAAGAATCACTAAGAAATTAACAACATATTCCTAACAACATCCTACTCATAACATTTCTTTATGTTTCATCCTTATGTAAAGCTTTATGTTCATGTTTCTTGTTTAAACCCTTTTAGTGTTCTTGTAAATTTCAACATACTATAACTTTTAACTACTCAAAATGGAAGTAAACAAGGTTAATCAAAGACTTACAACTAGCTCAAAGGCTAGGGAAGAACTCAAGAGAAAAAGATGATGAAATGGTGTGTAAAAGCAAGTGATAAAAGCTCTGTGATGATCCACAAGCTACAAGCTCCTTTAATCACCTTCTAGTGTTTGAATGAAGCTTAAAAATGGTTGTATGGTGGTGACTAGGTGGTGATGGTGGCGGTTATGGAGTGAGCCGAGAGGGAGAGATAGAGAGTGAGAAAGATGAGTGAAGTTGTGAAGATGAAATGTGAAGATCTTTAGAATCCATGTCCATACTCATAATCTTTCTTCTAAATATTATGTCCATTATATCAAACAAGATCTAATAAAATAAAAGAAATGAAATTTTTGTGATATGGTGGTGATATATAGGGGGTTTCGACCGTAGCTTATATGAAGAGGGAGAGAAGAAAGTTGAGTTGCGTTGGTGATGTGCAATGATGATGAAGATATCTAGTGCACCATACTTGTAAGATTTTCACTCAATATTATGGCAAGTAGATCAAGTAAGATATCAAATAAAATATTAGAATGAGATCTAGTAAGATTTGTTGGTGATTTGGGTGGGTCTTGTAAGATTTGTGGGATCACATAATATCTAGTAGAATCCATTAAGATCAAATAATATCTAGTAATATCTTGCCAAATCAAGTAAAATCTAGTAATATCTTGCAAAATCAAGTAAAGATCTCATAAAATAAGAATGAAATCTTGTGGGGTATTGTCACACCCCCAAAATACCACCCATGGAAACCCTGCTAGGCGTGTGACAAACCAATAACGAGCCACTAATCATGTTGAACCCATACAAGTTTTTAAATGAAAATCATCACTTATTAATAACAAGTATCGATGATAAGTTTAAATAAACCCAACATTGTTCAGCGGAAGCAAATAGTAAACCATAGATAAACTGTTTCAAAACCAATGTATGATATCAGTAATTCCATCACATGTATTCATCCAGTTCGACCAATGACCACTCCAGCTACTCCAGACAGCAAGTCCCACTCCAAAACATCTAACGACCTGCGAGCATGCAACAAGTGTATCAGACAAGACTGGCGAGTTCACAGTTTATGAAAATGTTTGTTACCAAGTGTTTATTCCAGTTCATTAACAAATGCAAAAGTAATATTTGTAGGATCGTTTTCGGCCCTGATTGAGTCGATCAGAAGAATTCCTATCCAAAACAAGAGGTGGAAACTAATGCTTTGGTGCGATTTCAGCAGAATTCACTTTAAATTGTTTGTTGTATTGATCTTGATAACGATTACAAGTCCTGACAACTCTTTGGCAGCACTTCGTGGCTTACCGGAAGACAACACCTACAACTCTGTATGTGATTTCGCTCTTACATCCTATTTATAGGTGAGCAGGTTTCACTTATACGAACATGACATAAGAGCGAAACCTCACTTGACACATAAGCGAAACTACATGATGACACATGAGCGAAACTACATGATGACACATAAGCGAAACCCTCTCCTAACACATGTTTCTTGGATTTCATGCCATGTTCTAATCTATACACTACTAGACTCGATACAAGACGTAGTCGACAGATGCATGCACTAACAGACTCCCCCTCAGATGTTGACGAGTCTTAAGTGTCGAGTCTTCGATTGTCAACCTACAATCTTTATCAGTCTTCGATCTTCCTCTGAAGTATTTGTCATTGCAAGAATCCTCATTCTCTATCTTTATCTTCAACAAACTCCTCTCTCTCAAATCTTAAATATCATGGTGTCTTCAGACTCCCCCTCTCAATCTGCTGGGATCGTAGTCCGGAATTCACAGCTTCAAAATTCATTCCAAGATCTTTACCTGGCTCTCTTACAGTTCAGAATCATCACCTGGCATGAATTTACCTGAAAAATCTCTACCCAACACATAAGTTTTTTTTTTAAAGATTAAATCTTTTAACAATTTAGAAACTATGTCAGACATTCTATAAAAATTTGTTCTTTGAAAACCACTTGCAGATATAAAACATTTTCACACTCTCTCCCAAACCTGTTCTTCAAGTTTAACACTTGGAATTTTGAACGTCAGCTTTCCAACAACAGTTGTCGAAATTTTTTTTTGATTTTTCAAAATTTTATGCTAAAACACACTAAAATCTTTTTGAATTTTTGAAAGAAAGTAAATGCAGAAAATGAAATATTTACAAACAATATTTTTGTGAGTTCGTGCAAGAGGATCATATCAGTTTATGAGACCAATCACCAACACCGTTAAGCTTTAAACATTTTAAGCTCTAAACGATTCACCTAGATTGACGATATTGTTATCCACTTAAACTCAATCTAAAAACTTTCGAAATGCTTACCGATACGTTAAGGTATATTAATATTGCACTAAGTTCTTATGGACCCCACGATCTCAGCATATCCCCTCATCATGCAATACACTGACTCAAGTAATGCTTTTAAACTTTTATCAACTGTGATTTGTGCGAAAACAAAGCAGAATGTTTAAACATTAACAATCAGGTCGATACTTCCGTATACGCAGAGAAAGTCCAATGTTTAAACAAAATAAGAAAAATAAAACAAGTTGAAGTTGTTGTTTAGGCTTTAACCACCAGGTCGATACTCCCGTATACGCAGAGGAGGTCAAAAGCTTAAACGAAACACCAAAGAAAATAAAGCAGAACATTTAGGCAACAACATCCAGGTCGATACTCACGTATACGCAGAGGATGTCCGATGCTTAAACAAAATAAAGAAATAAAACAAGTTTAAACCTTTGCAAAATGAAATGCACAATCACAGTGACTTTTCAGTAAAGTTGTGAAAGTTCACAAACTTAACCAGTTTTATGTCTTTCGACAATCAGCGATTACTGAGTAGGCACACAGTCAAGAAGGACAAAACTAAGTACTATGCTTTCGACCATGTTTCCCACTAGAACTAGGCTTTTTCATTTAAGTTTGAATCGTTATCGCAAATCTACTAGTCTAGCTGAGCCTACCGTCAAATCTTTAGTAAGACCGTTTATCACATTTTATCTCTCCATTTCTTTAGCATGCTGTGACAGTCCACTGATGTACTATCATTTCCTCTTTTATGCAACAACAACTCATTTTTCATTTTATCATGTTTTTGGCTTTTTCAAATTTTCAAATGTTTTTGGATTTTCAGAAATTTCTACTCCCCCTAAAATGCAAACACATTTTAGGAAATTTGAAAATAAACTGTACAAACAACGTGACAACTGATATCGAATTGCTTCAATTCGCCATCCACTTGGCATAAACAATCAGAACTCCCCCTCACAACAAACTATTTTCCCATTATGATCTCAAAACACTTAAGTTTGTTTTAATCAAAATGGTTTTTCTGGAAAATTAGTTTTGTTGATTTTGTAAAACCATTGGTAGGTTAGGGGATTGGTTCATCACATTGTTTTTCACCCACTTGTAGGAAATCAGATACAACTTAATGTCCCTGATTTACCACTTGTAAGATCAATCCAATCAAGCATTTTCAACCAATCATCATCTATTGGTTGAATTCTCAAGGTGCCGATTCCTACTCCACACTTACCAACCTGGGAGTTCCGGCTATTCCTGTAGTATGAATTGCCAAAATTTTAACCATTACAAGATTCATTCATAAAAACCACTTATCAAGAAAGATGCCGATTCCTGATCCACGATTACAAACTTGGGATCTCCGGCAAGTCAGGTTTTTACTGTTTGAAAAATATATCCACCCAAGCCTGACCTTCCTTGGGTGTAACAACCTCTTCTTCATCTTTACTTTCAACCGACCTGTGAACATTTCTTTTCGAAGCATAAAATTCTTTCACTCCTTTAGCCTTACCATCGACCATTTTTCCAAAAATGTGTTTCACAGTTCTGTTGAAAGCCTTATCAACATCAAAGTTTTTCTTGTTAGAATAAAATTGATTTGAAATTTCAATGTTTCCAACTTTCTTCTTAAAATTTTCAGCCCGCAGAGGTGGAAAATTCACATCATCCACTTTTGGAACTGATTTTTCAATTCTTTCTACAACGCGTGGCTCCTCTGATTTTGTGGAATCAGATTCATCACCAGAACTGTTTCCTGAACCCTTAACAACCCATTTTTGATTTTTCAAATTTTCTTTTCTTTTTACCACAATCTTTGAACATTCACCAATCTCAAAGGTTGAATTTTCAAAGCCTGTAAACTTTCTAGTTGTAAGTTCAGTTTTCTCAACAACTTTTTCTTTCATTTTACCAGAGACTTCATGTTTTGGTTTGAATGTTTTCGGACAATTCCTAGCAATATGACCAGCAGTTTTGCACTGAAAACAGGTTCTCGTCTCTGTCTTCTTCTGAGCAATACTCTTCTTCATCTCATCTTGCTTGTTTGCAAGGAATTCTTGATTTGTCTGCTTTCTGAATGCTTGCTCTTTCTCATCATCTAAAGATTTTCCTGAAACAAACACAGTTTTTGGTTTAGAAAATTTTTCATTTTTATAATTTTTCTGTTGATTAAATCCTAATCCTTTCTTTTTGAAATTACAGTTATGGTTTGGTTTTTTATGAATACCAGAACCAGAATTGTAACCCTTTTTCTTGTTTAATCTTTGTTGCACTCTTGAGGTGTAAGGTTTAGGTTTTTCAAAAAGATTTGCATCTTTTATTTCAGAAATATTAATTTCTGTTAGTTTGAAAACCTTTTTGATTATGTCTGGTTTAACACCTCTTATTGGAAAAATCTCATCAGAATATAATTTGTCAGAATCTTTCAAAGTATATGCTACTTTGATCGGTTCGTCATCCAAATTAGATTTTGATAACAAAAACTCTTTGTGATAAACCCGTTTGTCCTTTTTGATTGTTGACTTTGACGTATCGGACCCAGACTTTGACTTGGATTTGGACTCCGGTTTTGACTCCTCACAGTCATCTTTATCTAACACCTGATCAACCACACTTTTTATCAACTTTGACTCATGATCAGTGTCAGACGATGTGAACGTAACATCAATATTTTCTGGTAAGTTATTTGACGACATAGACTCCCACTGTAACTTAATTGCCTTTTCGACTCTTTCAGAATTTGGACTTCGAGACAAATATCCATTTTCGACCGGGGGTGGACATTTGTTATAGACAACGCTTGGTTTCTCACCAGAAATCTTCACTTCATCATCTTTTCTTGTCTCTGACTTCTTTCCTTCTGAAGTCTTCACTTCTTCAAACGTCTTCAAATTCTCCACAACCGGATAAATCCTGTCAACAACAAAAGTAGAACATGAGTAACTTTCTAATAACTTGTTGACTCTTTCAGTTTCGATTCTTTGTGTTTCCAGCTTTAATTCCAGCTCAGCACACTTTTTTTATATGAAAGTTGACATTATCAAGCTGTCCTATGAAAGCTCTCTTCAGTGTATTCATTTCCACAGCTTGTTCACCGTTTGAATTAGTATACTTGTTGATTTCTCTATTCATTGTATCATAGGATTCTTTCAATCTGTTTATGTTATGCAGCAATTCATTATTCTGTTTGATTAAAGAATCACAGTTCATGCACTTTTCAGGAACATTGACAGGTTCTGCATCAACTTTGACTTCAAATTCAGGAACATCCTTGACTGTTCTGTTTGACCGTAAAAATTCAGCTCTTCTCTTTTTCTCAGCTTCAGCTTCAGCTTTTAATCTCTCTTCCTCTTCTTCTTCTTCTTCTTCAAGCTTTCTCCGTCTTGCTTCAGCAGCTTCCATTACTTTTCTGCACTTTTCGGCACATTTCAAATCGTAGGCATTTGCAATGAAAGCGTTAACATTTGAAGTGTTTTTGGACATTTCTTTGGCCATAAGTTCTTGATCTGGGCAAAAATCATCCCAACAGAAACCTTCAGCCAACTTTTCATCATCTTGTTCTGCCAAACACACTTTGCTGTTTGTTGGAAGATATTTATCCCAGCTGAAATTATCATATTTGCCCTGATTAACTAGACATGCTCTTTTTGATCCTTCAATCACATCTCTCCCATGTGCAGTTTGTGCCTGATGCGGTGCTGGTGGTGTGACTTGATGATAAATCGCCTTTTTGTGATAATCGTTGTTTCCAAAAGGATTCTGAGCTCCACTTGCTTCTCGATTTGTGCACTCCCTCTTGAAATGCCCCTTTTTCCCTGCAACGGAAACAAATAACTTTAGATTTATCAAAACCTAAAGGAGAAACATGAGCCTCACGAAAATCATCTCGGCCTGTAATTTGTTTAAACTTTTCGGCTCTTCTCAACACGCTGGCCATGCACCATTTAATATCCATCAATTCCATTTCCTCAGCATCGATTTGATCGTAATCCTCTTTCGTGAGCATTGGATTACCAATCTTTCCGGCCACAAAACTACTATAGGATTCCAACACCATTCCCAACAAAGACATTTGATTTTTAGCTACTTCTTCAGAATAATCTTGATCACTTTCAAGATTGAATACAATATTGCATTGAAGTTTTCTTCCGTTCTTTGTTGCAGAAATGTTTGGATCGAATGATGAAAATCTTGTGCTGCTTGATCCCTGGGATGATTTCTTTTCAGAAGAATCTTTCGCACTGTAAGCAGTTTCGAATTTTGGAGAAAAATTTGACTTTTCGTTGACACCACCTTTGTAATACAAGCTGATATCCTGTTCTCCATCGTAATTCTTCATCCTGGCAATCTTCCTTTGCTCCATCTCTTGAGCTTCCAGGTGTTTGATGAAGTCTCCCAGTGTCAAATTTTTATAATCTTTTCTATTGGATCTCAGCATCATCAGAAACGTTCCCCAAGTTTCATGAGGTAGTGCATCTGCAAGTTTTTCAATCAATTCATCAGTATCCTTTTTAATACCAAGTTTCGACATAGTTCTCACCAAGTTACAATATCTTTCTATAATTTGCTTGGTGTTTTCAGATTTTAATCCTCGAAACAAATCAAACTCTTTCTTCATGAGAGACATTTTGTTTTTGAGCATATCATCACTTCCAACAAATTTTGCTTCCAATTCTGTCCAAATTGAATAAGCAGTTCCATCATGTTGAAGCAGTATTAAGATATCTTCTTTTATCGCTTGCTGAAGCAAACTCACCATCAATTTCTCATCCCTATATTTCTTTTTATCTTCAGTACTCATTTCCCTAATTGTTAACTGAGTATTATTCCTTGTGGGCCTAACATATGGATCTTCAGTGTGTTCCCAAGCATCCAAATGATACGCCTCAACCCAATTTCCAAACCGTCCGGACCATCCATTGTAATCATCAATATCCATGAGTTTAGGCGGTTTCTGAGAAGTCCCGGTTTCGTTTCCAAGCAAAGTATTCTGAGTGATTGTAATCGGACTAGCAAAGGCGTTATAGAATTCGTTGTCCATTGTTCAAAGTACACAAGTTCACAAATTTCCAAGCTTAGGCAAAATTGATCCTTGGAGCGAAATCCCAAAGTGTCACAAAAGTGAGATCAAACTTGTTCCTTGGAGCGAAACCTTGTATGTCACAATGAGCGAAACCACTGGATGTCACTATGAGCGAAAACACTGAAGTGTCACAAAAGCGAAACCTCAAAATGTCACAAGAGCGAAACCAACTTGTACAAATGAGTGAAACCAACTTGAACCCTTGGAGCGAAATCAGACGAAAAGTGACCGTATGAGCGAAATCACGTGTGAACTATGAGCGAAATCAGACGATGACATCATCATTTTCACGAGTCACTATGAGCGAAACCTCAAAAATACTAAGATTTAGGTCGATTTTAGCTTTGAAACTATCAAGGGTTTATTAATACATGATTACGAGTGCTGTGTGTGAAATTGAGCTTGTTTTACCATGAAAAATTTTCAAAAATGACAAAGAAGGTGTAGAAAATCAGAATATGCAGCTGAAATGGCAAGAACTCTTCCTCCTAAGCTCTGATACCACTTGTAGGATCGTTTTCGGCCCTGATTGAGTCGATCAGAAGAATTCCTATCCAAAACAAGAGGCGGAAACTAATGCTTTGGTGCGATTTCAGCAGAATTCACTTTAAACTGTTGTTCTATTGATCTTGATAACGATTACAAGTCCTGACAACTCTTCGGCAGCACTTCGTGGCTTACCGGAAGACAACACCTACAACTCTGTATGTGATTTCGCTCTTACATCCTATTTATAGGTGAGCAGGTTTAGCTTATACGAACATGACATAAGAGCGAAACCTCACTTGACACATAAGCGAAACTACATGATGACACATGAGCGAAACTACATGATGACACATAAGCGAAACCCTCTCCTAACACATGTTTCTTGGATTTCATGCCATGTTCTAATCTATACACTACTAGACTCGATACAAGACGTAGTCGACAGATGCATGCACTAACAATATTGATAATATCTCGATGATAAACAAGACGGCTCCTGATGTATGTTTTGCCCTTTCCCCAGTGCTCCTATCAAAGCACTGGGCCCGACTGGGTAATTAGTTCACAACCGTCCTCCCCGGTACGGCGTGAGGGTGCCAAACCTAAGTAGCGCTACCAACTAATACCCCGTTACCTCCCCGGTAACAAAAGATGGGACTTAAGAATGATAGGATGAGAATATTATCAAATATATACCAGTTTTTACCCAAAAGACTTATCCCTCCCCGGGATACCCACTGACTGTCCCAACCACCGGGACGCATGCTCAAAGTAGTGAACTCACCTTGGCTTTGCTCGGTAAGATTATTTACTCGTTTAACAGTTGATCAAATATGCCCTATCACGATTTACCAGAACACTCAGTTTAGTATTCTAATTTCACTCATGACATGCAATGTTTTCACTCGTTACGCAAACAGTGCACTAACGCTAACCAAGTTATGCAAGTTGTATCAGGAATCAACAGTATACACGTCTTACGAAAACATTTATCAATTCATGTGTAATCTAGTTCACCTTACACACTTTACCATTTGTTTACTATTATACACTTGCAAGTCAACTTGGCCCTAACATTACTGGCCCAAACCGAGTGTTTTGAAATGTTATGCGGCCCATCAGTTTGCTAACCATGCATAAGCAATTCAACTTAATAACATGTTAACATCAGCCCCTAATTATGTACCAAAACATGTGCAACCATTACAATCTAACCTATCTAATCAAGCGATATATGAAATCTCTAGGCCCAAGCATATTACGAATAACCATATATAATGTTCATGTCACGTTTACATAGTCCAGGTGTGTAATCGGGCCAGTTGTGGACCTTATCCACCTTCGGCCCACTAGCAGAGGTGTGCGGCCCGATGATCAAATGAGGCCCACATGGCATATAACTCTTATTCCATCTTTTTGAATTACCACAACCAACAACCTCAGTAACATATATCTAGTTTAGTTCAGTCAACATCACATTCACAACCCACAATCATGGTTCACCGAATTGTCACATGTCATCAACATCAATTTCAATATCAAAATAGTTAACTGGTCGATTAATTAATGGCACAAACAATTCGTTCATATTATCGACTATCCCTTATTAACCCCCAAACCAACTCATATCTTATTAGTTCAGTATCAATTCAGTAAATGTGTAACAAATACCTGGCCCAAAGCTGATTATATACTTACGGTCCAGTACAGCATGTCATTAGGGGTTTGGCTGGCCCAGCTTTAATACGCAGCCCATGATTCATTTTTCCAGGCCCAACCGGTTATTCAATTGATCAGTTTTTACATGATGATCTTTGCAAGGTTAACCCCCTTTTCTAAACCATAATATTCAATAACATACAAGCTTATAATTTACAATTATTAATGGGTTACAGTCATTCAAATACATGTGATCACTTGCACGTGCAAACACAATCTAGCACATGTACGGCAGTAGCATATACACACGTATAACATGGACATCAAACCTAGGCATAAACCCTTAATTATGGAGTTGTTATCCTGCCAGTTTATCAATCATAAGATTATCGATCATATTGTGACATAAGGTTTTTCCTAAACATCACACAAATCAGTAATGATTTCACACATAAACAAATAAGATCGACAGTAATGGGTTCATACATAAACAAGTAAAATCGACCAGATTCTATAGCAAGTATCAATGTACTAACCAGAGACTCGTAAGGGATGATGTCCTGATAACGATGAGGGGGGGGGTCTGCTTGCCGTCGCACAATAGATGTAGAGGTAGGGTTTGCAACTAATGATGATGTGAGGCCTATTACATAATGTACGTAACTATAAAAAGTATAGTAAAGGGATTTAGGCCACTAACTCACTTAATGTGTTTGGGCCGAGAAGCATTAGGGGGGTAGTTAAGGGGTTGGGCTAGGTTAATATAGAGGTGGTGCCGGCCCACTAATAATGTGATAAGTGCGGCCCATTTACCTAGATGTGTAAAATTAACGGAGTTATCGTACGTTTACGTTTAAGCTTGACCGAGGTATACCCGAACAGCATATCAAACTCAACAGAAAGGATTAACGAGGAATTAAGATCACAGGGTTAAACGTTACAAACCTGGAAAGTTCGAGTTGTCACATCATCCCCAACTTGAAAGAAATTTCATCCCGAAATTTGACGAGTAGGCACAAAGGGGTGAAGTGAGAAATCAAGATTGTTGCGGATTTTCCCCAGGTGCCACATCATCCCCAACTTGAAGAGGAATTTCGTCCCGAAATTCACCAGATTTACCAGATTTAGACTTGTCTTTAGGGAAAAGTTGAGGATATTTAAGCGTCATCTGATCCTCATATTCCCACGTGAACTCTGGACCACGCCTTGAGTTCCAACGAACTCTAACGATTAGGATACGACTATGTTTACGCACCTTAACCTCCTGATCCATGATCTCTATAGGTTCTTCAACAAACTGTAACTTGTCGTCAATCTTGAGTTCTTGAAGCGGCACAACCAATGTTTCATCAGACAGACACTACTTCAACTGCGAAACGTGAAAGACATCGTGAAGATTACCCAACTCCGCAGGCAACTCAAGCTTGTAAGCGACTTTACCGATCCGCTCTAGAATTCTAAATGGCCCAACGTAACGTGGATTAAGCTTGCCACGCTTCCCGAAGCGTACGACACCCTTCCACGGCGAAACTTTCAACATAACACGTTCACCCACTGCAAACTCTAACGGTTTCCTACGCAGGTCGGCGTAGCTTTTCTGGCGATCACGCGCTGCTGCCAAGCGGTTTCTGGTCTGAACAATCTATTCTGAGGTTTCAAGTACAAGCTCAGGACCTGTGATCTGACTGTCACCCACTTCAGTCCAACAGAGGGGATAACGGCATTTTCGCCTGTACAACGCTTTGAACGGAGCTGCATGAATACTAGTGTGGTAGCTGTTGTTGTAGGAGAACTCTATCAACGGCAAGTGTTTCTCCCATCCTTTCCCAAAATCAATCACACATGCCCGCAGCATGTCTTCGTGTGTTAGAATGGTTCGTCACCCTGCCCGGTCGTCCTACAGTGACAAGAAATGCTCATGCCTAAATGTGAGCCAAGGGCATTGCGTATTGCCTGCTATAAATCAGAGATACAGGGGTTGGCACCTCGTGCCTTAATAGCCGCCTCTCTCAGAGGAATATCCACAAGCTGTGAAGACTCGTCAGTTCATCGATTGCAAGAAAGTGTGCTAGTAACGTGAGTCCATCAACGATCACCCAGGTGATAATGTTTCCATTTCAAGTTGTAAGTAGACTAGTGACAAAATCCATGTCAGTCTGTTCTCATTTCCATACATGTGTTTCTGGTTGCTAATATCCCACCTTGACTTTCCCACATGTCAAACTTCGTTCTCATGCGTTGCTATGTGAGCCTTCAGGCCCGGTCATCCGTACATGGTCTTCAGGTTTTAATTCATCCTATCAAAACTCAAATGAACAGGATATCGAAACCCGTGTGCTTTGCCTGCACCAGTTCCCTAAGGTTGTTGTATAGTGAGGTCCATATTCGTTCCATGAAGTAGCAAATATCGTCCAACCTGCCAAAGGTTTCTTCCCCATGCCCCGCTTGGGTCAATCTTGTGAACTCTCTTCCTTTAGCTCTTCAGTTTGAACAAGGTGAATCTAATCAAGCATGTTAGAGTGGATAGCGAGTTGCAAAGCCCGTGCACGTCCAGGTTTCACGGTCGTATTCATTCAAAAGTTCCATCCAGCGATGCCATTAACTGATTTAACTCTCTCGTAACCAGGGTACACGGGAGGCCCTTGTGATCGATCTAAGTAGTGCTTTCGGTACCGTCCAAGTAATGCCTCCCACTTAAATCCAACGACCACAGTTTCCATCGCAGATTGTATGTCGTGCAGTTCCTCTTCGTAACACCATTACGTAAGTCATCACTCTCTCGTGTTGCATCGGCGTGTAACTGGGACTCTGATTTGGAGTATCATGGTATACCGCTAGATCACCCACACCCTCGGGTAAAGACGATGTTCAGTGCATTGCAGAGTTGGAATTTGAAAGCTGAAAAGACGTCCTCTAGTTTTGTCTTTCACGAACACAGCACCCTGCTGTGCTAAAGAGATTTAAGCCGTCCGACCTTCGAAAATCCTGTGAGTAAGCTGCGATAGTATCTAGCAAAACTAAGGAATTGCTGCATCCCCAAAGGAATCTTTGGTGTCGATCAGTTTCTAACAAGATGCATCTTAGCGAGATCCACGTGTATTCCCACTCCATTGGTTACATGATCAACATGCATCTCTCGAATCTGGATGTGACATTTAACAAGACTTCGCACGTAATGGCTCCTCCCACAGGAGCACTAAAATAGGATACATATGCCACCCATGGTGTTCCTTTCTCCTAGTCATGATTCAGAATGTCATCAACAAATACGGTCGATTCATGTGATCCTTGAAGTTGCTGGTGTGTTGATCAACTCAATGATCATGGTGTACAAAGTTGAAATAGCTGCATTACGTCCAACATGTTGTTCTAAGAGCATTCTCCTCTTGAATTTCCCTCTGATGATAGTTCGTTCGCTAGCCAATCCTCGAATGGAAGCTTGTCCCTTGCAACTGGTCGACAGGTGGCCGATACATGGTCGAGACAAGTGGTTCCTAACTGTCACCTTGTTACGTTCTTGATAATCGGCACACATACGAAAAGGCTTATCTTCACTGGTATAACTAGGGCTCCCCAAAGCGAAAAAAAACTAGATCCGATAAAACTCATGTCCAATAGTTCCTGAAGTTGATTAGGCAGTTCCTGCACCCTTCCTGGTGTAGGACAATAAGGACTACTAGTAATAAGGGCTGCTTCTGACATGATACCGATCTGATATTCCACCTTACGATGTGAAGGTAAACCTGATAGTTCTTCTGGTAGCACTTAGGAAGAAATCACGAACAATTGGTGGGTCCTCGATACTCTTTTCCTTAGGCTTAAATCAGTAACGAGTGCTAACATAGCGGAATAATCCTTCCGTAGACACTTCTGGGCTGCATAGCTGGAATGGCGCTAACCCTTGCACCCCTCAAACACTTTTAGAACAGACAACGATCCTCCACTAAGGAGAAGGATATGCAGAATCTTCTCCTTACAGGGTCTATCTACGCGATCTCTGGATAACCAATCCACACTAACTACTGCATCAAAACCATCAAGGATAGTAGAAGGAAGGTCGATGTCGAGCACTTGTCCCACGAGGTCGAGTTTGCATCCCACAAACATATGAGGTTCCATTTGTCCTGTCATCAGCCGACTCCACAACAGGTTCGGTTTCAAGAAACATCGGGGTTAAATAGAACAGAGACAAAGCGTTTAGCTTCCCATTCAAGCTACCATGTTGCTATAATCCTGGTGTCGCCCATGCCAATCCTAAATGCCCTTCCGTGGGTATCATTTTCAGTGTTGTTGTTATCGTTACGAGGATTTCCAGTACTGACGTCGTTTCCTTGGTTGTTGTCGTCTTAATTTAACCATGGCCAATCCATGTTGTTGGCACCTCCATTTCCATACTGTTGGTTACCATTACGAGTATCTTGATGTTTTCGTGACTGTTACCTCCAATGCCATTGCTTGTAACGAAGCCCTATGATTCTTCACCGACAAGGTCCATCTTTTCACATTCTGCGTCACGTCCTAAGGCGTTACTCATCGTGCTGGCAGTCACACATTCCATACTACCGTCAGTTGTCCTCACTTATGCCCTGATTGATTCGTAAGAGTTGGTTCCCATGAGCCGCTGACTAGGGTTAAAGATTCAATTGAAGTCAAATCGCTGTTGTTCGTTGCCGGTAACTAGGGTCGTTCAAATGCTGAAGTCGGTAAGGTAGTACTTTTACCCTCTTGACTGAGTAATACACGGTATGTTTCCAAGGTGTTGCAGAAGTGATCGCACTTCGGGGTCTAAGTCGTCAGTACATTGAGTTCCCACAAACAAAGAGGAGTGAGAGGGGTACAGACCAATCATTGATACTGCAACATCCATCTCAGGGACGTTCGTACAAGCACCTAACATTCTACACAGTTCGCTAGGCGTTCAGGTAATACTCGATAGCATCGAGATTCGAAAGGTTTCAGAGGGGAATGAAAAGATCACATTCAAGTAGGAGACAATCACTTATATGACTCCTATAGACTGTTGTGTTCTAACATAACATCAATTAACAGAGCGGAACCCCTCTCACACTCGTTAAGCCTGACTGGGACTCACATGCACCCCACATTATTATTATGTGTGCACCCATAATAATAAGGCAATTTGCATGCTTATCTCAGTGCCTCTTAACTCGCGCAAAAAGGTTCCCCGAATTCGAGCAATAAGACAGATGACACCACAACATAGATTATAAAAGTTCAAGAAGAGTCACACTCTTAAAACACGTAACATGGGTTGGTAACATAGAAGTTCATACTGCAGTGCTAAGTGTGCATTCACGTGTAATGTCATACATAAGTGTACGCTAGATATACTATGCAATAGTAAACGAGAAACGAACCTTGCAGTCTGGAACTAAGTGTCATGGTCGATTTCGGATCTGTTCGGTTATAGTCTGGTTTTATAAAAGCGTTTTAAAACCAATTTCACTATAACCAATGGCTCTGTTACCAAACTGTCGCACCCCCAAAATACCACCCATGGAAACCCTACTAGGCGTGTGACAAACCAATAACGAGCCACTAATCATGTTGAACCCATACAAGTTTTTAAATGAAAATCATCACTTATTAATAACAAGTATCGATGATAAGTTTAAATAAACCCAACATTGTTCAGCGGAAGCAAATAGTAAACCATAGATAAACTGTTTCAAAACCAATGTATGATATGTGATTTTCATTTTATTTTCATTTTATAGGGCTCTAGGGCTATACGGACTCGAACCGTAGACCTTCTCGGTAAAACAGATCAAACTTATTATTATCAAAATGATCTGAACTGTTTCAAAGACCCAACATGCATTTTTTGTGCATTGGGCTCTTTCATTAACTGATAGAAATATCAGCTAGTCCGCCATTTTTATTTTTGACAAAAAAATAAGAAGAAGGCTCCATGTGCTCTGAGTCATTATGTTTATTCAGATTCAGGAACACTACCAAAGTTTTTCAAGGGGGGTTATCTTGACGTAGGTCTGCCTCTGGCCTAGATTAACCTAAGTGAAATGAAGTCTCTATCGCTCTACTTAAAAATCAAATATGAAACTTCATACACCTTAAAGTTCATAGGACGAAAAGAGATTTTTTTGAGGCCCTGATACTCAGCCTAGCATTGAATAGACTGGGTATTCACCTTATCAATATATCAAATCAACGATGGGGTCTGTTTGGCACCTCACTGGGCACCTAAATCGGACCGAATCCTTGTCAGGCTATTGTTCTCTTCTTCCCTCAAAGTAATGGAGTAAGACATCAATTTCTCAATAAGATCAATTTTCTGATTGCATGATGCACTCCCCTGAAAAACATCGGCGCGCATGTAAACGAGGTGCTCTACCAACTGAGCTACAGCCCTTAGTGCTTTCCATCACATGTATTCATCCAGTTTGACCAATGACCACTCCAGCTACTCCAGACAGCAAGTCCCACTCCAAAACATCTAACGACCTGCGAGCATGCAACAAGTGTATCAGACAAGGCTGGCGAGTTCACAGTTTATGAAAACGTTTGTTACCAAGTGTTTATTCCAGTTCATTAACAAATGCAAAAGTAATATTGATAATATCTCGATGATAAACAAGACGGCTCCTGATGTATGTTTTGCCCTTTCCCCAGTGCTCCTATCAAAGCACTGGGCCCGACTGGGTAATTAGTTCACAACCGTCCTCCCCGGTACGGCGTGAGGGTGCCAAACCTAAGTAGCGCTACCAACTAATACCCCGTTACCTCCCCGGTAACAAAAGATGGGACTTAAGAATGATAGGATGAGAATATTATCAAATATATACCAGTTTTTACCCAAAAGACTTATCCCTCCCCGGGATACCCACTGACTGTCCCAACCACCGGGACGCATGCTCAAAGTAGTGAACTCACCTTGGCTTTGCTCGGTAAGATTATTTACTCGTTTTACAGTTGATCAAATATGCCCCATCACGATTTACCAGAACACTCAGTTTAGTATTCTAATTTCACTTATGACATGCAATGTTTTCACTCGTTACACAAACAGTGCACTAACGCTAACCAAGTTATGCAAGTTGTATCAGGAATCAACAGTATACACGTCTTACGAAAACATTTATCAATTCATGTATAATCTAGTTCACCTTACACAATTTACCATTTGTTTAATATTATACACTTGCAAGTCAACTTGGCCCCAACATTACTGGCCCAAACCGAGTGTTTTGAAATGTTATGCGGCCCATCAGTTTGCTAACCATGCATAAGCAATTCAACTTAATAACATGTTAACATCAGCCCCTAATTATGTACCAAAACATGTGCAACCATTACAATCTAACCTATCTAATCAAGCGATATACGAAATCTCTAGGCCCAAGCATATTACGAATAACCATATATAATGTTCATGTCACGTTTACATAGTCCAGGTGTGTAATCGGGCCAGTTGTGGACCTTATCCACCTTTGGCCCACTAGCAGAGGTGTGCGGCCCGATGATCAAATGAGGCCCACATGGCATATAACTCTTATTCCATCTTTTTGAATTACCACAACCAACAACCTCAGTAACATATATCTAGTTTAGTTCAGTCAACATCACATTCACAACCCACAATCATGGTTCACCGAATTGTCACATGTCATCAACATCAATTTCAATATGAAAATAGTTAACTGGTCGATTAATTAATGGCACAAACAATTCGTTCATATTATCGACTATCCCTTATTAACCCTCAAACCAACTCATATCTTATTAGTTCAGTATCAATTCAGTAAATGTGTAACAAATACCTGGCCCAAAGCTGATTATATACTTACGGTCCAGTACAGCATGTCATTAGGGGTTTGGCTGGCCCAGCTTTAATTCGCAGCCCATGATTCATTTTCCCAGGCCCAACCGGTTATTCAATTGATCAGTTTTTACATGATGATCTTTGCAGGATAACCCCCTTTTCTAAACCATAATATTCAATAACATACATGCTTATAATTTACAATTATTAATGGGTTACAGTCATTCAAATACATGTGATCACTTGCACGTGCAAACACAATCTAGCACATGTACGGCAGTAGCATATACACACGTATAACATGGACATCAAACCTAGGCATAAACCCTTAATTATGGAGTTGTTATCCTGCCAGTTTATCAATCATAAGATTATCGATCATATTGTGACATAAGGTTTTTCCTAAACATCACACAAATCAGTAATGATTTCACACATAAACAAATAAGATCGACAGTAATGGGTTCATACATAAACAAGTAAAATCGACCAGATTCTATAGCAAGTATCAATGTACTAACCATAGACTTGTAAGGGATGATGTCCTGATAACGATGAGGGGGGGTCTGCTTGCCGTCGCACAATAGATGTAGAGGTAGGTTTGCAACTAATGATGATGTGACGTCTATTACATAATGTACGTAACTATAAAAAGTATAGTAAAGGGATTTGGGCCACTAATTCACTTAATGTGTTTGGGCCGAGAAGCATTAGGGGGGTAGTTAAGGGGTTGGGCTAAGTTAATATAGAGGTGGTGCCGGCCCACTAATAACGTGATAAGTGCGGCCCATTTACCTAGATTTGTAAAATTAACGGAGTTATCGTACGTTTACGTTTAAGCTTGACCGAGGTATACCCGAACAACATATCAAACTCAACAGAAAGGATTAACGAGGAATTAAGATCACAGGGTTAAACGTTACAAACCTGGAAAGTTTGAGTTGTCACAGGTATGGTGTGGGTCCATGGTGACCGTAAACGGTGAGGGGGGGGGGGTAATTGTAACAGTTTGATGATAGTTGGTAAATGATAGGAAGTTAAATGTAATATCTAATGTTATATGTGTATGGAACATTTTGTAGTGTGTTAGGGTATTCGGGAGCCATAACTAGTTCAAAAATAATAAAACAATGCCTTTGGCAAAAATTTGGTGTTCCGAGTAATGTCTGGTTATTCGGTTAGATACCATTCCGTTAAAGTGCTTAGTTATTCCGTGTAGTGTCCTTTATGTGTATTTTTGTAACACTTTTAATTCCCGACACTTAGGAAAGCATTCAGGACCATTTAGTCAATTTTCTGCATCTTACTAGCAGGTTAAAATGCTGAATTTTTGCTGAAGATGCAGAATTCTGCACTTAAAGTGTATTTTAGGCACTTTCCGGCCTAGTGACGCAGTTTTATGGTCCTCACTTCCCTACACACCAAACTAGTGTAGTACCTTGTCCCTGGCCCATACTGGGTCTCAAAATATTGTCTGTGTATGTACTGGCACTGTTAGTATATTTCTGAATTATCCGCTAACTGTGCTAACTGTGTTTTGTGCATCAAGTATGTCACTAAAGTTTGTGTGTAATAAATGGTGTGACAGTATGAAGTGTGATGCACATGTATGCATGATACAGAAATCGTAAAGCAGTTTATATCATCAGTTGAAATCAAGCACAGTCATTAGGCATAAATTTAATATTAATTAATTGTACGGATGCATGCAAATTTGACGGTTGTCACATTCTCCCCCCGTTAAGAAAATTTCGTCCTCGAAATTTGTATTACCTTAACTCCTTAGGGTTACATTATGCGTGTATGTATATGAATAATACTGAGGTAGATAACCACAAAATCAAATCAACTCTTATCCATATCAGGTGCATCCAAGAATGCATTTTAACAACAAGAACCCGATGGTTACAAGGCATATATCCTAATTTTTGATGTCAAAAGACACGAGATGTATAGACGTATAGGCTAGTGTAATCTAGTTACAGGGGTTCCACAAAAGAGGAGTTTTGTCCAATAGGATTCTCAAACAATCGGTCACAATATGCAACGAGTTTTCACAAGCCACAGCATCCGCTATATGAATTCATAATCAACAACTCAAATGTGATAGTAACATGAAAAACGATCTGTCAACTTCCGAATAGATGAATGGTAAGGTTTAGTGTGTTGACATTTCTCGAATTGCAAAAATACACCGAATGAAGTACAAGCTGTTAGTGCATGCATCTGTCGACTTAGTCTTGTATCGAGTCTTATCACTAGATATGTTAGATCTAGGCACAGTGTTTGAGAAAATACAAGATTATAGTGTAATTTAGTGGGATTTCGCTTGAACTTGCTGATTCCGCTTGAAATGACAAGTATCATTTTCAAGCGAAATCACATGTTATTGATTCCGCTTGAAACTCACTTGGTCACTTTCAAGCGGAACCCCAAGGCTATATATAAGCAGTTCAACCGAGATTTTTCGAAGAGTTCCTAAAATTCATACTGAAGTACTGCCGGTTTGAATTCTGAATGTACTAGCTGTTATATCATTCTACAAGGTGTTTAAAGTGAATTACAAGCTGTGTCTAAGTCTATTTCGTATTTTCCGCATCTGAAATAGATCAAAACTTCTCTGAACGACTCATTCAGGTCAACACACGATCCTACAATTGGTATCAGAGCTCAGGAGGAGGAGTTCTGCAGATTACAGCTGTTTTCATTGTGTTTTCTTACTTCTACACCTTCTTTCTTCAATAGAACATGATTTAACGGTCAAAATCGGCTCAATTTCTCACAGATTGTATAAAAGTGCATTGTAACAAACCCTTGAAAGTTTCAGCTTAAAATTCAGCCTAAAAAGTGGTAAAATAGACCTTAGACTAGATTCCGCTTGATCTAACATTTAATGATTTAGCTTGAAAGTAGTTATTCCGCTTGAAAATTTCAAGCGAAACCTGATATTCCACTCGAAACTGTGTTGATTCCGCTTCAAGTTGGACATTCCGCTTGAAATATTTGTGGTTCTGCTCAAAAGTGTTGATTCCGCTTCAAATCAGATATTCCGCTTGAAACTATTAGTTGGTATTCCGCTTGAAGTTGTTTAGTTGAGTATTTCGCTTGAAATTGCAAGTTTGTGTTTCCGCTTGAAAAGGGTATCTCACTTGAAAGCTTATTTCGATTGAAGTGTGCTGTTTTTTAAAACGTGATACCAAATCATGAGTGAAGAATTTTACAACGCGTTCGCAACATCTCCGACTACTCCGGCTTCCATTGCTCAGAACATGAATTTGGAAAACGAAACTGGAACATTACAAAAACCCCCGAAGCTAATGAGCATTGAAGAGTATTACGGATGGAAAGACAGATTTGAAAACTGGGTTCAAGCTAACCATCTGAGATCATGGGAATGCATTCTGAAGAAGTATGTTCTACCACGTACAGAGTTGCAAGTTGTGAAAACAATTTCTGAATTTAGTAACCAAGAACGAGATATGTACAAAGCTGAGAAAATGATGATCAGTTTACTTCAGCAAGCTATCAAAGAAGACATCTTTGTGTTGCTTCAACATGACAAGACTTCAAAATCAATTTGGGATGCTCTTCGAATCAAGTTTGAGGGAAGTGAAAACATGATTAAGAGTAAAAAGGCACTGCTTAAGAAAGAATTTGATATATTCACAAGTTTTCCCGGGGAAGATATAAAGAAGCTAATTGAAAGATATTGCCACTTAGTGCGATCCATGTCGATGCTAAGTATAACCAAAGATCGTGAAGAATGGGTCGACAAGTTAGCTGACGCTTTACCACAAAAGGAATGGGGTACTTATTTAATGATTTTAAAGAACACTGGAGTTTATGATGATTTGACTATTTCTCAGTTCATCGAGAAGATTGAGGGTCAAGATCTGGAACAGCAAAATATTGCGAGGATGAATAATCCGAGTAGTCAACAAGATGTAAAAATGTACTACAAAGGCAGTGTTCAAGAAGTTGAAAGAAGCCCGAAGATACAAACTGCATTTAGTGCTGGAGATTCATCTGAAAAAGTTGATCAAAGTTCAAACAAAAGCAGTGGATTCTCTTCATATCCGAGTGTTAATCCAAAAGATAGAACATCAAGCTTTCAGCATCAAAGTTCTAAAAGTGGAAATGGTTATGTGATTCAATGCAACATTGCTTTGAATCTTCCTGAGGGTCAAAGTTTCTCTGAAGAAGTTGCAAAAAATCACATGGCATTACTTGGTTCCGTGTTACTATCATATGAAGGCTTGGTTGCAGGAAGGATCGGGAATCCTATGCTGACAAAGGAGGATTACGATCAGATAGATGCTGAAGAAATGGAGCTTATGGAAATCAAATGGTGTCTAGCTAGTGTCCTAAGAAGAGCAGAAAAGTTCAAATTGATCACTGGAAGAAATGATTTTCTTGATGCACATGTTTCTACTTTAGGTTTTGATAAATCTAAAGTTACTTGTTTTCGATGCAGGGAGAAAGGACATTTCAAGAGAGAATGCAAGAATACAGAAGCAAGTGAAGCAAAGAATCCGTTCGGAAAAGATGACTATTACCAGAAAGCTATATATCAACAAGTTGGTCAACAACAACAGCAAGAACCACAAGTGGCTCATGGTAGAAAAGTGATCGAGGATTCAAAGAGAGCATGTTTAGTGAATCAAGAGAATTTCAACTGGGAAAAATACATATCACCCGAAAGCAAAGCATGCCTAATCAATCAAGATGATGAAAGATTACCTGAAGGCTTTAGTTGGGATATGTTTGTTGATGAAAAGGGAGAGTTTAAAACTTTCATCGCTAAAATTGTGAACGAACCAGATATGTTTACCACATGGATGAAATCTATTGGAGTTAGTATGAAGAATGAAGAAGAAAAGTCTGTTTTATCAGAAGAAAGTTCACAGAGTTCAGATGGAAGTTCAGAAAGAGAAGTTGTTTTTGATCAAACACCATCTGATTCTGGTTTTTCGGATGATAATTCTGAAAAGTCAATTGAGTTCGATCAATCACCAACTGATGACAGTAGTGATGATGAAGAAGAAAGACATATTAATGTTGCAAAATCTTATCTCTCTCCTGAAAATTTTCATTTTTATTTTGCAGATCGCTTGGAGAAGCTAAAAGAGAAACAAGCTGCAAAAGAACAAAAGAAAATGAAATCTGAAAGTGTTGATGAAAAAGATGAGACTGTTCAAAATGAAGAAGTTAAAGTTACTGCTGAGAAGATTGCTGAGACTGAGAAGGTGTCTGAAACAGAAAAGGTAGTTGAAATTGAGAAGATAATCGAAGTAGAAAAGATTGTGGAGGTCATCAAGCCTTGCTTGAAGTGTTTGGAGACTTGCAAAGAATGTGCAGCTAAAGATGAAAAGCTAACTGAGTATGAGAAGTTGAAGAAACAATTACTGTTCAATCTTAACTACGTGAAAGAATCTTATGATGTTTTGAACAGAACAGTAACGGGTCTTCAAAAGACAAATTTTGAAAGAGAACAAGCATTAACCATGATGAATGCTGTGATGATGACAAAGCAGAAAGCTATAAATTTCTACATCAAAGAAAGTGCTAAGTGGAAGCAAGAGTTGGAAACCGAAAAAATAGAAAATGAGAGGATCAGACGATTATTACAAAGTTATTCTAGTTCTGATTATCTTATTGATCGAATTTATCCAACTGTTGCAGGTTTCGAAGCATTCCATGATGACAAGCCAAAGAAGAAAGATACTGGTAAGAAATCGACTGTTAGCTATAACAAGTGTCCGCCTCCAATCTGGGAAGGTTATTCTCCCAGAAAACCAAATGAGGAGCAAGTTCAAAAGCAGTCAATATAAAACTAAAATCCGATACAACTGATGGTTTACCAGAAAACATTGACGTCACTTTTACATCGTCTGACACTGATCATGAGTCTGAGTTGATCAAAAAGGTGGTCGATCAGGTGTTGGATACAGATGAGGAGTCTGAGTCAAAGTCTGAGTCTGGAAGTTCAAGTTCATCAGTCAACAGTCAAAAATCGTCGGTTAAAAGGGTTTACAGTAAAGAGTTTTTGTTATCAAAATCTAATTTGAATGACGAAACATTTGAAGTTGCTTATACTTTGAATGATTCTGACAAATTATATTCTGATAAAGAATTTCCAATAAGAAGTGTTCGATTTGAAATGATCAAAAAGGTTTTCAAAATGACAGAAATTAATATTTATGAAATAAAAGATTTAAATTTTACTGAAAAACCTAAAAAATACACTTGAAGAATTCAACAGCGACTAAACAAGAAAAAGGGTTACAATTCTGGTTCTGGTTTTCAAAAGAAACCAAACCATAATGTTAATTTCAAAAAGAAAGGATTAGGTTATATTCCACTAGAAAATTATAAAAATGAGAAAAATTCTAAAACAAAAACAGAATTTGTTTCAGGAGGAAGTGCTGAGGAAGAACAGAAGAAACCGTTCTGGAGACATTCAAACCGGGAGTTTCTTGCTGAGAAGAAAAGAAATGGAACTGGAGTTTTTCACAGAAAGGATACTCGAACCTGTTTCAAGTGCAATGAAGCTGGTCACATTGCTTGGAATTGTCCGAAGAATACGAAGACAAAACAGGGAGTATCTGAAAAACTTAAAGAAAAAGTTGTTGATATTGAACCACCAACTGAGAAATTTAAAATTTTTGAAAATTCGACTTATGAAGTTGGTGAGTGTTCAAAGAAATTTTTTTACAAAAAGAGAGCAAAAGACAACCAAATGTGGGTTGTTAAAAAGGTTGATGAGAAAATCGGCGATGAACCTGATTTCACAAAATCAGAGGAGCCACAGGTTGAAGTAAAAGAAGGAAAATCAATGTCTTCAGTGGATGATGTAAAAAATCCATCACTGAAGGATGAAAATGTTAAACAAAAGATTGGTAAAGTGGAAATCTCAAATCAATTTTATTCTGAGAAGAATGAATTCGATGTTGAGAAAGCTTTTAATGGAAATGTGAAGAAAATTTTTGGGAAGATGATTGATGGGAAAGTAAAAGGGGTTAAAGATTTTTATGCGACAAAGAAAGCAACTTATAACCCTACTGAACAAGAATTGAAAACACCCAAGGTTGGTAAGACTTGGGTGGAAATTTTGTTTCCTTGAAAAATCTGACTTGCCGGAGATCCCAAGTTTGTAATCGCGGATCAGGAATCGGCATCATTCTTAAAATCTGATTGTGAAAAAGAATCTTAAAATGTTTGAATTTTACAGGTTGTAACTTGCCGGAGCTTCCAGGTTGGTAAGTGAGAAGCAGGAATCGGCATTTTTGTTGGTAACATGATTTTGTGTAGATGTTTTATTCCTACACTTGGTACAGGTGTTTTTGATCTTACAAATGGTTGAAAGAGATTTTTACTTTCAAGTGGTAAATCAGGGACATTAAGTTGTACTTGATTTCCTACAATTGATGTTTTGAAGAACAAGGTGATGAACCCCTAACCTACAATTGGTTTTAACAAAACTTATTTTCCGGAAAAACCATTTGATTAAAACAAACTTAGGTGTTTTGAGATCACAACGGGAAAATGTTTTGTTGTGAGGGGGAGTTCTGATTGTTTATGCCAAGTGGATGGCGAATTGAAGCGATTCGATATCAGTTGTCACGTTGATTGTATAGTTTGTTTTCAAATTTCCTAAAATGTGTTTGCATTTTAGGGGGAGTAAAAATTTCAGAAAATTCAAAAAAATTTGTAAATTTGAAAAAGTAAAAAACATGATAAAATGAAAATTGAGTTTTGGTGTCAAAAAGAGGAAATGATAGTACATCAGTGGACAATCATTACATGCTAAAGAAATGGAAAGAAAAATGTGATAAACGGTCTCACAGATGATGTGCCAGAAGGTTTTTGCACATTTAGTAGATTGTGACGAGATATAAACCTAATTTCAAACTTGCTTATATCGTGGGGAAACATCTCTCGGATATATGGGTAACCCCCGAAATCTTGTTTGAAAGGTCCCTCTTTCTGAGATACTAGGTCTTTATACTCAGTGATATCTGGGGTATTATCCCGGGACTTCTGATTTTGCGGAAGCAATGGCCTAGTCCCCAGAGAATACTTTACTGCTTGCTTGAAATATAGCGCCACCCTCAGCATAAATGATGAGACAATAAAATTGCTAATCAATGCTGTTGTAAAAAAGATCCTCTAAAGGGGACACACCTAAAGTCGAGCCGTCATCTCTCTGCTGAACGGAAGTTCTGACCTGAGCTCTCATGGTTTTCGTAATTTAACCCCTTACAGATATCATCTGTGGTATACTCACCTGTAAGACTGAATATTGGGATCTGGATACGGGAGTATATTCTGAGGTGGGACACGCGATTAAGTTTAAGTTTCTAAGACATTAATATCGTATCTCGAAACAATTGAACTTTGTGTGAAAATTTAAGTGGATCAGTATACTGACAATCTAGGTGAATTGTTTAGAACTTAAAATGAAATGAAGCTTAACGGTGTTGGTGATTTGTCTCATAAACTGATACGATGCTCTTGCACAAACTCACAAAAATATTGTCTGTAAATATTTCTTTACTGCATTTCATATATAAAAATCCAAAAAGATTTTAGTGTGTTTTAGCATAAATTTTGAAAAATACAAAAAGATTTTCGACAACTGGTGTTGGAGAGCTGATTTTCAAAATTCCAAGTGCTAAACATGATGATGTTTTTTTTTTGTGAAGGGGAGTCTGTGTTTGAAAACAAATGGGTTTTTGATCAAATCTATAAATGAGGTCATCAAGATTATAGTTACATTTGAAGGAGAGTTTGAATTCTTAAATTTGTAATGTTTATATTTGTAAAGCTTAATTTGAGGTAGAGATTGTGCAGATAACCTGAGCTGGATGATAGTCAGGTCACAATATTGGAACAATTTCAAAAGAAGTTTGGATATAGAAGAGCCAGGTTCCGATACCTGAGAATATTGTGGATAAATTGTAAGTCAGATTATAATCCTGAAGCATATGATGCTGATGAACTTAAGGAATCCCAGCACATTGTTAGGGGGAGTCTGTTGGTGCTCATAGAGAGAGTAAAACCCAAAGACTGATAAAGATTGAAGATGAGAAGACTCAACACTTACGACTCGTCAACATCTGAGGGGGAGTCTGTTAGTGCATGCATCAGTCGACTTAGTCTTGTATCGAGTCTTATCACTAGATATGTTAGATCTAGGCACAGTGTTTGAGAAAATACAAGATTATAGTGTAATTTAGTGGGATTTCGCTTGAACTTGCTGATTCCGCTTGAAATGACAAGTATCATTTTCAAGCGAAATCACATGTTATTGATTCCGCTTGAAACTCACTTGGTCACTTTCAAGCGGAACCCCAAGGCTATATATAAGCAGTTCAAGCGAGTTCATTAGAAGAGTTCCTGAAATTCATACCGAAGTACTGCCGGTTTGAATTCTGAATGTACTAGCTGTTATATCAATCTACAAGGTGTTTAAAGTGAATTACAAGCTGTGTCTAAGTCTATTTCTTATTTTCCGCATCTGAAATAGATCAAAACTTCTCTGAACGACTCATTCAGGTCAACACACGATCCTACACAAGCGAATCTGGTTTATCATTGTCTTGGTCCGTAGTTGCATCTGGAGTGTTTAAATGACAAGTCAAACAGAAGTATGTGTAGTTTTGTGTGTAACGGTTGACCATGATTAGCACAAGCTTCAAATCTGTAATGACACCACAAGGTGTCGTAATTAAAATGTTTCCAACAATAGCAGTGACCGAACAAGTTCACCGTGTTTGAAATCAAATGAAAGTATATCGTCACAACCTGAAGATTTGATTTACGCAATGACATAGAGTTTTTAGTTGAATACGGAACGTCAAAGAACCACTGTTTCCGATTGCAGATGAAAGAGTAATAAGTACCACAAGGTATTCGATCAATAATGAAAGTATCGTTAGGAGGTACACCGCGACACGAATGAACCTATGTACCATTGTTTTTACACACAACTGTGTTGAGACCACTTTAACCGTGATAAACAAAACAGATTCAGAGCAAGTCAATAACCAATTAAATCTATGAATGGGGTGCGTAACAAGATTAGCGCAAGCTTCAATTTCGTGAAAGTATTACTGTAAAGTATTGAAATCAACAAACGATTTAGAGGAGCTGCAGACCAAACAAGTCTACTACGGCTTGAAGTAAAAGAACATTGCAAAAATATTTGAATATGATGCTCCCAATACATCATATGATGTTTTAGATTGAATATGCAAAATGGATAAGTTCAAACAATTGAACTTGGCAACCTGACAATAAACGTATATATCAACAAAGGAATCTCGGCATGGTAACAAAAATAACCCATGAATGTAACTTGAAAGAAGTTTCAAGAAAGTGTGTTGACTTGATAGCAAAAGAGCCAACAATTACAATAACGTAGGTTATTTGAATCATAAACCAATAGCTAACTTTAGCAAGGCAATATTTGTACTTCAATGAAGCGTTTATTTGAAATGAAACCGCATGCGTAGCAAAAGGTGCATGCATAACATATAAGTTTTCAAGTAATGAAGCAATGTGTATTTGCTAAAATGGAGAAATGACCAAGTGTTCGAAGTAAATGTGTGTTCGCTATCAGCGAAGAAAATTAACACGATGCAACTACCATTGAGGGGAGTAGAGATGCAAACATCTACTCGCTAGAAGCGAAAGCGAAGATTTCAATAAAAGGAATGTAAGTACTTTCTGTTTGGTCAACTGAAATAGTATATACGTCAGGATAATGGGGTTTGCTTGAGTTAACAGGTGTGGTTCCTAGGTAACAACCTTTACGCGTTTGGACCTGGGTTCCCGAAGGCCCCAAATACATGTTTTCTAGATTCTCAGCGTTTCGTATTCTGTGTAAATCTTTTTTTTTTGCATTGGATAGGAAACACCACTTTTGTGTATGTTTAAAAACAAATTATTGTCCCACAATTTCCCCGGTATACTTTATTCCTGACTTCTCAGCTAATGACACTCGATCATCGATCAGTCGTGTAATAGTAGTTGGATCCTCACAGTTAGTTAAGTAAGAAATTCGTTGATCCTTAGCAAGAGTCACCGACTCTCGTGGGTTAGCTCGTTCGGCTCCTAGTAGTTGATGCTCGTTTGAAAATCATCGTCCTTCTTCTTGACGAGCAGAATTGGGGTTACCCAAAAGGGAATTTTGGTCTGTTATCTTCCTTCTCCATCAACTACTAAGGTTACTCTAACAATCCTTGCATCTCCGAGGATGTAAGTCGCTACGGTGCATCGACTACAGGTTTGGTGCCTGGAATTAAATCGATGCGAGATTCGACTAATCGTTGAGGGGATAATTCTGGTAAGTCTTCGGGGAAGACTTCAGGATATTTCCTTATCACAGGGGTATCTTCGAGTTTTGGTTCTTCGGCTCCCTTGTCCCCGACATGAGCCAAGAAAACAACACATCCTTTGCGCAACAATTTCCGTGCCTTCCAGCAATTAGTAATTTTTAGAGGCGTATCCTGCTTCATAAGTCACGATCGTTTCTTCGTTTGCCATCGGGATGCGGATATCAATCTCCACTCAATCACTTGGCAATTAATCCATCCCAATTACCTCGTCGAAGCTTCCCAACTCAACTGGCAGTAGATCAAACGTAAACTTACGCTCTCCGGGTTCTATCTTGTCATTACTAGTTACTGCGTTGGCTTCTACTAGCTTCCCCTTAGCTAGTTTCGTCGTGTGCGGGTTATCTACTTACTTGCTACTAAACCAAGTATACTCTCAAACTCTAGAGATACGAAACTTAAAATTTGCAACAGTATCTAGCAGCACAGATGCATAATGTTGACTAATATGGGACGAATGGATAACCTTGTTTGGAGTCTGGCGTGTTTTCCCCAGCTTCGCTGTTGAGCTTTCATCCTTGTGCCTGGTTCTTCTTAGGGCAGTATTTTCTGAAGTGCTTATTGCTCCCACAGTTAAGACAACCTTGAGCACGTTTTTGCTTGTCACTCGTCCTACCTTGATAGTTGTCGTTGTCGTTGTTTCCTCCGTGATTCTCGCTACCATCTTGGCCTCCATTTCTACGTTCAATGTCTTGCCTACAAGTTTCCTTAGGATGCCCCCTCTTGCCATAGTTATCACATTTTCCATATTTACATCGCCCGACATGATAGCGCAGACAATTGTCGCACTTGGGTAGGATACCTATGTAGTCTTCTCCCTTTTTGGCCTTCTTCTTGTTACTCGCCCGAGTAATCTTTTTGAAATTTGCGAGCTTCCTCTTGTCATCTCCAGATGACTCTACAGGCGTCTCCTCTTTCTCTTCCATACTGGAAAATTTTCCTAGTCTAACCGCTTCTTCAGTGAGCGCCACGCTTGTGTCGATAGCCTCGGTGATCGTTGAAGGTTTAGATGTTGTTACCAGGCTTAGAATCTGAGGTGCCAATCCCCCTATGAAACGTTCAATTCTCTTAAACTCTGGTCCCACCAGGAGCGTAGCAACTTGTGATAAATCGTTAAATCTCTGCACATACTCAGCTATCTTTGGTCCTTCCATTTTCAAGTTCCATAATTCAGTCTCCAACTTCTGGACTTCTGCCCTTGAGTAGTATCTCTTACGCATCAGTTCTTCCAGTTCGTCCCATGTCAATGCATACGCAGCGGTCTCGCCCATTGTCTGAACATGAAGGTTCCATCATGACAGAGCCCCATCTACGAATAGTCCAGCTACGTACGTGACCTGATGTTCTGGGGCACATTTGCTCACTCGTAAGACATAATCCGTTTTCTTAACCCAGCGCACGAAGGCTAAGGCACCCCCGGTGCCGTCGAATTCTTGAGGTTTGTGGTCTACGAACTGCTTGTAGGTGCAGCCTTTGCGGTGTTCGGAGCGAAGGGCCTCGAGCTGTGCAATGGCCTGTGAGATGTGCTCTTGTAGTTCGGCCGCTGTTGTTGGCGGAGGGTTGTTGGTAGAGATGTTCCCTTGTATCGACATCTTCTAAGAAGAAGATTGGTTAGGTCAGGTTATATTTGTTCAAGGGATGCATATAGTTGTTTAGAGGTCATATGTACATACATGTATTTTATATCAACCAATCAAGCAATAGCATAATCATAGCATAACCAAGTAATTTGGTAATTTTGTTTAATGAGAGCATAGTAAGCAAGCACGTAGCGTTATAATTATAGCACATACATATAGATCAATAACGTGCTTAACGAAGACATAGCGACTGAGTTTTCATCGGTTATTGGCCACAAAGTATTGTAGCATGTTTAATGTTGCCTGGGCTCTCATTATTCCCTGACCACAATTGTATTGTCTCCCAAAATGTATCACATCAATAGGGACACAGGGTCACCTTTCCCTTGTCCATTAAGTATATTAGTGTATCAAAATTACGTAATCAGATATGGTCTCCCAAAGTCTCCACAATCCCGGCTTATCATTAGTGTCTTTACCCCAAATGTAACGCACTCCGCATAATCCAGAAACCACTATACCGGTGTCTGAGGTGGAGGAGGAAAGAAAAGTAAATTGTTAACATGCGTGAACTCCTCCTCGAGCTTGTATATACATCGAAGTAATTAACCGATCTGCCGCTTGGCAGTAAAGAAACGAGCATAAAATCCTATGAAAAGTGTAATAGTAGCGGGTGAGTGTGCCAAAGGAATCTTTAGTAAATGTGGAGGGTCAATGTATACTGTCAATAGACAAGGTGGAGGACGTGGTGTCAGCATAAGCTCCAACATTCTGCGACTCATATTCTCAAACTGTAGCTGATGTTGTAGGAGCAATTCATCCCTGGTGTAGCCTCCATAGTGTAAGGGTCTAATATTAGCATAGTGTATGATACGAACCATCGAAATGGCTCGTCCAGCTGTGTAGAGGTGAAGGTAGCAAACAGTGCGGCCTGTGAGGTCGTAGAAAATGCTGCTGTAGCAAATGGGATCGTTACGCGGGTGCTGACCTGGAGTACCTTCCCAGGGTGCGGGTATGTCTTGAAAGAAAGCGATAGGCTTGTTGGCGCAATGGACATCGGTCTTCACAAGAGTAACATCAGCGGGTGAAGGTGCAGGAACAAACGTCTCAACTGATAGGAAGATCACTAGGTGCAGGTACTGGGTCAGGTATAAGGGATGCAATGCCTGGTAAACCAAAAGAAACAGGGTCATGATCTAGTAAAGGTGCAGGTTCAATAGGTGCAACATCAAGCTGACCCAAAAGGTGCAGAAGCTAGCTCAGGAGCAGGCTTTGGGTCGTGTAACGGTGTGGTGCCTTGAGCAGGTGATAGTACAGCAGCCATGTCATCGTCGTCTGCATCAGTAGTAGAAAGCTGTAATCCAGCTGTCTGTAAGGCTGCAGATGTCACAGACTCAAAGGAGTCTGTAATCGAGTGTATATCAAAATCAAAGGATATCTTATAACAGGGGTCTCAGAAGTGTAATGTGTAATAATGTTTTCGTCTAACTTTCTACCATCATGGGCATCAGTAGGAGGACCATCAATAAACATGTCAACGTCATCATCAATTATTCATGGAGTAGCCAACCTTCAGAAGGAATGTCCACAGGAGGCGCATCGTCGAGGATCGGAGCCATAGTGTGCTCACCTTCGGGATGACCAGTGGTGAAGTGGTCATGGACTGAAACAAGAGTAACAGGAGGATTCTTGTCAGAGAAGCCTTCAGCAAGGATAAATCATCCCAAAATCTGGTAGCGCGGACTGTTATAAGTCGTCCTTGCCCTTGGTCAGCATATCAGGATCACTCTCAGTGTCTGACGTAAATATCTCCGGCGCAAATGCAGTCTCATTATTTGTGGCGGCGGCCATAGGGTTATCAATGTTTGACAACCCGCTTTTTGATCAAGGCGACATGTGTATCGGTACATGGTAGTCATAGTATGTATTTCCATAGTAATCACTATTAGTTAGCGTATGCAAACAGTTTCCACATATGCACGTTTATCAATAATCAGCAATTAAGCATGTATGTGATAACAATGTAAGCAAGTAATCATCCTAGTCTTCCCCAGACTATCCCACCCAGCCTCTCAGACTGAACTCCCTAGTCTCTCAAACTAACTCCCTGGTCTCTAAGACCAACTTCCCCAGTCTCTAGGACTAAATCCCTGGTCTCTAAGACCAAACCTCCCAGTCTCTAAGACTAAATCCCTGGTCTCTAAGACCAAACCTCCCAGTCTCTAAGACTAAATTTTCCCCCAGTCTCTAAGACTGAATTTTTCCCCAGTCTCTAAGACTGAACCTCCCCAATCTCTAAGATTGAACTCCCTCAGTCTCTAAGACTGAACCTCCCCAGCCTCTAAGCCTGAACTCCCTCAGTCTCTAAGACTGAATTACAAACATGAATTTTGAAGTGTGTATTTGTACCTTTTGTTTGTAAAAATGTTTGTTCCCTGGATCTGGGCGTTTTTGTGTATGCAATGAAAACATGTTTGTAAAAGCGTTTTCGTGAGAGCCCTATTGATCGTAGTCTAGACTCGAGAATGAATCCTAGTTCGCTACGATCGAGGCTCTGATACCAAGCTGTCACACCCTGACTTTTGCGGAAGCGTGGTTATTTGGTGTGACTTCTTAATACCATAGCAATCAATCATAACAATGCTATATGATAAAGCCAAAAGATTTTCATCCATTAATAAAGTTTAGAAAATACCACAATACCATTGTCTTGAAAACATTGACGCCAATTAGTTACAAACCACAGCATGTTCAAATGAGTTCCCATGGACTCAACAAAAGACTTTAAATAATCATGAGTTTAGAAACATGTATCCCGTCCAGTAATAGGATACATCTTTTAAACTCTACGACCACGGATGACATCCTTTATTTAACACGCAGCTTGTAGACACATGCATACACCTGCCAGATCCGTTTAGTTCCCTGAAATACATGTAGTTTGAAAAATCAACAAAAGTTGAGCGAGTTCATGTGTATATGTGTATGAATAAACCTTTGAAGTATGTCTGTATGTATGAAAGTCCCTGGTATGTAGCAATAAGGAAAAAGAGATCACCAATGGTTTGCAAGGCCATTGATATGTGTGAAGTGATGCAGGAAGACTCAAACCTAGCAGATTTCGTCGGTAAGACATAGTCACCTCATGGTCTACTCAGCGGACTCAGAAGTGGGGCTCGCTACACCTGAATAGATCTATCACTCATGTCCCTCGGTCCTACAACGAGGATTAATGGCCTTAAGTATCCGCCTACCCACTCACATGATCTAAGTAGTATGCCCTCCTTAAGCTAACCATACCATGTATAAAAATGTCTGTATAATTGTAACATGTATCTCACCCCCGAGGTATAAAACTGAAAACAGTTAAGAGAAAAGGGGGACATGAACTCACTGTTTTGCGTCTTCGTATCCAGTGTAACTCAAATCCCTTCGGCAAACACGACTACCTACAATGTACTGACGTCTATTAGACGAACGGGCCGTGCCTTGGCTTAGAGTTTTTAATGTTTTGAGTTGCGTTTCCGAATATTATTCCAAGTTATAATTATTAGCTAAAAATAATTATATTTGGTTTTGGAATAATTGTTTAACCAATATTTTTGTATTAATACTTCTCAAGTATTTTAATTCCGTATTTCCTTCCCAAGGATGGGGGTATTTACATATGTATATTGTAGTTCCGAAATAACATATTTTTAAGTCTCACTTAAAATGTATATAATTTATTTGTCAAAAATAATGTATTCCCAATATATATATATATTTTCCCAAAATAATATATTTTCACTTCTTTTGTCTCCCAAAATAATATTTACCATAAATGATAGTTGTACGAGTATTTTCCGGAATATTACATAAGTTACGTTTTATCGTTCGGTTCCACAATAGCAAGCGTGTAACTTAACTATTTATTCCTTGTAATTTTTGGTATTATTTTGGAAATGTAAGTTCTCGGTAATTGCCAAGTTATATTATTTTACCCTAAAATAATATAACTATTTCACAACGTATTCAAATATTCACACAAGCGTATTAGTATGAAATATATACTCTAAATATATAATTATCCGCTTTTATTTACGAAATCCCACCTCCGACACTTTGAAATTTTGTAACAAAACTTATGGCAAAGTTTATTTTGAAAGACAATGTTTAAAACATATTTGCAACATTCTTTAGAAAATAATTTCTAAGTGTTGGAATTTCTTTTTTTTTTTAGAAAATTTCGCCATAGTTTCCTTTGTAAACAGGGGCGTCCATGCTAATAAGCATATCATTTTCTTTTCAAAATAATCACAATAATCATCAACAATCAACCTTTAAGCAACTTTACATCACCAAGAGCAAAAACTATATGCGTTACATATTGATCATGAACTTGATATTTCACAAATACGCGTAGTAATTTGGTAAAACGTTTAGTGGCCTTAGTTACCTTCCGAAGTGTGTTTACTTTTGTTAAAAGCTCATTCTCGGGATTTCTAGATGTTCACAACTTGTGAACTTATTTTACAAAAATATTTATTTGCCAAATCTTCTTGATTTACTAGCACTCTTACACTTATTTGATAAAAAAAATAGGGTAAGTGTATGTAAAAGTCATGATCTTTTTAAAACCGACTCTTGAACTTGGTTCGCTTAGAAAAGTCTCTTGTAAATCTCGGATCTACATGATCACTAACTCATTTTGTTTCACTATTTTTCAAGAAATCATATTATCATCAAGTTCATAACTTTATTAGAAGATGATTATTTATGTAACACAATATCATCTCCTAATCTTGTTAAATCATGTTTCTAATCATCACTTAACAAGTTCCATATGGTGATTAACATCACATAACCAAGAATCACTAAGAAATTAACAACATATTCCTAACAACATCCTACTCATAACATTTCTTTATGTTTCATCCTTATGTAAAGCTTTATGTTCATGTTTCTTGTTTAAACCCTTTTAGTGTTCTTGTAAATTTCAACATACTATAACTTTTAACTACTCAAAATGGAAGTAAACAAGGTTAATCAAAGACTTACAACTAGCTCAAAGGCTAGGGAAGAACTCAAGAGAAAAAGATGATGAAATGGTGTGTAAAAGCAAGTGATAAAAGCTCCGTGATGATCCACAAGCTACAAGCTCCTTTAATCACCTTCTAGTGTTTGAATGAAGCTTAAAAATGGTTGTATGGTGGTGACAAGGTGGTGATGGTGGCGGTTATGGAGTGAACCGAGAGGGAGAGATAGAGAGTGAGAAAGATGAGTGAAGTTGTGAAGATGAAATGTGAAGATCTTTAGAATCCATGTCCATACTCATAATCTTTCTTCTAAATATTATGTCCATTATATCAAACAAGATCTAATAAAATAAAAGAAATGAAATCTTTGTGATATGGTGGTGATATATAGGGGGTTTCGACCGTAGCTTATATAAAGAGGGAGAGAAGAAAGTTGAGTTGTGTTGGTGATGTGCAATGATGATGAAGATATCTAGTGCACCATACTTGTAAGATTTTCACTCAATATTATGGCAAGTAGATCAAGTAAGATATCAAATAAAATATTAGAATGAGATCTAGTAAGATTTGTTGGTGATTTGGGTGGGTCTTGTAAGATTTGTGGGGATCACATACTATCTAGTAGAATCCATTAAGATCAAATAATATCTAGTAATATCTTGCCAAATCAAGTAAAATCTAGTAATATCTTGCAAAATCAAGTAAAGATCTCATAAAATAAGAATGAAATCTTGTGGGGTATGGTGTGGGTCCATGGTGACCTTAAATGGTGAGGGGGGGTTAATTGTAACATTTTGATGATAGTTGGTAAATGATAGGAAGTTAAATGTAATATCTAATGTTATATGTGTATGGAACATTTTGTAGTGTGTTGGGGTATTCGGGAGCCATAACTAGTTCAAAAATAATAAAAGAATGTCTTTGGCAAAAATTTGGTGTTCCGGGTAATGTCCGGTTGTTCGGTTAGATACCGTTCCGTTAAAGTGCTTAGTTATTCCGTGTAGTGTCCTTTATGTGTCTTTTTGTAACACTTTTAATTCCCGACACTTAGGAAAGCATTCAGGACCATTTAGTCAATTTTCTGCATCTTACTAGCAGGTTAAAATGCTGAATTTTTTCTGAAGATGCAGAATTCTGCACTTAAAGTGTATTTTAGGCACTTTCCGGCACTCGAACTATCACCTAGTGACGCAGTTTTATGGTCCTCACTTCCCTACACACCAAACTAGTGTAGTACCTTGTCCCTGGCCCATACTGGGTCTCAAAATATTGTCTGTGTATGTACTGGCACTGTCAGTATATTTCTGAGTTATCCGCTAACTGTGCTAACTGTGTTTTGTGCATCAAGTATGTCACTAAAGTTTGTGTGTAATAAATGGTGTGACAGTATGAAGTGTGATGCACATGTATGCATGATACAAAAATCGTAAAGCAGTTTATATCATCAGTTGAAATCAAGCACAGTCATTAGGCACAAATTTAATATTAATTAATTGTACGGATGCATGCAAATTTGACGGTTGTCACAACACCAGTGAAAAGATGATGATTAGTCTTCTACAACAAGCGATAAAAGAAGATATTTTTGTGTTGCTTCAACTTGAGGGAACTACTAGATCAATTTGGTTAGCGTTGATTCAAAAGTTTAAGGGAAGTGCTGATATGATAAAAAATAAACGTGCATTACTAAAAAAATCGTTTGATATGTTTACAGCTTTTGAAGGTGAAACAACAAGAACGACTATTGAATGATATTGTCATCTTGTCCAGGAGATGAAAAGATTGGACATCAAGAAAGAAGATGATGAATGGGTTGATAAGCTAGCCGGTGCATTACCACGGAATAAATGGGGAACATATCTGTTGATTTTAAAATATATGCGAAAATCTGAAGATATGAATTTGTGTAAGTTCATTCAGAAGCTTGAAGAACATGAATTGGATGTTCAAAAAACTGCTATCATGAAGAATCCGAGTGCTCAACAAGATGTTAGTCTATACTATAGAGGAAACAAATTTGAGACTACTCCGAGTCCGAAGATTCAGACTGCGTTCAGTGCTGATGGTACTTCAGGAACAAATGTTAGCACTACAACTCAAAGTGCTGGATATTCTTCATCTTATTCAAGTTTTGACCCAAATTTCTCAACACCAAGTCCTCAACAACAGAGTTCAACAAATTTGCAATGCAATATGACATTAAACATTCAAAATGGTAGAAATTTTTCTCCAGAAACTGCAAAGCAACACATGGCATCTCTTGTTACTATGTTAGAATCTTATGAAAGCTTGGTTGCTGGATGAATCGGTAATCCGATGCTTACCAAAGAAGATTACGATCAGATTGATGCTGAGGAGATGGAATTAATGGATATTAAGTGGTGTCTAGCGAGTGTGTTGAGGAGAGCTGAGAAATTTAAGCAGATCACAGGAAGAGATGACTTTCGTGATGCTAATGTTTCTACTTTAGGATTTGATAAATCTAAAGTTACTTGTTTTCGATGCAGGGAAAAAGGACATTTCAAGCGAGAATGTACAAATCACGAAGCAAGTGGAGCTCAAAATCCATTCGGCAACAATGATTATTACCGAAAAGCAATTTATCATCAAGTTGCTCAACAGCCGTATCAACAACAACAGCCACAAATTTCACATGCTAAGAAGGAAATGATTGAAGAGCCATCATCAAGAAGAGCATGTTATGGTCTGATAGATCAAGATGATGAAAGATTGCTAGCTGGGATAAATACTGTCAGGATAAAAGTATCTTAAAGAATAAAGCTTTTGTTGCTCAAATTCTTGAAGATTCAACATCAGTCAAATCTAAGAAGAACAGACCGAGGAGAATACCGATTTTTAAGGAATTAGGAAGTGATGCAGACACTGATGATGAGGAAGAGTATATTGATAAATCTAGAAGACAATTAGATTCTTATAGTTTTAATTTGTTCTTTGCAGATAAAATCAAAATGCTAAACGAGAAAAGGGTTGTTAGACTGAAGAAAGAATTGGAAGCAAGAAGGGTTGTTGAAGAAGAAATGGAAGCAAGAAGGATTGCTGAGGAAAAGGCAAAAATGGAAGCTGAAAAGGCAAAAGCTGAAGAAAAACTAACAGAGAGGGTTGAGGTTGAAGAGAGTGAAGTGAAAATAGAAGTTGAGACAGAACCAAATGTGATTGAGAAGGTGGTGGAGAAAATAGTTGAAGTTGAAAAAATAATTTAAGTGGAGAAAATAGTTGAAGTTGAAAAGATTGTAGAGGTTGAAAAATCTTGTCTGAAATGTTTGGAATCATGCAAACATTGTGAAGAGAAAGATAAGAAGTATATGGAGCTAGACAAGTTGAAAGAAAAATTGATGTTTGATGTGAAGTATGTGAAAGAATCTTATGATGTGCTGAACAGAACAGTTAACCAATTGGAAAAGACAAACTTAGAAATAGAAAATGCTTCGACAATGCTGAATTCAACGGTGATGACTAAGCAGAAGGCCATCAATTATTATATTGAAGAGTGTGCAAAGTTGAAGCATGAATTGGAAACTGAAAGAATTGAGAATGAAAGAATCAGACGATTACTGAAAGAATCAGACGATTACTGCAGAGTTATTCAAGTTCTGATTACTTGATTAATAGAATTTATCCAACTGTTGCAGGTTTTGAAGCTTTTCAGGATAAGAAGTCAGAAAATACGGATACTGGTAAGAAACAAAGTGCAAATTATAACAAGTGTCCGCCTCCGATCTGGGAAGGTTATTCTCCCAGAAAGTTTATTGTGGATGAAGTCAAAAAGGCAGTCAATATAAAGTTAAAGTCTGAAACAATCGATGAGTTACCAGACAACATTGACGTTACATTCACATCATCTGACACTGATCATCAGTCTGAATTATTAAAGAAAGTGGTCGATCAGGTGTTGGATAAGGATGAGGAGTCAGAGTCTAAATCTGAAAAGTCGAGTTCATCAGACAAAAGCACGAGTTCTCCGGTCAAAAGAGTTTACAATAAAGATTTTCTAGATGTCGAAAAATAATTTGAATGACGAAACATTCAAAGTAGCATATACTTTGAATAATTCTTACAAATTATTTTCTGATGAGGAATTCCCAATAAGAAGTGTTAAAACTGAAATGATCAACAAGGTTTTCAAATTAACAGAAATTAATATTTCTGAAATAAAAGATGTAAATCTTATTGGAAAATGTAAAAAATACACTTCAAGAGTTCAACAAAGATTGAACAAGAAAAAGGGTTACAGTTCTGGTTTTGGTTATCAAAAGAAACCAAACCATAACAGTAATTTTAAAAAGAAAGGTTTAGGTTTTATTCCACCAGAAAATCATAAAAATGAGAAAAATTATAAACCAAAAACTAAATTTGTTTCAGGAGGAAGTTCGGAAGAAGAGAATGAGAAACCATTCTGGAGACAGTCAAACAAATAGTTTCTTGCTGAGAAGAAAAAGAATATGATGTTGAAATTTGAACAAAGAGTTGAACGAAGAACCTGTTTCAAATGTCAAAAGGTTGGACACATTGCTTGGAATTGCCCAAAGTCCACCAACATAAAACAAGGAGTTTCTTCTAACTCTAAAATGAAAGAAAAATGTGTTGATAAAAAGGAACAACCAATGAAAAAATTTAAAGTGTTTGAAAATTCGACTTTCGAAGTTGGTGAAAGCTCGAAATAGTTTTACAAAAGAAGAGCAAATCTAAACAAGCAAAGATGGGTTGTTAAAAGTTCAGATGATAGTTCTGGTGATGAATCTGACTCGTCAAAGTCAGAGGAGCCACAAGTTGAGCTAAACAGAGAAAATTCAGTTCCATCAATGGATGAAGTAAACTTTCCACCATTGCGGGCTGAAAATTTTAAACAAAAGGTTGGAAAGGTAGAGATTTCAAGTCAATTCTATTCTGAAAAGAAAGAATTCGATTTCGAAAAGGCTTTCAATGGGAAAGTGAAACATATCTTTGGCAAGATGGTTGATGGTAGTGCCAAAGGTGTTAAAAGAATTTTATGAATCAAAGAGGTGGAGTTACTCACCGAGTGAAAATAACTCGGTTATACCCAAGGCTGGTCAGGCTTGGGTGACAGCGTTCTCTGGTTAAAATCCTGACTTGCCGGAGCTCCCAAATTGGTAATCATGGAGCATGAATCGGCATCATTCTTGAAAAATGTTTTTTGAGGAAAACCTACAAGTGTTAAATCTTACAAGTGGTAATAGGAAAACAATGTGATGAAACCCCGTGTTTGTGAAATGACAAACAAAACTAATTTTCCGGAAAAACCATTTTGATTAAAACAAACTTAAGTGTTTTGAAATCATAATGGGAAAATAGTTTGTTGTCAGGGGGAGTTCTGATTGTTTAAGCCAAGTGGATGGCGAATTGAAGCAATTCAC
Organism: Helianthus tuberosus; assembly: GCA_030545235.1. Lineage (NCBI taxonomy): Eukaryota > Viridiplantae > Streptophyta > Magnoliopsida > Asterales > Asteraceae > Helianthus > Helianthus tuberosus. Next base: position 95,347,748 of record CM060426.1, read on the forward strand.
AACAGTTTGTCATTTTACTTTGTACAGTTTATTGCGTTTATTTTCAATTTTTCCCAGAAAATCAAAATTGAAACATATTTTGATTTTAGGGGGAGTAAAATTTAGAAATTTCGAAAATTTGAAAAATCCAAAAACATGATAAAATCTGAAAACCAAAAACATTGAAAAATTCAAAATGAGTTTTGTTGTGAAAAAGAGGAAATGATAGTACATCAGTAGACAATCACAGTACGCTAAAGAATTGGAAAGTCAAAATGTGATAAACGGTCTCACTAATGATGTGCCAGTAGGTTTTCGCACGCTTAGTAGATTGTGTTCGAGATATAAACCTAAATATCATACTTACTTATTTCGTGGGGAACATCTCTCGGATATATAGGTAACCCATGAAATCTTGTTTGAAAGGCTTTCTATTTCTGACATACTAGGTCTTTGTGTGTGGTGATATCTGGGGTATTATACCTGGACTTCTGATTTTGCGGGAGCAATAGCCTAGTCCTAGTATAATACTTTGCATTGCTTTAATCTTAAAAGCTCGCCCTCAGCATAAAAAATGATGAAACATTGAAAAATGCTAATCATGTGCTGTTGAAGAAAAGATTCTCTAAAGGGAACCCACCTAAAGTCGAACCATCATCTCTCTGATTTTTCGGAAGCAATAGCCTGAGCTCTCATGGTCTCGCATTTAACCCCTTACAGATATCATTAGTGTACATTCACCTGTAAGACTGAATATAGGAGTCTGGATACGGGAGTATATTCTGAGGTGGTACACGCAAATGAGTTTAAGTGCTTAAAACACTAATCTCGTACCTCGAAACAATTGAACTTTGTGTAAAAATTTAAGTGGATAAGTATACTGACAATCTAAGTGAATCGTTTAGAACTTAAAGTGTTTAAAGCTCAACGGTGCTAGTGATTGGTCTAAAAAACTGATATGATCCTCTTACACAAACTCACAAAAATATTGTCTGTAAATATTTCTTTACTGCTTTTTATTAAATACAAAAACCCAAAAAGAATGTGTTTTAGTATAAATTTTGAAAAATCAAAAAGATTTTAGTTCATTTTATTTTTGACAACTTATGTTGGAAAGCTAATTTTCAAAATTCTAAGTGCTAAACATGATAGACAATAGGGTTGGGAGAGTTTGTTTGTAATGAGAATTGATTTTGAAATGATTAAATGGTTTCAAATTAATAAAATGTCAAATTTGAATGTTTAGATTACAAGTGGTTAATCAGTGATTAAAATTCTTAAATAAAAATCTTACTGTTGGGTAGAGGATGTGCAGGTTAGCCAAGTGTCGACTCCTGAGGCTTGAACACGATATCAGGTTCCAGATCTTGTTGCTACGAAGAGCCAGGAGACGTTCTGAACCTGTGAAAGTGCTATGTCAGATTGCGATCCCGGAACAACTTAAGGGGGAGTCTGCTAGCAAAGGGGAGTTTGAAGTAGTAAGAGCCAGATACAGATCTTGGGATAACATTCGAGATAGAAGCTGATGGAAGAAGATAGAGATTGAAGGCTTACAGTGTCAGATTCTTTGGAAAGAACGTGAAGACTGATCAAGACTGAAGACTCATCATACTGAAGACTCGACACCGAAGACTTCGTCAACATCCAAGGGGGAGTCTGTTGGTGCTTATGTCTGTCGACTTCGTCTTGTTTCGAGTCTTGTATCTAGATAGGATAAACCAGAGCTTAGCAGTCAAGAAAATAGGGTTTTAGAGTAAATTGTCCAGTTCACACGAAGTGGCCACTTCGTGCGAAGTGGTGAAGTCCAGTTCATGCGAAGTGGGAATCCTATAAATAGCTGAGTTGTGATTTCATTTGTAACATTGCTGATTCCGGAGCAGAGGTGCTGCCGAAGTGTCAAGTGGTCTGTAATCGTTTCAAATCAATATACAAGACAATTAAAGTGAATCCTAGTGTGAATCAAGCTGCAATCAAGTCCGAATCACTGAATTCCGCCTTTGGTTTGGATTAGAACTCTTCTGATAGACTCGTTTAGGTCAAATCTCGATCCTACACTTATGTTCAAGATTCAAGATTTTGTTCTTTAGTGTTCTTCATGTTTAACAATGTTCATCATTTATTAATCAACAATATATGAAGTATTAAGAGATCATAAGGGCCTTACTACTAGCACAAGGCTAGGGAAGAACACTTGATGTTGTAGATGGCAAATGTGGAGGATAAAAGCTAATGGGAGAGGTCCTTCAAGATCCACAAGCTCCACACTTCCTTAATCACCTTTTTACACCTTAGGATGGTCTTAGAATGGATGAACAATGGATGAAAGGTGGTGGTGGTGTGGGGGTGGCTCACGGTCGAGATGAAGGGAGGAGGAGAGGGAGAGTTAAGTGTGTGTAATGTGTGTGAGATAATGAGAGTTCATGTCCTTTAATAACCATCTAATGTTATTACCCAAAGGATCTTATGTTTCTTAAGTACACCACATAATCTTTAGCATATCTAAGGAAGATTAGCAAGATCAAAGGAAGATTTATGGAGATCTTGGGGTGGGGTCACATAGGTGACCATAAATATAGGGGGGGTATTAGTTGGTTGCCAATGGTAAGTTAGGTTATTAGTTGAAATCCAAAGTGTATTGATTAGTGTTTAAGTGTATGATATGTTATATAGTGTGTTAGGGTGTTCAGGGATCGTAACTAGCCCAGAAACATTAAAACAATGCTTCTAGTGTAATTTTGGTGTTTCGGGTAATGTCCGGTTGTTTGGTCGTATACTGGTTCGTTAAAGTGCTAAACTATATCGTTTAGTGTTCTTTATGTACCCTTTTGTGACACTTTTAATTCCCGACACTTAGGAAAGCATTTAGGACCCTTTAGTCATGTTTCTGCATAATATTAATGTATTTAAATGCTGATTTGCTGAATTTTCTGTAAAATTCTGCACTTTTGGTAAGTTTTAGGCACTTTCCGGCACTTAAACTATCTCCTAGAAAAGCAGTTTTGTGATCCTTACTTTCCTACACACCATGCTAATGTAGAACTTGGTTTCTGGCTCATACTGGGTCTCAAATCACCGTCCGTCTATGTACTGAACCCGTTAACGGTGCTAACTGTGCTTTGTGCATCAAGTATGTCTATATGGTTTGCATGTAATAATGATATGATAGTATGAAATGTGATGCACATGTAAGTATGATGCAGTAATCAGAAAGAAGCTTAAGTCATTAATTGTAATTCAGCACAGTCATTAAGCACTAATCAATATTAATTAATTGTACGGATACCTGTATTTTGACAGTTGTCACATTCTCCCCCTGTTAAGAGAATTTCGTCCTCGAAATTTGTACTACCTTAATTCCTTAGGGTTTCATTATGTGTGTATGTATACGAATGATACTGGGGTAACTACAAAACTGCATCTAACCTTATTCACATCAGGTGAATTTCATGGATATATTTTAACAATAAGAGCCCTATGGTTACAAGGCATGTGTTCTAGCATTTGATGTTAAAGGACACAAGTCGTATAGATGTATAGTCTAGCGTAACTCAGTTAACAGGGGTTCCACAAAAGGAGAGTTTTGACCAATGGATTCTTCAATCAATTGGTCACAATACGCAAATGAGTACTCACAAACCATAGCGTCCGCTATATGAACTCAAAATCAACAACTTGAATATGAAATTGATCCGTCAGCTTTCGAATAAACAAATGGTAAGGATTAGTGTGTTGACATTCTTGAATTGCGAAAATACACCGAATGAAATACAAGTGAATCTGGTGTATCATTGTCTTAATTGATAGTTGCATTAGGAATGTTTTAATGACAAGTCAAACAAAAGTATGTGTAGTTTTGTGTGAAACAGTTGACCATGATTAGCACAAGCTACAAATTTGCAATGACACCACAAGGTGTCGAAACGACATGATTCAATAATAGTGGTGACTGAACAAGTTCACCGTGTATGAAATCAAATGAAAGTGTACTGAGAAAATCTGAAGATTTGATTTACACAAGGTCATAGAGTTTTCAATTGAATATGGAACATCAAGGTACTAATGTTTCTGATTGAAGATGGAAAACAATAGACACTGCAAGGTGTTCAATTTGTAACGAAAGAATCGTTAGGAGGTACATCGTGCTATGAAATGAATCTTTGTACCATTGCCATAACACACAACTGTGTTGAGACTGCTTTAATCGTGATAAACAAGACGGATTTTAGAGCAAGTTATTGAATAAACAATTAAATCCGTGTATGAAGTGGGTACCCAAATTAGCGCAAGCTTCAATTTTGTGAAAGTATCACCGTAAGGTATCGAAACCAACAAACGATTTAGTCGAGTCGTAGACCAATCAAGTCTACTATGACTTGAAATGAAAGAATCTCTGCAAAATATTTGAATATGATGTTCTCAATACATCATATGACGTCTTAAACTGAATATGCGAAATGGAGAAGTTCAAGCAATTAAACTTGGTTCTAGCGTAATCCGGCAATAAACGTACGTATCAGCAAGAGAACCTCAGCATGGTTACGAAGATAAACCATGAATGTAACTTGAAAGAAAAGAAGTTTCAAGAGAATGTGTTGACTTGATAGCAAAGGAGCCAACAATTGCAATAATGTAGGTTATTCGGATCACAATTCAATAATTAGATTTAGCAACATAATATTTGAACTTCATGAGGCGTTTATTCGAAAGGAAACCGCATGCGTAGCAACTGGTGCATGCGTAACATATAAGTTTTCAAGTAATGAAACATTGAGTATTTGCTATAATGAAGAAATGACCGAGTATCGAAGCAAATGCGTGTTCGCTCTCAGCGAAGAAAATTAACGCGATGCAACTACCATTAAGGGGGAGTAGAGATGCAAACATCTACTCGCTAGAAGCAAAAGTGAAGATTTTAATAAAAGAAATTTGAGTACTTTCTGTTTGGTTAACTGAAATAGCATATATGTCAGGATAATGGGGTTTGCTTGAGTTAACAGCTACGGTTCCTAAGCAACCTTCACGAGTTTTGACCTGGGTTCACAAAGGTCCTAAGTACATGTTTTCTAGGTTCTCAAAGTTTTGTATTTTGTGTAAAACTATTTTGTGCATCGTGTAGGAAACACTATTTTTGTGTACGTTTAAAACAAGTTATTGTCCCACAATTTCCACGGTATACTTTCTTCCTGAATTCACAGCTAATGACACTCGATCATCGATCAGTCGTGAAATAGTAGTTGAATCCTCACAGATAGTTAAATAAGTAATTCGTTAATCCCCAGCAAGAGTCACCGAATCTTGTTGGTTAACTCGTTCGGCTCCTGGTAGTTTGATGTTCGTACGAAAGCTATCGTCCTTCTTCTTGACGAGCAAAACTGGGGTTACCCAAAGCGGGAAACTTGGTCTGTTATCTTCCTTCTCTATCAACTACTGAAGCTACACTGACAATCCTTGCATCTCCGAAGGTGTAAGTTGCTAAGGTGCATTAACTGTAGGCGCGGCGCCTGGAATCAAATCGATGCGAGATTCGACTTGTCGTTGGGGAGATAATTCTGGCAAGTCTTCGGGGAAGACTTCAGGTTATTCCCTTATCACAAGGATATCTTCAAGTTTTGGTTCTTCGGTTCTCTTGTCCACGACATGAGCCAACAAAACAACACATCCTTTGCGTGAAAACTTCCGTGTCTTCAATGACTGATAATCCGTAGGGGCGTATTCTGCTCCATGAATCACGATCATTTCTTCATTTGCCATCGGGGTGCGGGCAATAATCTCCGCTTGATTGTTCGAGAACCAATCCATCCCAATTATCACGTCGAAGCTTCCTTTAAGCTAGTTCTATCGAGTACTGGATATCTATCTTACTTACTACTAAAACAAGTATATTCTAAAGCTAAAATTTAACAGCAATGTCAAATAGCATAGACGCACAACATTGACTACCATAAGACGTACCGATGGCCATGTTTAGATCCTGGCGTGCTTCCCTAGCTCTAGTGTTAGACATTTTTCCCACGATCTTGTTTAATCTCCTTTGGGCAATCTTTCCTAAAGTGCCCCATGTCATCGTAGTTATAACACCCTTGACCTCTCTTTCCACATCTCGTCTCATGCCAACACGTCTCCTTGCAGTGCCCCACTTTGCCGCAGTTGTCACACTTTCCATTTTTACATCGCCCGGTTTGATGACATCGACACTTGTCGCATTTAGGTAGTTTACCCATGTACTATTTTCCCTTTTTGGCCTTGTTGTTGTTATTCGTCTGGGTACCCTGCTTGAAGTTTCCGAATTTTCTCTTGTTATCTCTAGATGACTCCACATGAGTCTCCTTTTTCTCCTCAGAGGTTGAAAATCTTCCTAGTCTAACCGCTTCTTCAGTGAGCGTCACACTTAAGTCGATAGCTTCAGCGATTGTTGGAGGTTTAGATGTTGTCCCCAGGCTTAGAATCTGAGGTGCCAAGCCCCCGCTGAAGCATTCGATCCTCTTAAACTCTGGATCTACCATGTAGGGGACAACACGAGACAGATCATGGAATCTCTGTACGTACTCAGCTATCTTTGGACCTTCCATCTTCAAGTTCCAGAACTCAGTTTCCAACTTCTGGATTTCTGCTCTCGAACAGTACTTCTTATGCATTAGTTCTTTCAGTTCGCCCCATGTCAAAGCATACGCAGCAGTTTCGCCCAACGTCTGAACCTGGAGGTTCCACCATGAAAGAGCCCCATCTTGAAGCAGTCCGGAAATGTATGCGACCTGATGCTCTGGGGCACATTTGCTCAACCGCAAAACAGAATCCGTCTTCTCAACCCAGCGCATGATGCTCTGGTGCCGTCGAAAGCCAGGGGCTTGTAGCCCAAGAACTGCTTGTAGGTGCAGCCTGCGATATATGCAACATCATTCACGAGAGGCATTAGCAAAGCACAATTGGAAATGTCCAAATGTTCTTGTAATGTGTCTTAAGTGACTAAATATTACCGTTGGGTGGGTTATTTCCTGTGGTACCTCTGCTGCACTCGGAGCGAAGGGCCTCGTGCTGTGCGATGGCCTGTGAGATGCGCTCTTGTATTTCTGCCTCTGTCATCAGAAAAGGGGTGTTGGTAACGGTGTTCCCTTGAGTCGACATCTTCCTAGAAGAAGATCGGTTAGGTCAGGTCTTATTAAGGACATGAGCACACAAGCCTCTACTTAACGAATAAGACCTCAAAGGTATATTTACATACGTATATAAGCAATTATATAACGGCACCATTATAGTATAACTTGTAGGTAGGAACATATTTAATGAGAACATAACAAGCAAGCACGTAGCATTACAATTATAGTATAATCATGCAAATCAACAACGTGCTTAGTGAGGACATGGCGACTGAGCTTTCATTGTTTACCAACCACAGTCACATTGTTAACAAGGTATATCAAAAGGGTCAAAGGGTCACCCTACCCTTGCCCAATAAGTCTTTCAGTGTATTAAAATTACGTAGTCAGATGTGGTCTTCATAAGTCTCCACAATCTCGGCTTATCATTAGTGTCTTTACCCAAATGTAATGCAATCCGCATAATCCAGAAACCAATTATGCTGGTGACTGAGGTGGAGGAGGGAAGAAAAGTAAACTACTAACATGCGTGAACTCTTCCTCGAGCTTGTATATACGTCAAAGTAATTAACTGATCTGCTGCTTCATAGTAAAGAAACGGGCATCAATCCCTAAGAAGGTGCAATAGCAGCAGGTGAGTGTGCCAAAGGAGACCGTGATGAATGTGGAGGATCAAAGTATACTGGTATAGACAGGGTGGAGGACGTGGTGTCAGCTCGAGCTCCAAAACTCTACGACTCATATCCTCAAGCTGTAGCTGATGTGCCAGGAGCAACTCATTCTGTGTATAGCCTCCATAATGTGAAGGATGGCAGGGGTCTGAAATCAGCATAATGTATGGTAGGATCCATCTGAATGGCTCGTCCATTGGTGAAGTATTGAAACGAGCAAACGGTGCGGCCTGTGAGGTCGGGGAAAATGTTGTTGTAGCAAAAGGATCGTCATGCGGGTGCTGACCTGGAGTACCTTCCCGAGGTGTGGGTATGTCTTGAAAGAAAGCAATAGGCATGTTGGCGCAATGGACGTCGGTCTCCATAGGAGCAACATCAGCGGGTGAAGGTGCAGGAACAAACGTCTCAACCAATAAGGAGATCATCAAATGCAGGTACTGGGTCAGGTATAAGGGGTGTAATGTCTGGTAAACCAAAAGAAACAGGGTCATGATCAAGAAAGGGCTCAGGATCAGCAGGTGCAATCATCAAGCTAACCCAAAAGGAACAGGAGCTGGCTCAGGAGCAGGCTATGGGTCGTGTAAGGGTGTGGTGCCTCGAGCAGGTGATAGTCCAGCAGTCATAGCGGCGTCGTCGTCTGAGTCAGTAGTAGAAAGTTGTAGTCTGGCCTTCTGTAAGGCTGCAGATGTCACAGACTCAAAGGAGTCTGAGTGTATACTAGAATCAGAGGATAGCTTGATAACAGGGGTCTCAAGAAGTGAATTTAGTAACAACGTTCTTGTCTATCTTTCCATCATCATGGGCGTCATCAGGAGGACCACCAGTAAACATGTTAACGTCATCATCAAATAATTCGTCAAAAGGCATATCCTCGGGAGGAATGACCACAAGAGGTACGGCGTCGAGGATCGGAGTCATGATGTGCTTGCCATCGGGGCGTTCAAATGATAGGGTGGTCATGGACCAAAACAAGAATGACAGAGGGATTCCCGTCAGGGAAAACATCAGCAAAGGTAATTCATCACCAAAATCTGGTAGCGCGGACTGTTGGAAGTCGTCCTCGTCCTTGGTCAGCATATCAGGATCACTCTCAGTGTCTGACGTAAATATCTCCGACGCAGATGCAATCTCATTATCTGTGGCGGTGGCCGTAGGGTTATCAATGTCTGATATCTCGCTTTCTAAAATAAAGTGACATGTGTGCCGGTACATAATAGTCATAGCATGTATATCCATCGTAATCACTAACAATTAGTGTATGCAAACAATGGTAATTTATCATGTATTCACATTATTCTTCATGAAACTTTCTATCCTTCCTAGTCTCCCAGACTAACCCACCTAGTCTCCCAGACTAACCAACCAGTCTCCCAGACTACCTAGCCTCCCAGACTAAACACCCAGTCTCCCAGACTAATCACCCAGTCTCTCAGACTAAAACACCCAGTCTCTCAGACTAAAACTCCCAGTTTCCCAAACTATCCCAACTAGTCTCTCAGACTAACAACCCAGTCTCTCAGACTGAATGTCTCAGATTAAACTCCCAGTCTCTCAGACTGAATCATAAATTTTGAAATGTGTTTCGTGTCTTTTGTTTGTATAAATGTTTGTTTCCTGGATCTGGGCATTTCGTGTATGCAATGAAAACATGTTCGTAAAAACGTTTTCGTGAGAGCCCTAATGATCGTAGTCTAGACTCGAGAAAGAATCCTAGTTCGCTACGATCGAAGCTCTGATACCAAGCTGTCACACCCTGACTTTTGCGGAAGCGTGATTATGGGGTGACTTTCTTAATATCATTGCATTCAATCATAACATCAACTTTATGATAAAACCATAGATTTGTCATCCATTTATGACATAACAACATTGTTTAAAACGTAGACTTCAAATTCAAGTTTTTCAAACCTTACAAATTGTTTATGAGTTCACTAAGGACTCGTCAAAAGATATTAGATGTAACTAAGGTTTGGAAGACGTGTCTCGTCCAGGAGTAAGACACACTGACCAAACCCGAAGACCATGGATGACAACTTTATTCCTATCGCAGCATAAAACTTCCAACGCCCGCCAGATCCACTTAATAATTCCCTGAAATACATGTAGTTTGAAAACATCAACAAAATTTGAGTGAGTTCATGTGTTTAGTATGTGTGCATGGATCATTCTTGAAAACCTTTGTAAGTATATGTGTACTTGTAAACTGGTATGAAGCAACAAGGAAAAACAGATCAATTAATGTGTAGCTAATACATTAATATAAGTAACATGGCATAGGAAGCACTCAAACCTGTGTGCGTATTTCATACCGGCCCCTTCGGCGGAACGACATAGTCACCACATGCGGCCAACTCGCAGGCCCATGGGTGGGGCTCGCAACACCCAATAGATCTATCACTCATGCCCCTCGGTCCTTATACAAGGATTAATGGTCTTAAGCTAATGGCCTACGCATTCACGTGATCTAGCAGTATCTTTCCTTAGCTAATCATACCATGGTAATTGTTTGTAAGCGGTATGTAACACGTATTTCACCCCCGAAGTTATAAAACCGAAAACAGTTAAGAGAAAAGGGGGACATGAACTCACTGTTTTGCGTTCCTTGTATCCGATGTAACTCAAAGCTTCCTCCAGAGAGCACGACTACCTACATGCGTACTACGGTCCATTAGACGAGCGGGTCATGCCTTGACTTGGTAATGATTAGTGTCTTTGAGTTATGTTTTCAAAGTGTCTTCATTAATATTTCAAGTGTATAATTGTTTGTTAAAATAATTATTAATATTCTAACTCAATACTTCTCAAGTATTTAAACATGTATATCCTTCCCAAGGATGGGTATATTTGTATTCTTGTATTTTGTATAACTTGCCATGTATTGGCGTCGTATTCTCTTTAATAAGTATCCAATATATTTCCAAAACAATATATTTCAAGTCTCACTTAGAAAATATATATAAACTTATTTTTATCCAATATAATGTATTTCAAGTTTATCCAAGAAAATATATATTTTTTCCAAAAATCATATATCTTCTAAAAATTCCAAGAAAATATATTTTTACTTCCCAAAAATAATATATTTTCTTCTTGTCAAAAATATGATATAACTTTGTAATAATAATAAAAATCATATTTTCATTTCTTTTGTATCCAAAATAATATTTACCAAAAGTATGCTCATAAATGTATTTTCCGGAATATTTTGTAAGCTACATTCTTGTGCGGTTTCACAATATTATGTGTGTAACTTGTATATTTACTCCATGAGATTTCCGGTAATATTTTGGATTGTAATTTCTTGGTATTTGTTAAGTTATACTATTTTATCCCTAAGATAATATAGTTAATACACAAAGTATACAAGTATTTACACACATCATGTCTTTAATGTAAATACATATTCTAAATACATATTTATCCATTTTTATTTATAAAAACCAACCTCCAATGCTTGTATCTTTGTTACAAAAATTATGGCAAAGTTTATATTGAAAACCATAGTTAAAATACACTTGTAAATATTTGTTAGAAAATATTTTTCTGAGTGTTTATATTATTAGAAAATTTTGCCATAGTTTCCCCTAAAAATGGAGGTGTCCATGCTATCAAAGCATATCATTTTCTTTTCAAAAATTATCACAAACAATCACCAATCAATCTACACTTACCAAATGCTAAAACAAAGCTATCTACATAATATTCATGAACTTGATTCCTCATAAAAACTTGTAGTAACTTGGTAGTGTGTTTAGTAGGTTTAGTTACCCTCCAAAATGTATTTACTTCTTTACAAACTTCATTCTTGAAAGATTTAGGTGTTTACAACTTACTAGATGATTTTTCCAAAAATCATTCTTTTGAATTTTTCTTGTAAACAATGTGTTCTTATATTTGTTTCTTTACTAGAAACATGATTTGTTTCTTTTAAAAACAATGTTCATGTAAATCTTGTGATTTAACTTGGTTTCTTTGGAAAAACTATTTTAGAAATCATCCACTCACAAGATTTGTATTTTGTTTAAATCATCATCATATGAAAACAACTTTTATTATTCATAAAAATCATTTCATTCTTCAAGTTCATGCTTACACATGAGGATGATCATCTTGTTATGTCACATAATCATCCTCTTACTTGCTAGATCATGTGTTTAATCACAATCTAGCAAGCTCCTTATGATGATCAACATCATAATCTCAAGAAAATAACAATCAAGTATCATTCATACACTAAACAACATAGTTTCATTATGATTTCATCATATTCCAAGCTTATGTTCAAGATTCAAGATTTTGTTCTTTAGTGTTCTTCATGTTTAACAATGTTCATCATTTATTAACCAACAATATATGAAGTATTAAGAGATCATAAGGGCCTTACTACTAGCACAAGGCTAGGGAAGAACACTTGATGTTGTAGATGGCAAATGTGGAGGATAAAAGCTAATGGGAGAGGTCCTTCAAGATCCACAAGCTCCACACTTCCTTAATCACCTTCTTACACCTTAGGATGGTCTTGGAATGGATGAACAATGGATGAAAGGTGGTGGTGGTGTGGGGGTGGATCACGGCCGAGATGAAGGGAGGAGAAGAGGGAGAGTTAAGTGTGTGTAATGTGTGTGAGATAATGAGAGTTCATGTCTTTTAATAACCATCTAATGTTATTACCCAAAGGATCTTATGTTTCTTAAGTACACCACATAATCTTTAGCATATCTAAGGAAGATTAGCAAGATCAAAGGAAGATTTATGGAGATCTTGCGGTGGGGTCACATAGGTAACCGTAAATATAAGGGGGGGGGGGGATTAGTTGGTTTCCAATGCTAAGTTAGGTTATTAGTTGAAATCCAAAGTGTATTGATTAGTGTTTAAGTGTATGATATATTATATAGTGTGTTAGGGTGTTCGGGGATCGTAACTATCCCAGAAACATTAAAACAATGCTTCTAGTGTAATTTTGGTGTTTCGGGTAATGTCCGGTTGTTCGGTCGTATACTGGTTCGTTAAAGTGCTAAACTATATCGTTTAGTGTTCTTTATGTACCCTTTTGTGACACTTTTAATTCCTGACACTTAGGAAAGCATTTAGGACCATTTAGTCATGTTTCTGCATAATATTAATGTATTTAAATGCTGATTTGCTGAATTTTCTGCAGAATTCTGCACTTTTGGTAAGTTTTTGGCACTTTCCGGCACTTAAACTATCTCCTAGAAAAGCAGTTTTGTGGTCCTTACTTTCCTACACACCATACTAATGTAGAACTTGGTTTCTGGCTCATACTGGGTCTCAAATCACCGTCCGTCTATGTACTGAACACCGTCAGCATTTTCCTGTTTTATCCGTTAACGGTGCGAACTGTGCTTTGTGCATCAAGTATGTCAATATGGTTTGCATGTAATAATGATATGACAGTATGAAATGTGATGCACATGTAAGTATGATGCAGTAATCAGAAAGCAGTTTAAGTCATTAATTGTAATTCAGCACAGTCATTAAGCACTAATCAATATTAATTAATTGTATGGATACCTGTATTTTGACAGTTGTCACACGGAAATTGGAGATGTCCAACTAACAGGACCTGATATAGTCCTGGAAATGACAGATAAGATTGTGCAGATACGAGATCGTCCCAAAGCTGCCAGGGATAGGCATAAAAGTTACGCAGATAAAAGGCGTAAACCTCTAAAATTCAAGGTAGGTGACAGAGTGTTACTTAAGGTATCACCCTAGAAAGGGGTAATGCGTTTTGGCAAGAAAGGCAAGTTAAGCCCAAGATACATAGGACCATTCGAAATCATCGAATGTGTCGGAACAGTGGCTTACAAGTTAAACTTACCTGAAGAACTCAGTGGAATTCATAATCTGAAGAAGTTTCTTGCTGATGAATCGCTAGCCATGTCACATAAGGATGTGCATATAGATGAGAGCTTAAAATTTGTTGAAAAACCTTTGTCAATCGAGGATCGACAGGTTAAAAAACTTCGAAAGAAGCATGTACCGATTGTGAAGGTTAAATGGGATGCCCGTAGAGGTCCCGAATACACGTGGGAGGTTGAGTCCACAATGAAACAGAAGTACCCTCATTTATTTCAGTAAATCTCGGGGTTGAGATTTCTCTTAAGGGGGTGAGGATGTAACACCTCGCAAAATCATGTCCAATATAGTATCAACACGTGTCATGGACTTTAAACGTGTAACGGATTGATTATGAGGGACTAAAGTTGACAAACGAGGAAAGTATGTGTATAGAAGGATTGAAAGTGTCAACATTTGATAATTTTGCCTTTCAACAACCCTACACGATATTTAGACCCTTAAACGAATGAATCATAAAGCGTGTGAAACCGTTTGTGGAAGAAAGTGAAAGTTTACAAGACGCGAGGGTTAAATGTGTCAACATGTTTAATTAATACCTATGAGTGACCTTTTAGCAAACCCGGAGCCTTGTAACAATTAATTATGCTCCCAAGAATAAGTGATAAAAATTTCACAAGGTTTCGATATCGTATGAGGAAAAATACGTTAACTTTCGAAATTAAGGGGTTAAAAGTGTCAACGAGGCAAAACTTGTGTTTTCGGTTATCGTTTAACAAAACCGGACCTAACGGTGTTTGGTTATATCTCTTGGATCATAAAAATAAAAGTTATGTGGGTTAAATATGCTTGAAATGGAAGATATTGCGTTTTAAAAGGTTCAGGGGGTAAAAATGCCAACTTTGAAACTTGCTGATCAGGTGACCCCTATGGTGGCGTCACGCCACCACCAACACCCACTGCCGTCGCACGACGCGACGGCCTGATCTGGACAGAATTCTTGCACAGCTGCAAGTTTCAGCAAGTTATCTTCTCCAAACCATTCTTACACTCACATAACTTGATTCTATGGACTCTTTGCTGGTTTTAAAAACCACCTAAACACATGTATGCCTCAGATTATACTTGGGGACACTTGTAACAATCTTGGAGCCATCCAAAAACCTATATAAAGGGGCAAGTTTGGCAGCCGTTTGCACTCATAAGTTCAAAATTCATACTCTCAAACTTGCTCTCAAGCTTTGGAGTGTTTGAACTCATTCTCTGGAGCATCCTACTTTGGAAGGAAGCTCTCTTAGTCTAAATCTTCGTGCTAAGGACTCTTGTAAGTGTACTTAGCCTCTGTAATTAAGTTTTCCTTAGTGTAATGACCGAAAGTCAAAGTTGACGTAATTCTGCTTTGACTTAGTGATTAATCACTAATGGTCCAGCCATTTTTCGAATTGAAAGTGGCTATGAGTTGGTAATTATATAGGTAATAAGTCCTTAAAAGGACACCCCCTGATTATCACTCTAACTTGGTCAATTGTCGGGTCAAACTCAATATTAAAAAGTCAACAGAAAGCTATTTTTGAAAATAAACTCATAACTGATAATGTAGAGTTTATGGAACATGTTTTAACACTAAAATAACTTGGTAAATAATGTAAGAACATGTCTAAGCATGTTCAACCCGACAATTCCGAGTTTAGACTCGGTTCGGAACCGAAAGTCGCAAAAGAAGACTTTTGCTTTGACTTTCAGTTCTGACCCGATTTAGCTTGTTTTAGAAATGCCTTAGGGTTCCATTAGGACTATATTACATGTTAGTATAACCCTCTGAGTTTATACAATGTGGTTCCTTTGTAATCCTAGTTCATTGCATGTTTCCGTTAAACGCCTAAAAATTGACCATTATGCCCTTTTGACATTAAAACGAGATTCTTGAAAACGTGAGAGGACAAAAACCTTTGTTACTGATTTATAAACTTGTCCTAAAAATTTGACATCAGTTTGAGGTCTAAATTAGGAGTTATGCTCAATATCGTATTTTGAAATCTTTTTTATCAATTAAACGGCATATTTAGCATAAAGTCTATTTAAACCCGAATTTTGAAACCAAAACTTTTACCCACTGATGTAATATAATATTTTGGAATTTTTGAAAATTTTTATTTATTTTTAAACTGATCATAACATAGGGTTCTTGCCTTGATTCGGTAATTGACGGTTATACCATTTTTGCTAATAAAATGAGTTTTACATAACATTTTGATACCAAACTTTTTGCTACCGATTCTATATTTTAAATAAAATATTTTAAGCCTTCTGGACTGATAAAAATCTCAGCTTTCCTTATATAACCGGAAAATCGCCTAAAACCGACTTTTTACGCTTTTTTAACGCATAGTATGGGTTAAAACTATTTTTAACATATAAGACTTAATACCTACTGATGTTTTAAGTAAATTTTTATACTTTAACAGTATGTAAAAGTTTTGAACACAGATTTCCAAATTTGACCTTTAAAGCTTATGTGAAATGACCAAAATGCCCCTACGGCGCATAGTTTGGTTGTAAATGATAAATTTCACATATATGCAGTACCCTACTGATGTGACCTACAAAAATAAATATTTTTACTGATCATTTTAGACCAGAACCTCAGAGTAATATTTAATCTCTTTTATAATCTTAAAAATGACCAAAATACCCCTACAGGGCATAAATTGATTTTAAATTCGTTTTGGGCATAATGGAAGGTATCCTAGTGATATCACAACATATTTAAGGCATATTAACTTGTGAAACCTGTACATGACTCATTTGGTTACCCGTTGTGCATTATTCGCGTTCGGTACGGTTTATGTAACTAGTTTGCATAAATTGACCGAAACGGGTCAAACCTTATCATTTTTGCTTCAAAATCCAGAATGTGTTTAATATACCCATATTATACAAGTCTTCATACTTGTCGGGTCTAAATCACATTCTAATCCGGTCTTCGCTTAATCTTGCGTTTTGAACCGTAAATCTTTCATTGAAAACTAACCGGTCTAAGTTTAAACTTAAGTAAGACCCGTTAGGAATCTAATAGGTTATTAAAACCTTCATTCCAGATTTAAGAGCACAGTAAAAGATATTTTCACTTGCTGATTGTTATACGGCTGAGATAAATTTGTATATTTTCTCAGGTAAATACTTTTAACTTATTTTTCCTATACGGGCTTAGGATACGGTATTATAATAATACCGCTTGGTCGGGTGTGTAGTTATTTAAATTGGATTGTGATTAATATAATTACATAACCCTTTTTAATCTGTTTTGTTTGGTATATGGCCTTTGGGAGGTTAATGACCATGTCCTGGATATCCTCGGCTCATTCATTGACAGTTGCATATGTATAAAAGTATCCCACAATAAGGTATTCCTTGTGGGCATTATACTTGTGGTGTGTCAGTTAATCTTATCCGGCTCTTCTAACCGGCCCTGACGGACGGCAAACATGTAAAACTGTATACAAGATTGTTTTTATAATAATTGTCCCAAGTTATAAAAGATTATTTGTGCCTTGTGAATTTAAATCAATTTTCTTAAAGCATTTTTCAAAAGTGTCGGTAAATTGTATTTACCAGTATAAACTGACGTATTTTCCAAAAGTTTAAGTGCAGGTACTATGCGAAATAGGCTTGCTACTCCTGGGTGAATAAATAAAGAGTCTTGCAAGCTTTATCACTTAAAAATCTGTTGAACAATATTTCCTTTGTTTCGATCCGCCTGTGGATCCTTTTACATTCCGTTTGTAATACTTATGTTAATTTCATTCGGTTTGTAATATTATTACTTTTAGACTTCCGATGTGCATTGAACTGTGATAAATTGACTATGATGATATCAACTACGTCACGATACTCCCCACCGGGCCCACCGGTAATACGTGGAAATATCGGGGTGTGACATTAGATCTGTGGTACCGTGTCTTGTGAACGATTTTACGAAAACCCCCCACTCTGGGTAAATCCCATCAACTAGGTAGTACCCATACACGTACTCAACCCCGTTTACAAAGAAAGTTCCTTTGGGTCCTATACCATTTACCCGATCATTGAAAAGGGGCGAGTGGTTTATGATGGTAATATCATTATGTGAACCTGGCATAGCGAAGAACGTATGCCATATCCAAAGATCTTGGGACGCAACCGCTTCAAGCATGATGGCTGGCATCCCGTGAAATCCACTCGTGTGAGCGCCTTGCCAATGGGTAGGACAAAGTTCCCAAGCCCATTTCATACAATCTAAACTGCCTAGCATCCCGGGTAGCCCATGATAATCTGCGTGATGTTCCAATATTTGTTGCATATCACTGAACGAGGGCTTTCTCAAATATCTTTTCCTATAAAGTTCTAGAATACACGAACAAAAGTTGTGAAGACTTTCTCTAGCTACAGGTGCATACATTTTTAAATAGTCATCCATAATGTCCGAACTATTGCCGTACGCTAACTGCCTAAGTGCGGCCGTGACCTTTTGCCACGTACTAAATCCTAATTACCCGGTTACATCGGGTTTTTGTTGGAAATAAACATACTTCTCCTCAAGATCTCTATATATCCTTAAAAATAAGTTTTAACTCATACGAAAACGACGCCTAAACATTTTTTCATCATACTTAGGTTCCGCTGAGAAGTAATCGCTTACCAACAAATTATTAGTGGTGTGTCGTTCACGAGCGATATACCTTCTCCTCCGTTTAGGTTGTTGAGTCTCTTCCTCATCGTCTTCGTCTTCCATGATAGCTTTCACCACCGTCGCGATCGTTTGTAGAAATATTTCCGCACCATCGTCAGATGATGATGACGATTCACTATAACTTGAAGAAATCATGGCAAGATTGTGTTTTATGTGTTTGATATTGTGTGAAAAAAATGTTAAATATGGTAAGGTATTTATAAAGGAATTTTTTTTTCTTAAAAAACATGCCCAACGGCTAGTTTGAATTGGCCATTCACAGTCCGCCATGTCAGCTTGCTAGACCGCCCCACGCCCGGCTTCAAACCCCCGCCCCTTGGGCCACGCCCCAACCCAAGCCCACCCGGGATGGTGGCTTGGGCGTTTTCCCCCAACCCACGCCTCAACCCAAGCCCCATACCCCATAGTCTAAAATCGCCGGATCTAGAAAGAACTTGGGTAGAGAGAAAAGTTAGACTATGGGGTATGGGGCTTGGGTTGGGGGAAAACGCCCAAGCCACCATCCCGGGTGGGCTTGGGTTGGGGCGTGGCCCAAGGGGCGGGGGTTTGAAGCCGGGCGTGGGGCGGGTCTAGCAAGCTGACATGGCGGGCTGTGAATGGCCAATTCAAACTAGCCGTTGGGCATGTTTTAAAAAAAAATTCCTTTATAAATACCGTACCATATTTAACATTTTTCTCACACAATATCAAACACATAAAACACAATCTTGCCATGAGTTATTCAAGTTATAGTGAATCGTCATCATCATCTGACGATGGTGCGGAAATATTTCTACAAACGATCGTGACGGTGGTGAAATCTATCGCGGAAGTCGAAGACGATGAGGAAGAGACTCAACAACCTAAACGGAGGAGAAGGTATATCGCTCGTGAATGGCACACCGCTAACAATTTGTTGGTAAGCGATTACTTCTCAGCGGAACCTAAGTATGATGAAAAAATGTTTAGGCGTCGTTTTCGTATGAGTAGAAACTTATTTTTAAGGATATCTAGAGATCTTGAGGAGAAGTATGTTTATTTCCAACAAAAACCCGATGTAACCCGGCAATTAGGATTTAGTACGTTGCAAAAGGTCACGGCCGCACTTAGGCAGTTAGCGTACGGCAATAGTTCGGACATTATGGATGACTATTTAAAAATGTCTGCGCGTGTAGCTAGAGAAAGTCTTCACAAATTTTGTTCGTGTATTCTAGAACTTTATAGGAAAAGATATTTGAGAAAGCCCTCGTTCAGTGACATGCAACAAATATTGGAACATCACGCAGATTATCATGGGCTACCCGGGATGCTAGGTAGTTTAGATTGTATGAAATGGGCTTGGGAACTTTGTCCTACCCAATGGCAAGGCGCTCACACGAGTGGATTTCACGGGATGCCAGCCATCATGCTTGAAGCGGTTGCGTCCCAAGATCTTTGGATATGGCATGCGTTCTTCGGTATGCCAGGTTCACATAATGATATTACCATCATAGACCACTCACCCCTTTTCAATGATCAGGTAAATGGTATAGGACCCAAAGGAACTTTCTTTGTAAACGGGGTTGAGTACGAGTATGGGTACTACCTAGTTGATGGGATTTACCCAGAGTGGGGGGTTTTCGTAAAATCGTTCACAAGACACGGTACCACAGATCCAAAGAGATTAAAGTTTAACAGGGTCCAGATGGCTGCACATAAAGACGTCGAGCGAGCATTCGGTGTTTTGAAGAAAAGGTGACGAATATTAGCAATGCCTTGTCGACTATGGGACAAGGATCAGATTGGAAACGTGATGTACGCATGTATCATTCTTCACAACATGATTTTGGAGGATGAAGGTAGAGCAGTCGTTACCTACTATGATGACGATGACCCCCAACCAGGTAACGTAACAGACGAAGATAAAGCGGCAAATGAATTTTTGATCAAGTCAAGGGATATACATCACAACCTTCGATCTGATTTGGTAGATCATGTTTCAATGAATCCTGAGTTCGAAACCGACGAAGACGACGAAGAATGATAGTTTTTTATTTTGATAATTATTTTGAATGTTTATTTTAATAATTATTTTGTATGTTTATGTAGTTTTTAATGGTTATAAATATATATATATATAGGGAGCCGCTAAAATGAAAACCACCTCCAGTTGTAAGAACCATGAGAACCACTCTCCACCAATCATATTTTGCCAACGAAAAGGGTAGTTCGGTCATTTACCCCAAATGTCAATTCTCACTCTTTCTCTTCATTTAAATATAGCAGACATTTTATCTCTCCTCCTATATCTCCTTTCATTTGTCTCTCTCCTCATTAACCTCTTTCATCTTCAATAACCAGAGCTCTCTTTCATCTTCAATAACCAGAGCTTAGCTTCATCTTCTCAAGTTGTTTCATCTATTTCTCATCTCTTCAAATGTGTCTCTGACACTCCTTCAAAACCTACCCGCCGAAGAAAACTATCACCGCCGCCCCCATTCGCTGCCCCCCTTTCTTATCCCGTCTCGTTTCCCGTCCGACGAGATCACCCCCGCCGCCATCATCGCCGCTCCGATTTGGGGGTAGTGAGCTCCGATTTGATGTTGTGGTTGTTGGTGTCCCGATCTATTGGTTGTTGGTGTCCCGATCTATTGGTTGTTGGTGTCCCGATCTATGATGTTGGTGTCCCGATCTATGATGTTGTGCTTGTTGGTGTCCCGATCTATGATGTTACGGTGGTGGTTGGTCGGCGGCGGTGGTTCTAACAGCGGGTTAGTGGTGGCGGTTCGACGGTGGGTGGTGGCGGTTCGATGGCTGGGTGGTGGTGGGCCGGCGGCGGCGATGGTGGTTGAGCCAGGGAAGGCGGTGGCTGAGCCGGTGAAGCCGGATGCAGGTTTGAGTTTGGGATGATTTGTGTTTCTTTGATTCTGATTGTGTGAGCTGTTTTTTAACACAAATTATGTTTGGGGTTTTGAGATTTTGGCAGTGATAGTTTTTTGATTTGTGTTTTTGAACACAAATTATGATTTGTGTGTTTTGATTATGTCGGTTTTTGTGTTTGCATAAGTGATTTATTGTTGATTTGAAGCACATAGTTTCTTGGGGGTTGATCTCTGTTGATTCCTTTTTTGATGTTTTGGGGGTTGATCTCAGTTGATACAGGTTTGAATGATGTTCTTGTTCCTTTTGAATGTTTAAATCAGTTGAATCTGGTGCCTTATTGAATCGGCGGAGATGATGCAAAAAAAAAAAAAAAAATTGACGATGGCGCGGCAAGGATGGTGGAGGGTAGGTTTTTGAACCTGCAACCCCACTTTGCAGCCTCTGATTATCGGAAAATCTGAGCCAAAACTTCGTTTTTTTTCAAGAATCCACTCTTTCTTTTATTTTTTGTTTGTTGGGGTTTTTTTTGAGGCGTCGATGATGATAGCAAACTATCTGAGACACCTCCCGAGTGTGCGATTTTCTGGGTGCGTTCGGTTTTGCGTAAAAATGGTTTTGTAAAAAAAAAAGTTAAACCGTAAACCTTTGAACGTAAAACGTAAAAACGTAAAACGTAAAAAGTTTTACGTAAAACATAAAAAGTTTTTCGTAAATCGTAAAAAGTTTTAGGTAAAACGTAAATCGTAAAATTTTTTTAGTAAAACGTAAAAAGTTTTACGTAAAACGTAAAAAACCGGCGCGTAAAACGTAAAAACATAAAAAATGTTAACGTAAAAAGTTTGCGTTTTCTGGGTGCGTTCGTGTTGCGTAAAAATGTTTTTGTAAAAAAAAACTGTAAACCGTAAACTTTTTAACGTAAAACGTAAAAAGTTTAACGTAAAACGTAAACTTTTTAAACGTAAAACGAAAAAACGTAAAAACGTAAAAAGTTTTAACGTAAATCGTAAAACTTAAAAACGACGCGGTAAAAATGTAAAAAACGTAAAAACGTAAAACGTAAAAAAAAACGGCACGTTAAAACGAAAAAAACGTAAAAACGTAAAACGTTAAAAAACAGCGCGGTAAAACGTAAAAAATTTAACGTAAAACGTAAAAAAACGGCGCGTTAAAACGTAAAAAACGCCGCGTAAAAAAAACGACGCTTGAAAAAGCCCGTCGTAAAATTCGGCGCGTTAAAAAAACGACGATTGAAACGTAAAAACAGCGCGTAAACCGTAAAAAACGGCGCCTAAAACGTTAAAAAAACGGCGCGTAAAGTTTTTAACATAAATGTCGGCGCGTTAAAAAATCTGATTTCAAAAATGTTTTTAAACCAAAAAATCAGTTTCTTAATAAAAAATTATTAAGACCAAAAAGTAATAAATGAATGGGACAAAAAAGACATTTAAAAATAATATATATAAAAAGAAAAAAAACAATTTTCCCTAAATAACCTTTAACAATAAAATATTAAAAAAATAGTAAGACAAAAACTTTTTAATATTAATATTAACTACTTTTAATCTCATCTATCCATCTAGTTGATCTAAGGGTTAAAAAATGGTTCCCATGGTTCTTACAACTAGATGTGGTTTTCATTTTAGTGGTCCCCTATATATATGTTAAAAAAAAAAAAAATCTGATGTGGCTTGGCCACGCCAGCCACGCCACGCCCACCATACCCCATACAAAGTGGGTTTCTGAATTGAGTTTTCAAATTACACGTGTCAACCCATGCCCCAAACCCCCGCCCCACCGTACCCCACGGTCTTATTCTTCCCCGCTCCCTCAATTTCTGCTTCGTCCTTGTGATTTCCCACTCAAAATGATGCCATCAACCGGTGCGAACCTCCCACCGAACCCTCCTCCTTCATGTGCGACCTCTAATTTGCTGGAGGAAACCCCAATTCGTCGTATCACTACTCGCTCAGGAACCTCGGTGAAGAGCCAAGAACATGCAATTGCCCTCCAAACCCACTTCTAGCGTGCAAGGTCAGATGGGCAAAAGCTCCACAAAGGCCATAAAAGGTGACAGGCGCCGCCAACCTCTCTCCAATTTGAGCATCAACGATCTGGCCAGGGATCGTACTGGAGCCAATATCGATGGAACGGGTCAGGTTCGGACACAATTGTAGGGGATTGACCAGCATATGGAGCAGTCGGCCATGGGAGTGGAATCCTCGTCCGAAGCTGCTGAACAGGATGTTTTCCAATTCGTTCAAGCACATGTTTAAAGAGAGAGTAAGGTATTTTGTTTATTTTTATTTTTCTATTTTTTAATACGGGGGCATTTATTTTTTTTTTATTTTATAACTATAAGGGTATTTTGGTCGTTTAACAATACTTAACCAAAAAATTCTAACAATGTTAGAAATTTGGACTCAAATGGTTAGAGAAAATGCTTATGGGGACTCAAGTCGTTAAACTTTTTGCTTTTGGACTCAAGTGGTTAAAACCCATAAAACACAGGGACTCAAAAAGTAATTTACCTTTTTTTAAGCTGAAAATTCAAATCGCTGTTTTCGTGATGTATCCATTTTTTAAATCGCTGGTTAGAGAAAATGTTTATGGGGATTCAGGTTGTTAAACTTTTTGCTTTTGGATTCAAGTAGTCTAAACCCATAAAACACAGGACTCAAAAAGTAATTTACCTTTTTTTAAGCTGAAAATTCAAATCGTTGTTTTCGTGATGTATCCATTTTTTAAGCTATGCAGCTGTAACTTAAGACTAAAGGGAGTGGGGCAACCTTGCTGGGTGGGGCGTCTTGCGACACGTGTCACCCATTTAATTTTGATTTTTTTTATGTAAAAGATATAAAGTGTTATATTTTTTTATAAAATTATTGATACTCATTAAATAAAATAACTAACATACAACTTATTCATTAAAAAACATACAACAATACACATCTACTACTCATCGTCACTAACGTACTCGTTTAGGTCGAGGTCGACTACATTGTTATTATCTTCATCCTCGTTATCTCCTTCATCCTCGTTAACGAGTTCCGCCTCGTATCCTGGTTGTTTGTTGTCCCATAGGTGATCGATCAAGTCATACATAAGCATGGTGTGTTTCTGTCTATTCTTTATATCCATTATGTTCTCGATTCGTGTCTCCGATGATACTTCTTGTGTCCAATACTCCGGGAACAATGAAGGGTCATTCTCATTGTAATCTTGGCAAATGGCTTTGTCTTCGTCTTCCAATATCATGTTATGCAAAATAATGCATGTGTAAATGACGTCATGCATTTTTTCCTTTGTCCAGTATCTTGCTGGATAATTGATGACGTGCCATCGCTTTCGAAGAACTCCAAACGCTCGCTCAATATCTTTTCTTGCTGATTCTTGTTTTCTCGTGAAATGTTTTCTTTTAAGATCAATAGGCTCGGTGAACGTCTTTACGAACGTTGCGTACTCCGGATAGATACCGTCAGTTAAATAATATCCGCGTTTGTAGTAATTATCGCTCGCATAAAACGCTGAAGTTGGTGCCAACCCGTTTATAATCTCTTCGAGAACCGGCGAAGACTCAAACACGTTGATGTCGTTGTGAGAACCTTGTTGACCAAAATATGCATTCCATATCCAAAGATCATAAGATGCAACCGCCTGCAATATTAACGACGGTTTGCGAATGTCGCCTCTAGTATGTGTACCACGCCAAGCGGTAGGGCATTGTTCCCACTTCCAGTGCATGCAGTCCATGCTACCGATCATACCGGGGAAACCGTGAACGTGCTCATGCACTTCGTACATCCTTTGGAGATCACTCCAAGTCGGACGTCGTAAATAAGCCGGCCCATACAACTCAATCACACCTATATAAATTTAATTTAAATATGTATACGAACATTGACAGTAACATATAAAAAAATTGACGCTAAAGTTAAATATATAAAAAATTTGAAAACAAAATTTACTAAATATACCTTTACAAAAGTGTGTGAGTGTGTCTCGCGCAGTCTTGGAAGACATTCTCAGGTACTCGTCAAATGAATCAACGCTTGTGCCATATGCAAGTTGTCGGATGGCCGCAGTACACTTTTGTAACGAAGTAAAGCCAAGATACCCACGAGCGTCATACTTTTGTTTGAAATAATCATAATCTTCCTCCATGTCGTTTGTAATACGGGTAAATAGACGTTTACTCATGCGAAAGCGACGTCTAAATATCTTCGCGTCATATACCGGCTCCTCCCCGAAATAGTCTTGCATCAGCCGTTGTTGTCCTGCGGCACGATCCCGCATAATATAAGTTCTTTTTCTAATCAGTGGGTCATCCGTTTCATTGTCCTCGCTAGCAACGTGAACCATTAAATTGATTGTTGTCATTACCGCCTCGTTGATGGCTTCTTCAAATTCATAAGAACTAGATGAAGTTGTATCGTCGTCGGACGAGGATGACGAAGGGACGTTGAACTCCATTTGTGGTTCCAAAAAAACAAAATGGTTATGTTGAAAGAATGTATTTTTAGAGTGTGTTGTGTTGTATATTTTTAGAGTGTGTTGTGTTGTATGGTAGATGTATATATATATATAGTAATTTGGTTAAAAAAAAAAAAAAAGAGTTTAGTCAATATATCCGTTGGAGTGTGGAATACAACGGCTAGTTTCTTTGAATTGTGTGGAAAGTGGGCGACGAGAAGAGGTTGGGCTGGAGGGGGACGCCACCCAAGTCGCCTCCGGGAGCGGTGTTCCAGGCGACCTGGGGTGACATGGGGGTGGGAGTCGCCCCACTACACTCAGTCTAATATTTTCTTACACAATCATGAATATTAAATCATGTGACGAGTGCATCTGGGCAGGTATAAACAGAGGCCATCACATCCTAAGGTCAACTAAAGAGACACGATAACCACCACCCACAAAGCCACAAATTGTTTAGTCTATAATAGCTGGAATTAAACATCTTTTAATATGAAATCATATGTACATGTTGAAATGTACAACACCTTCTTTGGATTTGAGGTGGTGTATTATATTTTTAATTAAAAAATGTAATTATTGAAGTGGAGTAATATATTCCAAATCTAATTTTTGGCCTCTAATCCAATATATAGGCATTGCTTTTCATTGAATCTTGTGTGTTCTTCATTCTTAACCGTATTTTATATTTCAATGCCCTTATAGAAATTACAAACACCTTTTGTGTACACATACTGTCAAGCTTTGTACTTGCAATTTACCCTTACAGAAATTACAAACACCTTTTGTGTACACATACCTGTCAAGCTGTGAACTTGCAATTGCTTGAAACCCTTGATTTGATTTTTTTAATTATTACTTGATCCCACAAATATGGATGCTTTCTTGCAGCAGTCTCAACATCATAAAATCCCACTGGAAGAGTTGCAGCAGTTTCAACATCTTAAAATCCCACTGGAAGAGATAATATTAGCCACCAACAGCTTCAACGATGATAACTGTATTGGAAGTGGTGGTTTTGGGGTAGTTTATAAGGGAGAACTGTCTCACTCTAAGGGACGAAGCACAGTTGCTATCAAGCGTCTGAATTGGAGGCATGGACAAGGAATACCCGAGTTCTTGAAAGAGATCGCAACGCTTTCCCATTACAGCCATAAAAATCTCATCTCTCTGCTGGGATTTTGTAACCAAGGGGATGAGATGATCCTGGTATACGAGTATGCATCTCGTGGAAGCCTTGACCTCTATTTAAATTCCCCTCATCTTACGTGGTTACAGCGTCTCAAGATATGCCTGGATGCCGCAGAGGGGCTAAGGTACCTTCATGATCAAAGGGGGACACACCAAAGACTTATCCACTGTGATGTAAAAAGCGCCAACATCCTTCTCGATGACAACTGGAATGGTAAAGTCTCTGACTTTGGATTATTATCAAAAACGCGTCCCGCTAATGAGCAGCAGTCGTTTATTGTCACCATGGCAGCAGGTACCTTTGGGTACATCGATCCACAATATTGGATGACAAGCTTCCTAACAAAAGAGTCGGACGTATACTCATTCGGTGTGGTCTTATTAGAAGTTTTATGTGGGAGGTTATGTTGTACATATAGCGATGGTCGTGTTCAGCAGAGTTTAGTGCCAACGTGGATCAGAAGCTATGAAGAGAAGAGGTTAAATGATATCATCTTTAAAGATACGCCCATTCAACCAATGGATCGGCGTGCTTTAGAAATCTTTTCAGACATTGCGTATCAATGTTTGAAGAAACATCGTGAAGATCGGCCAAGGATGGCTGATGTTGTGATAATGCTTGAGACTGCACTCGAAATTCAGGAGTTTAGTGAAGAGAACACACTTTTTGACTACGTAAAGATGACTAAGTCTGCAGAACCCCCTCTGAACTACAGATCCGAAGATGAACTGATGAAGCTTCTATACAAAGGGGTCCTCCTCAACGACGGGAAAACGGTAATTAGCTGCTATGTTTATAGTCCACTGCATTAGTTTTTTTTCTACTTATCGAATGTTAATTGATATATATATATATACTTCAATTACTACTACATGAAGAATGCAATGTTTATAATCCACTGCTGTTAAATGATGTTAAGGAGATGCAAACTTAGATTTTCAAAAAATTATAAACGAAATTACAAAAATTCATGTTAAGAAAAGTAGCATACATGTTAGCCACACATGTGGAAGCAAAACGTCTTTTAAACATGTTCAATGACAATTAGTAATTTCATATCATGCTAAATGAGCCGAACTAATTACTTGAAGTTGTTTTATGAAAGTACAGTGGTTTTCATTAAATAAGAAGGGAGAACACTGTGAAATGATATCTTTTGCGGAATGTGTGGGTTCAGGTCCAAGTGAAGTTGAGAGCAAATGTAGTTCAAGGTGACTTCTCCTCCCTTGAATATCCAGCGTTTGATAAGTATAAAACATAGTATCATTCTTTGCTACTTGTCACGCAGATTTGGTGTGGGCACCTACCCTTATAGCTATGAGGATGGGAGTCTCAAAACACATGTAAAAACTCAATTCTTGTTACCAGAAATCACATACACAGTGAACCTTGTGTTCAAATTTATACTCCCAGAGAAGGCTAGAAAAGATGTTGATCTTATATCCCTCAAATATAAATTACAAGGGGAGAGCAAAACTTCAATTTCATACCTTGCGAGTGAGAGAGAAGATGGGTGGTGGATGTGTGAACTTTATCAGTTCACTAGTGACCACAGAATTGTTGATCTTCAGATTGAGTTTGATGGCTTTGATCGTTCTTCTCCTACCATAGAAGTAGAAGGCTTCGAGTTTCAGCCCTTAGAGAAAGTGGTAAGTTGTCAAGAAAATTTATCCATCTACTTCTGTGTTTTATACTTTCGTGGAAAGTAGGTCGGTCAATATAACATTTTCAGTGTATGGATAACTTAATATTTTGGTGGCAATTTTTGGTAACACATACAAGTATACAACAAGCTGTTAGAAGTTAGGAGATAGAGACTACATAATAAAAACATCAGAACAGTCCCTTATCCATCCAATACATAACATAGGAAAAAAGGACAAGCAATATGATAGTCTGAGAGTCACTTCTTCCATATTAGTCATTTGATCGAAGTCTAATATGGTTATGTTCAACAGGTGGAACATATAGATGAGAATCAACCCATATACGATTCAGATTCAGATCCAAATTGGGAAGAAAAAATGCCAACCGACTATGTGGACATGATGGAATTGTCAACAAAAAGTGTGCGATGGAAAAGGAAGAAGGAAGCGTACTCAATTATGAGCAAAGGGTTTTTAATCAATGATGGTCAAAAGGTAAGTTTGAATGTTTGATAGAAATGATTCTTTACTTTCACTAGTGAATTGTAAGTCCTTATGTAGTTGTGGAGTGAAACCTATGAACGTGGTTAAAAGGGAAGCATTGTTGAATTGCTAAAAAAAAAG
The DNA here is from genome assembly GCA_030545235.1 of Helianthus tuberosus. Lineage (NCBI taxonomy): Eukaryota > Viridiplantae > Streptophyta > Magnoliopsida > Asterales > Asteraceae > Helianthus > Helianthus tuberosus. The sequence continues at coordinate 95,376,814 of CM060426.1, forward strand.
TACTAATTAAATACCTATGCTATTGTTTGATAGTTGTTTTCTCTTGACAAAAATGGGAAGAAATACCATATGCTATCGGCACGAGCAGCTTGCATAAAAGGCAGGATGCACACACATTTGCTGTCTTTACCAGAATCAAGGTTCATTTATATCTTCCTGCTAGGTTTATTTTTTTTATTTTAGAAATTCTCTCTCTTGCAAATCTACGCATCATGTGGGAATTAAGAAATTTCAATTTTTTTTTATCCATTAATTAAGCTACAGAGAATAGGTTAACTAAAACACATTAGATATCTTATAGAAAATTATACGTGTACATAATGTTTCTAAAAGCCTACAATGAGACTCATTTGAGGTAATTTCGTATTTAAACAATATAGTCACGCTGCCAAGATTATGTTTGGCCTGGTTTTTTCTTGAAGCATGATAAAAAAAAAAGATACAATTGCTTAACTTTTTAATAAATCTATACTAATATAATAAAAGAAACCACTTTAGGGACACTTGTCATCATATTAGGCCATCTCTTATAGATAATTATTATTTTAATTTAATTTCTTCTAATCTTTACTATATAATAAAAGAAACCACTTTAAAGACACTTGTCATCACATTAGACCACCTCTTATAGATAATTATTATTTTAATTTATTCTCTTCTAATTAATTATAGATAACCCCCTACGAAATATTATTTAATTTAATATCTTATATTATAGATTAACTTCCTACTAAATATTATTAGTTTAATATCTTATGGATAATTATTATTTAGTTTAATCTCCTTCTCATTTATAATTTTATTTATTTGAATTAATTATATTTAAACGTTTTGTTTAGTTTGGTATCAAATAAATTTTACTAAACTTAAAATAAAATTAACTAATATTATTTATCATTTATACATTTACGAAGTTTTAAATAAAGGGTTAAATTTATTGAGACTTCGTTAACAAATTTTGCAACAACAGAATAATCTATTTTTATCACGAAAACCAAACTTTGTATTAATATATTAATTATTTTTATTTTCACTATACAAAATTACATTTACTCGACTCATGTAACACATGAGGTTTTTTGAAATATAACTTTTTATTATTTGATATATAAAATTAGATTTATTCAATTCGTACAATACACGGGGTTTTTAAGGATATATTTTTTTTATTATTTAGTACAGAAAATTACATTTATTCAAACCGTGTAATGCGCATATTTTTAAAGATGAAAATTTTTTATTGTTTGGTATATAAAACTACATTTATTCAACCCGTGTAATAAATGAGGTCTTTTAAAGACGTATTATTTTATTATTTGGTAAACAATATTACATTTATTCAACCCGTGTAATACGCGTGGTTTTAAAGATATAACTTTTTTACTTGGTATATAAAATTAAATTTATTCAACCCGTACAATATGGTTCTTATAGATATAACTTTTTATTATTTAATATATAAAATTATATTATTCAACCCGTACAATAAATAAGATTTTTAAAGATATGTTGTTTTATTATTAAGTATATAAAATTTATTTATTCAACCCCGTGTATTACACGGGATTATAACCTAGTTGATATTATATAATAATTTACATCGAGATAGTTGGTAAACGGGCAACAAGCTGCGCCGCTACCCTTTTTGAATAACAAAACTAAGGATTTTAAAAACTACGTCCATAGATCTCAGGGTCATAACATTACTATGCATGACCCTTTGAACTCGACTAAGTAGGTTCACAGCCTCTGGCGCCAGAAAACCAAAAGTATCAAAAGCAAATGGGATAAACACGTGCTGGTTGTCAAGGCACGCTTTCTCATGCTTGATCACTTTACCCGAAGCAGTCTGACCCACTGTGAAAGCACTACTCCCTAAGCCCACAAGCGGGGAAACCTCTGTTAGATCCACACAGACGTGTTTTCCTCCTACCCATCCAAAGACCAGAATGTCGGCTGGTCGAATGGTAGATCTCCCTTTCAACGGGTCTGTTAAGAAATTAACGGGTGCCTCTTTCTTAGCAGAAATACCAGCGCACCTGAATATGTCAAAAAGGACATCCCTAACCAAATCATGTCGGTATTTGAACCCCGGGAGCTCTCTACAATGAACTTTTTAATAATTTGATATTATATAATAAATTGATTTGCTAGCACTTTTAGCTTTTCTTTTGGTGACTTTTTAAGATTTTTCAGATTTGGAGAAGTCGCAATGTTGAGGCTTTGGAGATTCAGTATCATCAGCAAAATTAAGTCACAACTATTATCGTCTCAGACAACATATGCATGTTACCTTGTCTACAAATTTCCGAAAGATCAATCCGGATTTGAGGCACCTGTGAAAGTAAAAGATAAAGAATGTACACATTCAGATCGTATTTGGTATATCTATTTAGAAAGACCTAGAACCCCACTTATTAGACCAAATGCTAATCAAAACTCCCACAACCCACTTAATAGACCGACTATGAAAGGCCTTCCGAAACAAAGGAACGATGGTTGGATGGAAGTACAAATTTGGGAATTCCAAACTGCTACTGCGACTACCGCTGAAACGATTCCCATGCATCTTAAACTTTCCCGTTGTGGTTCCAATAAACCTGATGGACTTATTATTGAAGGCGTTGAGCTTAGACCTGTATAGATATTTTAATATATTTGATTATTATTTATAGTCAGACAAGAATTAAATTGTAAACAATGAAAAGTTTGTTTTTTAGGAAAATAAAAATTTCTTAGTAAAAAAAAAAATAAGATCGATATTACATCATTTCCTTTCTTGGGAAGACTAGTATCAACCATAGACCTTGCCAATTAAGAACCGTTGCTTGCTCCATATAAATTTAAGAGCATTTACAGCCATTTTTTTTTTCTATTTCCTTTTCTTAACCTTTTTAATACATTTTTATTCAAAAATAAAAATAGATACAAGGAGCCAACAAAAAACTTGGAATCCCAAAGTGTAAGGTCGCCTAACCTCTCGTAAACAGGATCTATCTCGAACAAACAACCACGTGTAATATGCGGAAACTACTACACGTTCAAACTGTTACAAACTGCCAAAAGTTCTATAGAATACTAAATTCAAAGCGTATTTATACCTAAGGTTGATACTACGGAACTAACACATGTTCTGTAGTATCACTCTAATATTATGGAACATCATAACGCCAAAGAGCTATTCCGAATTAACTTATGTAATTCGGAACTTACATATATTTCGGATTAAAGCAAATTACAACTTTGATAAAACAAAAGTTACATTAAGAGCCTTATACTTCTAAGGTTTGTCACATCTAGCACCTCATCACTTTTAGTGCACTTACAGCCTCCCCCTTGAAGAAAGCTCGGATCTTCCAAAACTTTCAACATTTATCTCACTTTCATGAGCTTTCTTGTACAAAATTTTCCTGACTTGTTCATAAAAGTTAGTTTTAGCATCCTTTATCAAATTTTCATCATTGAGAAACTTCCTTTTGATTTGAACATCTTTTAATTGCTCTTGTAGCTCATTCGATTTTTTTATTTCTGCAAGAGGATTTTCTTGCAGACTTTCAAAATCTTTTATTAACTTGTTTATTTGATGTTTGAAATCTTGATTACTTACCTTGCTTTATGAGGATTCTGATTCTGATTCAGTATCAGATATTTTGGCCATTAGACAAAAATTTGCCATCACTTTTTATTCAATATCTGAGAGTTAACCAAGTGTCAGTACCTGCAATCAGGCTCATCTATTGTTGTTTCCTTGCTTCTTCCAACTTCTTCTCATAATAAGAAACATCTTTCAGTTTCTTATTGTTGCATTCTGATGTATAGTGACTCTTTTGTTTGCATCTGTAGCAAACTATTTCTGACTTGCCTTCGGATCTTTTTTCCTTTATCCTTCCTTCCATCTTTCCTTTATCACTTCGTGGAGTTTTTGAACTTCCTCCTCTTATCCTTTGCTCAAAAGTTTTTGTAAGCAATGCTATTGCTTCAGCAAATGCAGAAAAATCTGACGAAGTATCATAAATTTCTTATTCTGATGAAGGTTGGGAGTCAGATTTTTCGGTTCTCTGTGTACTAGAGATGAGAGCAATGGGTCATCCTCTTTGGGTTGAATTTTCATCGATCTCATCCTCTCTGGGTACTAAAATGATATAGAGATCACGAAGATTTAGATTGGCTAATTCTAGACTGGAGGCTAATGTCATAGTGAAGTTTTTCCATTCTCTTGGTAGGGCATCTAGAAACTTCACATTTCTTTCATCATTAGATTTTCAACACCAAATTCTTTAAATCATTCAATTTTTTTACAAATCTGTTGTAAGTTTCTAAAAGTGTTTGGTTTGGAAGACTTTTAAAACATTCATATGATGAGACACAATTTGATCTTTTGTTTCTTTTTATTTTTTCTCCCCCCTTCACAATGATTTTCTAACTGATCTCATATTTCCTTTGCAGACGCACAAGTATTTACATGAGAAAATACATCATTTGGAAGTGCCATAATCAGAAGTGATTTGGCCCTTTCACCTGCTTCCACCAATTTCTTATCATCATCATCATCACTCCTTTGATTTTCTAGTTTTGGAGCGCATGATACAGGAATGGCTAGAGATTGATCAGTTTATAAGACAACTGCAATTTCAACACGAGGTATATGTGGGCCACTCTCAAAGGATTGAAACAGAGCTCGATCATCTCCATTAAGGAAATTGATCACCCTGATTCTCCATTGGGGATACTCCTCTCTGACTAAAGTCAGAGGCTTTGACATGGACTCGATATTCAAAGTATTGTTCAACATTTGAAAGTTTGACATCTTTAGTTAAAGTAAATAAAAACAAAGTATACAAAAAGATATGTATCAAATGCAAGGTTCGTCTCATTTACTATTTGTTGATTTATTCTCTATTTATAGAGAATGTTTGCCATGTGTAACAATCCTAAAATTTTTATAAAATATATAAAAACTTATATTATTAAAAGGATACATCATGGGTAAATTGACCAATGGAAATGTGAGATATTTTGGGCAAGCGTAGGAACCGTTTAATAACTAATTTATAAAAATACATTATATTTGAACCTACTCTATTTTTAATGAAACTTGGTTCGGAAGGTAGATAAAAATATGCTCGTCCTAATGGCATATTTATTATTTTATAAAACGTTATATTTTATAAGTTATAAGCGCCAAATAAGTAAAGCAGTTAAATTAATTATAATCTATATATTAAATAAAATAATTATACAATAATAATTCATAAAACCAATATATCAAAAGTAGGAAATGCATGTAAGGAACTTGAAAGTTATGAAATACTGTGCGTGGAAGTCAAAGGAATATAATGAGTGGTACGTGGCTCAACATATGATCTTGCGTGAACCTGAAGCTAAAACACATTCAGTATAAATAGACACAACCTTCAACAAATCAAATTTGTCCAGTCTTCTTTCCATTTCCTTTATCCTGCTATCACCCTCTCTCTCTAAAAAAATATAATTTTTATTTTCACCCATAATAATAATAAAGCACTGCCCCATTTTAAGTATTGTAACCTTTGATCACAGATACCCTGTCCAAGTGACGTAGGGCCCCGTAACGTATGTCAAGTCTCTGCCTAAATTCGTTGGGGTTCTGTCTCGTGACGTAGGGATAAAGTAGAATTGGGTTATTATACTTAAATGTGAGTGCAATATATATTTTATTAAATAACCCAAGAGTGATACCCAAAATATAACCACCCTCCTAAAACACCCTTGACACCCTACACTTTCTAAAATACACCCGTATGTGAAAACCAAGCCCGAAATACAATATAGCATTAAAAACAAATTAAATCTAGAAATAATAAGTTGAGGCGGGCCGCGTAGGACCCACCCCAACCTTACGCGGGCGGTATGAAGGTGTAGATCTGAATTCGCTGATTCTTTAAGTTCAGGCGGGCCGCATAAAGATCCCTATTAGTTTACGCGGGCCGCGAGGGACTAAAAAGGTGGCGCAGCCCGGTGCGGCCACGTGTCCCAACACCCGTCAAACCTACACATTGACTCAGCCAAGCTACACGTTGACCCGGAGTCAACGCGGGCCGCGTAAGCCCTGCTCTCATGTTACGCGGGCCGCGAGAGAGTCCAGTATCAGCACTATATAAAGGAGGCATCGGCTGTCCATTTCAATTCGTTCACAATTCATTCTCACTCTCAAAATTCTGAATTTGAGTTATTATACTCGGGTATTATACCCCTAATTAGCGAGGTTCTGCTCCGTTGTAGGTATTATAACCCCAGTTTCATAATAGATACGCTGCCCGATTGATTTAGGGTTCCGTAATAACTGTCGTGGTTCTGCCCGACGTAGTTATTGGAATACCGTCTCGGGGAAGGTATCATTAATATTATCAAAGGGTTATTATACTAACGCGTGTACATTATTTATTTAACTAGATTATAACCAGGAAGTCACAAAGGAAAGACCTATAATAGCAATGTGAGTAATCTCCTTTTTGTTAACAGTTTTTACAAAACCTTAATTATTTTACAATGTAATTAAGCAGTGATTGAGTCTTTGTAGTCTTCAATTACTGTCCGGTATGTTGGGGTTTTGTATACAAAATTTATACTACTTGTGAGTAGTAAGTCGAGTATGACAGTACGTTACCATTGGACAATGAGTTAGCCAATGGGTAATATGACCCACAAGTCAGGATTGATAGTACCAATTGGAGTAATTGTGTAGACATAAACATTGAAATCGTCCTCGATACTGTTTAATTTGATAAAATGTTTCTTGATTAAACTGGGATTCACTCACCAGTATTTCCTGCTGATAAAATGTTTTAAACAAACGTTTCAGGAAACTTAGTATGAAGCCAATAAAAGCCAGCTGGAGAGCACTGAAGGCTTGGAAAACTGGCAATAAAGTTACCTAAAATAAAAGAGATGTTTTTAATAAATAAAATAGGATTTATTCCTATGGAAACATGTGTACTACGAATTTGGGTTTTTCCCATATATAATTGTATTTATAAAATATGGTGGTTTACTCTGATCAAATATTTCCTAACTACGGTCCTGATGAAATTTTTCCGCAGCCAAATTAATAAACACCGATACCACCGAAACTGGCTCGCGGCCGCCCGTTCCCGGGAAGTTGGGATCGGGGGTTGTGGCAGAAGGTGGTATTAGAGCCTAGCCACTGGTTCAAGCCAAAGAAGTGTTCTGCTGACACTTAAGTTTTAAATTTTGTGTTAGGAAATAACTTATGTGATTATGTGTTTTATATTATTTGACTATTTGTTAGTTTACAGTATGGGTAAACAAAGAATTTCGGACATCTATCGTCAACTAGATAGTTCACCAAAAGATAAGGGAACCTCATTTCAACCAAATCCCTCAGGATACTCAGCAGATATTGAGGAAGGAATATTTGTTCGTAAGACACACTCTAAGAAACCATTTACCACTAAGAAAAGAAATTGGATTATTAGCAAAAGTCGAGAGAAAATAAAGAAGTCACAACCGAAGGGAGCGATAATCAATCAGGAAATAAAAGCACAAACTCAGGAAACAGACAATAACTTACTAGGGGAAGATGAATTAGATGGACAATGGGTAAATCTCCATATGTTAGCCACTACAGCAGTAAATGCTAACTTATATTAAATAATTGAACGGCCAAACCAGTACCATCACCCATGCCGCCTATGATCTAGAAACTTTAAAAAGAAACTTTGCCTATTAGATAACAACTTAATAGAGACAGGAGATAGAATAAACTTTACATAGAGGCATGTTGAGCATAATACTCCTATAACATATATAGACTAAAATAAGTTACGGATGCATAATCCCTAGTTTATTTTGAATTCCAGTTGTAGTTTGTAATAAATACATATGAGTCGCAATGTTCGCCGTTTTCAATCAATCTATTTTTATGATTGTACCCAAATATTTGTACTAGAAATTTGTCTGTGATAATTAATACCACCCACTCAAATAATATCATGATATACATTAAACTAAGTTGATTATTAACAAAGCAGTCATGTTTGTGATTCTCTTTTGAAATCAATCATTTACTTTGGTTTGAAATACATATTGAAATATATGATATAAAGCTTTAAAACTTTGTGGTTTTAATAATATTATTTTTATAAAACCAAAGCTATTAAATTAACCAAAAGGATTTTAAGAATTAATTTCAAAGATTGCTTTAGTGGATCTAGCCAAAGCAAGTTTTGAAACCAAGGTGTATCAATTTCTCACTCTATTTTATCATTTCTGGTTTATAACTAGTTGACCATAAGACTTCATACTTTCATAGTTTTATGAAATAATTGATGTTGGGATTACTTGTAAAAGTTCTATTAAAATATTTAGTAATAAAATAGATGGTTAAATGAATATGATGGGTATTCATGATTTAATAAAATCATTTAAAATTTTTAAGAGATTTGGGTTGGTTGGACTATGTAAAAAGGCCTAACTAAATGTGAAAACATTTCTACAAATCTTTAAGATATGTCCAAGATAGATCTTATGCCCAAAAATAATTAATATAAGATTATAAGATTAACCAGCCATATTAGTTATAGGATTGTGTATCCTAAATTATAAAGAAAAATATTCGAGTCAGCTGACTGATGTATAATAGTTAAATAATACAATATTAGTAAATGAGTAGAGTTGATAAATTGGATGTTAAACTTACCCTAAATAGTTGCGAAGTTTTTGGTTTTTATATTAGCACATGGTTTGTTGGTTTGCCTAAAACCATAAATTAATTATTTTTATTAAGATGTTCTTTCTCAAAATAATTTATTAGTTTAAACTTAAATTTATTTTGTAGTACATCTTTGGAGTATCTTTAACGAAATACTTGAGGAAAATATTCATTTTTCAAACAGGTGTTAAAGTTTGACCAAAGATAGAAATCCACTAGTACATATGGTTATCTATCCTACACGGTTTTCGGTTGGAAAAAAAATAATAATTTGATATTTAAAATTTAATATAAATTTTTCAAATATTCGACTCATACAGTAAGTCAAATATGTATTTTTGATTTATATATTACACTTATAATCTTATAACTCATAATATTTGAGTTCATCCGTACCTTTTATATTATTAGTATAATGATAAAACATTTTACAATGATATATGAATAGTATATTTTACTATAAGATAGTATAGTAAGTAAAAGATATATTTTATATCTAAAATTTTAATAAATTATCATGGTGTAATAAATTCTAATAAGTATAATATAGTATATAGAATAGTATATGCACTTATGTTATAAGTCCGTCGCGGGTGTATTAAAATATAACAAGGTTATTAGATCTTTTTATTAAAATTTGTATACAAATTCTATCTTTTCATAAGTATAAGTATATTATACTATACGAAAACAATATACTGTATATTTTTTATCCTTGCACGTTAAAATGTTCCTAAATATTCATTTTTCAAATTAGAATTTAAAATGGATGCCCCACATAAAAATAATTGACTCAAATGTGTGTTTAGTACTTTTGTCCTTTATAAAACTTTATTTAAAAATCAGATTACAATTTTAATATTGTAATATTTTTAAATAAATTATTATTGTATGGGATATACATACATATTCTAATACATGTATATTACTCAAATATATTTTGAATCAATTTTAGAAACGTCAAACTTTGTATTACTTACTATGTTATGTGTTTTAAGTTTATACTATATATTAATATTTAATCTTATATATATATCCGCTATATCGTTATGAATTACAGAAAGTAATTTATGTATAGTATATATATATCTCTTGGTAACCCATAAATACAATGTTATGGGTCATATATGCACATATTCTTCTAAATAATGCATCTCAATCTTAAATATATATTATAATTGATTCTTATAAAGAAAAAGGTAGGAATGTGATAATGAGAATAGATATATAGATGGTTCTTGAGGAGAAGTTATTAAGGTAACATAAATAGTGAGTCTGGTATTGTTTAACCCATTAGTTAAAAAATGAAATTTGTTCTTATGAGTTCAGAAAATTTATATTTTGAGTAATTTATTTCCTAAACTTTTATTTCCAAAATATTATATTGGATATAAATTTATTTTCTACCTTTATAAAAGGATAAAATAAAGTCATGGAAATAAGCTTGTTGATTGGTACCATCGAATGTATAGTTATTATTTTATATATGTGTGTATATATTCCGTAAGTTTAATATTAAGATTTGAAATTTTATACACATATATGCATATACCCAATAGAAATTCTTGATGGTATACCTAATATAATATCTTCTGTAAGATAGACACAAGAGAAAATGTCATTGATAATTCATATGAAAATATGAAGTTATTATAAGAATAAACCATGGAACCTACTATGTTTTAAAAATGCCATCTGTCTCAATAAAATATTCCTTGCGATGGAATCTAACAATATATAAGCATAAATAAAGTTAGCTGTAAGCATACTTATTACATTGAACCTAGCTATAGTATCAATGGAGACAATGACATAATTGAAACTCTATTCTCCAACCAAAAGAAAACCACAACCATAATAATATCTATGCGTAAATAAAAGAGTTGGAATATTGATATTTACTGGTAACAACCAGGACAATATTTAGACTTGAACCTAAGAAGAATGCCTTAGTATAAAGCTTTGAGATAAGCCAATTACTTGCATAGATAAAGTGTGATGGTTATTGGTATCCTGTGAGGATGATGACTAGAACAGTATGTAACAACTCTCATCAAAAGTCATAATTATTAAATTAATTAGTCCAATAGGAAACCCTAAATGAGAAACCCAAGTGATTCTGAACAAACCCTAAAATTTTCATAATTTTCAGAATCAGGATTAGGGCCCCTAAAACTCAGGGGGGGGGGGTAAACCCTACTCGGTAAAATCTAAACAGTTTGCTGTCGAAAACTTAAAATTACACGAAACCAACTCAGCTAATCTACTGTGACACGAAGCTAACCTAGGGTAGAGTAGGTCCTGTCGCGCCACGCGACAGAAACAAGTGAACCCCTCGCGTGGCGCGAGGGGGTGATTTTCTAGCTATAAATAGGTTGTTGTGGGACTTGCATTCTGGACTTACAACGTCGAAATAATTCACAAAACACACTGAGATACGAACTGCTATTCCAAAATTACACTCCCGGGTCTCGAAATTCTGCTGCAAAACAGGGTATTAGCACAATCGCTGCTACGATTCATTTTCTGACGATCAATATATCCAATGAATGTTTAAGTGCCGCCCACATTAGGGTTATACTTTATCGTTCGTCATTAATTTGACGGATCATCGTTAATTCGATAGATAAAGTATTATACTTTGTCATTCGTCATTAATTTGACGGATCATCGTTAATTCGATGGATTAAGTATTGCACTTTGTCGTTCATTGTGAGAATTTGATCTCGTAAGTTATCGTAATTGCTGGATTGATTACTAACCCAGTTTTGTGTGCATTGTTATTTATATTAGGTTAACAAGGCTAAATCATAGACTAGACTCTGTCCGTATTAAACCAGCAATGCGAGTCATTCTCTTTTTATCAAATTGCTTTACAAAACCCTATTTATTTCAAAGTTATAATTACAGGGATTAAGTTTATGTAATCACCATATTACAGCCGGTATGTGGGGTTTTGTATACATTACTTGATAATCTTCACCATTGGGGCAGCCAAGGGGTGATATGACCATAGTCACAGACACCATTGGACGGAAGGGCCAATGGGTCGAGTGACAAAATACTGTGGGTAATTGGTTTGATATCAGAAACATTGTAATTTTCCTTAATACTGTAAATTATAACAAATGTGTCATTTTAGTAAATAGAATGATTCACTCAGTATTTCCCGCTGACAAAACCTTTTTCAAACATGTTTCAGGTGATCTGTTGTAATTCAGGAAAAGTACTGGGGAGCATTTCAAGCTTAAAATAGTGGCTCATTATAAATAAGTTTTGTAATATCACAATTTCGTAGTAAAAATATAATATTGTAAATTATCGGGGTTTTATCCCGAAATGTAAAATAAAATAAATCGGGAAAATTTAGCTTTAAACGATCCTGTTAAATAAACTTCCGCTGTTAAACTCAATTAAGATAAATACCGCAGGATTTCTGTCCCGCGGCTCCTGAGACGGGTCAAACCGGGTCGGGGGTCGTGACAGAAATAAGGTGGTATCAGAGCCACTGAGTTAAGCTAATTAAGTATTTAAAAATACTTAGTTTTTTCCTGATTACTATTATGTGATTATGTGTGTTATTAACTGATTATTTGTTAGTTACAGTATGGGTAAGAAAAAGCTGTCAAGTATCTATCTTAAATTAGATAGATCATCCAACGAGAAGGGAAGTTCATCCCGAACCAAATCCTCGAATCAGGCTGAAATTTCTGAAGAAGGAATATTTGTGCGAAAGGCACATTACGAGGAAACACTTTCTCCTAGAAGGAGGGAGATGATTCTTAAGAAAAGTAAAGAGAAAATCCGAGAAAAGAAGATTAAACGGGAAACTCAGGAATTAATTGATAAATCACCTTGGGAAGATAAGCTAGATGAGAAATGGGCAAATTTATATATGCTAGCCACAGTAGCAGAAAATATAAATCTTTAAATACTATAAAGTTTTAGCACCTTACCCTTATAATCTAGAAGCCCTGTGCAATAAATAAAAATTTGAAACCTTAAGTGTGTTTTTCAGTTATCTTTGTAATAAATTAGTATACAGTATGTAATAAATTAAATGGTTACTTATGAATTTTAACTTAGTATTTTATGCATTTTGCATATATGCTACATCAGCATGAATGGGATATCAGAAGCTTTTCAGAACCTTAATCTTTACCCAGTGAATATCGAAGCTTCCAAAGAATATACTAGCTACTTTTCCGATATAGAACAACCGGTAGAATTCAAGGTTCCACCTTTGAACAAGCCAAAACGAAAGAAAAAGAAGAATTACGTGTGGGGAAGTCGCATACGTAAGAAAAAGCCAGCCACAAAACTTCCCAAAATAAACAACCCTTTAGAAAAAGGGAAAGAAATTATAACCAGGAAAAGTTCTAGACTCCAAGAGATGAAAACTGAAGTCGAGAAAGATTCTAAGCAAATGGAAACTGAAGACAAGGAGGAGGTTAGGGAAATAGGAATACAGATGGAGGAAGGTACTAAAGAAATAGTAATGGAAGTTGGGCAAGGCTCTAGACCAACTCAGATAGAAATCGGAGAGAGCTCCAATCCAAACCAGGGAAGAACCTTTCAAGATGAGATAGATTTCCTATTGGCAAGCTGTGAAACCATTCAGCCTGTCAATAATAATAATAATAATAATAATAATAATAATAATAATAATAATAATAATAATAATATTTATAATTATCCTCTTCAAAACCAACTCCCTATGAATTGGGAACCAGCAATTCCAGACCCAATAGTCCACTCCCAACCCATAGGAATGGACGAATGGTGGACAAACGATTGGCAATTCCAAAATATTGTCAATGATCCTTACTCTTTTCTTCCACAATTCGATCCAGAACCCCTACCTAATCCACCTATGAGTAATGAAAACATGGCTGAACTTCGCCACTTTGGTGAAGAGTTGTTTGATGCTGGAACTAGAATCAGGGAAATAGGGGGACAGATTGCCTGGAAGTACGATGAGAGGGAAATGCGTTTTTAGAACGGCAAGTGACGAGAGATAGTATGATGGTAAAATAATGGTTGTATAATAGTAGTAGTAAAGTTAGTCTGTAAATAACGAATAAAACTCTGTAAGATATTGGTGTGTAACGATGCATACTATACTAGATATAAAATGAAATCGAGAAATCGATTGTTTTGACTATACCTGTATTTTAAAATTTCTGATTGTTTGTATATAATTGTTATTTAGCAAATACTAATAAAATTTATATATACATTATCAGATGGCAAACAGTGGTAATGAACCTATAAATGAAGTTAATCAGTCTGAGCAACATCCAGGAGATCAATATATGACTCGGCAAGATATCGAAAACATTGTTGCTCAAGGGATAGCCAATGCTATTCCAGCATTCGTAGCTGCTATAAAGAATCCAATCGAACCGCAACAAATTGTCCCTAGTAAACAGATTACTGAAGATAACTTCAGTAATAGTGTAAATGGAGGCAATAATCATGATAATCAAAATAGAGAACCACATCAAGCTCCATTACCCAAGAAAATGAAAACTGCAACGCCTGGTTGCACTTTCAAAGAATTTCTTGCTTGTAAACCCACTGAATTTGCAGGCAATGAAGGAGCAACTGCATCACTGCGTTGGTTAGAGAAAACCGAAGCAGTTATTGCAATAAGTAAATGTGGTAAAGATGATCAGGTCATGTACTCATCAAATCTCTTCAAAGAAGGAGCACTCGAATGGTGGAACACTGTGTTACAATCAAAAGGAAGAGTAATAGCTTATGCTATGACTTGGGAAGAATTTAAGGGTTTGGTGGAAAGAAAATTCTGTCCCGAGTATGAAAAAGAACAGATGGCGAATAAGTTTCTAAATCATCGGATGATGGGTGTAGATTGTCGCGGTTATACCTCGACATTCTTTGAATATGCTAGAGTGGTACCAACACTGGCTTCGCCAGAACCGGTACTTATTTCTCGCTATATTTGGGGGCTAATTAGTGAAATCCGCAATATTGTTAAAGCTGCGAGACCTCGCACTATTGATGATGCGGTAGAATTAGCCAATACTCTAACCGATGAACTGGTGCGCACAAGAGATGAAGATAGGAAAAAGGAACTAGCTCAGAAGATTACCCAAGGATTTCGGGCAGGTAATAGTAATAATTTCAAGAAAAGAGGAACAGGGCAATATTCAAATCCACCTTTCTGTAGAAATTGCAAAAGGAAGCATTACGGAAAATGCAATTTAACCTGCAACCTTTGCAAGGGTATAGGACACCGTGAAGAAAATTGCAGAAAGAAAACCGTAATCTGTTTTAACTGTGGAGAAGCGGGGCATTATAAAATAGAATGTCCTAAATTGGTTAAACCAGTAGATAACAAGCCCAAGGCGACTGAAGGAACTACTAAGAAGAATGTCAGGGCATTTCAGCTGACCACTCAAGAAGCAGAACTCATTCCGGATGTGATAGCGGGTACGTTTTTAGTTCACAACGTTTACGCCAAAGTATTATTTGACTCTGGTGCAAACCAAAGTTTTATAAATACTTCATTCTGCCAAGCTCTTAGTTTACCTTTAACCAATATTAGGCAGATTTTTACAGTTGAAACAGCAGACGGAAATTCCGTCAAAATAGATAAAGTTTGGCAAGAAGGAAACATAGAACTTTTAGGACATAAATTCTCTGCAAAACTATTGCCGATGAATTTAGCTGAATTTGATGTTGTATTAGGAATGGATTGGTTAATAGCCAACCATGCTAGAATCCTTTGTGATCAAAATACCATAGAAATTCAATCACCCACCGGAGAAGTAATTAGAATTACAGGAGATAAACCACGTAAGCCCATGAAGTTCATATCAGTAATGAAAGTTGCTAATTATGAACAAAAACAAGGAATAGTGTATATGATTTCGGTAATCATTAGCACTAAGGGTAAAGATCTTAAGGAAATACCAGTAGTCTCAGAATATCCTGATGTATTTCCAGAAGATTTACCGGGATTACCTCCAGATAGGGAAGTAGAATTTAGGATTCATCTAATTCCAGGAACTACACCGATAGCCAAGGCACCTTATCGGTTAGCACCCACAGAAATGTTAGAACTGAAAAAGCAATTAGATGAATTACTAAATAAAGGATTCATACAACCTAGCTTATCCCCTTGGGGAGCGCCAGTGTTGTTTGTAAAGAAAAATGATGGTTCAATGAGAATGTGTATCGATTATAGAGAATTGAATAAGGTTACAATTAAGAATCGATATCCATTACCTAGGATTGATGATCTTTTTGATCAACTTCAGGGGGCTAGATATTTTTCTAAGATAGATTTACGCTCCGGATATCATCAATTAAAGGTACAAGAAGAAGACATACCTAAAACTGCTTTTAGAACTAGGTATGGTCATTACGAGTTTACAGTCATGCCCTTTGGGTTAACAAATGCACCTGCTGCATTCATGGACATGATGAATAGGATCTGTAAACCGTACTTGGATAAATTTGTAATTGTCTTCATAGACGATATACTTATTTATTCCAAAAGTCAGACAGAGCATTGTGAACATCTTCATGCACTCTTAACTTTGTTAAGAAAAGAAAAGTTGTACGCCAAATTCTCGAAATGTGAATTTTGGTTAAAAGAAGTGCAATTCTTAGGACACATGGTAAATCACGAAGGTATTCATGTAGATCCTGTTAAGATAGAAGCAATTACCAAATGGAAGGTTCCACAAACAGCAATGGAAATAAGAAGTTTTATAGGATTAGCTGGGTATTATAGACGGTTTATTAAGGATTTTTCCAAGATAGCTGTACCATTAACTAAGCTAATCTGTAAAGCCGCTAAGTTTGAATGGGGACCCAAACAAGAAGAAGCTTTTAGAATCTTGAAACAGAAACTAACCCATGCACCAATCTTAGCCTTACCAGAAGGAACTGAAAATTTTGAAGTATATTGTGATGCTTCAAAATTAGGATTTGGATGTGTGCTTATGCAACGCAAGAAGGTAATTGCGTACGCATCAAGGCAATTGAAAAAGCACGAAGAAAACTATACGACTCATGATTTAGAATTAGGAGCCGTAATTTTTGCTCTTAAGATTTGGAGACATTATCTTTACGGAAGTAAATTTACTGTCTACACCGACCACAAAAGTTTAAGATATATATTTGGGCAGAAAGAGTTAAACATGAGACAAAGGAGATGGATGGAAATCTTAAGCGACTACGACTGTGATATTCAGTATCACGAAGGAAAGGCAAATGTAGTTGCAGATGCCTTAAGTCGTAAGTATTATGAGAAACAACGACGGGTTCGTGCTCTCAGATTAAATCTACAAATAGATTTAATGGAACAATTGAAGAATGTTCAAACTACAGCAATCAAGGTTGATGCTGAAGGAATGAAAGGACGGATCAAGGAATTAGAACAAGGAGTTGATGGAATTTGGAGATTCCACAAAAGTAGAATATGGGTACCTAAGCAGGGAGACTTAAGACCTAAGATTTTAGAAGAAGCTCATAAATCTAGGTATACCATGCACCCAGGAAACAATAAGATGTACCAAGATTTAAGAAAGAACTTTTGGTGGATAGGAATGAAAAAGGACATAGCCAGCTATGTTTCTAAATGTCTTACTTGTTCACAAGTTAAGGCAGAACATCAGAAACCTTCAGGATTACTACAACAATTAGAAATGCCAGTATGGAAATGGGAACTAATAACAATGGATTTTGTTACTAAGTTACCCAAAACCAGAAAAGGTAATGATGCAATTTGGGTAATTGTGGATCGATTAACCAAATCAGCTCACTTTTTACCAATGAAAGAAACTTTTAGCATGGAAAGATTGGCTAAATTGTATGTAGATGAAATTGTATCCTTACATGGAGTTCCACTCTCCATTGTTTCGGATAGAGATAGTCGTTTCACTTCTCATTTCTGGAAAAGTTTCCAGCAAGCTATGGGAACTCGACTAAACCTAAGCACGGCATATCATCCACAAACAGACGGGCAAAGTGAAAGGACAATCCAAACTCTTGAAGACATGCTCCGAGCATGTGTGATAGATTTTGGTGGGAATTGGGATGATCATTTACCATTGATCGAATTCTCCTATAACAATAGTTATCACTCAAGCATTGAAACTGCCCCATTCGAAGCACTGTATGGAAGAAAGTGCAGAACTCCCGTTTGTTGGGCAGAAATAGGAGAAAGTCAATTATCAGGTCCTGAAATTGTGCAAGAAACAACTGATAAGATCACTCAAATCAAAGAAAGACTGAAGACAGCCAGAGATCGCCAGAAAAGTTATGCAGACAACAGAAGCAAGCCGTTAGAATTCCAAGTTGGAGACAGAGTACTATTGAAAGTTTCTCCTTGGAAAGGAGTTGTTAGATTTTGTAAGAAAGGAAAGCTAAGTCCAAGATACGTAGGACCATTTCCAGTGATCAAACGTATAGGACCAGTAGCTTATCGTTTACAGCTACCAGAAGAATTAGCTGGAGTACATGATGTATTTCATGTATCCAATCTCAAGAAATGTTTAGCAGATGAATCTCTAGTAGTACCTTTTCAAGAAATAGAGATAAACGAAAAGTTGAAATTCGTTGAGAGACCTCTTCAAATTGAGGATCGAAAGATCAAGTTTCTCAAGCACAAACGACTAGTTCTAGTCAAAGTTAGATGGGATTCAAAGAGAGGAGCTGAGTACACTTGGGAGCTAGAATCAGAAATGAAGAAAAAGTATCCTCAATTATTCCAGTAAATCTTGAGGGCGAGATTTTTCTTAAGGTGGGGAGAATGTAACAACTCTCATCAAAAGTCATAATTATTAAATTAATTAGTCCAATAGGAAACCCTAAATGAGAAACCCAAGTGATTCTGAACAAACCCTAAAATTTTCATAATTTTCAGAATCAGGATTAGGGCCCCTAAAACTCAGGGGGGGTAAACCCTACTCGGTAAAATCTAAACAGTTTGCTGTCGAAAACTTAAAATTACACGAAACCAACTCAGCTAAGCTACTGTGACACGAAGCTAACCTAGGGTAGAGTAGGTCCTGTCGCGCCACGCGACAGAAACAAGTGAACCCCTCGCGTGGCGCGAGGGGGTGATTTTCTAGCTATAAATAGGTTGTTGTGGGACTTGCATTCTGGACTTACAACGTCGAAATAATTCACAAAACACACTGAGATACGAACTGCTATTCCAAAATTACACTCCCGGGTCTCGAAATTCTGCTGCAAAACAGGGTATTAGCACAATCGCTGCTACGATTCATTTTCCGATGATCAATATATCCAATGAATGTTTAAGTGTCGCCCACATTAGGGTTATACTTTATCGTTCGTCATTAATTTGACGGATCATCGTTAATTCGATGGATAAAGTATTATACTTTGTCATTCGTCATTAATTTGACGGATCATCGTTAATTCGATGGATTAAGTATTGCACTTTGTCGTTCATTGTGAGAATTTGATCTCGTAAGTTATCGTAATTGCTGGATTGATTACTAACCCAGTTTTGTGTGCATTGTTATTTATATTAGGTTAACAAGGCTAAATCATAGACTAGACTCTGTTCGTATTAAACCAGCAATGTGAGTCATTCTCTTTTTATCAAATTGCTTTACAAAACCCTATTTATTTCAAAGTTATAATTACAGGGATTAAGTTTATGTAATCACCATATTACAGCCGGTATGTGGGGTTTTGTATACATTACTTGATAATCTTCACCATTGGGGCAGCCAAGGGGTGATATGACCATAGTCACAGACACCATTGGACGGAAGGGCCAATGGGTCGAGTGACAAAATACTGTGGGTAATTGGTTTGATATCAGAAACATTGTAATTTTCCTTAATACTGTAAATTATAACAAATGTGTCATTTTAGTAAATAGAATGATTCACTCAGTATTTCCCGCTGACAAAACCTTTTTCAAACATGTTTCAGGTGATCTGTTGTAATTCAGGAAAAGTACTGGGGAGCATTTCAAGCTTAAAATAGTGGCTCATTATAAATAAGTTTTGTAATATCACAATTTCGTAGTAAAAATATAATATTGTAAATTATCGGGGTTTTATCCCGAAATGTAAAATAAAATAAATCGGGAAAATTTAGCTTTAAACGATCCTGTTAAATAAACTTCCGCTGTTAAACTCAATTAAGATAAATACCGCAGGATTTCTGTCCCGCGGCTCCTGAGACGGGTCAAACCGGGTCGGGGGCCGTGACACAGTACCTGTATGATAAATAAGCGATAACAACTGGCCACTGTTATTTCTTGTTTATTAATACTACTCGGTTCTAGAAGATGATCCATCATGAGAATACTAATTTCCTTGTTTCTTGATGCAAACTATAGTAAACGATGTACTTTCAAAATTTTGATTTGAGAAAAGTCTATTTATGGGAAATACCATGATAATTACCTCTCCGGTAAAACTAGGCATGGCGCGGTAGACTCTCCAGCTTGTCCGGGTGAGATGGGGTTACCTCTCCGACGAGATCGGGTGAGATGGGGTTACCTCTCCGGCAAGACCGGGTAAGATGGGGTATGTGTTATAATAATGGAATTCCCTAGATAGTACCATGACCTGATGTCTGACTTGTGAGTCTGTTTACATTATGGATAATGTGCATACTACAATATATGAAATATTATATAGACATGTATGTCTATGAGGAAATCCAAAGACTATATTGATTGACGATTCGGAATAAATCATGAACAAGTGTGTCAGTGATAATTTTAGATTTATTTATTAGGAATCTCTAGTATACGTCTCTAAATTCCGATATCAAACACTATTTCGTTTAATCATCTGTCTCGAAATTCGTGCGACAAGATGAACAACAGGAACTCTATAAGTTGGAACGCCATCAAAAGTATAAGAATTCCTCTTGCATTACCTTAGAGTATTGACGCATTAGGAAACCTATGCTAAAACACGAAATATCTAAAAATATATGCTAACAGTAATGTTACTTTCATTCAGAACTCTTGAAAAGAAAAGAATCTCAGAGAATTGTTCTGGTCAAAGTAGTGGGATTCAAAACAATGACCAGAATATACATAGCACCTAGGATCGGTGACAAACTAAAAAGTATTTCTTTATATTTTAGTGAATCTTGAGGACGGGATTTAAAATAAGGTGGGGAGAATGTAACAATCCTAAAATTTTTATAAAATATATAAAAACTTATATTATTAAAAGGATACATCATGGGTAAATTGACCAATGGAAATGTGAGATATTTTGGGCAAGCGTAGGAACCGTTTAATAACTAATTTATAAAAATACATTATATTTGAACCTACTCTATTTTTAATGAAACTTGGTTCGGAAGGTAGATAAAAATATGCTCGTCCTAATGGCATATTTATTATTTTATAAAACGTTATATTTTATAAGTTATAAGCGCCAAATAAGTAAAGCAGTTAAATTAATTATAATCTATATATTAAATAAAATAATTATACAATAATAATTCATAAAACCAATATATATTTTTTTTTTGAACGGCGATATTTCTACAACAGGCGATAGAGATCGCACCTACCCTATAACTCGGGTAGGCCCCTCCGCCCCACTCCGGCAACCAAGGCTATGTTGTCTTAACCGGGCCCACGCTTGGTGCATCAGAGTTTGGCTAGGGCGTTCCCCGAGAAAATTTCCAGCCCACTGCCCACCCGATTTACCGGGAGCGTGTAGTTGCACCCTCCACAAGAGTCAGGGACTCTCTGGAGATTTGATCGGAATGTCGCGCTCCAATCAAAGATAATATTTATATGCCCAAATTACCCTTAACAAATAGCTAGTGGTAGCAAGGGGTCGATCCACGAAGAGTATGTGGTTTGCGAATGGATTTACTAGAATTAGAACGATTGTCACAAATTATGAAGCTTGCTATGATATTCTTGTATTTTTTTGTTTTGTTGGAAGATATGAATTTAACTAAGTGAATAACAATTACTAGTTAACAATTGAAATGAAGATTTGGTTACTAAACAATAACAAGTAAAGGAATCACACCCGGTTTCGGTAGTTACTAAATTATGGTTTCTACAAGTTTAATGCTTCAACTCAAATGCATACAATTAGCGGATTTAGTGTACCGTGACTTAGGTGCTAATAACTATCAACGCTAAATGAACGGGTCAAAATCTAAAATTTTTACTACTCCCCCATCCCCACACTTGAGGTAAACATTGTCCTCAATGTGTAAGAACTAGAGTTTTAAAACGCACAAGGGATGTGACACGGCTATCCTTCCCAAAATTTCACCCCGGATAAAAAAATTACAAAATACAATATACAATCCACTTAATACTAAACTAATAATCGAGGTAAAAGGAAACGCATGCACCAAATTTTGGCGCCGTTGCCGGGGAGTTAGTGCGCTTTGTGTTTGGATAATTGTTAGAATTTAGTAAATATTTTTTTTTAAGTTGTTTATTTTCTTTTTCTTTGTATTTTTGTGATTTTACTTTGGGTGGTCGAGCTTGTTTGTGCAGGAACATGTTTTGCAGGTACCATCTTTCAATATGAATTGGGTGGATGATGATCCGTGTGAGTGTTGCGGAAGCGGAGAGCATTATTTAGAAGATTGCTATGTTTTCCACGAAAAAGTTCAAGCCAACAAGGATCGGGAAGACTACCTCAGCGGATTGTATGATTATAGGAGGGCGGACCATGAAGATTTCAATGGTCCATCCTCATATTATCCATATGATAATCCACCACCACCACATTATCAAGACTATAACTATGAACCCAAATCACCATATTTCTCAAGTTACCGGGATGAGGAGTATGATGATTATTATAATGAATACCCTCAACCGGTATACGAGAACCCACAAGATTCGATGCATTCTAAGGTTGATGCTCTCATGGACATGATGAAAGAATATCACCAGGATATCAAAGATATGAAGAAAGCGAATGAAGTGAGAGATAAAGCCCATGAAGCATTGGTGGTGCAAGTGGGTCAATTAGCGGAGGAATTAGCCCAACTTAAACGAGACCAAGAGGTTTGGGCCAATGGTACAATAGTAGATGATGATGTGGTGGAAGAGGTTATCGATCTTCCCGAGCAAGAAAATGAATGTTTGAACCGAGCGGAAGACATGACATCCCAAGACGAATCGGATCCGAAAGAAGCTCACGTTCATATCCATCCTTCTCCCATACTTATCACTCCAACCAACAAAGTTGGGGATGAAGGTTCGGGTTTAAGGATTCGAAGGGTGGCATTGCAAGACATTGGCCTGTTTGGTAAGAAGCGACCCCGAAGTTGTACGTTACGCATGCCGAATAGAATAAAAAGAGAATGGATTCGGCATGCTAATTACCGAGCGTTTGTTGGAAACTCGGTAGGCAAATGTGCGCTTCGACCACCATAAGGGGTAAATCAGGTATCGTAGTTGTAGAGTTTGTATTTTTTTTTATTTTTTATTTTAGTAGTTAAATGAACGTTGTGGGCGTGTTCCCTATATAACCCTCACGAGACCTCTCGTCCTCCTAAGCTATTAGGGGGTTTAAAAGGGCTTGTTGCATAAGCTAAATGCAACCGTGATTCCTACGAAAGTGAGTTAGGCTTGTTATTGTAACTTTTTTTTTTTTACAAAAATCAAGGTAATTTAATGCATGGCTTGGTAATATTTTCATAAAAATGGTAGAACTAGGTAACTAACAAATTTTGATGGTTGTGAGAAGCATGCTTCTACACAAGGGTTAGAATTTGTAGGTACATGATGTTCGCGAGACAACCATTTTTATGAAGAGAAGAAGATATGTGCATCAAGCGACAAAAATCAGGTGCATGCGTTTCCTTTTACCTCGATTATTAGTTTAGTATTAAGTGGATTGTATATTGTATTTTGTAATTTTTTTATCCGGGGTGAAATTTTGGGAAGGATAGCCGTGTCACATCCCTTGTGCGTTTTAAAACTCTAGTTCTTACACATTGAGGACAATGTTTACCTCAAGTGTGGGGATGGGGGAGTAGTAAAAATTTTAGATTTTGACCCGTTCATTTAAATACTACACATTGAGGACAATGTTTACCTCAAGTGTGGGGATGGGGGAAAATTTCAAAATTTTTTCAAAAGTTTCGTGTTTCAAAAGCAATCTTAAAAGCACAAGTAACTAAGTCAACGAGGGATGGCACAACCCATTTGGTCTTTTGTCATGGTCAAGTTCAAACTAAATAACATGAAGGGTATTTAACGGGTGGTTATTTGGGAATAATTCGCCTAAGAAACTAACATTTGATGCATATCACATATCATACCCTTATACGTGAGATTTTGAGCCACTTCTATATCATAAAGAATTACATTTACATGTTTCGTTGTTTGAGTGGACCATTAGTCGCGTATTGTAGAACTTGCAACTTTTGATACGTTTGAGACTATAGACCGAATACGAGCACGAGAATGATTAAGGCATTAGGTGAACCTTTTTCCTTTTACACCATTCTTATACCCTTACCCAAAAAAAAAAAAATATTATTCCCTAGTAGCCAATATTGAGCCTAAACCTTTCATTTGATAACCCACTTAGCCAACAACCATAAGCCTTTTCGTTTTAACCCGTGTGATGAAAATTCGATTATAGGAGTCAAGTTTGTATAGTTGTTTGTTTGTTTGCATATAAAAAAAAAGCAGAAAAATTATGAAAAAGAATTGAGAAAAGAACAAAAATATGTGTTTATAGTTGTTGAATAAAAGGTGAAAAATCATTGCCTTATAGTTGATGTTTATAGTTTACTTGAGTTGCATTGTAATAAAAATTGAATTTTTCATCACCATAACCACTTAAAAATATCCTATTTCCTACCCTTAACCCTAGCCTCGTTACAACCCTTACAAAGACCTTATGACTTGTGCTTAGTATTCGTGATCAATGGTGGAGAATGATTGAGTTGCAAGCCTATGCGGGTACGTGTTCTAATCGGTTTTGAGCGATTAATTATTGAAGTGCTAATACATTACACATTAGCCAAATGTTAAGCCGAGTGGAGAGAACATTGTGAGGGATATGTATGATTTGTTAGTTTTACGGGCGGGTTAATCTTGGATAACCATTATATATGTGATTGCTCACGTTATCGTTAAATATGTTGTAAATTGTAAAAGGTTTGAACTTTTGTATGAAAATAGACCTTAACCTTTGTCTCGGGAATGGGAAGTGTATTCATTGTTCGACCCACGTGAAAGTGGAAAACAGATTTGCTTGAGGGCAAGCAAAAGGTAAGTGTGGGGATGTGATGGAGGGCTTGAAACCCGGGTGTTAACGTGCGTATTTTGTGTGAATTATTGTCGTTTAAGCGATAATGCGCCTCGAATATGTTAACTACGTGTTTTTATGGTTTTACAGGTTAATCGCGTAATTCGGTAAAGTTAGGATGCTTGGTGATGAAGCGTGATGCCCGGAGATGATAAACATAGAAAAAAGAGTGTTACTCGGGTTGTAGGTTACGTTTCAGTTGTAGCTTACAGTTCTGTCGTAATGACATATCAAGTTCCGTGTTGTAGGCTACGACTTAAGTGTAGCCTACGAGTCTGATTTAGAAAACATGACAGCAGGTTGTAACTGTAGGCTACACTTCATCTGTAGCCTACGGTTCTATCATAACAAAACATCAGCAGCTACGTTTGTAGGTTACGAATTAACTGTAGCCTACGGTTCCAGTTCACATCATAACAGCAGCAAGCAGATGTAGGCTACAGATCAGATGTAGCCTACGGATCAGGCATTACGAAAAATACAAGAAATAAATGCTTCAATTCCATGAAGAGAAATAAATGCCCATTATTCTTGAGGAGAAATAAATGTCCAAATTCTTGAAGGGAATTGAATGCTCCAAAGTCCACCATCAAAGAGTAAATGCTCCAAAGCTTTTATGTTGAAGACTTTTGTGAGCAACATCTAGTCCAAAATTCTTCTAGCATTCAAGTCCCATATGGAGGGCCATCAAGAAGATCATCAAAAGTCTTCAAGAGCATTCAATGCTCCAAAGTCTTCCATGGCTATAAAGGAAGATGATTATCAAAGAAGAAGGAGGTGGAGGTCCATGGCCAGAAATTCACAATCAATTCATCCTACTTCCATCTTTCAACCATTATCATTCACCATCCGGTGATCAAGCTTCTTCAACCATGAGCGGCTAATCATCTCGGTTTCACCCCGGTGTAGGTAGTTGTTTAATTTATGGTTTTGAATTGTTTCTTGCTTCAACTTTGTGACAATTTGTGTATGATTTTAGAAACCTTTGACAATAGCTTGCATTTGTTTCGAATTCATAAACTGTCGAGCGAATATAAAAGTTATGACTTTATGAAATGGTTATGTGTAATATGCGTTGTCTTGGTTAGGATTTACTTGTGTTGATTACAAAGTGTATTCTTGTCCGTTCGTTGAAACGTTGATAGTTATTAGCACCTAAGTCACGGTACACTAAATCCGTTAATTGTATGCATTTGAGTTGAAGCCTAAAACTTGTAGAAACCATAAGTTAGCAATTACCGAAATCAAAAGTAGGAAATGCATGTAAGGAACTTGAAAGTTATGAAATACTGTGCGTGGAAGTCAAAGGAATATAATGAGTGGTACGTGGCTCAACATATGATCTTGCGTGAACCTGAAGCTAAAACACATTCAGTATAAATAGACACAACCTTCAACAAATCAAATTTGTCCAGTCTTCTTTCCATTTCCTTTATCCTGCTATCACCCTCTCTCTCTAAAAAAATATAATTTTTATTTTCACCCATAATAATAATAAAGCACTGCCCCATTTTAAGTATTGTAACCTTTGATCACAGATACCATGTCCAATTGATGTAGGGCCCCGTAACGTATGTCAAGGCTCTGCCTAAATTCGTTGGGGGTTCTGTCTCGTGATGTAGGGATAAAGTAGAATTGGGTTATTATACTTAAATGTGAGTGCAATATATATTTTATTAAATAACCCAGGAGTGATACCCAAAATATAACCACCCTCCTAAAACACCCTTGACACCCTACACTTTCTAAAATACACCCGTATGTGAAAACCAAGCCCGAAATACAATATAGCATTAAAAACAAATTAAATCTAGAAATAATAAGTTGAGGCGGGCCGCGTAGGACCCACCCCAACCTTACGCGGGCGGTATGAAGGGGTAGATCTGAATTCGCTGATTCTTTAAGTTCAGGCGGGCCGCATAAAGATCCCTATTAGTTTACGCGGGCCGCGAGGGACTAAAAAGGTGGCGCAGCCCGGTGCGGCCACGTGTCCCAACACCCGTCAAACCTACACATTGACTCAGCCAAGCTACACGTTGACCCGGAGTCAACGCGGGCCGCGTAAGCCCTGCTCTCACGTTACGCGGGCCTGAGAGAGTCCAGTATCAGCACTATATAAAGGAGGCATCGGCTGTCCATTTCAATTCGTTCACAATTCATTCTCACTCTCAAAATTCTGAATTTGAGTTATTATACTCGGGTATTATACCCCTAATTAGCGAGGTTCTGCTCCGTTGTAGGTATTATAACCCCAGTTTCATAATAGATACGCTGCCCGATTGATTTAGGGTTCCGTAATAACTGTCGTGGTTCTGCCCGACGTAGTTATTGGAATACCGTCTCGGGGAAGGTATCATTAATATTATCAAAGGGTTATTATACTAACGCGTGTACATTATTTATTTAACTAGATTATAACCAGGAAGTCACAAAGGAAAGACCTATAATAGCAATGTGAGTAATCTCCTTTTTGTTAACAGTTTTTACAAAACCTTAATTATTTTACAATGTAATTAAGCAGTGATTGAGTCTTTGTAGTCTTCAATTACTGTCCGGTATGTTGGGGTTTTGTATACAAAATTTATACTACTTGTGAGTAGTAAGTCGAGTATGACAGTACGTTACCATTGGACAATGAGTTAGCCAATGGGTAATATGACCCACAAGTCAGGATTGATAGTACCAATTGGAGTAATTGTGTAGACATAAACATTGAAATCGTCCTCGATACTGTTTAATTTGATAAAATGTTTCTTGATTAAACTGGGATTCACTCACCAGTATTTCCTGCTAATAAAATGTTTTAAACACGTGTTTCAGGTAACTTAGTATGAAGCCAATAAAAGCCAGCTGGAGAGCACTGAAGGTTTGGAAAAGTGGCAATAAAGTTACCTAAAATAAAAGAGATGTTTTTAATAAATAAAATAGGATTTATTCCTATGGAAACATGTGTACTACGAATTTGGGTTTTTCCCATATATAATTGTATTTATAAAATATGGTGGTTTACTCTGATCAAATATTTCCTAACTACGGTCCTGATGAAATTTTTCCGCAGCCAAATTAATAAACACCGATACCACCGAAACTGGCTCGCGGCCGCCCGTTCCCGGGAAGTTGGGATCGGGGGTTGTGACACCATGAATAGACATTTGTTTATTCATGCAATTGTCATGTGAAAAGTAGCTTTATAGCATATTCATTGAATCCGCTGATCCACTAGTCACTCAGGAATTTGGGAAAACCTTATCTGCTATTGCAAGTTGCATCACCGGAATTTTGATGATTCTTTAATCAGAAATCTGATGATTCATCAGATTAATCATTAGATTTCTGATGATCAATTCTGATCAGATTGTGATGATGAATGTCATATTCCTCATCAGATTGATCAGAATCTTTTGATCCACTTTTCTTCCTGTTTTGTAGATGATTGACTGATCTTTACTTGGTGCCAACACTTCTTTTTCTTGCACATTGTCAAGTATCTTCCTTCTGTTTGACCTGTTTAACTTTGTCAGCATCATGTCTGATCAGAATAATCAGATTTCTTCATCATTTTTCTTCAACACTTACATTAAAGGTTACTAAGAAAAAAATATTGTATGGACTAAAATAGTAGAGTCGAATGTGGTATAATCGACCTACTAATGCGCTTAAGAAAAGAGAAATACATATGGTGTAGTTGGTCCATTTGTTTTCATTAAAAGAACAATATGAGGTTTACAAGTATTAATGTATATGCTGATGATGTCATTGAATCTCCTAAACAGATCAAAATGAGCTCAAATATTTAAATAAAGAATTCGCAAATTAAAGATAGTATTGTAAGTTTATGGCTCAATATGTAGAAAATGCATTAGTATTATTATCCATCAATCATTATACATCTAGAAGATGTTGGACATTTTCATACGGACAAAGCTTACAATGTAGAGAATCAATTTTATATCTCTTATCAAAGAAGTAAAGATCCTTGGTCCAGAAGTATCATAGTTAAATACAAATTGTATTAGTATATCTTGCTAGTTATAAACGACCATATATATCATTAAATTCATTGACAAGATATAGCTCGTGTACAGTCAGGAGATTATATAATGGGTAAAACATAATTTTCAATAACCTCATGGTACGAAAGCAGGGGTGAAGTATAGAAGGGGCGGGGAGGGGCGCCCGACCCGCCGAACTTTTCGCTCAGTAGTGTTATATATGTAGTTTTCGTATAGAAATTTTTGGGTATATACGTTTTCGACCCCCCCGGTTCTATATGAATTTTTGGGTGTATACGTTTTCGCCCCCCCCCCCCCCCCCCCCGGTCATTCGGGTCAAGCTTCGCCACTGTACGAAAGATATGAGTTTATATTTTACTAACCAATCTAAACAAGTTTGGTTAGTTTTATAAATGCAGGGAATGTAACAAAACATAGTTGTAGATCTTATGATATTTATTTACAAGAAGAAGCACTGGAAGACTCATATGAAGATCATACAACATTCGGAATATAAACGATTGCACATTAAGGGATCAGACGACAAATCATTGGCTACAAAAGCTTTGAGTAACTTTCAAGGAAGATGGACGCACGTCACTTAACGAGTACATATTAAATTAAGGGGGAACTTTATTCAAGTTGCACACTTTTCCCCTTAACTAAGTTTTGTCCCATTGGGTGTTCTTGGTAATTTTTTTTAATGAGACAACATACATGATCCAAAGTATCAGGGGGAGATAATACACATTACACACTGCACTCTTTTTTCCTTAACTATGGATTTGTTCCACTGGGTTTTCCTAACAAGGTTTTTAACGAGACATGATCTCCAAATATACAGTAAAACCTCTATAAATTAATAATGTTATGACCGAAATACTTTATTAATTTAGCGAGATATTATTATATCGATAAATTAATAATTTATTAATTTAAAGAGATCCGTATGACCTTTAAATTTTCAAGTCTAATATACATTCACAAATTAATTGAATTTGTTAAGTTCATTGTTTTTAATAAAAAATTTAGTTCATGGTACTAAAAAAATAAATTAGAAAAACAAGTTTTAATGCACATTTTTTCTCCATGTACAGTATTTTAAATACTCTCTTACAAAAAACAAGCTTCAATGCACATCGCTTTTTACTAGATAATATTAGAATTTGGAATGTTTTAGTAATTATTAATTTATAGTTTCGTTGGGACCAATATATATACACTGGGATTTCAAAAAAGTTATTATCTTATTATTTTATCGATTGAGGTCCAATTTTGTACAGGTCCCAAGTTGGGACTGCGCAAATTGTTAATTCTATCGAGGTTATTAATTTATAGAAGTTCTACAGTATTATGTTGATAACCATGAAGAAATACGAAAAATATATATTATTGTGGTTATCAATACCTAATAAAAACTAGGGCTTTTTTTCCAAGTTTTCTTTTCCTATAATTTATGTATATTTCACATCTCATGAAATATTAGATCAACTTCTTTTCATTTCAATCCTATTCGTTTTCCAATTTTTTTACCATATGTACAACTAGAACTTTTATTTTTATGTATAGCTGGCAGATACAAACAGAGCCTTGACTTTGTCCATCACTTCCTAACTTCATCATGCCTTACGTCAAAAAAGAGACAAGATAACCACCTCAAGGCCACATATTTTATTGTCTAAAGTAGCTGAACTAAACATTTTTTTTAATATGTGATCTTGTCCCATTATAGGTTAAAATGTAAAACGCTATCTATGCTTTTGGTCAACTAAAGAGACAAGATAACCAACACAATCCTACAAATTGTTTATAGTCTATAAGACTAAGCGGTATGGGGGCCGACTTAGGCCCGGAGAGGCCCGATGCCGGTCCCCCACACCGCCCCCTGCTTCCGTCCCGGCATATCCGGCTCCCCACAGACGAAGTCGACGGGCCTCCATCTCTCTCTCTCTCTTCTTTCTCTGTCCTGTCTCTCTCTTTCTCTCTCTAAAAAACAAATAACTTATATTTTTTAATTGTTTTTATAATAGTGTGGGGCCCCATCCTCCACCCCCTAGGTCCATCCTCTGCAAGTTCCTCCTACGTGGCGCTGACGTGGCAGCCCAGGCTCATGGAAATGAGCCTCCCCATACCCACTAGTCTAATAGCTGGAGTTAAAACATTTTTTAATGAAATGATGTGATCAGCCGACACACAAAAACAAAAACACATGGAGGCTTGAGTTTGAGCATCTTGTCTCAACTACATGTTAGAATGTACAACACCCTCTATGCATTTGAGCATGTTTGACCATGTTAGTCATTTAGACTACGGGTGTTTAAATCAAGTCCCAATCGAATAATCAAACACAAGAACAAGAACGTATGGAATAACTCTCCAAGAACTTTTATTATAACCAAGAAAATATAACTCAAAAACTTGATTACAATAACTCATAAAACCATAACTCAGTTTATCTTCTCTTGACACTTATCTTAATAATGCCTAACCCTACCTTGGTTTATATAGGCTTACCCTAACTTGGTGACCAAGACATTACCAAATAACCTTAACTTGGTGACCAAGACATTTACCAAATACAATTATAATGTAATTAGGAAACTTAATCAATTATGGCCAACTTGTCAACATTGATCCCTCAAGTTCACCGACTTGTGACTTGAACTCCTTTGTTACCTTTCACATCACCGACTTGTGATGAGTCGGGAATTACCGCCAACAATCACCCCCTTAATTTTCGACTCGAAATAGGCAGGCTCTAGAATGTCTTCTTTGTCTTGATTCTCATAGAACTCATCTTGATCTCTAGCTATGTTTTTCGGCTCCTTCCTAGCTCGAACATTCTTGCAACCTTGTATTCGACTAGTCCTTTCTCCACGACTCGTCCTTTAGTCATAAGAACTCGCACCACCCTTGACTCGGCTGCGATCTTGAGCAAACACCCGCTTTCTTGGATCATTAAATGTACCTCCTTGGGTTTGAATCCCTTGCTTAACATTTTCTTTGAATTCTTGAACATTTTTCTTTGGACTTTGAATTTTCGGTTTCTTCATTCAACTTGGATCTTTGAGAAGATTCTGACTCGTACTTGCCGTATCATCTTTCAGTTCACCTCTTTGTAGATCCCTACCCGCAAAATTCTTTATTCCAATCATGTTATCTTGTGTAGCGGAACTTGCTATCTTGAGGTTGATCTTGTACAAACGGTTCTTGGTCCTTGTCACCTTCATCATAAGTTTTCCTGTATCATCATGAATGGTTAGCAAATCATGTTTCATGTGAATGTCGCATCCACCTTCCGTTGCTTGACCAAGACTTATGATATTGCTTTGCAGACTCGGTATGTAGTAAACATCGGTTAACAAGCGCTTCTCCCCCGTTTTCCCTTAAAGTAATACCTGCCCCTTTCCCCGTATATCAATACAAGATCCATCTCCGAATTTCACCTTTCCCGTGACACGCTCATTAAGTTTAAAGAAATAAGCTCGATTACCTGTCATGTGATTCGATGCTCCGTTGTCGAGATACCAAGTGTCTTTCTCCATTGGGTCAGTCTCGAAACGCTTTGGATTCATCCATTCTTCATTTAGAAAAACCGTCTCTTGATCACATCTCATCATGAATAATTATGGATCAAAATCATCAGATTTAGCTAAGTTAGCTTCATCTTGTTTCTTCATACGATCCGGACATCCTGATGCGAAGTGACCAAATTTATCACAACGGTAACACTGAACCTGTGATCTATATTTCCTTCCCGTTTGGCGATCATTGGTTCTTCTTTGACCCGTTTGTTTTGATCCATGATCTTGACCATCTCGGCTTTGACTTCCATCTTGGTCCTCATTATCCCGGTCCTGATGTCTACCTCGGTAACTTGAACCGCCTCGCCCACGCGTATTTTCATAGGATTTGGATTTCGAGGATGACTCACCATTGGCAAACATTAGATTACCTTGATTTTCTGCTAAAGACTCGATACCCTTAATCCTGTCTTCGAACGTCTTCAGTCTACCGATCGCTTCCTGAAACGTCATGGCCTTCAAATCTGCGAACTATTCAATTGAAGCTACAATTGGAACATACTTTGCTGGAACAGAGCCTAATAACTTTCTGGTTAGCTTTTTGTTTTCGTAGGTGGTCAGCTTTTTTGTTTTCATAGGTGGTTCCTAAACTGGCTGCTTTGGTAACCAACTGACTTATTCTGCCCGCGAAAGAATCAACTGTCTCTGTTTCTTTCATCTTCAAGGATTCGAACTCATTTTCCAGTTGCTCAAGCTTTGCCTCTCGAACCCGTTCAACCCCAACATACAGTGTCTTCAACGCTTCCCAAATTTCCTTTGCAGTCTGAAACTGAGCTACTTAAAACACGAACTCTTCGGGTATTGCCTGAAGTAGAAGTGCAACTGCCATGTCATCCTTTTTGGCTTCTACCTTTTCTTCACCTGGTTCTAAAGTTTGTTGTATTCCATGAACCTTGAATAATGCCTTGATACGAATCGCCCAGATGTTGTAATTTGTTTCGGTTAACATTAGACATTGTAAAGTTATGGTACTCTGATCCTTAACCACAACCGGTGGTGGTCTATTCTCGTCTGTCATTGATTTCTGAACAACTTTTCAGAACCGAACACGTTTACTCGCAGAAACCCGGTCACAACTACCTCTCAAAAACCCAAATAAAAATTAAACCTTGAGTTGAACCCACTTGTCCAACCCAAACAACGTTTAATGATTAAAACCCAAACTTAGTTTAAACCAAAAAATAAATAAACTAACTGTTATGAATATATTTATTATTAATGTGGTTATCAACACCTAAAATAGATTAGGCTTGTTCCACAAGTTTTCCTCAATTATATATAGTCTTTTGTATCTCTTGTAATATACATCTCAATCAATGAAATATTAAATCTCTTCTCCCTATTATTTTCTTCTTCTTTCTTTGCTATTAGGCTAGTTTCACAACACGTTATCAGCACGAAAGTCCTCTCATCGAAACCCTAATCTTCTGGCTATTGCAAATCTCCACCGTTTCCTTTAGGCATTCACCTGTCACCTTTCAAGTAAGCAACCCGACCACAGTTGCATATCGATGTTGCTGATAATCATAGCTTGATAATTGGTTTTAAGGTAAGTGTCTTGCTGTTTACTACCATGTGTTTAGATTTTTGAAACATTAGAACTTAAATAATGTTTGGGAATGGATCATATAGCGGTTGGTTTATAGCAATGGGGTCATTGTGGGAAGATGAGGTTACGTCACCCAAAAAGAAACATAGTTGTTTCCTTCCATTTATTTTATTTAAATGCCATTTAGTAATCAAATGTCAGCTAATTTTCTTTTCCCCTTTTGAGATTTTTTTTTTTGAAAATTCAGTATTAAAAAAACGGTTTGAATGATAAGTTATATAAGAATCGTAGTTTACTTTAAAGATATTTTAACTGTTTATTATAAAGTTAACTATAACTATAATAAAATTAAATTATAACCGATTCACACGTGTCTTACTATGAACGTTAATTACAAAATTAAATTTGAGCTATATGTTCTAATGCTATGTTATTGTGTATTTGTTTCATAATGTTTTGTGTTTCTTAATTGATCTATTTTTCCCTTCACGGATTGATGAATATTTTAATTCTTTGGATCCTTGAATTTTTGTAATCATGTACGCATAACACGTTACTAAATTTATACTGTAGCATGATGTGTTTAGTTGATGATTTTGATATTATATAATATTTGATTCCCTGAAGATACATAGTTAGAATTGTTGGTTTAAACAAGGTGTATAGTAAACACAATTGAGTAGAATTGAGAAAATGATTTGTTTGGAGTTGTAGAACAATTGATTGTAAGTTTTTCATGTTTGTACATGCAGACACATTATATTTGTCTATAAGGCATGGCTAACTAAAGTTCATGTTTGATTACTGTCAAATTCTTATTTTAGACAAAATAAGTGAATTTCAAGTAAAGTTGCATTTTAATATGCATTCATGTTCTTAGTTTTGGTTTGACTTGGTTGGTTGATTATAGTACTCACATCCTTTTAGTACTAAAGTTCCAAGTATTTGGTTTATAATTCAAAAATCATGTATCCTTTGAGTTTGATAAAAGATTAGAAACTTAGTATAATTACATTTATATCAAAAAGACTTGTGTGAAAAGTTTAGTAAAGATTTGAATATGTGAATACGTGTGTGTGTGATAAAAGATAATTTTGTAAATTGACTATACACTTCTCAAAATCATTATGATTGATTCTGCTTTGTAATTGATGAGAAAGAGTATTTTGTTTCCTAAAGTTTTTATTATAACTTATTATACAAGTTGACATATTAGTACATTGTATATTGATTCGATGGTATATCTTGTGTTCTATATGTAATCGTTAATTTATATAGAAAGAAGTATTCAATAGAACAACTAAACCAAATTTGTGGTTTATAATCACTCGCAAGAAAAGAGTATAAATACTCTTAGACATGGCACCTGAAGTGTCATACTCCCTAAATATCATTATCAGTTTATAGAAGGTCATAAAGTTTTAGACCGGTAAATATAACATGGTTTGGTCATGTAAATATATATCTCAATTTATATTATATGAAAAGAAGAATGTTTATGATGAAAATCTGGCAAGAAGATTTCATTTGTCATACATGAGATATACTATTGAAGTAGCGATATCGTTAAAACAAACGATATGAAGGCTTGATATAACTTTATACCCGTCATACATGAGATATACTATTGAAGTAGCAATATCGTTAAAACGATATGAAGGCTTGATATAACTTTGTATCCGTATGTTTGAGAAATTAATGAAAAAACCGGGAATGTCAAACTGTTAAACAAAATTATGATGTTAAACAGATTCTTGTTTTGCAGGAAAATTATGAGAAATTGAAATCTGAAAATGTCAAACTGTTAAGTGTTTTGGACAGTTTGACATTAGAAAACAAAATTTTGAAAGAAAAAAAGTTAAAGAGTTTGAAAATGAAAAATTAAACATTGAAAATGATTTTCAAAGTCAAATGAAGGTTTTAGAAGATGAAAAATCTGTTATTTTTAAAAATAATCTTGAAAAACAGATTGAAATAAATTCTCATCTTCAAAAAATCATTCGACTTGAAAATGAAACTAAAATTGCTCGAAATAAAATTGACGAGCTTGAAAAGAATTTGAAAGGTTTTGTGAAACAAGATTATCCATGTCCAAAACCGATCAATTCAGTTCCAATAAGTGACAATGTCACAAATTTTGACAAAGTCAAAGTTGAAGATTGTGATGAGAAAACTGATGATGAAGTTGAAAAAAGAAAAATATTTTTGAAATTAAATGAAATGTTTAAAGAAACTGTTTTACATTCTACTGAAAAAGGTGAATGCTCAAAGAAAAAACCTGTAAAGAAGAATGTGGAACAAGAACAAAAAGATAAAAAACCGAAAAATCTTCAAAAAGAAAATAAAAGCTCATCAGTTCAATCATCCAATCGTGATAAAAAATCATAAAAATTAGAAAATCAAAACTCAAAAATTGTTGGTAATAAGTGGTGCAGGTTGGACCATAGTGCTCAAAAATCAAATCCAGAAAACAAGAGGAGAAATGATTATCACCAAGCCAAACAGTGTTATGATCTGAATGTTTGGACTGAAGGTGGTGATTGGTACGATAACAGAGTGTGTTATATTTGTGGTGTGAGAGGACACATTGCTGTTAACTGCCAAAGTTGGAGTTATGAGACGAGAAGATGCTATAACTGCAAAATCAAAGGACACATTGCCATAGATTGACCAATGAGATCAAAGGAAAGATCGAGGGCTGAATCTCAGAAAAAGGCAAAGAAACCAGTCAATGTCAAAAGAAAGCCCAAAGAACAGAAAGTTCAAGAACCTAAAGTTCAAGAACAGAAAGTTCAAGAAAAGAAAGTAAAGCTTTCTCAAGGGCAAAAAGACAGACTGAGGAGAAAGAGGAAGAAAGCGAGAGAATATCTCGAAAGGATTTTGTCCTTGGATACAACTGGTAAAACAGATAAAAGTTCTGATAAATCGTCTTGCTCATCAAAGAACAACAAATCAAGCAAAACGCATTCATCAGATACAAATCTGAGGACGAAAGAGGGAAAGAAGAAGAAGAAAGTTTGTGGCAATGAATCTGGTTCTTCGGAAACAAAGGAGCCACATGTTGGCGATGAATCTAGCTCATTAAAGTCAGACAAGCCACATTCAGGCAATGATTCTGGTTCGTTAAAACCAGAGGAGCCATTTGTTGAGGTAAAAGTTGAGAATTCTGGTCTAACAATGGATGATGCAAATTTTCCACCATTGTTGAACAAGAATTCAAAATCACCCAAGGACCGTCAGGCTTGGGTGAATCTGTTTAAATGAAAAACCTGACTTGCCGGAGCTTCCAGGTTGGTAAGTGTGAAGCAGGAATCGGCATCTTTGTTGGTAAAATGAACTAGTGTAGATGTTTTATTCCTACACTTGATACAAGTGATTGTGTTTTTACAGCTGGTACAAAGGTTTACACTAACAAGTGGTAAAATCAAGGACATTAAGTTGTACTTGAATTTTTACTACAATTGGTATTTTTGAATGACAAGATGATGAATCAAACCCCAAACTTACAAGTGGTTAAAACAAAACTTATTTTCCGGAAAAATCATTTTGGTTAAAACAAACTTAAGTGTTTTGAAATCATAATGAGAAAATAGTTTTGTGAAAGGGGGTGTTCTGATTGTTTATGCCTAGTGGATGGCGAATTGATGCGATTTGATATTGGTTGTCAAGTTTTGTACAGTTTGTTTTCAAATTTTTCGTAAATGTGTTTGCATTTTAGGGGGAGTAAAAATTTTCAGAAAATCCAAAAACATTTGAAAATTTGAAAAAGTCAAAAACATTGAAATATGCAAAAAATGAGTTTTGTTGTGAAAAAGATGAAATGATAGTACATCAGTGGACTGTCACAGCATGCTAAAGAAATGTAAAGTCAAAATGTGATAAACGATCTTACTAAAGATGTGATGGTAGGCTCAGCTAGACTAGTAGATTTGCAATAACGATACAAACATAAAGAAAAAGCCTAGTTCTAGTGGGAAACATGGTTGAAAGCATAGTACTTAGTTTTGTCCTTCTTGACTGTGTGCCTACACAGTAATTGCTGATTGTCGAAAGACATAAAACTGGTTAAGTTTGTGAATTTTCACAACTTTGCTAAAAAGTCGCTGTGATTGTGCATTTCATTTTGCAAAGATTTAAACTGGTCTTATTTCTTTATTTTGTTTAAGCATTGGACATCCTCTGCGTATACGTGAGTATCGACCTGGATGTTATTGCCTAAACGTTCTGCTTTATTTTCTTGGTGTTTCGTTTAAGCTTTGGATCACCTCTGCGTATACGGGAGTATCGACCTGGTGGTTAAAGCCTAAACAACTTCAACTTGTTTTATTTTTCTTATTTTGTTTAAACATTGGGCTTTCTCTGCGTATACGGAAGTATCGACCTGATTGTTAATGTTTAAACATTCTGCTTTGTTTTCGCACAAATCATAGTTGATAAAAGTTTAAAGGCATTACTTGAGTTAGTGTATTGCATGATGAGGGGATATGCTGAGATTGTGGGGTCCATAAGAATTTAGTGCAAATTAATATACTTTAATCGTATCGGTAAGCATTTCGAAAGTTTTTAGATTGAGTTTAAGTGGACAACAATATCGTCAATCAACGTGAATTGTTTAGAGCTGAAAATGTTTAAAGCTTAACGGTGCTAGTGATTGGTCACATAAACTGATATGATCCTCTTACACAATCTCAAAAAAAAAAAAAAAAAAATTGTCTGTAAATATTTCTTTACTGCATTTCATTTCATTTTATTTCAAAATTCAAAAAGATTTTCGGTGAGTTTTAGCATAAATTTTGAAAAATACAAAAAGATTTTCGACAACTGATGTTGGAAAGCCGATTTTCAAAATTCCAAGTACTAAACATGACGAATAGGTTTGGGAAAGAGTATTTGAAAAGATTAAGCATTTTGAGAGGGAGAGTCAATGTTTGAATGAAAAAGTTTTTATGATAACATTCCTGCAAGTGGTTCATCAAAACCTAAATGTTAAATCATTCTAAGATTTGCTCTACAAGTGGTCATCAGAAGATTTACTTTTGGGTATAGAATGTGCAGGTTTAGCCAGGTTTCGATACTTAATGACTCTGAGTGTTAAGAGAGCCAGGTTTAGATTCTGAACCTGTGGAAAGTGTGAGCTAGGCTGCGATCCTAAAACTGCTGATGCTGATGAACTTAAGGAATCAAGAGATCTGATCAAGAGAATTAGAAGTCTATGCTTCCAGCACAAGTTGAAGGGGGGTCTGTTAGAGAAAAAGAGAGCTCAAGAGCCAGGTCGAGATCCAGGAAGAAAGAGCTAGAGAGAGATTCTGGTTGCCCGAAGGCTGATAAAGACTGAAGACGTAAAGACTCGACACGATAGACTCGTCAACATCTGAGGGGGAGTCTGTTAGTGCATACATCTGTCGACTTCGTCTTGTATCGAGTCTTTTACTAGATATGTTAGATCAGGGCACGTTGTATGAGAAAATAGGAGATTTTAGAGGTTTTTTAGTGTGTTTTCGCTTGAAGTAATGAAGTTCGCTTGAAATGACATTTGTCAGTTTCAAGCGAAACCAACATCTGGTAGTTCGCTTGAACTAATTCTGGTCACCCTCAAGCGAAATCCCATTGACTATAAATAGCCTTCAAGCGATCTCATTTAAAGAGGTTCGAACAGTTCTTGAATTTCATACCGAGGTGCTGCCGGTGTGTTTTCTGATTGTACTAGCTGTTATATCAATCAACAAGATGTTTAAAGTGTATTGCAAGCTGTTTCGAAGTCTGTTTCTTATTTTCCGCATCTGAAACAGATTAGAACTTCTCTGAACGACTCATTCGAGTCATCACACGATCCTACAGTTTGATATGGTTTTTTTATATGGATGAGAAAACAATGAAACACCATGTAACTTGTTTGGTTGTACTATTATCCGTGAAAGGAATATATATTGACAATTGTGACCGTTGACATAATTTAGAAAACTGTAATGATGGTCATATTAAAATGAG
The DNA here is from genome assembly GCA_030545235.1 of Helianthus tuberosus. Taxonomy (NCBI): domain Eukaryota; kingdom Viridiplantae; phylum Streptophyta; class Magnoliopsida; order Asterales; family Asteraceae; genus Helianthus; species Helianthus tuberosus. The sequence continues at coordinate 95,416,929 of CM060426.1, forward strand.
ACCGACCATCAGAAATGCAACGTGATTATGTAAATAATGAGATTGAACACCACAAGTGGCAAATAAAGAGACTAATTATAACATGATTGTTTGAACTTTGAAGTTATAATATATTCTCTCTTATCTTACTTTTGTATTACATACATGCAAGTAATACATCTATGATCATAAACTAGACGTTTATGGATCATGATATTTGATTGGCATGACCGGTTAGACCACGCTGAGTCAATGATGATGTGAAACACAATGAAGAACTAGAAGATTCTTCCTGACAATTAAAGATGTCTTTGCTCTCAAGAAGAAATTAATTATTTACCAACCAAGATAGGGTGTGAATCCCTAAATATCATGGAATAAAGAAAGGACACATATATCCAAATATGATACCATTTAGTGTTTTAAATCGATGCATCGTCTAAATGGTTATCAAATCCACAACCTGAAGTTTGTGCGATTGTGGCTTATCTAATGTGATAATAAGCATATTAATCTAGATTAGTATATCTATTTGGTAATAATGAACTTGATCCCAAGTTATTAACGATCATTGGAATAAGTGTTACGGTTGAGATGATCACTAAACGACTACTATTGATTACAATGTCAATGATCATGAGAGGAGCAAAGTTCATTTAGGTACATGTAATTTTACATATAGTACCATTAATTCTGTCACACCCTGACTTTTGCGGAAGCGTGATTATTGGTGTGACTTCTTAATACCATAGCATTCAATCATAACAACGCTATATGATAAAACCATAAGACGTTCATCCATATATTAAGTTTAGAAAATATCACAACATACTTGTCTGAAACGTAGACACCAAATTTTAAGTTACAACCACAACATGTTTAAATGAGTTCACGAAGACTCAACAAAAGACCTTAAATAAAACCGGGTTTAGAAACATGTATCCCGTCCAGGAATAGGATACACCTCCTAAACCCTACAACCTCGGATGACATCTTTTATTCATGACGCAGCTTGAAAACATGCAAACACCTGCCAGATCCACTTAGTTCCCTGAAATACATGTAATTTGAAAACATCAACAAAAGTGAGCGAGTTCATGTGTTGTGTAAGTATGTATAAAACCTTTGTAAACTGTGTATATATGTATGTATGTAAATCCCGGTATGAAAGCAAACAAGGAAAAGATCATCAATGGTTTGCAAGGCCACTGATATGTGTGACGGTGTAGGAAGACTCAAACCTAGCAAAGTTGCACCGGGCTTCCGGCTGGAAGACATAGTCACCCTATGGGCCACCCTGATCCTCATGGGTGTGGGCTCACTACACCCAAATAGATCTATCACTCATGCCCCTCGTTCCTTATACGAGGATTAATGGTCCCAAGTATCCGCCTACCCATTCACATGATCTATGGTTCTTTCCTAGGCTAACCATACCAATTGTATTTGTATGTAATCCTTTTGTAACATGTATTTCACCCCCGAAGTAAATAAATAAACAGTTTAAAGAAAAGGGGGACATGAACTCACTGTATTGCGTCTTCGGTACTCGTAACTCAAATCTCCTCGGCAAATACGACTACCTACAATGTGCTAATGTCTATTAGACGAACGGGTCGTGCCTTGTCTTAGTATTTATGTTTTTGAGTTACATTTCTTTTTAAGTCTTCAATATTATTCCAAGTCATAATTACTTGTTAAAATAATAATTATTTTAACTTAAATTATATTTTTAAATTTTGGAATAATCCTTAAACAATATTTATAACAATACTTCTCAAGTATTCATATCCGTATTTCCTTCCCAAGGATGGGGGTATCTCATACATGTATATTCATATTCTTGTATTTGTATATCTTGCCATGTATTGGCGTCGTATTCCGGTGTATTATTCCAAATAAAAATATGCCAATATATTTCCAATATATATTTCCAAAACAATATATTTTCAAGTCTTACTTAGAAAATATATATAAACTTATTTTGTCCAAAAATAATGTATTTCAAGAAATTATATATTTTTCTCAAAAATCATATATCTTCTAAATATTCTAAGAAAAATATATTTTTATTTCCCAAAAATAATATATTTTTCTCCTTGTAAAAATATGATGTAACTTTGTAATATTCACAAAAATCATATTTTCATTTCTTGTATCCAAAATAATATTTACCAAAAATATATTTGTAACGGTATTTTCCGGAATATTTTGTAAGTTACGTTCTTGCTTTCGGTTTCACAATATTAAGTGTGTAACTTATATATTTATTCCTTGTGATCTTTGGTATTATTTTGGATTGTAAATTCTTTGTATTTTGTTAAGTTATATTTCTTTCAACCCTAAAATAATATAACTAATACACAAAGTATATAAATAAACACACACAATGTGTCTGTAATGTAAATATATATTCTAACTACATATTTATCCATTTTTATTTATAAAAACCAACCTCCAATACTTGTATTTTTTGTAACAAAATCTATGGCAAAGTTTATATTGAAAACCATAGTCAAAACACACTTGTAAATATTTATTTAGGAAATATTTTTTTTTTCTAAGTGTTTATATTTTTAGAAAATTTTGCCATAGTTTCCCCTAAAAATGGAGGTGTCCATGGTATCAAAGCATATCATTTTCTTTTCAAAATCATCACAAACAATCAACAATCAATCTTAAACAACTTATACTTACCAAGTGCCAAAACAATGCTATTTACATAATAATCATGAACTTGAATTTTTATAAAAACTTGTAGTAACTTGGTAGTGTGTTTAGTAGACTTAGTTACCCTTTAAAGTGTGTTTACTTCTTTAAAAATCTCATTCTTGGAAGATTTAGGTGTTTAAAACTTGTAAACATATTTTACAAAAACGTTTCTTTATGGCATCTTCTTGTTTCATAAGTGTTTATACACTTGTTTTACCACTAAAAATAGTGTATGCTTAAGTAAGAACCAAGATCTTTTAAAAATCATATTTTGAACTTGGTTCTTTTGGAAAACCACTCATGAATATTAGATCCATAAGATTATTAGCTCACTTTGATTATTATTTTTCAAGAAATCACTTTATTCTTCAAGTTCATGCTTACACATGAGGATGATCATCTTGTTTCATCACATAACCATCCTCTTACTTGCTAGATTATGTGTTTAATCACAATCTAGCAAGCTCCTTATGATGATCAACATCATAATTTTAAGAAAATAATAATCAAGTATCATTCATACACTAAACAACATAGTTTCATCATGATTTCATCATATATTAAGCTTATGTTCATGCTTCTTGGTTATGTTCTTTAATGTTCTTGTGATTAACAACATACTACATCTTTTAACCAACTAAATTAGAAGTAACAAAGGGTTGTAAGGGCCTTACTACTAGCTCTATGGCTAGGGATGAACACAAGATGTTGAGGATGACAAATGTGGAGGATAATAGCAAATGATGAAGGTCCTTGATGATCCACAAGCTCCAAACCTCCTTAAACACCTTATTGCACCTTGTGAATACTTGAGATTGGATGAACTTGAGTGAAGAATGATGGTGGGGTGGGTGGTTGTTCTCAGCCGAGAGCCAAGGAGAGGGAGAGAGATGAGTGGAGTGAAGGTGGTGAGATGAAATGAGGATGGTGATCTAGTGGTTTATACTTATAACTTCCAACAAGTGTTTAACCCTTGGGTTTTATGTTTTCTTAGTACAAGACACAATCTATTAAACAAATCAAATAAAATCCACCATTTTAGGCCATGTGGGCCGATTACTAGCTTGGGGGGGGGGGTCTAAGTGTAAATTCCAACCATTAAGTTAGATTATAGTTCAAATCCAAGTGTAGTTGTAAGTGTTAGTTACTTAGATATTTTATATGAGGTGTTATGATGTTCGGGGATCATAACTAGCTCAGAAACATTAAAACAATGCTTCTAGTATAATTTTGGTGTTTCGGGTAGTGTCCGATTATTTGGTTAGATACCGGTTCGTTAAAGTGTCAAACTATACCGTTTAATGTTCTTTATGTACCCTTTTGTGACAATTTTAATTCCCGACACTTAGGAAAGCATCCAGGACCATTTAGTCATATTTTTGCATGTCACTAGCTTGTTAAAATGCTGATTTTTGCTGATTTATGCAGAATTCTGCACTTTGGGTGAATTTTAGGCACTTTCCGACACTTTAACTATCACCTAGAAAAGCAGTTTTGTGGTCCTTACTTCCCTACACACTATACTAGTGTAGAACTTGGTTTCTGGGTCTCAAAAACACTGTCTGTCTATGTACTGAACCCCGTCAGCATATTCCTGTTTTATCCGTTAACTGTGCTAACTGTGCTTTGTGCATTATGTATGTCAATATGGTTTGTATGTGATAGTGATGTGACATTATGTAATATGTGATGCACATGTAAGTATGATGCAGAAATCAGAAAGCAGTTTAAGTCATTAATTATAATTCAGCACAGTCATTAAGCACTAATCATGGTAATTTAAATTGTACGGATACCTGTATTTTTGAAGGTTGTCACATTCTCCCCCTGTTAAGAAAATTTCGTCCCGAAATTTAAGTTCTGCTACTAGCTGCAGGGGAGTTGGGGAACAAATGCGGGTATTTTGCCTTCATGCGATCCTCACGCTCCCAAGTGAACTCTGGGCCGTGTCGCGCGTTCCAACGAACCTTAACGAGTTTGACACTACTCCTGCGTGTCTTGTTAATCTTCCAATCAGTAACCTCAACAGGTTCTTCGGTAAAGTGGAGTGTGTCGTCAATGTGAACTTCGTCGGCAGGAATAACAACTGTTTCTTGAGTTGGACTCTTTTTCAGAATAGATACATGAAATGTATCATGAACTCCATTTAGTTCTGCGGGTAGATCCAACTTGTAAGCTACAAGACCAATCCTTTCCAGGATTTTGAACGGTCCAATGTATCGCAGGTTCAACTTTCCACGCTTCCCAAAGCGTGCTACCCCTTTCCAGGGTGAAACCTTTAGTAAAACCATATCTCCCACTTGAAACTCCAAAGGTTTCCTTCTTCGGTCCGCATAGCTCTTTTGACGATCACGAGCCGCCTTGATGCGCTCTCGGATCTGTATAATCTTGTCTGTCGTCTCTTGAACCAATTCGGGACCAACAAGCTGTCTATCACCCGCATCTACCCAGCATAACGGTGATCGACACTTGCGTCCGTAGAGAGCTTCAAACGGTGTGGCTTGAATGCTCGCATGGTAGCTGTTGTTATACGAGAATTCGACCAATGGTAGATGAGTGTCCCAACTGCCACCCAAATCCATCACGCAAGCTTGCAACATGTCTTCTAGTGTTTGAATCGTTCGTTAGCTCTGGCCATCTGTTTGTGGGTGAAAAGTAGTACTCAGATTTAACTGAGAACCAAAGGCTTCTTGGAAGGATTGCTAGATCCTTGACATGAATCTTCCGTCTCTATCAGAAATGATTGAGAGAGGCACTCCATGTCGTGCAACTATCTCTCTCAGGTACAGCTCAGCAAGCTTACCGGTGTTATCTTTCTTTCTGATCGGTAAAAAGTGTGCAGATTTCGTCAAACGGTCTACGATCACCCAAATCGTATCATGACCTCTGGGTGTCTTTGGTAACTTCGTTATAAAATCCATTGAAATATGTTCCCATTTCCACATGGGTATTTCGGGTTGCTGCGGAAGACCTGAAGGCTTCTGATATTCGGCCTTTACCTTGGCACAAGTCAAACATTTGCCAACATACGTTGCAACATCACCCTTTAATCTCGACCACCAGTAGAATTCCTTCAAGTCCTGGTACATCTTATCCGATCCTGGATGGATCGAGTACCTTGACTTGTGAGCTTCATCGAAAATAACGTCTCTAAGACCACCAAAGAGGGGAACCCAAATTCTTCCCAGGAAACACAATGTTCCATCCTCCTTGGGTACCAACTGTTTCTCCATCCCACGGAGATATTCATTCACAAGATTTTCCTTTTTAAGAGCTTCTCTCTGCACGACACGAATGCGCAACGAGAGGTATGTCTGAATGATCATTTCCAAAGCCATAACCCTTATGGGCTTAATCCTTTCTTTTTGACTTAAGGCGTCCGCTACCACGTTCGCCTTCCCTGGGTGATACTTGATCTCACAATCATAGTCATTTAACAACTCAACCCATCGTCTCTGTCTCATGTTAAGCTCCTTCTGGTCGAAAATGTGCTATAGGCTCTTGTGATCAGTAAAGATCGTACAACGGGTGCCGTACAAATAATGTCGCCAAATCTTTAATGCAAACACCACTACGCCTAATTCCAAATCATGCGTGGTGTAATTCCTTTCATGAACTTTTAACTGGCGCGAAGCATAAGCTATAACTTTATGTCGCTGCATCAGCACGCAGCCCAAACCTTGACGCGAGGCGTCACAATATACCACGAAGTCGTCGGTGCCTTCGGGTAGGGATAAGATGGGTGCGTCACAAAGCTTGTTCTTTAACAACTGAAAAGCTTCTTCTTGCTTGTCTCCCCATTCATACTTCTTATCCTTCTATATGAGGAAGGTTAAAGGTTGAGCAATTTTCGAAAAATTCTCAATGAATCTGCGATAATACGCTGCCAAACCTAGGAACTGTCGGATCTCAGTTGGCGTCTTCGGAGTCTCCCAATTCTTGATCGCCTCGATCTTTGTGGGATCCACATGAATTCTATTTCCGTTTACCACGTGACCAAGGAACTGAATTTCACGTAACCAGAACTCGCACTTCGAGAACTTTGCGTATAATTTCTCTTTCTTTAGCAGCTCTAAAATAGCTCTTAGGTGTTGTTCGTGCTCTTCCTTCGTCTTCTAGTAGATCAAAATATCATCAATAAACACAATCACAAACTTATCGAGGTACGGCTTGCAAACTCTATTCATCAAATCCATGAATACTGCTGGCGTGTTTGTCAGACCAAACGACATTACTAGAAACTCGTAGTGTCCATAACGAGTCCTAAAGGCAGTCTTTGGTATGCTTTCTTCTTGTATTCGCAACTGGTGATAACCTGATCGAAGATCGATCTTGGAGTAAAAACTGGAACCTTGTAGTTGATCAAACAGGTCATCAATCCTTGGCAAAGGATACCGATTCTTGATAGTCAACTTGTTTAGCTCTCAGTAGTCGATACACATGCGGAAACTACCGTCCTTCTTCTTGACAAACAACACTGGAGCTCCCCAAGGCGAGAAGCTTGGTCTAATAAATCCCTTGTCCAAAAGTTCCTGAAGTTGTGTTGACAGCTCTTGCATCTCAGAAGGCGCAAGTCGATATGGTGCCTTAGTTACAGGCGCGACGCCTGGAACTAAGTCAATGTGGAACTCGACTTGTCGCTGCGGCGGCAATCCTGGTAAGACTTCGGGGAAGACTTCAGGATATTCCTTCACAACTGGGATGTCTTCCAACTTTGGCTCAGCGGCTTCCTTGTCCACAATGTGTGCCAAGAAGGCAGCACATCCTTTCTGCAAACATCTTCGGGCTTTCAAACAACTGATGATCCTTAAAGGCGTATCGTGCTTTTCTCCATGTACCCCAATTGTTTCTCCATTCGCCATCGGAATGCGAATGATCTTCTCGTGACAAACGATCTCTGCTCGGTTGCTCGATAACCAATCCATGCCAACCACCACATCGAAGCTTCCCAACTCGACTGGCAGAAGATCAAGTGCAAACTCATGCTCTCCCAGTTCTATCACGCAACCTCTAATCACTTCATTGGCTTCTACTAGCTTCCCATTAGCTAGCTCGATCGAGTACGGAATATCTAGCTTACTAGCTACTAACCCAAGCATTTTCTTAAACTCTAGCGATACAAAGTTATAATCGGCACCAGTATCAAACAATACAGATGCAAAACGTTGGTTGATAGGGAACGTACCGGTGACTACATTTGGATCTTGGCGGGCTTCCCTTTCTCCGATGTTGAAAACCCTTCCCTGAGCTTGATTGAGCTTTGGGCACTCTCTCTTGAAATGCCCAACGTCTCCACAGTTAAAGCACCCTGGTCCCCGACCATTTCCATTCCCATTACCACGCTGGTTGTTGTTCGTCCCACGATTTCCCCTACCAGCTTGATTCCCAAAATTACCACGATCCCCATTACCGCCATTTCCTCCTTGAGGGTGGTTTCCATACCCATTACCACCGTGGTTATTGTTTCCATTCCCACTGCCATAACCTCTCTGACCACCACGACCAGTACCAACCCAGCACGTCTCCTTTGAGTGACCAACCTTTCCACAAGACTCGCATTTTTCAGCTCGGCATCGTCCATTGTAATGCAACTGACATGCATCGCATTTGGGCAAGGTGCCCATATACCCTTTGCCTCTGTTTTCAGCACCAGTTTTGACCCTGACTGGTGCGTTTGCCTCTTCCTTCTTGTTAGCACTGCTGGTACCTTTCTTGAAATTGGAGAACTTCCTTTTGTTCTCCCCTGACAACTCAACGTGAGTCTCTTTCTTCTTCTAGTCAGAGATCGAAAACTTGTTTAACCTGATTGCCTCTTCAGTTAGTGCCACACTTAGATCAATAGCCTCGGTGATTATTGCAACCTTTGACGTCGTCACCATACTCATAATCTGAGGTGCCAACCCCCAAATAAATCGCTCGATGCGCTTGAATTCTGGATTAACCATGTATGGTACAACGCGAGATAGGTCGTGAAACCTCTGCACATACTCCGCAATCTCGGGGCCATTCATCTTGAGGTTCCAAAACTCTGTTTCCAATTTTTGAATTTCGGCCCTGGAGCAATACTTCTTGCGCATGAGCTCCTTCATTTCATTCTAAGTCAAAGCGTACGCTGCTGCCTCTCCCAGAGTTTGGACTTGGAGATTCCACCATGAAAGCGCTCTGTCTAAGAACAATCCGGAGATGTAGGTTACTTGGTGTTCCGGAGCACATTTGCTCATCCTTAGCACAGAATCAGTCTTCTCCGTCCATCTAACAAAGGCTACAGCACCCCCGGTGCCGTCGAAATTCATAGGTTTACAGTCTAAGAACTGCTTATAGGTACAGCCTGTACAAGTAACGTCATTCACATAAAGCATTAGCGAACGCACATGGAATATCCAAATGTAACGTAATGTGTCCTTAGTGACTTAAACATTACCATGCGGTGGGTTACTTCCCGATGTACCCCCGCTTTGCTCAGAGCGCAGGGCATCGTGCTGTGCTATCTCCTGTGAAATCCGTTCTTGTAACTCGGCCTCTGTAGTGGGCAGTCGAGTTTCTCTTCGTGGAGGCATCTTCTAAAAGAAGATTGTATTGGTCAGGTCATAATAAGTATAGTAAGTACATGACATGTATATGTAATAGCATTTTCCCACACAAGTAAGCATATAACATCACATTCCTTTTACCAATGAACAATTCAACAAAGCATATAATGAGAATATTGCGATTGAGCTTTCATATATCAATGACCACGAATACAGTTTTACAAGTTCATCAAATGTATCATACATCCAAAAGGGACTACAGGGTCACATCACCCTTGTCCAAATCATCTATCAAACTACAACAGTCATATACACAAAAAGTGGTCTTCAAAAGTCTTCTCAATCTGGCTCAATAGCGACACTCTCATCAAAAGTAGTCTACCTGCATAAGACCAAAAACCAGCTACGCTGATGGTGGAGGAGGAGGAGGTGGAGGAACAAAGAGTAAACTGCGCACGTGCGCTAACTCCTCCTCGAGAGCATGAACGCGACGCAACAGATAACTAATCTGCTGCTCCATAGTAAGAAAACGGATGTTAAAATCTGGGTACGGCAGAAGAGGAGCTGGTGGAGTCGCGAATAGTGACTGACATGTACACGGTGGAGGACGCGGAATCCTCTCTAACTCCATGACTCTCCGGCATAACATCTCCTGCTGAAGGTGTAACGACAAAAGCAAATCATCCCTCGTGTAACCAATGTAGTGGAAGGGATGGTATGGATCAGAAACAGGCATCGTGTTGGGCGGAAACCAAATCAGTGGCTCGCCCGATGGTGCAGAAGCAAAAGGAGCAGTATGTGTAAACTGTGGCATGAAAGGAAAAGTTGCTGACACAGGAGGAATATGACTGGGCTGCTGACTCGATGGACCTTCCCCTGGACGGGGTGGGGGGATATCCTGTAAGAACGTGATCGGCAGATCAGTACGGTGAATGTTAGACACATGTGGGTGAAACGGGGCAATATCAACTGGTGCGTGTGTAAGTGCAGGTGGGGAGTAACAGGTCTAACAAAAGGAGGCAAGTCGTCATCATCCTCTATCCACCCATTGCGGGTGAATGCATATCTGGGGTCTACCTGATCAGCAAAAGCAGCATGGTCAATAGGTGTAGGGATCGGGTCAGGTAAAGGTGGTGCAACAACTGGTAGGTCAAAAGGTATAGGGTCGTGATCAGGTAGAGGATCGGGAACAGGTATAGGCTCGGGTGCAAGTATAGGCTCGGGCTCAGGGTCAGCTGGTGCTAACTCAAGATCAGCGGGTACACCAAAAAGCTGATCGTCAGGAACGAAGTCAATCTCATGCTCAGGATCAAAGTCAGGATCAAACTCATCATCAAACTCAAAGTCCAGTGGTGGAACAGGTGCGGCATACATAGTTGTGTCAGAATCAGAATCGGTGGGATAACGCTGCAATCCCAAAGCGTGTAAAGTAGTGGACGACACAGACTCGAAAGAATCAGGACCAGAATGGTCAGATGAAACCTCGACGACATGAATCTCAACATGTGGGGCAACAACGACATCACCAACTGGAACTCCGTCTCCCTGAGCAGCATCAGGGGGACCATCAATGAAAAGATCGATATCGTCATCAGCCATGTCATAAAGAGGCAAATCCTTGAGAGGAAATGCAGCAAGGGGCAAAGGATCGGGGATCGGAACAAGAAATGGATCCTCGACGGGAAAACCATCAGCTAGCGGTATATCGTCGCCAAAATCCGGCAAAGCAAAAGGCTGAAAGTCATCATCATCGCTACTCTCAGTATCAGAAGTGAAAACCTCAGGGTCTGGGACAACCTCGTCGTCCGAAACTATGGCCATAGGGTCTACGGTATCTGATAGCTCACTCTCGGAAGAGGACATGGTGTCTGTAACAAAACAACCACAACATATGCACATATATCAACAATCATCAAATAAGCATGTAAGCAGTAACAATGTATATATGTATTCATCCTAGTCTTCCCAGACTACCCACCTAGTCTCTCAGACTAAGCCTCCCAGTCTCTCAGACTAAACTACTTAGTCTCTCAAACTAAACTACCCAGTTTCTCAAACCGAACTACCCAGTCTCTCAGACTGACCTCCCCAGTCTCTCAGACTGTCCCAGCTAGTCTCTGAGACTAACTCCCCAGTCTCACAGACTGCCCCAGCTAGTCTCTCAGACTAACTCCCCAGTCTCTCAGACTGAACTATAACGAATTCTTTGAAATGTGATTTGTGTCTTTTGTTTATAAAAATGTTTGTCTCCTGGATCTGGACGTTTTGTGTATGCAATGAAAACATGTTTGTAAAAAAAACATTTTCGTGAGAGCCCTAATGATCGTAGTCTAGACTCGATAAAGAATCCTAGTTCGTTACGATCGAAGCTCTGAAACCAAGCCGTCACACCCTGACTTTTGTGGAAGCGTGATTATTGGTGTGACTTCTTAATACCATAGCATTCAATCATAACAACGCTATATGATAAAACCATATGACGTTCATCCATATATTAAGTTTAGAAAATACCACAACATACTTGTCTAAAACGTAGACACCAAATTTTAAGTTACAACCACAACATGTTTAAATGAGTTCATGAAGACTCAACAAAAGACCTTAAATAAAATCGGGTTTAGAAACATGTATCCCGTCCAGGAATAGGATACACCTCCTAAACCCTACAACCTCGGATGACATCTTTTATTTATGACGCAGCTTGAAAACATGCAAACACCTGCCAGATCCACTTAGTTCCGTGAAATACATGTAATTTGAAAACATCAACAAAAGTGAGCGAGTTCATGTGTTGTGTAAGTATGTATATAACCTTTGTAAACTGTGTATGTATGTAAATCCCAGTATGAAAGCAAACAAGGAAAAGATCATCAATGGTTTGCAAGGCCACTGATATGTGTGACGGTGTAGGAAGACTCAAACCTAGCAAAGTTGCACCGGGCTTCCGGCTGGAAGACATAGTCACCCTATGGGCCACCCTGGTCCTCATGGGTGTGGGCTCACTACACCCAAATAGATCTATCACTCATGCCCCTCGGTCCTTATACGAGGATTAATGGTCCCAAGTATCCGCCTACCCATTCACATGATCTATGGTTCTTTCCTAGGCTAACCATACCAATTGTATTTGTATGTAATCCTTTTGTAACATGTATTTCACCCCCGAAGTAAATAAACAAACAATTTAAAGAAAAGGGGGACATGAACTCACTGTATTGCGTCTTCGGTACTCGTAACTCAAATCTCATTGCAAACACGACTACCTACAATGTGCTAATGTCTATTAGACGAACGGGCCGTGTCGTGCCTTGTCTTAGTATTTATGTTTTTGAGTTACGTTTCTTTTTAAGTCTTCAATATTATTCCAAGTCATAACTACTTATTAAAATAATAATTATTTTAACTTAAATTATATTTTTAGATTTTGGAATAATCGTTAAACAATATTCATAACAATACTTCTCAAGTATTCATATCCGTATTTCCTTCCCAAGGATGGGGGTATCTCATACATGTATATTCGTATTCTTGTATTTGTATATCTTGCCATGTATTGGCGTCGTATTCCAATGTATTATTCCAAATAAAAATATGCCAATATATTTCCAATATATATTTCCAAAACAATATATTTTCAAGTCTTACTTAGAAAATATATATAAACTTATTTTGTCCAAAAATAATGTATTTCAAGAAAATATATATTTTTCTCAAAAATCATATATCTTCTAAATATTCTAAGAAAAATATATTTTTATTTCCCAAAAATAATATATTTTTCTCCTTGTAAAAATATTATGTAACTTTGTAATATTCACAAAAATCATATTTTCATTTCTTGTATCCAAAATAATGTTTACCAAAAATATATTTGTAACGGTATTTTCCGGAATATTTTGTAAGTTACGTTCTTGCTTTCGGTTTCACAATATTAAGTGTGTAACTTATATATTTATTCCTTGTGATCTTTGGTATTATTTTGGATTGTAAATTCTTGGTATTTTGTTAAGTTATATTTCTTTCAACCCTAAAATAATATAACTAATACACAAAGTAGATAAATAATCACACACAATGTGTCTGTAATGTAAATATATATTCTAATTACATATTTATCCATTTTTATTTATAAAAACCAACCTCCAATACTTGTATTTTTGGTAACAAAATCTATGGCAAAGTTTATATTGAAAACCATAGTTAAAACACACTTGTAAATATTTATTTAGGAAATATTTTTTTCTAGTGTTTATATTTTTAGAAAATTTTGCCATAGTTTCCCCTAAAAATGGAGGTGTCCATGCTATCAAAGCATATCATTTTCTTTTCAAAATCATCACAAACAATCAACAATCATTCTTAAACAACTTATACTTACCAAGTGCCAAAACAATGCTATTTACATAATAATCATTAACTTGAATTTTCATAAAAACTTGTAGTAACTTGGTAGTGTGTTTAGTAGACTCAGTTACCCTTTAAAGTGTGTTTACTTCTTTAAAAATCTCATTCTTGGAAGATTTAGGTGTTTACAACTTGTAAACATATTTTACAAAAAACGTTTCTTTATGGCATCTTCTTGTTTCATAAGTGTTTATACACTTGTTTTACCACTAAAAATAGTGTATGCTTAAGTAAGAACCAAGATCTTTTAAAAATCATATTTTGAACTTGGTTCTTTTGGAAAACCACTCATGAATCTTAGATCCATAAGATTATTAGCTCACTTTGATTATTATTTTTCAAGAAATCACTTTATTCTTCAAGTTCATGTTTACACATGAGGATGATCATCTTGTTTCATCACATAATCATCCTCTTACTTGCTAGATCATGTGTTTAATCACAATCTAGCAAGCTCCTTATGATGATCAACATCATAATTTCAAGAAAATAACAATCAAGTATCATTCATACACTAAACAACATAGTTTCATCATGATTTCATCATATGTTAAGCTTATGTTCATGCTTCTTGGTTATGTTCTTTAGTGTTCTTGTGATTAACAACATACTACATCTTTTAACAAACTAAATTAGAAGTAACAAAGGGTTGTAAGGGCCTTACTATTAGCTCTATGGCTAGGGATGAACACAAGATGTTGAGGATGACAAATGTGGAGGATAATAGCAAATGATGAAAGTCCTTGAAGATCCACAAGCTCCAAACCTCCTTAAACACCTTCTTGCACCTTGTGAATACTTGAGATTGGATGAACTTGAGTGAAGAATGATGGTGGGGTGGGTGGTTGTTCTCGGCCGAGAGTCAAGGATAAGGAGAGAGATGAGTGGAGTGAAGGTGGTGAGATGAAATGAGGATAGTGATCTAGTGGTTTATACTTATAACTCCAACAAGTGTTTAACCCTTGGGTTTTATGTTTTCTTAGTACAAGACACAATCTATTAAACAAATCAAATAAAATCCACCATTTTAGGCCATGTGGGCCTATTACTAGCTTGGGGGGGGGGGTCTAAGTGTAAATTCCAACCATTAAGTTAGATTATAGTTCAAATCCAAGTATAGTTGTAAGTGTTAGTTACTTAGATATTTTATATGAGGTGTTATGATGTTCGGGGATCATAACTAGCTCAGAAACATTAAAACAATGCTTCTAGTATAATTTTTGTGTTTCGGGTAGTGTCCGGTTGTTTGGTTAGATACCGGTTCGTTAAAGTGTCAAACTATACCGTTTAATGTTCTTTATGTACCCTTTTGTGACACTTTTAATTCCTGACACTTGGGAAAGCATTCAGGACCATTTTGTCATATTTTTGCATGTCACTAGCTTGTTAAAATGCTGATTTTTGCTGATTTTTGCAGAATTCTGCACTTTGGGTGAGTTTTAGGCACTTTCTGGCACTTTAACTATCACCTAGAAAAGCAGTTTTGTGGTCCTTACTTCCCTACACACTATACTAGTGTAGAACTTGGTTTCTGGCTCATACTGGGTCTCAAAACACTGTTTGTCTATGTACTGAACCCCGTCAGCATATTCCTGTTTTATCCGTTAACTATGCTAACTGTGCTTTGTGCATCATGTATATCAATATGGTTTGTATGTGATAATGATGTGACATTATGTAATATGTGATGCACATGTAAGTATGATGCAGAAATCAGAAAGCAGTTTAAGTCATTAATTGTAATTCAGCACAATCATTAAGCACTAATCATGGTAATTTAAATTGTACGGATACCTGTATTTTTTACGGTTGCCACAAATTCACATCAAGCCAATAAGTTACTGTTCTCCCCATACAGTTGGTTTTTGGTCAGGAACCAAAGATGTCTTATCAAAGATTTTGGTTGTGTGACATATATTGAAACTCATCCACCACACCGCACAAAGATGAGACTTCTAAAAGGGATGAGAATATATGTTGGGTAAAAAATAATTGTCTATGATTAAATAGTTAAAGCCATTGGTGAAAGATTTGCTTACGGCTCATTGGTTTTCACTTTTGTGAATGAATGTTCCCAACATTAGGGGGAGATAACACGCAGTTGGAAAGTGAAAAGTGGAATGAATTAACATGTCATCTTGATCCTCAGACTATTAACGGTGAACCAAAAGTTCGAAGGATAATTCATTTACCAATATTAAAGAACAAATTACCGGACAAATTTACTGACCTAAATAGAATAACTAAGTAAGTCACATAATCAACTGCTTATGCTCCAGTCATATTTGTGTCCCAAGAGGACAACCACATATTTTCTAATGAGTCTATTGCGCGCCTGAAGCGTGGTAGACTAGTCGATTCCAGTAATACAATTCCTCGAAAATTGGAGCAAGTAATTAAGATGGTCAAGTTGAGGTTATAGTAATAAAATCTTCTGGAAAGACAGTAGACATGATGGTTCAAGAAGAACCACAGGTACCTGAAAATAAAGAGATCTCGATAAGCTGTATCATGTCTAAGATATGTATGGAATCGAAACAAAATCGACGTTGTTATACTTTTGTATATAATATAGCGCTTGATATGATGAAATGACGAGGATTAATATTTAAGATCTGCCTATGAATGAAAATACATAAATGATTGGCCAAAATGGAAAGACACAAAGTATGGCAGATTTAAATTCTCTAATGAAATGGAAAGTTTTCGGACCAACAGTCCATACTACTGAATTTGTAAAGTATGCTGGATATTAATGGGGCTTTTATGCAAATCATATGAAAATCAAATTAAATGAGATAAGGCAAATATGGTGCACAAGGATTTTCGCAAAAACCCATAATTGATTATAATGAGACACATTCTCTAGTGGTGTATGTAATGACTTTCCAATATTTTATTAGTCTGGTAATATAAAGAGAGAATTGATATGCGTCTTATGAATGTTATGTATCACTTGATACTAAAAGTTTACATGAAAGTCCCTCAAGGATTTGAATTATCCAAAATCATGTAAAATGAGTTCTCGAGAACGATATGATCGTTGTATACAAATTCATATTTGAATACGTTGAATATAATTGGAACTCCTGATGAGTATCGTAAAGCATTTAAGTGCTTATAAGGTTAGTTGAAACATCTTAAGGATGTAATTCTTGTGCACCAATAACTATACATAGAAAACTTGTGCCTGTTATTATGGCATCTTAATATACAATGTATAAGCATGGTACAATATGGATTAAATATTCAAGACATCCTTGCATATGATATAGAAATCAATGAGGAGGTGTATGTAATAGAACTCCTAAAGAGTGAATGCATATACATTGTTTTTCAAAGTTGAAATAAGTATGTATATGATTGCAAATGCCTGAAGCATTGATTTCCATTCCTCAAGAATGTATCTTTCTAAAGTTAAAGATAGTATGAACTAAAATAGTCAAGTTGAGTGTTGTACAACTCATGATATATTCTGATAAAGAGCAATATAAGTTTGATAATGTTATCCATCTTTATCAAATGTTCTTTCTTAAAAGTTCACTATAATCGCAATTTACAGTGATGATGTCTGAGCATCATCAAGAGAAACCGGCGAGCAAATTATTACTCGACTTGCAGTTCGAGTATATTTGTAATCATACTTTTATTCATCTATCAAACTACATCTAGAAGATGTTGGTGGGACATTTTAGTATGTAGAGAGCTCAACCTTATAGTATGTTAAAGGTTGTTCAGACACTTTTTATAAGAAATTATTATTATCATCTTCTACCAAAGTAGAGATTCTCATTTCAAAAGTACCATGGCTAAAGTACAATTGTGCATTAACTTAAGTTTCTAGCTATGCATGATAATATATATTTTTTATTTGAATTTATCAAAATGATATAGCACATGTCCAATGAGGAGACATTTGAATGGTAAAGCAGATATGTCGATACCCCAAAGGTAAGAATGATATGTGTGTATATTTTGCTAACCCATGAAAGCTAGTTTTGTTAGCATTGTAGATATAAAGAATGTAACACAAATAGTCTTGGATCTTATGGTATTTGTTCGCAAGAGGAAGCACTAAAAGTCTCACAAGAAGATTTTACAACATTACTCAATATAAAGGATTGCACTTCAAGGCATCAAACGACAAATCATTCTACAAAAGTTTTGAGCAACTTTCAAGGATGATGGACACACTTTACTTAAAGGATACATATTATAATGAGGGGGAGATTTATTCAAGTTGCACTCTTTTTTCCCTTAACTAAGTTTTATCCCAATGAGTTTTCTTAGTAAGGTTTTTAATGAGGCAACATACCTGATCCAGAAGTATCAGGGGGAGATAATGCGCATTACACGCTACACTCTTTTCCCTTAGCTATGGTTTTGTCCCACCGGGTTTTCCTAGCAAGGTTTTTAACGAGGCAGCATCAAGCGTATTATGTTGATAACCAAGGGGGAGTGTTATGAATATATTTATTATTAATGTGGTTATCAACACCTAAAATAGATTAGGCTTGTTCCACAAGTTTTCCTCAATTATATATAGTCTTTTTTATCTCTTGTAATATACATCTCAATCAATGAAATATTAGATATCTTCTCCCTATTATTTTCTTCTTCTTTCTTTGTTATTAGGCTAGTTTCACAACACTAACTTATTTATTATTTTTTTAAACGATGTTTCAATAAGTAAAAACAATAAATTGTTTGAAATTTAGACCTTCTTTTTGTTTCTATTTTTTTTCAACCGTAGCTCACAATAAAGAAAGAAAACACTTGTTTAACTTTTATGTTACTTGTTAAATCAGAGAACAGCAGCAACAGCCGCATAAAACAAACCCACGCAAACCTTATTTTTATTAAATATCAATCTCGAAGCTTCTCGCAAAACCTCTACGAAAAAGATTTCCGCCAGTAATGTGAACCACTCCAACCGAAAACCTTTTTGTTCTGATTGCCTGCCCGCCTTCGGAACAATACCTACGTTGCTGCACCAACGATTTAGTACCACCACCGCTGGAACGAAAAAGTCCGACTGACTTGTTTCGTTTCTAATCACTCTTGCCGCCACGAGCAGCCTCAGCCAATCGATGACCCTTGATACCTTAGCCGCCGATTTGTCGAGTACTTGTTTGATATCGACTATTGAACTTGGCTCTGATACCAATTCAAGTCCCAATCGAATAATCAAACACAAGAACAAGAACGAATGGAACAACTCTCCAAGAACTTTTATTATAACCAAGAAAATATAACTCAAAAACTTGATTACAATAACTCATAAAACCATAACTCGGTTTATCTTCTCTTGACACTTATCTTAATAATGCCTAACCCTACCTTGGTTTATATAGGCTTACTTTAACTTGGTGACCAAGACATTACCAAATAACCTTAACTTGGTGACCAAGACATTTATCAAATATAATTATAATGTAATTAGGAAACTTAATCAATTATAACCAACTTGTCAACATTGATCCCTCAAGTTCACCGACTTGTGACTTGAACTCCTTTGTTACCTTTCACTTCACCGACTTGTGATGAGTCAGGAATTACCGCCGCCAACATTAAAACTATCCGTATCCGAAATATCCGATATCCGAATTTTTCGGATTCGGATAGTGATTTCCGAAATATCCGAAAATTTAATTTTTTTTCGGATATCCGAATATTCGAAAATATCCGAAGGATCCGAAATATCCGAAAACTTATACTCGGATATCCGAAATATCCGGTTCCGAATATGAAAAAATAATAAAAAAATAAAAATTAAATAAAAAGTGGATTTTCGGATATCTGATTCACTATTCGATTGGATATCCGAATTTTCAGATATCCGAATTGTGGATACGGATACGAATATTGAAATTTCGGATATCCGAAAATTTCAGATATCCAAATTTTCGGATATCCGGTTTTGAACACCCCTAATTTAGACTAGCCTAGTTAGCATGCCACATAATTACAAATCACCATCATTTCAAACTTTACTTTTTTCTCACAACACAAAATTCTCCTATATATTAATAATTGAATGAAATAAATAGTAAACTATAATATAATAAAATATTATGTACAATTTTTTTATAGTTTTATTATCTTAATATTATAATAATTGTTATCATCTTTACTTTTTAAGTCTGATAAGCTTGGTGTTAACTGGTACTTGTATCGAAAATACCGGTTTGTTATCCGTACATGAAGGTAAAAACCAGCACCAGCCTGGTACATAAAACGCCAAAAGTCGGTACCGGATTGAGTTTGATAATCTTTTAGTTCGAGAAATTTGGTACTGCTGCCCAGTACCATTTGCTCATCCCTGATCACGGGTATTGTACGAACACCAACGGTATTGTACAACTTTTTTTTAGTTTCAGGGGTAGGGATGAGCTCGGTGCCAACTGATACCGAATCGGTATTGGTACCGAAAATACCGGTTACGGTATCAGTATATGAAGGTAAAAAACGGTAGCGAACTGGTACCAGGAACACCAAACGTCATTACCGAACTGGTACTTAGGATCTTTCGGTTCGTGAAATTCGGTACCGGTACCCATTACTATTTGCTCATCTCTGACTACGGGCTTCTACCGAACATCATTACCATACAACTTTTTTAGTTGATTTTCTTTCGGTTATTTTTTAGTGTTTTTTCTACATTTTCTTTTTATTCCTGTCAGCAATTCCGTGTGCAACGTGCTTGTAGTGATTTCAAACACATAGAAATACAGACTAAATAATAAAAGAAGTTCGCCGCAACGCGACGACGGTTTTTATAGCTAGTATGATATAATATTATGACTTATGAGAGCTTTCATATTATTGATTCCACAAATTGTTTAGAAACCAATAATATGTGGAACGTGTGGATTCAATTATGCTCCAATGGATTTACGGTACAATCTCCTCCGATCTTCTACACATGATTCTGAAACCCAACACCACAGCCTATGATGCCTGGACCGCACTAGCGAAGTTATTTCAAGACAACAAAGCTTCTCGAACAATCAACCTAAATAACCGATTTGCCAGCACTCGCCTCGATCAGTTCCCATCCATAACTGCCTACTGTCAAGCCATGAAGGTAATCTATGATCAACTACCAAACATCGGTTCTCCGATTACCGATGAACATCTTGTGTTACAGATTCCGACCGGACTCACGGAGCAATACGAAAGTGTCGCACTCATCATTCAGCAAAAAAAACCTCTGCCCACTTTCTATGAAACTCGGTCCCAACTTTGTATGGCAGAGACCAGGAAAATAAACCAGGCTAAACAGGCTGCTCAACTCGCCGGCACGGCTCTAGCGGCGACTACCGAGAACAACTCCTCCTACAAAAATTCTGAAACTTGGTCTGAGTCGGAACGCGGCCGTGGCCGTGGCCGTGGTAGAGGCCGCGAAAGGGGTAGGAGCTCTTCCTCTCGAGGTCGTGGTGGATGGAATCCATCCGGTTACTCGGTTGGACGTGGTGGCTGGAACCATTCGAACAAAAACAACAATGTGCCGCCCCCCTCAGAGTTCTCTTGGAACCCCTTTCCTTCTCCTCATTGGGCCGGCCCACAACAGCAACACTGGGCTCATTGGATGACCCCCCCCCCCCCATGCCCATACCCCATGGCTCCCAAACCAAACAGTGCTGGCCCAGGTGTTTTGGGCCCCAGACCAGCCCAGAACTATGCAGCAAGTCAGGCCTCTTCTTCTGATGGATACACTCCAATGGATTTGACTCAGGCCCTCTATCACATGGCACTTCATCAGCCCGATCCAAATTGGACCATGGACACATGTGTGTCAGATCATATGACTTTCACTAATTTTCTATCTTTATTTAATAATTGCATGTCTCGTAATATTGTAGTCGGTAATGGAAAAACCATACCCGTCATTGGACAAGGAAACTAAACCTTACCACCACCCTTCCCACCTTTCAAATTAAATAATGTCCTTTATGCACCATCGTTAATCAAAAACCTACTTTCGGTCCGTCGTTTCACTAAAGATAATCATGTTTCTATAGAATTTGACCCCTTTGGTTTTATTGTGAAGGATCTCTACACATTGGATCCCACACAAGTGTCCAAGTTCACCTCCCCATCTACCTTCACTGATGTGTCTCATGATCTTTGGCATCAACGCCTTGGCCACCCTGGCTTAAATTTATTGCATTCCCTTAAACACTCTAGTTTTATTGATTGTAATAACACAAAAACTAAATTATGTCAATCATGTGTTTTTGGTAAACATGTTTGTCTTCCGTTTATTGATTCTGTTAATTCTACTTCTTTACCTTTTGATATCATACATAGTGATTTATGGACTTCACCAATACTTAGTAGTGGTGGACACCGTTATTATATATTATTTCTAGATGACTTTACCATTTTTTATGGACATTTCCCCTTAGTCAAAAATCACAAGTCTTCTAAACTTTTCAAAACTTTGCTACCTATATTACCACCCAATTTGAGCGTAACATCAAACAATTTCAATGCGATAATGGCAAAGAATATGTAAACGCTCAATTTAACCAATTCTGTCATTCTCATGGCATGAAATTCAGATTTTCCTGCCCACATACATCGTCTCAAAATGGTAAAGTCGAGCGAAAAATTTGAACAATTAATAACATTATTAGAACCCTTCTCGCCCAATCCTCTATGCCTAATATTTATTGGCATCACGCTCTCGAAGTAGCCACTTATCTTCTTAATATCCTTCCCAGCAAACTTCTAAACTACCAATCCCCTACCCAATCTCTCTACCTCACCCAACCCACATATACTCATCTTCGTGTCTTTGGTTGCTTATGTTATCCTCTAATTCCCCACTCCACCATCAATAAACTTGAACATAGGTCCATGCCTTGTGTTTTTCTTGGATACCCCCCAATCATCGAGGATATAAATGTCTCGATCTTTCTACCAACAAAATTCTCATCAATCGTCATGTTATCTTTGATGAAACAACTTTTCCCTTCTCTACTTCTCCACAAAAGTCCCTCTCTTCATACGATTTTCTCTCCACTCATATCCATCCTACCTACTGGACACATGTTTCCTCATCCCCCACTTCACCCAACTCGGCCTAAACCCCATCACCTGTTTCTCCTTCCTCCCATATTCGCCCACCCACCCATACACACTCAACTCCTCTCCATACACCTCCACGGCCCAACAACCCTCCTTCCAAACTCCCCATTAACCAAACCTATTCTCGCCGGCCCAAGACTAAACCAAACCCGATACCCCCACCACCCCCACCCCACCTCCTGTCGTGCCGACCCAACCTGTGACTGGTCGTACCATACGTACTCGTTCTATGGACGGCATTTCAAAACCCAAACAACTCTTTAATCTCACTGCCTCTCTTGTCACTCCCTTACCTAAAACCCCCACCGAAGCCTTGTCTAAACCGGATTCGTAGAATGCCATGACTACTGAGTTTAATGTACTTATTAAAAATAAGACATGGGAATTAGTCCCTCGCACCGCAGATATGAACGTGATATGTAGCATGTGGTTATTTCTCCATAAATATCGATCGGGTGGCACGCTGGAGCGATATAAAGCTCGGTTAGTTTGTGATGGCAGTACTCAGCAGGTGGGCATTGATTGTGGGGAGACATTTAGTCCAGTTGTTAAGCCGGCCACTATTCGGACCGTCTTAACCCTAGCTTTATCTCGGTCATGGCCCATACATCAGTTGGATGTTACCAATGCCTTCCTACATGGCAACATTAGCGAAACATTTTATATGTATCAACCTATGGGCTTTCGTCATCGCCAGTATCCGGATTGTGACACCCCAGGAAAACCAGTAAACGATACAACTCACCTAGCTTCCTCAGTAACCGCATGCTAAATTTCGGGACGAAATTTCTTTCAAGTTGGGGATAATGTGACAACTCGAGTTTCTGAGATTATATTTTCGCATTCATTGCACATTAATGGTTTAAGTTGTTTATTTTACAACTCGTTCGTTTCACAAATGTACACGTTTGTAATACGTTAAATCGTACTGTGTTTCGTATTTTATATTTGATATACAACATAGTGTATTGTTGATATGTGTGTATACGTTTACATATTTGGATTTTGTTTAATTATTCATAACATGGAACATTGCCTAACACCCCTAGTCGAAAACCTATACCCCATGAAAACACTCCATGACCGAAAACACAT
Organism: Helianthus tuberosus; assembly: GCA_030545235.1. NCBI lineage: Eukaryota > Viridiplantae > Streptophyta > Magnoliopsida > Asterales > Asteraceae > Helianthus > Helianthus tuberosus. The sequence goes on from CM060426.1 coordinate 95,440,745, forward strand.
CATGTGTTTTCGTCCACTAAGAGGCCAACGAATACAGGAATGGGCCTTGGCCCAATGAAGAGCTATGTTATGTTTTAAACTTCAACTTATACGATTAGAGTTTTTGATCGCAAAACCCTAGAGTACCTCTCCTGTGTGTGACGGCAACTACAAGCCTACGGATTATTGTTGTGCCATCAATCCATTAGTTCCTATCTCGGTTAGTGTGATTCTTGTTCGGTTTGTAGAATAAAAACACTTGTGATTAATTGCTTGATCTTATGAAGTAACAGTAGGCAATTTTGTTCATGGATTTAAGATATATGCGATTAGGTCATGATTGTTTATGCATATGTGCTTTGTATCAAAAGTGCAGCCAAAGTGGATTCACTTTATAATTGTCGGCCATTGTACTAATTCTAACATGTGATGGTTATTTGATTTTCAATTTTAATTATTGTTTATCATGAGGATAATGATGAACCGATAACATGACATGTGCCGATGACTTTTCTTTTAGTGAATGATTCTGACATGATGATGTTGTGGGTATATCTCTTATTATTTAATGTTGGGGTTAGCATAACGATAGAGTTTATGATGATCACATTGTGGTACTCAACGGTTGGATCTAAAAACTAGATGTATAATGATTGATGATCATGATGTAGGATGTTAATATTTGATTCATTATGTCGCCTAGTGTTCTGTTGAAACTGAATTACTGTATGATTGATGATGATGAAACGGCTGTAGATGATTAGGGTTTTCTGTGATGATATTGTAACTGTTGTACATCTTTGACGTAACCGATGTTCGACGTAACTGATCTGTTTGACGAAACAGAACTCTCGGCGAAACAGAATGTGTTTCGCCAAGGATAGTTGACGAAACGGAACTTTGTTTCGCCAAAGAGTGATTGACGAAATAGAAATGTGTTTCGCCAATCTGTGTTTCGCCGACTTGAATACTTTGAACAGTAACCTGACTTGACTATGTTAGAAGTTAACTGAGATATTTAACTGCTGTTAAGTATGAAACAATACTTATATGACTACGAATACGTGCAATGTGATACTCGGTGCTTATTGATGCGATGTTCACTATGATTATACCTACGTGCCAACTTCGTGATTATAAACTGATTATGTATACGTACGTACTTTAGGACTTGATTGATAAACTTTGAGCACATACTTAGCATACCGAGCAAACCAAGGTGAGTTCACACCCTTACTAAGGCATGGGATTCCCAGGGTTTGGGGAATGGGATTGAAGGAATAAGGTTGAATAGATTCGTACATACACTGATACTAGACTACCATACCATTGTCCTCGGTTGTGCAGGACACATACGTAAAACCTACGTATACTTATGCTACTCGCTATCCTCGGTTGTGAAGGATACGCACGTAAAACCTACGTGAACCTATACTTACTACTGCCTCGGTTGTGTCAGGCACTTACGTAAAACCTACGTAAACCCCCACGTACCCCTATCCTCGGTTGTGAAGGATACTTACGTAAATCCTACGTAAACTTGTACGTATTACTGTTCTCGGGATATGTAGAACACTTATGGTTACGAATAGTCTAGTGGTTATACAACATGGGAAGCCCCCACAAATAGAACGTACTATCGGCCCAGTAGAGCCACATGTTACAAACGAACTTACCATTACGCATTTACTTTCTGTGAACTCGCTCAACTAGTTGTTGATCCTCTGTTACATGCCTTGCAGGTCGTTAGGTACATGGAGCTTGCACAGGGAGGAGCTGGTCGTTGTGGGCTTGGATCGTGATTGTGTGTTAAACACTTTATGACATTACATACTTATTTATGCTGAGTTTTATCTATACGCTTCCGCTAAACTTTGATATGATACTTATGCTTTGGAACACCTTTCATATGGATTGGTTTGGTTTAATACAATTACTTTTACTTTATACATTGTTCTATATGATTGGTGGCTTGATCCTGGTCAGTCACGCTCCCAAGCGGTGATACTCCGCAGGTGGATTTTGGGGGTGTGACACGGATCACGTTTGTTTATTAAAGAGATCACTATACGGGTTAAAACAGGCGCCCCGAGCATGGTACCAGCGATTTACGGATTTTGTATTGTGCATTGGTTTTCAGCAGAGTAAGTGTGACAACTCGTTATTTATATATCATCAGGGTTCTGACATGGCTTATTTACTTATTTATGTTGATGATATTATTCTTACAACGTTACATGATACTCTACGAGCTACTCTCATACATCAGATGGCAGTCGAATTTGACATGAAAGATCTTGGGCCACTGAGTCATTTTTTGGGGATTAATGTAACACGACAGCATGATACTATGTTCTTGTCACAGCAATCATATGCATTAGATATTATTGATCGGTCCGGTATGTCATCCTGCAAGTCGGTTGCTACTCCAGTGGACACGAAACCTAAACTTAGTGCTTCTTCTAGTGACCCGTTTGAGGACCCTACGTTATATCGTAGTCTGGCTGGTGCACTTCAGTATCTTACCTTCACCAGACCTTATATTAGCTATGCAGTTCAACAAGTGTGTATGCATATGCATTCTCCTCGGGTTGATCATTGGAATTCTCTCAAACGCATTATTCGCTATCTTCAGGGCACTACCTCGTTTGGTCTCACTTTGGGTACCTTTAGTGATCTCTCTTTACACGCATACACTGATGCTGATTGGGCTGGTTGCCCGGATACTCGATGTTCTACTTCAGGCTATTGTGTTTATTTGGGATCTAATTTATTATCTTGGTCTTCTAAGCGTCAGGCTGTGGTATCCCGTTCTAGTGCGGAAGCAGAATATCGTGTTGTTGCAAATGTGGTAGCAGAATTATGTTGGCTTCGGAATTTATTGCTAGAATTACGTCGCCCCCTACGGAAGGCTAGTGTGGTTTATAACCGGACCACCATGGTCAAACCCTCACAACCCATAGGTGGTCAGGAAGGGATGGTCCGATTTTGGATTTCAATTCCAAACCTCTGCGTTGGAGGAACTCTTATTCGGCCTCTAAAGAGACATGATAACCACCCACATCTTCTTTATTCTACTATAACAGCTGGAACTTTACGCAAACTGTAATGCCTTTGGTCAACTAAAGAGACATGGTAACCACCCACAAAGCCAAAAATTGTTTAGTCCATAATAGCTGGAATTAAACATTGTTTTTTTATGAAATCATGTGATTTAGTCCATAATGTACAACACCGTCTAGGTAGTCTCTGACTATGGTAATCACTTAATTGCATTTAATATTAAATTAATAAAATGTAATTATAGAAGTGGCGTAATATATGCCTAATTTTATTTCTCTCCTCTCTGAACCTGTTCAAAGACATATTGCTTCTCATTGAACTACTCACAGCAAATTACTCTTGTGCAACATTCATTCTTAACCATCTTTCAGTTCCCTTAATTTGCATTTACAAACACCTTTTATAATTATTATTACTTCATCCAAAAATATGGACAAAGTCTTGCAGAAATTTCAGAAGCTTAAAATCCCGCTGGAAGAGATAACATCAGCCACCAACAACTTCAACAAGGAGAACCGTATTGGAGTTGGTGGTTTTGGGGAAGTTTATGAAGGAAAGGTGTCTGATCACAGCTCTGAGGGGCGAATATTGGCTGCTATTAAGCGTCTGGATAGTCGTATTGGACAAGGAACACCTGAGTTCTTGAAAGAGATCATGTCACTCTCCCGTTACAGACATGAAAATGTTATCTCTCTTCTGGGATTTTGTAATGAACAGAATGAGAGGATCCTTGTGTACAAGCTTGCACAAAATAAAAGCCTCGACAAACATTTAGATTCCGTTCATCTCACGTGGACCCTACGTCTCAAGATATGCCTTGGTGCTGCAAAGGGATTAAGTTACCTTCATGATCCAAAGGAGACACACCAAAGACTTATCCACTGTGATGTAAAAAGCGCCAACATCCTACTCGATGAACATTGGAATGCTAAAGTTGCTGATTTCGGGTTCGCAATGATGGGCTCCGCAAATGAGCAGCAATCAACTATAATCAACTTAGCAGCAGGTACGCAGGGGTACATTGATCCACAGTATGTGATGACGCACACTGTAACGAAAGAGTCAGACGTATACTCTTTCGGCGTGGTCTTATTTGAAGTTTTGTGTGGTACATTCTGCTCCACATACAGAAATGGTTATGTTCAGAAGCTGCCCAAGTGGATTGAAAGCTATAAAAAGAAGAAATTGAATGATATCCTCTTTAAAGATCCAACCATTCAACCACTGGATCAGAGTGCTTTAGAAATATTTTCTAACATTGCGTATCGATGTTTGATGGAATCTCGTGAGAAAAGGCCAGATATGGCTGAGGTTGTGAGAGAACTTGAGACGGCACTCCAAATTCAAGGGTTTAGTGAACAGAAATCGCTTTTTGTCTATGAAGAAATGGCTAAGAATTCTGAATCTCCTCTGATGTACAGTTGTGCTGGTGAATTGTGGAAACATCTATACAAAGGGGTCCTCTTTAAAGACGGCAAAACGGTAATTAGTTGCTATGTCTATAATACAATGCTTTATATTCTTTTTAATCATAGAATGTTAATTATACTTCAACTACCACATGCTTCATTTACCATCACAAGTGGCACTGCTGCTTGGTAACTCTTCTAATTAATATCTACACTTATGCTTGTACATCAATGGATTAGATTTTGGTGATGAAACGATTTGATCTAAACACATGACCCAACTAATATATGATGAAATGGGTGCCTCATGATCTAACTGATTACCCAAATGGATCCATTTATATTGTTTCGTTGGTTATCGGAGCTGTCAATGGTGGATCATCCAAATATGGTAGGGTGGTGTTGATAATGGAAATGTAAGGATGATGGCAAGAGAAAAGAATATCGGTGGTGACGAAGAAAGAAGCATCCAGGTAGGATTCATGGTGGTCTGGTGAGGGCGGAGGGGTGTAAAGAACTGAGTGAAGCTATGCTGTTAAGGAGCCAAACTTCTATTTTATTTTAAACATTTTGTTCAGAGATTTTTATATTCTCATAAATTATATCATACTAACTTGAATTTGTTTTATGGACAGTGGTTTTCATTTAATAAGAAGGGACAACACTGTGAAATGGTATCTTTTGCCGAATGTTTGGATCCAGGTTCAAGTGAAATTGATCAATGGACAGGAAAATATATTTCAAGGTGAATTATGATTATAGCTTTTGAGAATATTTTACTAGTATATAACAAAGTATCATTTTTTTGCTATTATAAACGCAGATTTCCTTCGGGCGCCTACTGTTATAAGAATGGGAGAGTCAAGACACTAGTAAAAACTCAATTCTTGTCACCTGGAATCACATACACGGTGAACCTTGTGTTCAAATTTATATTCCTAAACGACGTGGGAAAATGTCATCCTATATCTCTGAAATACAAATTAAAAGGGGAGACACAAAATTCTATTTCACACCTTGCATACAAGAGAGAAGATGGATGGTATATGACAGAGTTGTATCAGTTTACTAGTGACCAGAGCATTGTTGATCTTGAAATTCTGTTTGACGGATACGGAGGTTCTTATGCTATCATTGAAGTAGAAGGCATCGCGTTTTGGCCCTTGGAGGAAGCAGTAAGATGACTAAGAAAAATTTATTCATGTTCATCTTATATATCCTTCTAGTCTTTTAAGCTTTCTTGGAACTTATGTCAGCCACAATAATATTTTCAATGTAGAGGACCCAATCCATGTGGCTAACCTAATTGTTTGGGAAAAAAAATTGGTCCTAGTGACAAGCATAAGTCACTTCCATATTAGTCAAGTGATGAAAGTCTAATATGGTTATGTTCTTCTGCAGGTGGAACATAAAGATGAGAAGCTACCCATCTCAGATTCAGATGAAAGTTGGGAAGAAAAATTGCCAACAGATTATGAGGACATCATCAACTGGTCCATGAAAAAGGTGCCGCTGACAACGAAGAAGGAAATGTACTCGATTATTTGTAAAGGGTTCTTAATCAATGATGGCAAAGAGGTAACTTCCATAGGAATGATTCTTTACTTTCATTACTGAATCGTAAGTCCACTTGTTTTTTTCTCATATGTAGTTGATGTGGAACCTATAAACATGGTTTCACCATTTGAAGGTAAGCATTATTGAATTACTAAACAAGTAATTACATGTTTTTTATTATTCTTTGATAGTGGTTTTCTCTAGACAAAAATGGGAGGAAATGCCATATGCTATCAGCAAGAGCAGCTTACGTAAAGGGCCGGAAGCACACACATTTGATGTCTCTTCCCGAATCAAGGTTCCTTTATATCTAGTTTTCTTTTAGAAATTCTATCTTTTGCAAATATGTACACCATGCACGAGTTAGATCAAGGGGTTTCAACCTAGTAAATAATCATTTAATAAAGTTACAAAGCATAGGTTAATTTGCAGCGACCTAGCTCTGAAATTTCGGCTCTCGATGATCATCCCTTAGGTTTATGTTCCCATATACAAAGTCAAGTTATGTATGTCTGTGAAATTACAAGCATCCATCCTGCGAAATTGACTGTTTAACATAGTATTCCACTATTCCCACACCCCTAAATTATATTTACAGACCCTTTTACACTATATATATATAGAGAGAGAGATTAGGGGTGTGTAAATATTACCTCTCACGTAGGCTTCCATGAGGGATGAACTAAGGCACATTAGATATTGTCATGAAAATTATAGTACATATTGTTTCTGAAAGCGTACAATGAGAATGATTTTTTGTAACTTCAGATTTTAAAATTATAATCATTGTACGGAATTACTTTCTAAGATAATGTTTGAGATTTTTATGAAGCATAATTAAAGGAAAAGATGAAATAGAAAGTTTGCATTGGGTAGGAAGTATAGGAAGCAATAATAAGAGTACATGTGGTAAATAACAAAAAACATAAGGAGGGTCATTTTATACAATCTCTTTTTTTCTATTCTATTCTATTTATCTTTCTCTTTCTCTCAATCAACGTGTTATTCAATTTCTGTGAAGAAACCCAGTTTATTTTTATGCAATTTCTCATTTTTTTCAATTTAACAAAATGCAATGTAACTTGAGAAATCAATTGAAACAGTTACTTCTCTTCTCAAATTTCTAAGATTCTAACCTTCTCTTGATGTATTCCTGCGTTTGGGCAACATTAATTGTTCCAGTTTTATTAGGAAATCAGTGGTAAAAAGTTGCATACCAGGTGTTTGACAAAATGTCTCAAAGAAAATTACAAAACATTTTTCAGTTTAAACTTTCATTTAGAATTGTGTTTTACAAAATAATGAAAAAGCATTTTTTTTTTGTTCATTGCGTTTTACTAAAAAAAATGAAAAAAACAACGTTTTTTATCCATTGCGTTTTTCAAAAAAAGAATGAAAACACCTTTTTTGTGTGTTTTTTGTCTATTACGTTTTTCAAAATAATGAAAAAACACAGTTTTTTGTCCATTGCGTTTTACAAAAGAATAAAAATACATTTTTTGTGAGCCTTTTGTCCATTGCGTCTTAGAAAAAAAAAAACACTTTATTTTGTGTTTTTAGTCAATTGCGTTTTAGAAATAACACTTTCTTTTATGTTTTTAGTCAATTTCTTTTGTATTTTAGTCTATTACATTTTAGAAAGAACACTTTGTTTTGTGTTTTTGATACATTACGTTTAGAAAAGACATTTTTGAGTTTTTTTGTCTACTGCGTTTTAGAAAGAACATTTTTTTTTGTGTTTTTAGTCCATTGCGTTTTAGAAGTAACACTTTATTTTGTGTTGTTGATCCGTTGCGTTTTAGAAAAAAAAAACATTTTCTTTTGTGTTTTTTGTCAATTGCATTTTAGAAATAACACTTTCTTTTGTGTTTTTACTCCAACCCGTTTTGGAAAAAAAAAAACTTTTTTTTTGTGTTTTTTGTCATTGCGTTTTACGTATCCGGGTTATCAATTTTTTTTCAAAAGTATAGCAATAATGTGCTCGTTTTAAAGTTAAAAAAACACTCGTTTTTATGGTGCAATTTTTATAAAAAAAAATAATATCGTATGAAAAAAATTATTAACGTTTTAAAAACAAGGGGAAATTGGAGGAGAGAGAAACTATTAACTTCTATGGAATAGAATAATCTTTAGAATCTCACGCGCCTCCTAGTTTTTGTTCAATTCTATCCATTTAATCCAAGCATTTGATTACTCAATTGATGGTCAAGATTACTTCTTAATCTTCCTACCCAAATAAACTTCCTAGCATATCCTGACCCGCATAATTAAATATGATGCAAAAAGTAACTTTTTTTTAATTTCTTATTGACAACTTGATTTTCTAGCATTTCCAGCTTTTCTGTTACATGTAAGATGATTTTCTATGATTTTTCAGATTTGGAGAAGTCGCAGTGTTGAAGCTATGGACATTTAGAATCCTCATCAGAATCCAACCCGAACTGTTATCATCTCAAACAACATATGCAAGTTATCTTGTCTACAAATTACCTAAAGATCAATCCGGATTTGAGGCTCCTGTGAGAGTGACCGACAGGGAATATTTGGACTACAATCATTTGTGGTATATCTATTTAGTAAGTCCTCGAATTCCAGTTATTAGACTAAAGGCTAATGAAAGCACCAACAACCAACTCAATAGGCCGCACATAAAAGGCCTTCCACAACGGAGGAGTGATGGATGGATGGAGGTACAAATTTGGGAATTCCAAACTATTTGTATCACCAAAATGATTCCTATTAGTCTTAAATTTTCCAGTTGTGCCAATAAACCTGAGGGGCTTTTTATTCAAGGCGTTGAGCATAGACCCATGTAGATCCCACTTTTTTTGTTATCGAACAAGAATTAATTGTAAACAGAAAAAGTTTGCTTTCATTTTACTTAATGGTGGGAAGGAAATTCAATCCTACTTCCTGATTGTAATCTGAAAAAGTTTGCTTTCATTTTACTTTATGGTGGGAAGGAAATTCAATCCTACTTCCTTGAAACAAGTCTTTCGGTATAATTTGCTATACCCAATATTGTATGGTTGGAGTGTCACTATCACATATTTATGAGGATATAGTGAACAATCCATATTATATTAAATGCAACGGTATAACATTTGAATTCTTAAAACATCTCCACGCGTACATATGAGAAACAAGTTTAAATATCTATTACATTCTTTTAACGGCAAAAGTTACATAATCCCTACTTCTAAATTACACCAAGTTTACCCCATGGTAGGAATTGAACCTGGTTTCTTCCCAAGAGACACAAAACCTCTACCACCTCACCAAAGTAGTGATGGAAAATATCTATTACATAATCTTCATTTCTCTCCTCTCACTTACAACCTGACAACTACGCAACTATAGACATTTTCTCATGTACATATTCCGCCTTGGATATAGTCGGTAGTCTTTGTCTTCTATCGTTACTTTCAATTGGTCTCCCAGTCGCTTCCCGTGTGTATCTTGAAAGCAAAACAAACATGAAGGATATGCTGAAATTTCAAAACATGATCCCTATCCCTTGTTTGGTAGAATATCGACATCTTGTACAAACTCTTGTTGTCATTCTCAAAAAGATTCACCAACCACATAGGATCAAATAACCTAATTGTCATGTTGCCCTTCTTCAAAACAATCAATGTTTCATTGGTTCTGGAATCGTAATACTACCGTATCAATGATTCACAGATGTCATGTTCCATTATCTTAAACGGGATCTTATTTATAACATTCTGACATTTGTATTTAAGAATCATGAGCGATTTCTTGGTGATTAGATGACCTTGGTATTATGAATATATCTGATAGGTCTTTGTGGCTTGATATTCACAAACTTGGTCCAACATTTATACTACAATTGACGTTCAAAACAATTAATGTTTCACTGGTTCTAGAATCGTAATACCACCGTATCAATGATTCACAGAAGTCCGGTTCCATTATCATAAACGAGATCATTTTCATAACATTATGACATTTATATTTAAGAATCACAAGCGGTTTCTTGGTGATTAGATGAACCTTGGCATTATGAATATATCTGATTGGTCTTTGCGGCTTGATATTCACAAACTCGGTCCAACATTTATACTATAACTGACGTTCAAAGTACACTTACATTCTATATTTTCCTCTGTTTATAATGTTTTTTTCTTTGATAAGGTGATGTGCCACCAATTATACATATTTTTATTGCATAATTACCCCCAATTATAAGTACTTTTTATGACTTTATAGTTACAAATACTACCTAAATCTCTAATGTTTGGTAATTGCAGGTTTTTAAGGTCGCTAGATGAAAAGAAGTGAAACGCGAGCAAAAACAAAGCAAAAAATCCAAGACTTCAAGTAAACGCAAAAGTGCCAGACAGGCATGGTCGTGCCAGGCTATGGACATGGCCGTGCATGACACCCAGCAGCACAAAGTCAACAAGTCAACCCAAGAATGGTCAACAAAGGTCCATGATATGCAGTGTGACACTTCAGGTTTTCCTGTACGTTTTCATGATGTGTTTTGATTATGAAAAGTTAAAAGTGTAAAAATAATGAATGAGTATTATGATATAATTGTTGTTCAATAGATGTATGGAAATTTAAGTGCATATGTGTGATTTCAAGTTATTTGAATCGATTAGGTGGATATTCAAATTTAGCCGCACAAAACCCCCATTACCCGTACACTCACATACCACACACACTCCCTTAAACTCTCAAGCTGGGTCGTACACCTCTAGAACAGACCCAAGCACTTGGTCCACAGCCCACTTTATGTACCGCACACTTAAAGGCGGTGGAGGGCATCTCATACCCCGTATAAAAGAGAATAGGCGTGAAACCCTAGGATGATCGGGCACATGTTGTGACGGCTGCATATTCAATTTCAGCAAGAACATTCTCCCTCTCTCCCACCTTTCACCTACTTTCTCTCTTTAAAAGCCCAAAGAATACACTCAATGCCACTCTTCTTCTCCTTTGATTTCCGGCGACATTAGCATCATCAACCAACGTCAGCTGGTAACACCATTTAGGAGCTTCATCTACACACATTTTCACCCTCATTAAACCGGTTAGTGTGCCATCTCCATGTTTGATGATAATAAATATTAAAGGTGCTAGTGTCACACCCCAACCAATGTCGAAATCATTGGGACGCGGCACTGAGCGAAACAGATTGTCCAAGAGAAATCCATAACAACAAACATTACCGAATATTTAACCTTAAGTCCCATACCAAAACATATTCAGTAAAATAATTATTACAGACATATTATCTCAAAAACAAATAAACTGTTTCGACAACTCAGATTTAAAGTGTTTGTTTCTAGACTCCAACCTAGCTTAATTCCATCAAATAGCAAGCATAGCGTCCTAAGCACCTGTCACATACGTTAAAATAGAGGTCAATACACATAGTGTAAAGGTGAGCATACAAGTTTAATAGTAGTAGTAGAGTTCGAAAGCGTTTACGCATAACCAGCATGTAACATGTATAATGCGAAGCTAGTAGGTTATCGACAACGAAATATGCACATACTAGACTGCGAGTTATAGAATGCGCAACACATATCACCACTGTGACATGTGAAGAGGTAACCTTAACAACCCCTGTCCACGACAGGTGATGAGTCCAAACAAATAGTACTATCGTTGCTAAGGCGTCAGGCAACAATCACTGTGTTAACATAACATACAAGCATTCATCGAGTAACACATAACATGCAATAATGGTCAGCGTATAAATAGTGTTTGCGTTGTGTGTCGATGTGATTTAGAATAGGTAACGTATGTAACACCCAAAAGTGCATAAAGCAAAAAGTGATCGAGTATACTCACAGCGATGGAAATGGATTGAAGGAGCGCTAGAGTGATTAGCCTGAACAGTTAACTATAGCATAAGCGAAGAGGGGTGTGTAAAATGGTGAAAAGTGACCAAGTGTCGAATGGTAATCTGATCGGATGGCAATCCGATCGGATGGTCATTCGATCGGATGTCAATCCGTTCGGATGGTCATCCGATCGGATGGCCATTCGGTCGGATTGACACTCGTTTGGTAAGGATGTGTTTGCGTACGATGGCTTTGAAGTTTTCGTTGTAGCATTTTGAAAACAGAGAAGTATCTCTACCTTTCAGGTCGTTCGATCGAACGGTCGTTCTATCGGATAGCGATCCGATTGGCGAGGCTTCTCAGTTGAGAACAAGTTCACAGCAGGACGGTCACTCGATCGGATAGCAATCCGATTGGATGACAATCCGTTAGAACCAACTTATGTATTCGAACATGTTGAAAATTGTCTCAAGTGTTGTACCTCAAGGGCAATCCGATCGGATGGCAATCCGATCGGACGGCAATCCGTCTCAATGCATCTGATAGTTTTGAACTTGATTATTTTGAAAGTTGCGGTTTGTTCGAGACGGTTTGACAACGTACTAAACAACAGAACCATCATCAAGTCCCAAGTCGTCCGATCAAACAGGAATCACCCAAATCCGATCAGTTTACTGGTTCTTGACAATCGGTTGTCTCCTTGATAGTAACCAGATCTTGAACCAACTCATCACTAAGAAAGAGTAGAAGATCAGAACAAGCTCCGGTTCTACCGGTTTTGAGTGCATTGAGTGTAAAAGAGTTGAAAGAAAGTTGGAAAACCATCTTTCAATCCTTTCAGCCTTGAAAATGTTTAGATCTATGCAAAATCGTTGTGAAATCATGTGGAAATCCTTCAGATTTGATTTGTTCTCGGTGGAATGAAGCCAAATATTGAAGTTCATAAGAACTCCATGATGACGTCATCCTAAAACATCTCAAATCCGGTGATTTCACGGTTAAAAGTTAAGATTCAAAGGTGAGAAAGATGAAGGAGTGCGTGTAGATCATAGAAGTACAAGATTTGAGCTGAAAACTTACAAGGATCACGAGATATCAAGAGAAAGAAGGCTTGAGTGCTGCTGGTCGAGTGAGAGAGCTGTCACATCACAAATGATGTGACAGGAGGGTATTTATAGGGTTTCCAAAAAAGGAAAGTGCGCTAGTGTCGGATTGGCCACCGATCGGTTGGCGGTTCGATCGGATGGCCACTCGATCGGTTGGCCATTCGATCCAGGTGTCCGGCGTGTTGAGTTTTGTCGTTTCGATTCGCGTGTTGAGCATTGCGATGCAATTCGAGTGAGCGATGCGATAGTATTACCCAATAGTTACACAAATAACCTAACTACTATATCTAACAAACAATCACTATAATTAACTTGCGTTTACTGTTTGCGATTAGATTGTGATGCGATAGATTTTCGATTGCGATTAACACCTCAACATAAACATAACATGCACAAGTAACACATAAAAGCACACACAAGTAAAACAATATCCAGAACACATAATTCGAGTTACGAATGTGATAGCGATTAAATAAAAGATTCGATTACAAGTCGAAAGTACGATTTAATTGTCAAGCAAGGAGTGACAGATCACAATTAGCAATCTTTTCTTCCTTTGACTTTGACTTATACTTTGACTTTCCAAAAAGCGGGTTGTTACTGCCTCCCCTACTTTAGGAAATTTCGTCCCGAAATTTAAGAAGTAGTCGTAACAAACATTTGCGGGTACTTCGCCTTCATGTCACTTTCGAGTTCCCAAGTGAACTCAGTGCCGCATTTGCCTTCCCAGCGAACCTTCACAATGGGAATGCGTGAGCGTCTGAGCACCTTGGTTTCTCTTCCCATGATCTCGACATGCTTTTCCACGAAGTGTAATATTTCGTCCACTTGTAAATCCTCAAGAGGGACATGTAAATCATGGTCGGCTAAGCACTTTCTGAAGTTCGAAACGTGGAAAGTCGGGTGGACGTTACTCAGTTCTTCTGGTAGTTCGAGTCTGTACGCCACTTTTCCAATCCTTTCCAGAATTTTAAAGGGACCAACATATCAAGGCGCGAGCTTTCCTTTCTTGTCGAATCTGATCACCCCCTTCCAAGGTGCAACCTTTAGGAGTACGTGATTACCAATGTCAAATTCAAGGGGCTTATGGCGTCTATCAGCGTAAGTTTTCTGTCCGCTCCGAGCTTTCAATCGATTGTCTCGAATTTGGAGGATTTTGTCAGTCGTTTCTTGCAACAGCTCAGGACCGGTAATTTGCGCGTCTCCGATCTCGTGCCATATAATAGGCGATCTACATTTCCTTCCATATAAATCCTCAAATGGTGCCATTTATATGCTAGAATGATAACTGTTATTGTACGAGAATTCAACCAAAGGTAAGTGCGCGTCCCAATTATCACCGAAATCTATGACACACGAGCGAAGCATGTCTTCAAGGGTACGAATCGTTCCTTCAGTCTGACTGTCGGTTTGGGGATGGGAAGAGGTACTTAGATTAAGAGTAGTACCGAGAGCGAATTAAAACGTTTCCCAAAGACGCGAGGTAAACCGACCATCGCGGTCAGAGATGATGTCACGAGGCGTCCCGTGTCGACAAATGATTTCGTCGGTGTAGATTCGGGCTAATTTTTCTACCTTAAAGTCTTCTCGTATCGGTAGGAAATGAGCTGATTTAGTCAAACGATCAACGACAACCCAGATGCTCTCGTGACCTGATTGCGTAAGCGGAAATTTCGTTATGAAGTTCATAGCTATACTCTCCCATTTCAACATCAGGAATTCGGGTTGAATGAGTAAGCAAGAGCGTCTTTGATGCTCAGCCTTGACCTTGGAACAGGTCAGGCACTTTGAAACATTGATAGCGATATCCTTCTGTAAGGACCAGCAAAAATGTCCAAAAACGACCCGTAAGTGAAAACCCGGACCCCTGAAACCCTAATGTGCATGAAAAACCAATAAATTTAGAAATTTGGTTTTCACACGGGCCGCGTAAGACTTAAGGTGAGGCTACGCGGGCCGCGACAACTTAAAAATCATCCGAATAAGCGTTCAAGCCACGTGTCGCACACGTGGCGACCCTACCTGTGACACGCTAGCCCTAGTTGTAGACTAGGTGGCCCTCGCGTGCCGTGTAAGAGTCAAGAGGGGGTTTACGCGGGCCGCGTAAAACCCGAAAATCAGCTATAAAAGGGTTGGCCATGAGCAGTTCATCTGTGTTCGAAATTTCAATCAGAAAACGAAGGAAACTGCTCAAATTCGAATTTCCAAGTAGGGAAACGCGGCTACGATTACAGGGTATTAACTCGAACACTGCTCCGATATAATGTCCAATTGATTGAAACCGATCCGATGGATGTTTAAGTGCTGCCCAAATCAGGGCTATACTTTGTCATTCGTCGTGAGGGTTTTTGATTTCGTGAGCTTATCGTAAATGTTGCATTAAGTTACTGACCTAGTTTCGTATGCATTGTTGTTTAAATTAGGTTATCAGGCTTATCAGTAGGCTAAACTCTGCCCGACTAAACATGCAATGTGAGTCATTCTCTTTTTATCAAAAGTGTTTTACAATACCCAAATGTTTTCCAGTTATAATTACAGGGATTAAGTCTTGGTTATCTTGAATTACTGGCTAGTGGGGTATTGTGCACATTACTAATTTCTCACGGTTAGGTTCATCAACCTAACAGTGATAATCATCACTACTTGGGTGAAAGGACCCAATAGTGGTATGACCATCGTCACCAAGGTGTAACACGGCGCCAGATAAAAATAAGATAGTAGCCACTGTAATCGCTCTTATGCTGTAATTTATAACTAATGTGTCATTTTGTGTAACCTGAATGACTCGCCAGTATTTCCCTGCTGATAAAATATTTTTCAACATGTTTCAGGTGACCTACTGTGAATCAAGGAAAAGTGCTACGGAGCACTAATAAAGCTTGAAGTGGTGGCTCAGTTAAATAAATAAACATGTTTTATCAAACAGGGAATTTCACGATCCTCGTGAAATTCCTCTATTGTAAATTACGGGGCTTGTCCCAAATTATGAAATAAAATAATTGGGCATTTTCAAGTTTTAAAGGATCCTGTTAAACTTCCGCTGTCAACTCAAATAATAAATACCACGGGTTTCTGTCCCGCGGCTCCTGGACCGGGTCACACCGGGACGGGGGCCGTGACAGAAAAAGGTGGTATCAGAGCCACTAATTTAAGCCAATTAAGTATTTTGAAATACTTAATTCTCTGATTGCCATTCTGTGATTCTATTAAAAATTTAATTTACAAAAATTTAACTTAGAATTTTGTGTGTTTCGTCATGTATGCTCACAACATGAATGAACTATCAGAAGCACTTCAAAACTTTACTATCCATACCACAGATATGGATACCACCGATACCTTCACTAGCTACCAGGCTGATACTGAAGAGCCAATGGTATTCTAAGCCCAACCTCAGGAGAAACCAAAACCGAAAAAGAGAAGAAGGCTCGTAGGCTGGAGGCGTGTGTGTAGGAAGAAACCAACAGTACAGAAAATTATAAAGACTAAGGATCCGAAGGATAAAGGAAAAGGAAAAGAAATCGGGGAAAGTTCTGGGCAAGCCCAGGAAATGCCATCATTGGAGGAGCTGGATCGTAAACTAGCCCTTAGTGACCTCATCGGACCTGCCGATGAAAACGTCTTCAATTACTCAGCGGAAACACAACTTCCAGTTAATCTGGAACCTGCTATCCCAGATCCTATTATCCACCCCCGACCTCTACCAGGAGAGCTATAAGAATGGTGGACAACTGACTGGCAATTTCAGAATCTCTTGAATAACCCTAAAACCTTTTTCCCCCAGTTTGACCCTGAGCCTGCACCAAACCCACCTATGAGCACAGAAAACCTGGTTGAACTCCGCCACTATGGCGAGGAGTTGGTGGACGCAGGAAATAGAATCCGAGAAGTGGGGGAGAGGGTATCATGGAAATATGATGAGAGGGAACGTCATTTCTGAAGTGCCAGCTGACAGGGATCATTTGTGGTTATGTGGTTACATGTTTAATAATAATAAAATAATAATAAATATTAATAAAAATATAATCATGTAAAATGACTTAAAATAAAACTTTTGTAAGATATTTGGTGTGTACGAATGCATACTAAAATATATAAAAATATGAGAGTCGCAAAGTCGACAATTTTGGCTATACGTGTTAACGTGATTATGTGTGATTGTTTTATTATGTTTGATTGTTATTTATTTTGTGCTAATAACTTATATATATTAATTACTAGATGGAACACGCTAGTAATGAACCAGTTAATGAGGTTAACCAATCTGAGCAAAACAATGGAGACCAATTTCTTAATAGGCAGGATATAGAAAATATCGTTGCCCAAGGAATAGCTAATGCTATTCCAGCAATCCTTGCTGCTGCCCGAAATCCAGTGGAACCTCAACCAATTATTCCCAGCAAACGTACTCACGGCGACAATTTCAGTAATAGTGTAAATGGAGGCGGCAACATTAATAATAATGATGATGTGGTGCAAGCCCCATTTCTTAAGAGAATGAAAGCTGCAATGCCTGGTTACATTTATAAGGAATTTATTGCCTGTAAACCAATCGAATTTGCAGGCAATGAAGGGGCAACTGCTGCACTGCGTTGGTTAGAGAAAACCGAAGCAGTAATTAAAATAAGTAAATGTGCTGAGGAAGACAAGGTTATGTATGCGTCGTATCTTTTTAAAGAAGGGGCACTAGAATGGTGGAATACGGTACTACAAGCCAAGGGAAGCGATGTGGCTTATGCCATGAATTGGGAAGAATTTAAAAGTCTGGTGGAAAGAAAATTCTGTCCCGAATATGAAAAAGAACAAATGGCAAATAAGTTCCTCAATCACCGGATGGTAGACGTTGACTGTCGAGGGTATACTTCGACATTCTTCGAGTGTGCTAGAGTTGTACCAACCCTGGCTTTGCCAGAACCGGTACTTATATCTCGCTATATTTGGGGTTTGATTGGCGAAATCCATGATATCGTTAAAGCTGCGAGACCTCGCACAATTGACGATGCAGTGGAATTAGCAAACACTTTGTCCGACGGACTAGTATGCACAAGAGAAGAAAACCGAAAAAAGGAAATGGCCCAAAAGATTACCCAAGGATTCTGTGTAGGTAATAGTAGTAATTTTAAGAAAAAAGGATCTGGGCAATCTTCCACTACTCCATTTTGCAGTACTTGTAAAAGAAAGCATTTTGGAAGATGCAAAGGATATTGCAATTTCTGCAAAATTCCAGGACATCAAGAAGATGATTGCAGGAGGAAAAAATCAACAATCTGCTTCAACTGTGGAGAAGCTGGACATTTTAGACCAGACTGCCCCAAATTGATCAAACCAGCTAACAACAAAGCCAAACCTGTAGAAGGAACTACAAAAAAGAATGCAAGAGCATTCCAGTTGACTACCTAAGATGCAGAACTCATCCCAGATGTAATAGCTGGTACGTTCTTAGTTCACGACGTTTATGCAAAAGTATTATTTGACTCTGGTGCAAACCAAAGTTTTATAAATACTTCATTCTGCCAAGCTCTTAACCTACCCTTAACCAATCTTAGATAAATTTTTACGGTAGAAACCGCAGATGGGAATTCTGTTAACATAGATAAGGTCTTGCGAGAAGAAAAAATAGAACTCTTAGGCCATAAATTCTCTGCAAACTTGTTACCTATGAATTTAGCCGGATTCGATGTTGTGTTAGGAATGGATTGGTTAGTAGCCAACCATGCTAGAATTCTCTGTGATAAAAATTCCATAGAAATTCATACACCCACAGGAGAAGTAGTAATGATTACAGGAGATAAGCCACGTAAGCCAATAAAGTTCATTTCTGTAATAAAAGTTGCTAGTTATTCAAGAAAACAAGGAATAGTGTATATGATTTTGGTAATCATTAACACTAAAGGTAAGGAACTTAAGGAAATTCTAGTAGTATCAGAATACCCAGATGTATTCCCAGAAGAACTACCTGGATTACCACCCGATAGGGAAGTAGAATTTAGAATTCATCTAATTCCTGGAACTACACCGATAGCTAAGGCACCTTATCGGTTAGCACCCACCGAAATGTTGGAATTGAAAAAGCAGTTAGATGAATTATTAAGCAAAGGATTTATACAACCTAGTTCATCCCCTTGGGGAGCACCCGTGTTATTTGTGAAAAAGAAGGATGGTTCGATGCGAATGTGTATCGATTACAGGGAATTGAATAAGGTTACAATTAAGAATCGGTACCCCTTACCTAGGATTGATGATCTTTTCGATCAACTTCAGGGAGCTAGATATTTTTCTAAGATAGATTTGCGCTCCGGATACCATCAGTTGAAAGTACAAGAAGAAGACATACCTAAGACTGCCTTCTGAACTAGGTATGGTCATTACGAGTTTACAGTCATGCCCTTTGGGTTAACAAATGTTCCTGCTGCATTTATGGACATGATGAATAGGATCTGTAAACCGTACTTGGATAAATTTGTAATTGTCTTTATCGACGATATACGTATTTATTTCAAAAGTCAGGACGAGCATTGTGAGCACCTACATGCACTCTTAACTTTGTTAAGAAAAGAGAAGCTTTACGCCAAATTCTCAAAGTGTGAATTTTGGCTACAAGGTACAATTTTTAGGACACATGGTAAATCACGAAGGTATTCACGTAGATCCCTCCAAAATAGAACCGATCACCAACTGGAAGGTCCCGCAATCAGCTATGGAAATTAGAAGTTTTATAGGATTAGCCGGATATTATAGACGATTTATTATGGATTTTTCCAAAATAGTTGTGCCATTAACTAAGCTAACCTGTAAATCAGTCAAGTTTGAGTGGAGACCTAGGCAGGAGGAGGCCTTTAGGATTCTAAAGCAAAGGTTAACAAACGCCCCAATTTTTACCTTACCAGAAGGGACAGAAGATTTTGAAATTTATTGTGATGCTTCTAAGTTAGGATTAGGATGTGTGCTGATGCAACGCAAGAAGGTAATTGCGTACCCCTCAAGGCAATTGAAGAAGCACGAGGAAAATTATACGACTCATGACTTAGAATTTGGAGCCATAATTTTTGCCCTTAAGATTTGGAGACACTATCTGTATGGCAGTAAGTTTACAGTCTATAGAGATCATAAGAGTTTAAGATACACATTTGGGCAAAAAGAATTAAACATGAGGCAAAGAAGATGGATGGAAATTCTAAGTGACTATGACTGTGATATTCAATATCACGAAAGAAGGGCAAATGTAGTAGCAGATGCCCTAAGTCGTAAGTATCATGAGAAACAACGACGAGTTCGTGCTCTTAGATTAAGTTTACAATTAGATTTAATGAAACAACTGAAGCATATTCAAGAAACAGCAATCAAGGATGATGCTGAAGAACTGAAAGGATGAATAAAGGAATTAGAACAAGGAAGTGATGGAATTTGGAGATTCCATAAGAAAAGAATTTGGGTACCTAAGCAAGGAAACTTAAGAGATAAAATTTTAGAAGAATCCCATAAATATAGGTATACCATGCATCCTGGTAATAATAAGATGTACCAAGATTTAAGGAATAACTTCTGGTGGATAGGAATGAAAAAGGACATAGCTAGATATGTTTCTAAGTGTCTTACTTGTTCACAAATTAAGGCAGAACACCAGAAACCCTCAGGTCTACTACAACAATTAGAAATGTCTGTATGGAAATGGGAGCTCATAACCATGGACTTTGTTACTAAGTTACCCAAAACCAGAAAGGGTAATGACGCGATTTGGGTAATTGTGGATCGATTAATCAAATCAACTCATTTTCTACCCATGAAGGAAACCATTAGCATGGAAAGATTAGCAAAATTGTATGTAGACGAGGTAGTATCCTTACATGGAGTCCCACTCTCCATTGTATCGGATAGGGATAGTCGTTTCACTTCACATTTTTGGACAAGTTTCCAAGAAGCAATAGGGACCCGATTAAATTTAAGTACAGCCTATCATCCCCAAACAGACGGACAAAGTGAAAGGACGATCCAAACCCTGGAAGACATGCTCAGGGCATGTGTAATAGATTTTGGAGGAAACTGGGACAACCATTTACCTTTAATTGAATTCTCCTATAACAATATTTATCATTCAAGCATTGAAGCTGCCCCGTTCGAAGCACTGTATGGACGCAAGTGTAGAACTCCAGTTTGCTGGGCAGAAGTAGGAGAAAGCCAATTATCAGGTCCCGAGATCGTGCAAGAAACCACCGACAAGATCACTCAAATCAAGGAAAGACTAAAAACGGCTAGAGATCGCCAGAAACGTTATGCAGACAATCGACGCAAGCCATTAGAATTTCAAATTGGAGACAGGGTACTCTTGAAAGTTTCTCCTTAGAAAGGAGTGGTTCGATTTGGTAAGAAAGGGAAACTAAGTCCAAGATACATAGGACCATTCCCAGTAATCCAGAAAATAGGACCGGTCGCCTATTGCTTACAACTACCAGAAGAGTTAGCTGGGGTACATGACGTATTTCATGTATCTAACCTCAAGAAATGTCTATCGGACGAATCGCTAGTAGTCCCTCTTCAAGATATACAGGTGAATGAAAAGTTGAAGTTCGTGGAGAAACCGCTTCAAATAGAAGACAGAAAGATTAAATTTCTCAAACACAAAAGATTGATACTTGTCAAAGTCAAATGGGATTCAAAAAGAGGACCCGAATACACCTGGGAGCTGGAATCGGAAATGAAGCGAAAGTATCCTCACTTATTTTAGTAAATCTCAAGGACGAGATTTTAAATAAGGTGGGGAGGATGTAAGGACCAGCAAAAATGTCCAAAAACGACCCGTAAGTGAAAACCCGGACCCCTAAAACCCTAATGTGCATGAAAAACCAAGAAATTTAGAAATCTGGTTTTCACGCGGGCCGCATAAGCCTTAAGGTGAGGCTACGCGGGCCACCACAACTTAAAAATCATCCGGATAAGCATTCAAGCCACGTGTCGCACACGTGGCAACCCTACCTGTGACACGCTAGCCCTAGTTGTAGACTAGGTGGCCCTCGCGGGCCGCGTAAGAGTCAAGAGGGGGTTTACGCGGGCCGCATAAAACCCAAAAATCAGCTATAAGAGGGTTGGCCATGAGCAGTTCATCTGTGTTTGAAATTTCAATCAGAAAACGAAAGAAATTGCTCAAATTCGAATTTCCAAGTAGGGAAACGTTGCTACGATTACTGGGTATTAACTCGATCACTGCTTCGATATAATGTCCGATTGATTGAAACCGATCCGATGGATGTTTAAGTGCTGCCCAAATCAGGGCTATACTTTGTCATTCGTCGTGAGGATTTTGATTTCGTGAGCTTATCGTAAATGTTGCATTAAGTTACTGACCTAGTTTCGTATGCATTGTTGTTTAAATTAGGTTATCAGGCTTATCAGTAGGCTAAACTCTGCCCGACTAAACTTGCAATGTGAGTCATTATCTTTTTATCAAAAGTGTTTTACAATACCCAAATGTTTTCCAGTTATAATTACAGGGATTATGTCTTGGTTATCTTGAATCACTGGCTAGTGGGGTATTGTGCACATTACTAATTTCTCACGGTTAGGTTCATCAACCTAACAGTGATAATCATCACTACTTGGGTGAAAGGACCCAATAGTGGTATGACCATCGTCACCAGGGTGTGACACGACGCCAGATAAAAATAAGATAGTAGCCATTGTAATCGCTTTTATGCTGTAATTTATAACTAATGTGTCATTTTGTGTAACCTGAATAACTCGCCAGTATTTCCCCGCTGATAAAATATTTTTAAACATGTTTCAGGTGACCTACTGTGAATCAAGGAAAAGTGCTACGGAGCACTAATAAAGCTTGAAGTGGTGGCTCAGTTAAATAAATAAACATGTTTTGTCAAACAGGGAATTTCCTCGTGAAATTCCTCTATTGTAAATTACGGAGTTTGTCCCAAATTATGAAATAAAATAATTGGGCATTTTCAAGTTTTAAAGGATCCTGTTAAACTTCCGTTGTCAACTCAAATAATAAATACCACGGGTTTCTGTCCCGCGGCTCCTGGACCGGGTCACACCGGGACGGGGGCCGTGACACCTTCTTCATGCCCGACCACCAGTACTTGTAGCGCATGTCCTGGTACATCTTGTCAGCATCTGGATGAATAGAATACCGAGATTTGTGGGCTTCGCCCATCAGAAGTTGTCGTAAATTGGTGCGCTTGGGAATCCAAATTTGGTCCAAATAATGAAAGATACCATTCGACTTATTCCCAAGTTGGGCGCCATCATTTAGAATCCTTTCCTTCTTCAAAGTTCGTTCGGTAAAACAAGCATGCTGAGCGTCACGGATAAGAGTTTCGAGATGATGCTGGGCTTGGATATTACGAACGCTATGCAAATAGCTTCGTCGACTGAGAGCGTCAGCAACGACGTTTGCTTTGCCTGGATGGTAACAAATCTCACAGTCGTAACTGTCGAGCAGTTCTACCCACCGGCGTTGACGCATATTCAGTTCCTTTTGGTCAAAGATATGTTGTAGGCTCCTATGAACAGTGAAGATCGTACACTTGGTACCGTAAAGGTAGTGTCGCCAAATCTTTAACGCAAAAACAATTGCGCCAAGCTCGAGGTCGTGTGTGGTGTAGTTCTTCTCATGGATCTCGAGCTGTCGAGAGGCGTATGCGATAACCTTATCTCGTTGCATGAGAACACAACCAAAACAAGGTTTAAGGCATCGCAGTAGACTACGAAATCATCATTTCCGTCGGGCAGTGAGAGTACGGGAGCATTGCAAAGCATAGCTTTGAGAGTTTAAAAGTCCTCCTCTTGTTTAGTGCCCCAAACAAAAGGTTTGTCCCTATGCGTAAGCAAGGTAAGCGGCACATCGATCTTAGATAACCTTCGATAAATCAGCGATAATAGCCTGCCAGTCCGAGAAAAGAACGGACTTCAGACGGGTTCTTTGGTGTAACCCAACTCTTAACAGCCTCTATCTTCATGGGATCGACATGAATTCCTTGACTATTGACAATGTGACCCAAGAATTGGACCTCCTCTAGCCAGAATTCGCACTTGGAGAATTTGGCAGAGAGACGGTTTCCTTAGAGTAACTCAAGAACCAAACGTAGATGCTGCGAGTGTTCGGCTTTTGACTTGGAATAGATCAGGATATCATCGATGAACACGATGACGAAGCAGTCAAGGAAGGGTTTGCACACTCGATTCATTAGGTCCATAAAGACTACGGGAGCGTTGGTCAAACCAAAAGGCATAACAACAAACTCATAGTGACCATATCGGGTTCGAAATGCGGTTTTGGGAATATCATCCTCTTGAATGCGTAATTGGTGATAGCCTGAGCGTAGATCGATCTTTGAGAAACACGTAGCACCTTGTAACTGATCAAACAAATCATCGATTCGAGGCAAGGGATAGCGATTCTTGATTGTCAGCTTATTCAACTCCTTATAGTCGATGCACATCCGGAACTATCCATCCTTCTTTTTGACGAAAAGGACAGGTCCGCCCCATGGAAAGGTGCTAGGGCGAATGAAGCCTTTATCAAGTAGTTCCTGGAGCTGACTTGAGAGTTCGCGCATTTAAGAAGGAGCGAGATGATAAGGCGCTTTAGCAACAGGGTTTGCTCCAGGAATGAGGTCGATTCGGAAATCGATATCATGAGTGGGAGGTAATCCCGGAATATCGTTAGGAAATACAAGGAGAAAATCACGAACTACAGGCACCTGGTCTACCTCCTTACTTCCTTTTTCTCCTCTTCTACAATGTGTGCCAAGAAAGCTTGGTATTCCTTGCAGAGATACTTGATAGTTTGGACACACGACATGAGTTTGAGACCTTTCGAAGGAGTTTCGCCATACACATAAAGTTGATCACCATTAGCGAGCGAGAAACGAATCATTTTATCGAAGTAAACAACTTCAACACGATTTTCGCGAAGAAAATCCATGTCTACTATGATGTCAAAACTGCCGAGCTGCATCGGAATAAGATCGATGGGGAAGACGTGATTGTTGAGTTCAAGCGTACAATCACGTAGAGCATAATTGACTGCGAGGGTTCTTCCGGTGGCAACCTCAACATCGAACGTCGAGGGGAGATGAGCGCACTAATGATTAAGGAGCTTTTCGAATTCAAACGATACAAAACAGTTATCTGCTCAAGTATCAAACAAACACGAAGCATATATACCATTCACAAGGAACGTACTATTAACCACATTGTTGTCTACTTGAGCCTGATGGGAGTTGATGTTGAAGGCACGTCCGCGGGCTGCTGGCTTTTGCTGCTGCTGCTGTTGTAGCTCTTGCTTCAACACTCGATTTGGGCACATGTTTTCGAAGTGGTTGGGCTCACCACACGCATAGGAAGCTCTAGCATGGATCGCGGGTGCAAGAGCCGCTTGTTGGCCTTGAGGAGCAAGAAGTAGAGCTTGTTGAGCAGGAGCTTGACCTTGTGCTGGAGCTGGGGCTTGAGGTGGACCTGTACGGCAGTTTGCAGTGAAGTGGTCGTACATATTGCAATGAACACAGAACCGGCATGCGATACCCACCGGGTGATGATAAGTGCAAGTAGGGCAAAGCGGGTGTGGTCCAGTGTATGCACGCTTGGCAGGTGGTTCATTGACCACAGGCGCCGCTACTTGGCGGTGTTGAGGTTGCGGTGGGCTGGTACTGTTTGGAGCGGAGTTGCAGTAATCGCACAGTTCTTGTTGCTATAACTGCTGTTGTTCTTCCTCTTGCGGCGAGAGAGCTTGGATGATTGTGGTGCGGCAGTGGTTTCAGCGGTTGAAGAAATGGTGACTTGATGCAGATTCTTAGCAGCTTTGTCAAAATAACCCACCCTGACTGGCTTATCGTTTATCTCTGCGGCGAGCAGGTAGGTTTCCTCGATTGTGGTCGTCTTTGTAGCCTGAACAAAATCTGCGACGCAGTCTGGAAGAGCACGGATATACTTCTTGATTGTGATATCTGGGTTAGTAACCTGACTGGGACAAATAATACTCAACTGCTTGAAGCGGGCAGTCAAACCAGTGTTATCTCCACCATCCTGCTTTATGTGCCAGAATTCATCCTCAAGCTTTTGGAGTTCATGGGGAGGACATAACTCTTGCATCATTATGTTCTTCAACTCATCCCAAGACAATCTGAAAGCTGCATCGTTTCCTCCTTTGTTCCTCTCGGTCGTCCACCAATCAAGAGTGCGGGATTGGAAGACGCCGGTAGCATTGACGGTGCGCAGGTTTTCTGGACAGCCACTCTGGCGCAGGGTGACTTCGATAGAATCAAACCATTGAAACATGGCTGTAGGACCATCTTCGCCGGTAAACTCTTTTGGTCCGTAAGCTTTGAACTGCTTGAAGCTAAAAGCGGCCTTAAGAGTATCAGTCCTGGACTCCTCCGAGGACTTGCTTGCATTCTCGTTCAGTTCACTGACGATTTGGGGGATGACTTTCGCCATTTGCTTAGAGACGAGAGCGGCGATGCGTTTATCATCATGGTTTCGGCGAGCTGCTCGAGAGTGGAATGTTCCAAATGACGACATTTTCAGCAACAGACATCGCCATAGGACTCAAACACAATTTCGATTAATCCAAATGTAGTCTAGCGATTTATCATAAAGCTCAGGAACACAGTCATTCACAAAATTCACGTAGGCACATAACCACAAAATCACATAAGCACATAAGCACGTATTCTACATAAGCACAGTATCACATAGGTACATAGTCTAACCTAAGCACATATGTTGCACGTATTCACCTATCCTTCATAGCACGTATAGCGATTAAGTATAGCGATTGCGATTTAGCGAGTAGCAAGTGCGAGCATAGACCAGTGATTTGTTAGCGTGGTGTGAATTGTGTGTTGGCGGAGCGAGAAACGTGGAATCGAAACCATCAGTACCACCGTACTGTTTACCTCAAAACGCAAACAAATAATCATATAAAACACATAAGTTCACATAAAATCGATAAATCACAAAGTTAGCGGCTGTGGTTTCCAGAATCGAAACACATAAAATCGAAGAGAGATTGCCTTGGGTGTGTGTAGACATTGACTACCCAAAGTGATTCGACTATTCACAAGGACCTTAAGTCCACACTTTGGCTTTCAGGACTGTGCTCTCGCTTCAATTTGAACGATCGTCACGCATCCTTCCAGTCACAGTGCGACCTCAAGTCGTTGGAGTCCGTCGAGACTTTGGTGAGAGTTTTGCAAAACTATAAGAAATAGCGGAATAAGTCATCAAGATTCAGGTTTCACCCCTAACTTAGCGACTACATCCCAGTTTGTGTGATGAAATCACGAGATAGATAAGGAGAACTGCGTCGAAGTATGGATTGGATTTCACTCCTATTTCAACGCAATTTCCCTTGTTTATAGTAAATAACAGCGAGTCGAACGAGTGATCCGGTCAAGAGTTTGCGGTTTTCACACCTAATCTTAACCATATCATTCGTTTGTGTGTGTAATCAGCCTCAGGAAAGGCTGATCTTGCTTAGAACTGTAGTATGCGATGTTCGCGCAAGAGTGTAGTGTACAGCGAGTGTGAGTGAGAAATAGCGGGTAAGCTCGTACAAGACCCACACTGGGTATGCCCAAGTCGGTCTGTTGGTACTTAGACTATAAACTAGGTCGTTTCTAAGACATCGACCCGGACTGGGTCGAGTCTCGCCTAATTCCCTATAGTTATGGCTCTGATACCAATCGGTCACACCCCAACCGATGGCGGAATCATCGGGGTGCGGCACTGAGCGAAACAGATTGTCTAAGAGAAATCCATAACAACTAACATTATCAAATATTTAATGTTAAGTCCCATACCAAAACATATTCAGTAAAATAATTATTACAGACATATTATCTCAAAAACAAATAAATTGTTTCGACAACTCAGATTTAAAGTGTTTGTTTCTAGACTCCAACCTAGCTCAATTCTATCAAATAGCAAGCATAGCATCCTAAGCACCTGTCACATACGTTAAAATAGAGGTCAATACACATAGTGTAAAGGTGAGCATACAAGTTTAATAGTAGTAGTAGAGTTCGAAAGCGTTTACGCATAACCAGCATGTAACATGTATAATGCGAAGCTAGTAGGTTATCGACAATGAAATATGCACAGACTAGACTGCTAGTTGTAGAATGCGCAACACATATCACCACTGTGACACGTGAAGAGGTAACCTTAACAACCCCTGTCCACGACAGGTGCCGAGTCTAAACAAATAGTACTATCGTTGCTAAGGTGTCAGGCAACAATTATTGTGTTAACATAACATACAAGCATTCATCAAGTAACACATAACATGTAATAATGGTCAGCGTATAAATAGTGTTTGCGTTGTGTGTCGATGTGATTTAGAATACGTAACATATGTAACACCCAAAAGTGCATAAAGCAAAACGGGATCGAGTATACTCACAGCGATGGAAATGGATTGAAGGGAGCGCTAGAGTGATTAGCCTGAACAGTTAACGATAGCATAAGCGAAGAGCGGTGCGTAAAACGGTGAAAAGTGACCAAGTGTCGAACGGTAATCTGATCGGATGGCAATCCGATCGGATGGACATTCGATCGGATGTCAATCCGTTCGGATGGTCATCCGATCGGATGGCCATTCGGTCGGATTGACACTCGTTTGGTAAGGACGTGTTAGCGTAGGATGGCTTTGAAGTTTTCGTTGTAGCATTTTGAAAACAGAGAAGTATCTCTACCTTTCAGGTCGTTCAATCGAACGGTCGTTCGATCGGATAGCAATCCGATTGGCGAGGCTTCTCAGTTGAGAACAAGTTCACAGCAAGACGGTCACTCGATCGGATAGCAATCCGATCGGATGACAATCCATTAGAACCAACTTATGTATTTAAAAATGTTGAAAATTGTTTTAAGTGATGTACCTCAAGTGCAATCTGATCGGATTGCGGTTTGATCGGATGACAATCCTATCGGATGGCAATCTGATCGGATGACAATCCGTCCCAACGCATCTGATCGTTTTGAACTTGATTATTTTGAAAGTTGTGGTTTGTTCGAGATGGTTTGACAACGTACTAAACAACAGAACCATCGTCAAGTCCCAAGTCGTCTGATCGAACAGGAATCATCCAAATCCGATCAGTTTACTGGTTCATGACGGTTGTTCTTGTTTAACCCGAAATCGGTTGTCTCCTTGATAGTAACCAGATCTTGAACCAACTCATCATTAAGAATGAGTAGAAGATCAGAACGAGCTCCGGTTCTACCGGTTTTAAGTGCATTGAGTGTAAAAGAGTTGAAAGAAAGTTGGAAAACCATCTTTCAATCCTTTCAACCTTGAAAATGTTTAGATCTATGCAAAATCGTTGTGAAATCATGTGGAAATCCTTCAGATCTGAGTTGTTCTTGGTGGAGTGAAGCCAAATCTTCAATTTCATAAGAACTTCATGATGACGTCATCCTAAAACACCTCAAATCCGGTGATTTCACGGTTAAAAGTTAAGATTCAAAGGTGAGAAAGATGAAGGAGTGCGTGTAGATCGTAGAAGTACAAGATTTGAGTTGAAAACTTACAAGGATCGCGAGAAATCGAGAGAAAGAAGGCTTGAGTGCTGCTGGTCGAGTGGGAGAGCTGTCACATCACAAATGATGTGACAGGGGGGTATTTATAGGGTTTCCAAGAAGGGAAAGTGCGCTAGTGTCGGATTGGCCACCGATCGGATGGCAGTTCGATCGGATGGCCACTCGATCGGTTGGCCATTCGATCCAGGTGTCCGGCATGTTGAGTTTTGTCGTTTTGATTCGCGTGTTGAGTGTTGCGATGCGATTCGAGTGAGCGATGCAATAGTATTACCCAATAGTTACACAAAAAACCTAACTACTATATCTAACATACAATCACTATTATAAACTTGCGTTTAGCGTTTGCGATTAGATTGTGATGCGATAGATTTGCGATTGCGATTGTGATTAACACCTCAACATAAACATAACATGCACAAGTAACACATAAAACCACACACAAGTAAAACAATATCCAGAACACATAATTCGAGTTGCGAATGGGATAGCGATAAACATGAGATTAAACCTCGATTATTAATAGATACTCCACATAATACAACTAAATTGATTAAATAAAATATTCGATTACAATTCGAAAGTACGATTTAATTGTCAAGCAAGGAGTGACAGATCGCAATTAGCAATCTTTTCTTCCTTCGACTTTGATTTGTACTTTGACTTTCCAAAAAGCGGGTTGTTACAGCTAGCTTAGTAATGATT
Source organism: Helianthus tuberosus (assembly GCA_030545235.1). NCBI lineage: Eukaryota > Viridiplantae > Streptophyta > Magnoliopsida > Asterales > Asteraceae > Helianthus > Helianthus tuberosus. Next base: position 95,470,934 of record CM060426.1, read on the forward strand.
TTGTATGATAAATGGTTATACATGATTGCGTTTGTTGGATGATTGTGTTATTTACAAACTAATTTCGTTTTAGTAACTACACAAAGGTCAGATGTTGTTTATGAGAAGTAGGACTACATTTGATTCATGATGGATGGATCTATATAAATGTTGATGATGTATGTACATGGATGTTTGAAATGCATGAGCAAGTGATTGTGTGCAATACATAAATGTTGATGATGATAATGAATGTACAAGAATATTCGAAATACATGCATATGTATATTGATGATGTGTGAACATGAATGTTTGTGAGAATGATAACTGTTTTGATGATTATTGTTTGTCAATGATAAACTTTTAAATTTATGCAACTAGGGGTTCATTGTAACATTCTTATTTTTATCATATAAGATTATAGGTTTGGTTAAATTTATTAACCACTAGTAACTAGTAACTAGTTTATTTTTATAAATAAATATTCAACCCAAATAGTTTTAAACACTATTTTATATAGTTGGTTGAAATATTATTCTAATTAATTGGCCTGTATATGGGTGACCTTTCTAATAAAATAAAAGTATATAAAAACTTATATTAATAGACGGGTAGTCTATGGGTAAGTTGACTATTAGAAATATGAAATTCCTAGACAGGCCTAGGAACCATATAATAATTAAATTATAAAAATAAATTGTATCTTGAACCTACTCTATTTTAAATGAAACTTAGACCCAAATGTAGACAATAATATTCTCGTTCTAAAGATATATTTATTATTTTCTAAAACGTCATATTTTAAAAGTTATAAGCGCCAAATACGTGAAGCAGTTAAATTAATTATAATATATATAATAAAAAAAATAAATTAAATAAACTTACATGTAAGTAAATATACGTTTACATTAAATAAATAAAATAATAATAATATTCCATTTCAAATTGAAATTTGTGTGTATAGACAGTATACCTGTCTTCATATAAAAGAAATCAACTAAACAATTAATTGAAGTGAGGTTGGTGGATACTTGTAATATTTGATGGATACGTGTCAAATAGCTTGAAGTCTATGCAGGTTCTCAAAATAGCTATAAATAGAAAGGTGTAGCACCATCTAAATTTTGCTCAGTCCATTTTTTCTTTCATAGCTCGATTTCTCTCATTCTATTTTATATATACTTTTTAAATTCATCCCATAATAATAATAAGGCTCTGCCCCATTTTAAGTATTTTAACTCCAGATCACCGCTACCCTTTCCGATTGATCTGAGCCTCATAACTTATGTCAGGGCTCTGCCCGACTAAGTTGTTGGGGTTCTGTCTCGTGACATAGGGACAAGGTTGAAATTAGGGGTACTATACTTAACACGAGTGCATTATATATTTTTATATAGCTTAGAAGTTATACCCAAAATTTATACCAGGAGGCTTTCTAGTTGAACCCTAAAGTTACAAAGTGGGTCCATTCTCTTTTCTCACCGTTTTATTTCCTTTTTGTTCCAAACCATAACAACTCTCACCAAAACTATTATTTTTTATTATATTTTGTTCACAAGGAAACCTTAGTTAAAACCCCTAAGTAATCCTGCACAAACCCTACAAATTTCAGAACAATCAGAATCAGGATCAGGGCCCCTAAAACTCAAGTGGGGTATTCCCTACTCGACGATTATCCATATATCTCGCTGTCTAAATCGAATTTCGAGAAACCGTCGACTCACCTGAACTCCAAACACACGTGGCAAGCCTATGACCATTTCGTGTCCCTTACGCACCGTAAGGGATAAGGCTTACGGTGCGTAAGCCTGGTCAAAATTCAGGTATAAATAGAGGGCAGTGGGACTTGATTCCTGGCGTTCGTTCGACGATCAAATTCCAATTATACGTTGAGTTATTATAGAAACAGTCTCAAAATCACTAATTAGTATAGCGGGGTGCTGCTACGATACAGGGTATTAACTCGATCGCTGCTACGATTCAATGTCCGATCGATTTAAACTATCCGACCGAATGTTCAAGCGCTATCCTTTGTCATTAGTCGTGATTTCGATAGGATGTTTGAGTACCACCCGAAATCGGGGAATACTCTGTCATTCATTGTGAATCCGATGGATGTTTAAGTGATTGCACTTTGTCATTTGTCGTGAGGGTTTTTAATCTCGTTAGTTATCGTAAATGCTGTATTAGTTATTTACCAAGTTCGTGTGCACTAGGTTACAAGGCTAATCAATAGGCTAAGCTCTGCCTGTATAAGTCTGCAATATATCAAGGCTTATCTATAGATTAAACTCTGCCCGTATGAATCTGCATGTTTATAATGTGAGTCATTCTCTTTTTATCAAATTTGATTTCAAAAGCATGTTTATTTTCAAAGATTATAATTACAGTGATTAAGTTTATGTAGTCACCAAAATACAGCCGGTATGTGGGGTATTATGCACATTACTATTGTTTTTATCACTTTAGGTGGGCGAACCTAATTAGTGATATTCGTCACCATTGGGGCAGCCAATGGGGGATATGACCACAGTCACCGAAACGAGTCGATGACAAGTACTGTGGGTATTTGGTTGAAATAAACATTGTAATCTCTCTTAATACTGTGAATTATAACAAACGAGTCGTTTTAGCAAAATGAATGATTCACTCGGTATTTCACGCTGACAAAACCATTTTCAAACATGTTTCAGGTAATTACAATAGATTGGAATAAGAGAAGGATACAGCACAGAAAGGCATCAAGAAGTGGCTTATTTTATTAATTAAATTAAATTAAGAAATATTGTTTTAAGTAATTGGGTTTATTCCTTATTAAAGCTACCTTTGTAAAATATGGGTTTATCCCATATATTTAATAAATAAAATCCGGTGTTTCTAAACTCTGATATTTTTCCTAACTCACGGTCTTGATGAAATTTCCGCTGCAATATTTTTCAAAATAATCACCGGTACACTTGGCTGTTCGCGGCTCTCGATTCCCTCCAGGGTGGGTCGGGGGTCGTGACAGAAGGTGGTATCAGAGCCACTTGTTTATGCCATTAGGTGTTGTAATAAAATACCTAAATTTAAAACAAAGAGTTAGGAACTTGATATTTTATGGTAGCACACAGGATAGTATTTAGACCTGAACTTAGGAAAAGATGCCTTAGTATAAGCTTCGAGATAAGCTAAGTAATTGTGTAAATAAAGTATGATGGGTTTTGGTCTGCCATAAGAATGGTAATTAGAATATTGCAAGATATGATAAATAAGCAATAACGCTTAAATCTTGCTTATTGATATTACTTGGGCTAAAATAAGATATGTTACGGGAATACAAGTTTCCTTGGTTCTGGATAAAAGCCCTAATAAAAGAGGCACTTTTGAAAAGATACTATTTATGGGAAATAGAAAATTTTCTCCGGCAAGACTGGGTATGGTGTAGCAGACTCTCCAGCTTATTCGGATATACTGGATTACCTCTCCGGCGAGAACCGGATAAGACGGGGTATATAATATGTCAAACAAGTGACAAGTTTTTCCTAAATAGTATCATGACCTGATATCTGATTTGTTTTTGGGAAATATGAATCTGTTAAATACATTGACCTTATAGAGGGTATGTATACTACAGCATGTGAAATATATGATTATATAGATATATATATATCTATAAGGAATTTCCAAAGCCAAATAGGAATAAAGCACAAGCATATGTGTCTAGATTTCTTTATTAGGAATCTCTTTTCCAATATCAAACATTATTTCGTTTGATCATCTACCACGTAACTCGTGCAATGAAAACCCTTTAAGTTGGGACGCCATAAAAAATATAAGAATTTCCAATACGTTATCATAAATTATTAACACAAGTAAGAAGCATGTAAAGTTGTGCGAATGCACAAGAACACACATGAAAATTTAATTATACGTCCACAGGCGTTAAAGTATATTACACACGACTTCCAAGGCAAGACCTTTGGAAAATATAAATTGGACACGATGACACCAATGCTAATTCCGTCAGTAAAAGAACTACTAATAAAAAAGAAGCACTTTGCCACATGATCCTACAAACGACACGAATCTTGCTGAGGTACGTTAAAACAAGATTTCACAACCATCGGTGCACAGTCTAATCAGAGTCATAATTATTATTATCACAACAAAAGGGATCACATACCTTTGCAAATTCTCCATTTCATTTTATTTGATATTCCCTGGTAATGTCACTTAACCACGGTTATCACACGAAATTCCAGATAAAGTTCTTAAATTTCTTTCGTTAAAATTCTAATTCCTGCATATAAGAAGTTGACTTTCACGTTTCTATTTTTCTCTAATGGTCATCATACCATGAGGATTTCTTTCATAGTAGCGAATATTGATCTGTTTCATTTCTTGGTAAATTCACACTTTACACATGCTCTGTTTATTGAGCATGTGGTTCGTCTGATTTCTGAAGACCACTGGAGGGCTTCATTCTAATTTGTCGTTTTATTAAAACTCAAATATTATTTCACTTTTTGCACTATAAACCGCATTATTGCAAAACGATGACTTTTTGATATCGAGTCAATGAATTGATATTTTTATATATATATGTATAAAATTATGTTGAGGTATACTCTCATTTAAGTTTATGTTTAGTTATTTATTATTGGTAATTAATATTAATTTTATTATTAAAAATAATATATTAATAGTAGTAGTGTTAGAATTATTTTAGATACTAGGGTTATTGTCAAGGACAGATATTGAGAAGCCTAGCCTTAGTTAGGCATGGACTGATCACCTATGCTTAAACAAGGCATCACTAACCAATATCCACTCATGATAATGACTAATTAATATATATAAATTAAGTCAACATACTTATTTAGTAAATTTTAATTATAAATAAAAATATTTTACTTTGTACTGTGAAGAGAAGTCATATTTTCATAAAACAATAAAAGAATTAGAGGGACGAATAAAATTATATAAATAATTGTCTATCACATGTTTTGTGGTAACTATGTACCGTAACGCTCTGGTAAGAAAATGACCATATAAGAATACTATGGTAGTCATCAACTACGTTGGGTTAAGGGGAACATTGTAATATATAAATAGTCCCCGTTTTCATTTATTTACAATATTTGGAAATACATTCACAACGTTATATGGTTTCAAAATGAAAATAAGTAATCACATAGAATCGACCCATTAAGTGTTATATATTTACAAAATATTTTACAAATACTTTTGTACAAATATTTTTACACCTTTATTTACAACTTTCATTTAACGTTATAAATAATAGTGATTTCTTTTACAAAATAATAATACTAAAATATTTTGTAATATAATAACTTCATTGCGGTATTTTATAAATATATATTATATAGTAAATATAAGTTATTTTACATAATATAGTAAAATACTAAAATAATATTTATTTAAAAGTGGTGACCATTTACATAGAGTAAAAATGCGTAACAAATAAAATATATTACATAGTAATTATATTTGATATGTAAGATACGGCTCAAACAGGAACATAAATAATATATATTACATTTGCTTTACAAATATAATATAATGGTTGGTCATGCCAAAACAACTTGTTCTTATTATATTTCGATCTCTAGGACATAATATGAAAAATATAGTCACTAATAGTATACTATCACATTGTTTCACAATTAAAATAACTTGGAACTCTAAACAATGATACACTAACTCTATTGTCTTTTCGTGTATCCTTGCAATTCACTCATCTCAGCACATTAATTTTCTAATATCATAAGTTAATATTTGACAAATCATCTTCATGCTTTTATTTCATTTTGAACCTGTCAAATTTAAGTCTTCCTCAATTGCCAATCAAAGTAAGCTTTCTTTTAACAAAGAGTTTTATTGACTCTAAAAAGTCCTTCAAATTCATTTTAAATATCTATTGATCATATATCTTTTGGCTTGAACCTAGTCATCTTAGAAATTATATCATTTCATCTCATTCATTTGTCATCGATTTCTTGAACTAATTCAGTTGAACCATTAAATCCTACTTATGGTACAACTCGTATTCACAAAATTTGATATTTTAAAATTTTGTGTCATCTACCTTAAATATTATTTTTATTTACTAAAATATGACATAAGTCTAAAAGAAATATCATAACCCAAATCTCGAGGACGAGATTTAAAACAAGGTGGAGAGAATGTAACATTCCTATTTTTATCATATAAGATTATAGGTTTGGTTAAATTTATTAACCACTAGTAACTAGTAACTAGTTTATTTTTATAAATAAATATTCAACCCAAATAGTTTTAAACACTATTTTATATAGTTGATTGAAATATTATTCTAATTAATTGGCCTGTATATGGGTGACCTTTCTAATAAAATAAAAGTATATAAAAACTTATATTAATAGACGGGTAGTCTATGGGTAAGTTGACTATTAGAAATATGAGATTCCTAGACAGGCCTAGGAACCATATAATAATTAAATTATAAAAATAAATTGTATTTTGAACCTACTCTATTTTAAATGAAACTTAGACCCAAATGTAGACAAAAAGATTCTCGTTTTAAAGATATATTTATTATTTTCTAAAACGTCATATTTTAAAAGTTATAAGCGCCAAATAAGTGAAGCAGTTAAATTAATTATAATATATATAATAAAAAAATAAATTAAATAAACTTACATGTAAGTAAATATACGTTTACATTAAATAAATAAAATAATAATAATATTCCATTTCAAATTGAAATTTGTGTGTATAGACAGTATACGTGTCTTCATATAAAAGAAATCAACTAAACAATTAATTGAAGTGAGGTTGGTGGATACTTGTAATATTTGATGGATACGTGTCAAATAGCTTGAAGTCTACGCAGGTTCTCAAAATAGCTATAAATAGGAAGGTGTAGCACCATCTAAATTTTGCTCAGTCCATTTTTTTCTTTCATAGCTCGATTTCTCTTATTCTATTTTATATATACTTTTTAAATTCATCCCATAATAATAATAAGGCTCTGCCCCGTTTTAAGTATTTTAACTCCCGATCACCGCTACCCTTTCCGATTGATCTGATCCTCATAACTTATGTCAAGGCTCTGCCCGACTAAGTTGTTGGGGTTCTGTCTCGTGACATAGGGACAAGGTTGAAATTAGGGGTACTATACTTAACACGAGTGCAATATTTTTATATAGCTCAGAAGTTATACCCAAAATTTATACCAGGAGGCTTTCTAGTTGAACCCTAAAGTTACAAAGTGGCTTCATTCTCTTTTCTCACCGTTTTATTTCCTTTTTGTTCCAAACCATAACAACTCTCACCAAAACTATTATTTATTATTATATTTTGTTCACAAGGAAACCTTAGTTAAAACCCCTAAGTAATCCTGCACAAACCCTACAAATTTCAGAACAATCAGAATCAGGATCAGGGCCCCTAAAACTCAAGGGGGGTATTCCCTATTCGACGATTATCCATATATCTCGCTGTCTAAATCGAATTTCGAGAAACCGTCGACTCACCTGAACTCCAAACACACGTGGCAAGCCTATGACCATTTCGTGTCCCTTACGCACCGTAAGGGATAAGGCTTACGGTGCGTAAGCCTGGTCAAAATTCAGGTATAAATAGAGGGCAGTGGGACTTGATTCCTGGCGTTCGTTCGACGATCAAATTCCAATTATACGTTGAGTTATTATAGAAACAGTCTCAAAATCACTAATTAGTATAGCGGGGTGCTGCTACGATACAGGGTATTAACTCGATCGCTGCTAGGATTCAATGTCCGATCGATTTAAACTATCCGACCGGATGTTTAAGCGCTATCCTTTGTCATTAGTCGTGATTTCGACAGGATGTTTGAGTACCACCCGAAATCGGGGAATACTCTGTCATTCGTTGTGAATCCGATGGATGTTTAAGTGATTGCACTTTGTCATTTGTCGTGAGGGTTTTTAATCTCGTGAGTTATCGTAAATGCTGTATTAGTTATTTACCAAGTTCGTGTGCACTAGGTTACAAGGCTAATCAATAGGCTAAGCTCTGCCTGTATAAGTCTGCAATATATCAAGGCTTATCTGTAGATTAAACTCTGCCCGTATGAATCTGCATGTTTATAATGTGAGTCATTCTCTTTTTATCAAATTTGATTTCAAAAGCATGTTTATTTTCAAAGATTATAATTACAGTGATTAAGTTTATGTAGTCACCAAAATACAGCCGGTATGTGAGGTATTGTGCACATTACTATTGTTTTTATCACTTTAGGTGGGCGAACCTAATTAGTGATATTCGTCATCATTGGGGCAGCCAATGGGGGATATGACCACAGTCACCGAAACGAGTCGATGACAAGTACTGTGGGTATTTGGTTGAAATAAACATTGTAATCTCTCTTAATACTGTGAATTATAACAAACGAGTCGTTTTAGCAAAATGAATGATTCACTCAGTATTTCACGCTGACAAAACCTTTTTCAAACATGTTTCAGGTAATTACAATAGATTGGAATAAGAGAAGGATACGGCACAGAAAGGCATCAAGAATTGGCTTATTTTATTAATTAAATTAAATTAAGAATTATTGTTTTAAGTAATTGGGTTTATTCCTTATTAAAGCTACCTTTGTAAAATATGGGTTTATCCCATATATTTAATAAATAAAATCCGGTGTTTCTAAACTCTGATATTTTTCCTAACTCACGATCCTGATGAAATTTCCGCTGCAATATTTTTCAAAATAATCACCGGTACCACTTGGCTGTTCGCGGCTCTCGATTCCCTCCCGGGTGGGTCGGGGGTCGTGACATTCATATACTAGATTGTTCGATGATATCAAAATGGTTGATAGATTTGATTTCATGTTTGGTGCTTGACTGAGTAATGATAAACCTGTGCACAAATTGATGAAAGATTGAAAGAGTGATGCTAAAAACATGTGTTTGAATCTGATTGTGATACTTACTGATTGAGAAAATTGATACCGCACACCAATAAAGGGGGTACAACACGAACAACGTGAGGTACAACCCCGCGCTGCACACCGCACACCTGTGTGGTGTACCGCACACTAGGCAAAAGTACAACTTATGATGCAAATTGAACAACCATGTATGCTAGGTTGCACACTTTAAATACGGCACAAGCCTCGTACAACGCATAAAACACATGGTACAACTAACATCTGCATGACCGCACACTTTGGGATGCCGCACACTAGAGTGTGGGTCGCACACTCTATGTGGGCCATCCCTTAGTGGTCCGCACACCCTTAATGGACTGACAAGTAACTGGACTGCACATTGGACCGCACGCACATATATACAGACCGCACACCCCAAGACAGGTCGCACACTTTGGTCTTGGGCCAATTACATGATTGGGATGGTTGCGGTATTACTGCTAATGGTTTGGGCCTATATAGTACATGATACCATGTATGTTACATATTACTTATGTGCTATGTGTTAAATACGTGTGTACGTAATCCAAAAACCTGACCTATATCGGTAACCATAATAGGACGTGGTTGACCAACGGTTTAAACAAGTAAACCATATGCTGAGCAAACCAAGGTGAGTTCACACACACTAGAAGCATGCGTCCCGGGGGAACACGGATGAACTACTATCCTTGGGAAGCATACGTTTAAACTACTATTTCGGGGGGGGGGGGATACGCTTGAATACTATTTATAAATCATGTCTTTGCAACTAAACGAAACTCTATCATTAAGTCCCTGCTTACAATACCGATTAATCACCGAGGGCGAACGAGATATTAGTTGATAGCGCTATTAGGTTTGAGAAACCTCATACTGTGACCAGGGGGATCGGGCATGAATTAGTATGCCTTGTTACTTGGTCAATGATGATAGACATTGACTCAGGGCCACTGCTTGCTTTGCAGGTACACAGTGATTGTAGGAGCTTGCAGCTTGGGAAGTGTAGTGGTCGTGTTAACCCATGTCGGGACGCTCTATAATAATTATGAACTTTAGACTTTCGTTGACTGTCTAACTTATGCTTCCGCTGTTAACTTTAAACGTTGTTTCTAAACTTAAGACTTTGGACGTGGACTTTACTAGTCACTAATCGTATTTTTGATGAACTGCTTATTTATTATGATTGTTCAATATGATTGGTGGCTGGATCCTAGTCAGTCACATGCCTCGCGGTAGTACTCCGCATGTGGAATTTGAGGGTGTGACATGAAGAGGCATGACCGTGCACACCTAGGCATGCTGATGCATGAATGAGACAAATAATGGAAACTCCGATATTCAACAAGAATGATACCTATTGAAGCCCTGTCAAGACACCTGTCTATACACGACCATGCATGCTTAGGCACGGTCATGCCCATAAAAGATTTGCAACCAAAAGGATCAGGAAAGGACAAGAAGGACAACTAACTGTCGGGAGATAGGACGGGGCACAATGGTGCCCAATCATGCACCCCTGCACTCATCCAGCCAATAGATATAGGCCTTAGGTTGCCCATTTATCTCATCCCATTCCTCTCCCACTTTTAACAGACATACTCTCTCGTTTTGAGAGGTTACTAGGAGTTTGGGATTACTCAAAGAAAACACTTGTAATAGCTTAGTTTGAGAGAGAGAGAGAGAGAGAGAGAGAAAGAGATAGGGAAGTTGTAATCAATAACCTTCATTTAGTTTTTTTGATTCTTACACTTGATTCACCATGATCCTTCTTATGATCATTGCTTTGGACAAGTTACTATGGCCATTTTAGCTAAACATCTAGTGTTATTTGGGTCGTAGATGAAACTTTGTATGAATTAAATGTTTGAACTTTGGCAAAGTGGTGTGTTATGTCTTTGATAATTCTCTCTAACCTTTTTCTTCGTTAATGAGGTTTGTGATCCGGTTTTGGTCTTTGATCTTGTGGGTGTTCTTGATAAACTTGGTGGTGTGAAGTCTATTAGTACACTCATGGTGTGTGATAACCCGTATACTAGTAGGGGATCCCATTTTGGTAGAGGTTGACCCATTTGTAGAGACACATCTGGTGATCAACCCTTGCTTATCAAGGATATCATTGTTGGCCTACACAGTTTATATGCTAAGCTTCAATGATTAGCCAAAGCCTAGTTATGTGACTTTTCTAACACATTCTAGATGTTAGTTTGGCGTGAATTAAGAATTGGTGAACCCATGTTAAAATCTATACTTCTTTATATACATTTTATTATTATAACACCACCTGTTAATAATGATCCATCACCTCAGCCAATCAAAAGTGTTATTAGCACCTATGCGGAGCACCTATATATGTCCTTGATGGACACATAATAGGGATCACAACTAGAAGGATCGCAAAGCATAGTGTTGTAGAAGGAGATGAGTAGTTAGATGTCTTAAACACAAACTTAGTTGATTTCTCTTTAAAAGGGTTCTTCTTCTAAGAAAAGGCAATGAATTAACTTTAAAGTAGCTCTTAAAATTCTCTACTAGTTCTCTATTACTTGCTTTATTTTCTAGTTTTAAATATAAATTAACAAAAAGAAAAGATAATTAATCAACTAGTTGGTAATCGAATGTTGAGTAGTAACATTTGTATTATTTGGGTTCGATACTTAGTTCTTACATAAAATTTACTACAAATGATAGGTAGACTTGCCTACTGTGTGTGTTTAGTCTAAATAATAATCATTTCTTATAAATTTAAAACTAGATAAATTTGCCTAAAAGTTATTAAGTTAACTCCCCTAATCGTACTAAAGTTACTAAATTAACTATACCTTAACTACACGTCATCATAAGGCACGAACATCCCACTCAGGTAAACTCAGGTGTGATTATCAAACTATCAAGGAGAAGTTGGATAGTTATTCCAACTCGAGATATGTTTTAGATCACATCATTGATACACAAAAGAAGAAAGGAGATTAAATGTGTAGGTTATCAATCTTTTCCTCCATCGATGAGACAAAATTACACAAAGTTGCCTGATGACAAGGATATGCCACAATTTAATCCAACCGTACCTCTTAATCATGCTAAGTTTGCAGTTGGTCTAGGTTTCAAGAAGTGTGCATCACCTAGTCATAATCAACTGGTAGAAGTCAAGGATTTGACATCTGTAAATAATCAGGATTCTCCAATTGTTAAGGATGATAATAATTTAGATGATGAATCAGATGAAGATGAACTAGAGCAATTAAACGATGTGACCAAAGAGGCAAACATTCCTCTTGAGAATCACATTCTGTTTGATCCTCCAGTGGAACCTTGTGTGACTGCTCCAGTCAAACCTGATGAAGTGCCTGTTGAAAAATCTGAAAGTGGGAATTTGCTTTACATGTTGACTAGTTTGGATAAAATTTATTCAAATAACGGTTTTCCAATTAGAAACGTCAATCAATCCTTGATTGATAAAATTTTTCAGCATTCAACTAGTAAGTTTTTGGGAAGTCGAGCCCAACAATTGTGGTAACACAATATGCTCCTATCCCTAAAGATGAAATTAGAAAACAATTTGGGAATCAAAAACTTCAATTTTAGAACAACCAGCAACAGCAAAATCATGCTAACCATGGAAAGAGACACACTACAAGAAAATGAAGTTAATGCAACCTTGGTAAAATGTTGCATTAGGCTTTGAAAAGGTTGCATTAGGTCTAATGTAACATTTTATCAACAGCTGCATTAGGTGAAATTACATTAGACTTAATGCAACTTTTTTATTGGATAATGCAACCTTTTCTGAAAGGGTTGCATTTACTATTCAAATGCAACTTTTTTAAGATGCAACCTTTTGATATGCTAATGCAACTTTTTTTACTTTTAAATGCAACTTTTCTTACACTCAAATGCAACCTTTGTTATACTCAAATGCAACCATTATTATATTATAAACACAACCTTTTTACTGTCATATGCAACTATGTAACATTATTGTTTAAAGTACTAAAATTTCTATTAATACGCAATAGTACTCAATTCCACCAACACAATGATAACATAAATATAATAAATATCTTATGTCATAGTTTAACATATGCCCAAACTCAAAATAACAATGAATTCAAAATAAAGTGATCAATTACATTGAAAAAAAAAAAGAAATGAAACCTTCTACTCATTTCTAAGATCTTGAAGTGCTCCAATAAGTAGCTTTTCCATAATACTTCGCATCATAGCTTCAAAGTTTGCTCAAAATCTTTTTGCATAGCTTCTAGCTCAAATGTTTTTCCCTTTGATGGCTCCCTTCAATTTCTTCACATTTTAAGCAACTATGGTTTTTAAACTTCAAAGCTTGCTTTAAATGATTCCATAGCCCCACCCTCTAATGAATGACTCGTACAATTAGCATTTAAAGTTACACATCATCAGGGGTATACTTACATAACCTGCACAGACATAAACATCCAATTTAAGATATGTAAACCAAACACGCAAGAAAAAAAAGATAAACGGTAAAGTTTTGTGCATTAAATAGGTCCCATTCACTTGGTGCCATCAGATGACATTTGCAAAAATTGCTTGTCATTTCAACAGTTGTGTCGCTGCAAAAGTAAAACCCCATGCTTCAAATTCAAGTGACTAATTTAACATTTTGAGCATGGGTAAGAGCACACATAACTCTAATAGCAGTATAGCACAAAACCATATAACCATCTAAAAATCATAATTCTAGTTTACCATAAGTTATACAGATTATAGAATCAGTTTTTAGTTTACCTATGATGCACAATTCTGAAAAAGCTAGGCATGTCGACTTTAACCGATAACAGACTAACAAACTGACCTATTTAAGACTTGGGCGATTCGATCTGGATGTAATGCTTTTTGCTTTATTTGATGTTGGTTGGTTTGGTCATCAGATTGGGAAATTTGGGATTCAGATAACCCAATTACAATCATTAGATTGAATCTTACAAATGTTGAGGTCATGCCAGCATAAGTGCCTGCAGCTAATCTTCCAACAAGTGTAAGCTCGACATATATTCCCTTAAAAAGTTTCTGCATGTATATGGTAGGTTTAATTGCATGCATATAATCTGTTTATTTTTAGGTATCTGATAGCACAATAGAACCAGCATTTTCCTTACCTTGTATGTATCATAAGCAAACACTTTCAGGGTCCCTAACCACTATTTCTGGGTCCCACTTTCAGGTTCATAATGCCCTGGTCCGATCTTGATTGCCACCTTTTCATCAACTATGGTTGCATAAACATCTCTTTATGCCTTGATGATTTTTACCAGATATGGTACAACACACACACACGGTTGGTTCAACTTTATTTGAATGAAATTATCTGCATGGTACCCAATTATTAGATCACATATACATCCCATATCCCTTACTGTGCTCTGGCATTGTATCTTGCTTCGCTTCCTAAGTAAGATAAGTGTAGAAATCTCAAATTTGTAGTGCGAGAACATGTCATCACAGAAAACTGATGGTGTTCCTAGTTGAGTCAGGATGTAAGAATATCCTTGCATCTCCATTCCACCAAGAAATTTCCAATGAGCCTTAAAAAACAAGTGAAAATCTATTAACCAAATTAAAAACAGCGAAACATGATACAAAGGTTGAGAATCAAAGAGCTTAGAACAAGAAAAAGGTTCAGAATGTGAACTTTGTGAACTCTCTAAGTACTAATAAAATTGAAAGTTTTGAAAACAAGTCTATTATGGTTTATGTTAAACAAATCAAGATTTTACAAAGAAACAATCAAAACAATTACACACAACACACAAATTGTTATGTTTCTGGACCAAGTACTTCGAGGTCACGGAGTTCATTTTCAAATTATCATTACCATGATGCTCGGAGGTTTGTAGAGCAGAGATCATGTTTTGAATGCAATGAGTACTGATACATCGTAGTAAATTGTCCATATCTCAACAAAGGAAAGGCACATATGGATGCCCCCGTGGAAATAATTACCATCTACAATTTGTTTCACCAAAACAAGATTTTCGTCTTGAAAGGAAAGAGAATTGAAACAGAAAAAGAAACAACAAACGAAAATGAAAAAGTTTTAAAACACAAGGTTTTCCCAAAACAATCTGTTAACGCTAAACCAATTGAACCGAAAACATCTAACGATAAAAATGGTAAAAGTCAGGAGATGTGGAAACCAAAAGTAGTAAATGATTCAGGGAGAGCACCAGATTTCCTAACTATCGAAATATTGAAATTACATTTCTTGATGATCATGGACAACCCAAGACCACAAAGGCTTGCATCCCCCTCTCAGATTGATCTTTTAATTACATGCGCAGGGTCTCCAAGGTGAAACTATTTATAGTCTTTGGATTGTAGATAGTGGAGCATCCAGGCACATGACAGGCGACATAAGGCACTTATATGACGTTAAATCTTTGCTAGAGATAAACAGGGATATAATAGCGGTGAAGGAATGGTTTCAAATGGAATTGTGAATTTTGACAAGATAAATTATGTAAAACAAATTGATCACAATTTATTCAGCATATCTCACATCTACGATAAGAAGTTAACCGTGCATTTTGACAGGAGCCAAGCACTAACCAAGTTTGCACAAGTAACATGTTTTATATCGAAAGACATTGAAAAAGAGTCAATATCTTGGCACATACGAATGAGACAATTTCATTTGAGAAAAATGAACTGGTTGGTCAAGAATGATCTTGTGAATGATGTTCCAGTTAAGAATTTTCATCTTCAAGACGTTTGTGTGTCGTTACAGAAGGGCAAGCAAAAGAAGAAATCATATGCTCTAAAGAAAATCAAAACTGTGAATGTTCCACTTGAGCGTCTACACGTGGAACTTTTCGGCCCAATGAAGCGTAAGAGTATGAGCAATGATGTCTACTGTCTAGTTGTGACTGATGACTATTCAATGTTTTCTTGGGCTGCATTTATGGCCAACAAGAGTGAGACCTTTGGAGTTCTGAACAACTTGATCACAACACTTGAAATAGTGTACAAGTTAAAGGTTAGAAGAATACAGAGCGACAATGGATTGAATTCAATAACAATGCTATGGATGAGTTCTGTAGTTCGAATGGAATTTTTCATGAATACAGTGCTCGTTACACTCCATCGCAAAATGGTGTCATTGAGCGTAAAAATAGAACGTTAATCGAAGCTGCTAGGACAATGCTAGTAGAGTCACACTTGCCTATTTCATTCTGGAGTGAAGTTGTGGCATCTGCCTGTTACACAATGAATAGAGTCCTGATAATCAAAAGGTACAACAAGACCTGTTACAAGTTGCTTCACAAATGAAAACCGGACCTGGAATACTTAGAACCGTTTGGCACGTCTTGTACCATGATTGATCCTATGGTAAGTTTGTAGCTAAAGCTATTGAGGGATATTTCCTTGGTTATGCCACTTCAAATAAGATAGTTTGGAACCTTTCAACCCAAAGGATTGAGGAATGGTCATAAATGAAGGTTCAAAGACATACCATTGCCACCAGATCTCCTAGTGAATCTTGAATGTTTGATTAAGATGGCTTTTTCGATTTGTTCAACTTGAATGCAGCTGAAGGGGAAGTTGTTGCTCAAATGTATTTCAAGAGGGACAACACAACTGGCTCACTGTTAGTTCGTCCTATAGTGGTTAACTCACAAGCTTCATCGTCAGTTAAAAACAACACTCACAATGAGGAATTTCAAGATGCTCCAGACTACAACGAATTGTCAGAAGATGATGAATTTCATGATGCAAACCAAGAGGCAACACCTACTGTAGTGCAAGGAACTTCTGAAGTTACTGCTCTAATGGATACACCTGCTACCGGTGAAGCCAATTCATCATCATCTTCCAATAATCAGAGTCTTGATCTGGTTGTTGTTGATCTCAACCTCAACAATCTTGGTTCAAACATTCAAGTTCCTACTAACCCAGTAACTAGAATACATGATACTTAAAATTTATGTTGTCTTCTCCTTAGATCTCAAAACAGGAAAGTCATATGTGGGTTAAAATTTAAGCAGGCAAATTAATGTTTTGAAGAAATTTGATGTAATCAAAATAAGTTTTTATTGTGAGTTTTTAGAGAAATTTGTTTTCCTATTCCCAAATGTGAAATGTGAAATGTAAATGTTTACTTCATTCAAATTCATGCAGGCAAAAGTGGTTGTTAATCATAGAAGCAACAACTAATGTGAATTTTCAGTTGGTGCCCTTTTCTGACAACCATGAAGGGATTACATCTCGCCGACGGTGGCGTTAAAGAACTTAGGGCGACAACTAGACAACAACTAGTGCTAAGGTCTACAACGATTTAAGGCAAACTACACGGCAGCCAACCGTTTTCTAGCAAACTTCAAGATGGTAGCCGATGGTTGCATGGTCAAGCAACGGTTGCATGGCAGATTTAGGGTGTGGAACGTTCATGGCGGCCTTACACGGCTTACGGCTATCACGGCGAATGAGGGCACCTTTCATTGTGTATAAATACCTTAAATGGCTAACCCCAAATTGACAAAAGAACGAATGACAATCAACAAAAGAACGAACGACAAAATAGAAAGAACAATGGACGTTTCTATTCAATCTTAAAAAAAAAAAAAAAAAAAAAAAAAAACAAACAAACAAACAAACTATTCGATTCAAAAATATTTCAGATCAGAAGAGACTTGATCAAGGAATAAAAATGGTTGAATAACTACAACTACAATATCAATGTGTTCGCTTTGTTCCTCTGTTCTGAATGTTGAGTAGAAGTGAAGGGATAGTTTCTGAAGAAAGTCACCTCCCCAAATACTCAAAAATCAATGGATGAGAAAAGCATTTTTAATTGAAAAATAAAAGGACAGAAGACGGAATGCGATATTTACCAAAATGATAAATGCTGACCAACGTTTTACTAAACGGTCATTGCTTTCTACATGTCTACACGATGGGCTAACACATATGGTGTAGTAGGCATGATCGATGATACGTATGTTTGTCTTTTTATATGCAATGGCACAAACTTTATATTCTATATTTTCTTTTATAATTTTTTCTGCCCTTAAAATACTTGCCAAGTGCATTAAAAAACATTATATTATATGTCGTAAAGTGCGGGTATCCCCAACTCGTTGTAATAAAACTAAAGGGTATGGGGGCCGGCTTAGGCCCGGCCTGGCCCGGCGCCGGTCCCCCACACCGCCCCCCTCACCCCGGGCCTCTCTTCCTCTCTCCTCACACACACACAGTTATACATACATACATATATATATATATATATATATATATATATATATAAATAAAGGGGTTCATCCTCCACCCCACTAGGTTCATCCCCTTCAAGCCCCTCCTACATGGCGGTGACGTGGCGGCCCATCCCCTTGGGGATGAGGCTCTCCATACCATCCAGCCTAACAAAAAGGAACCAGATTTGATTCTGTAACACTTATATAAGTAGGAGTTGGAAATGGTATTATGATCTTTTTATTGCGTTTTATATGAGATACATTTCATATATATATACACACTAGGTTAGAACCTCGTGTATTACACGGGTTGAATAAATTTAATTTTATATACCAAATAATAAAAAAATATATCTTTAAAAATCAGAGGCGTCTCTGAGAATTAACGTACCCTGTTCGAGCTCGAAAAAATGTGCCCTTCCATAATATTTTATTAGTATTTAAAAAAAATCAAATTAGTATTGGGCTCTATAAACCTGATGCCAAGTGGGCTAAATTCTAAGCCATAAAAAATGATTTGTAAATGGGCATATATTGGAATTGGTATGTATTTGTTTACTATTTAAAAAAAACATATATACATCGGATTTTTTTTAAATAGCGTGCCCCTCGAAATCACGGGCCTTGTGCGGAGGTCCTCCCCACACACCATCATAGCCGTCCATGTTAAAAATGTTGTTTATTACACGGGTTGAATAAATGTAATTTTATATACCAAATAATAAAACAATACATATTCAAAAATCTCGTTTATTACATGGGTTGAATGAATTTAATTTTAGATATTAAATAATAAAAAGTTGTATTTTTAAGAACCCCGTGTATTGTACGGGTTGAGTAAATTTAATTTTATACATTAAACAATGAAAAAATTAACATTTTTAAGAACCTCATGTGTTATACGGGTTGAGCACATGTAATTTTATATACCAAACAATAAAAAGTTGTATCTTTATAAACCCTATTATTATATGGATTGAATAAATCTAATTTCATATACTACATAATAGAAAAAGTTATATTTTTAAAAAGCTCTACATAATAAAAAAAAGTTATATTTTTAAAAAGCTCGTGTATTACACGAGTTGAATAAATGTAATTTTGTATAGTAAAAAATAAAAATGTTATATCTTTAAAAAACCTCGTTTATTACACGGGTTGAATGAATCTAATAAAAAATATATCTTTAAAAAAACTAACGGATATACTCGATATACGATGGATGGGGTGATTGCGGTGATGGCTCTTATATATGTCACGTAAATATAGTGATTACCGTATTTGAGTTGAGAGTTGAACACGAAAATAAAAGTATAGAACCAATAAAAATTGATTAATTTTTGTTTACCCCTTATAAAAAATTTTAAAATAGGTTCTACCATTAACTACTTTAGTTTAATAAAATAAATAAATCATTTTAAGAACCTCATGTGTTACACAGGTTGAGCACATGTAATTTTATATACCAAACAATGAAAAGTTATATATTTATAAACCTTATTATTATATGGATTGAATAAATCTAATTTTATATACTACATAATAGAAAAGTTATACTTTTAAAAAACTCTACAAAATAAAAAAAGTTATATTTTTTAAAAAGCTCGCGTATTACATGTGTTGCATAAATGTAATTTTGTATGGTAAAAAATAAAAATGTTATATCTTTAAAACACCTCGTTTATTACACGGGTTGAATGAATCTAATAAAAATTTATGTCTTTAAAAAAAATTAACGGATATACTCGATATACGATGGATAGGGCGATTGCGGTGATGGTTCTTATAAATGTCACGTAAACATAGTGATTATCGTATTTGAGTTGAGAGTTGAACACGAAAATAAAAAGTATAGAACCAATAAACATTGATTAATATTTTTGTTTACCCCTTATAAACATTTTTGAAATAGGTTCTACCCTTAACTACTTTAGTTTAATAAAATAAATAAATCATTTACATTATATTAATTTATACTTAGCGTACATCTTTTGTTAATTTTAAGATAAATAATTTTGGAATTTGATAAATATTTTAAAATATTATATTATCTCCTATACGAATTGTTTAAATATATATTACATTTAATTTTATAATTATCTTTTAATTGATATTAATTATCTATAAAAGATTGATCGCTTCAATGAATGACATGTGTCATTCCATTGATTTCTTTTATTATATAGTATAGATATAGATTAATACACGTAACCGACTGTATAATAAGTAAATTTATAAATTTATTCTTTCCTAAAAATTGATATATCTAGAATAGAACCGGGTTCGAGTATGATCCAGTATTGGAAAACAGGTACTGAAAGAAACCTGGTAAGATTCGGGTATGATTGGGTTTAGGTATAACCAGGTATGAGTCTGGGTATAGCCAGGCATTAATACTATACTTAAAAAAAGTTTTTTTGTTATTATACACAAAAATAAATTATATTAAAAACTAAATTTGCTTTATAAATTTGTAAAAGTCTTTAGGATGTATTACATTAACATAAATTAACTTAACTACAAATTATTTACTTTATAATATTTACTATGTTAGAACCCCGTGTATTAAACAGGTTGAATAAATGTAATTTTATATACAAAGTAATAAACTATATATCTTTAAAATCTCGTTTGTTACACGGGTTGAATAAATGTGGGGCTAGCTCGCATGTTAGAAAATATGTCTCTTAGAGAAAAGACCTAAGGTTCAAACCTAGCAAAAGAGAATATATTAAAATAAGAGTTAATTGCCAAAATCGCCCCTGAGGTTTGAGCACATTTGTCATTTTCGTCCAAAATGAACTTTTTGTACCATTTTGCCCCTAACGTTTGTAACTTGTTTCCATTTTCATCCAAATGCCTAACCAAGTTACTTTATACCATCTGATTGGGTATTTTTAATTTTCTCAATTATAAGGGGGTAACTTGTAAATTATCTTTACATCGGTCATTTATAACATACATTCTTCATAAAATCCTTTTACACAGAGACATAAAAACCCTAGTTTCAACGAATCGGTTTTGGAATGGGCAGAAAGGCAGTGAGTTTTACTTTACTTCATTGTGATGGTTGAATTCTTATGTTGAACTAGTAAATTTGTTGTATAAGACTATAACCCTCCCTGATGTAGTTCATGATGGAAAAATCTATATACACTTACTAATGATTACATCTCAGGGTATCACTAAAGAATAAATATCAGCAAATACTATAAAGAATTATCAGAAAAATCAATTAGTGCCGAATGTAAACTAGATTAGGATGAAAACCAACAATGTTAACGACACGAGTTCATCATCATATCCTCCATCTACCTAACTCTTTTTCTCAGGCAATTCATCAAACAATATCAATGCAATATCAAGTTATCAACCAACGAAACAATTACATGCTTATAAAGCTAAACACCAGATATCTGAAACTCAAATGGACTTTAAAACGTCAAAAGAAAGTCAAACAACCGAATTTAACGAATACCCATTTATCAAATAGGAGCAGAAACTGATGGGTATTGCCAGAATCGAAGCAAGCTTCAATCTTTTACTGAAATTAACGATAACCCATGAAAAAATATTAGAAGATAATTTACAAGTTACCCCCTTATATTTGAGAAATTTCAAAAATACCCAATTAGACGGTATAAAGTAACTTTGTTAGGCATTTGGATGAAAATGGCAACAAGTTACAAACGTGAGGGGCAAAATGGTACAAAAAGTTCATTTTGGACGAAAATGGCAAATGTGCCCAAACCTCAGGGACGATTTTGGCAATTAACTCTTAAAATAATTAGTGTAATAAGGTAAGAGCAAGCATTGACATTCAAAAAAACTAGGCTAAATTGTATTTTTCGTCCTTTAAGTTTTAATGAAGTTGCATGTGCTGTCCATTAACTATGAAAATTACACTGGATGTCCTTTATGTTACTATTTTCTATCAGGTGGTGTCCTTTAGCCATAACCTGGTTAAACTTTAACGTTAAGTCTAATAATGTGCCACTAATGTGAGTGCATTTTCATCATTTCATATGTTTGGGAGTATTTATGAAAATAACTAAAATTTTGGATCAAACTTTAATCTATCTTTGTCTTTTAGAACCACACAACACAACCGCCGCCACCACCACATAAGAGAACCGCCACCTGCCACCACCCAGAACCACCATCGGACCACACAAGACCACCACCACCACCCAACCGTTACCGCTAGCCTGAACCCGCTACCATTTTTTTATTTTTATATATTAAATAATAAAAAAGTTACATCTTTAAGAACCCTGTGTTTTGTACAGGTTGAATAAATGTAATTTTATATACAAAATAATAAAAAAAAAATTATACCTTTAAAACCCTATGTATTACACAGGTTGAGTAAATGTAATTTTGTATACTAAATAATACATGTTGAATAAATTTGATTTTGTATACCAAATAATAATAAAATTATATATTTAAAAACCCACGTATATCACCAGGGTTGAATAAATGTAATTTAGTATAAGTAATAAAAAGTTATTTCTTAACAAAAAAACTAATGGATATACCCTGATCGCGATCTATAAGGTGATTGCGGACAGTGGCGGACCCAGGATTTTATTTCAATGGGGTCCATTTTCGGATCGGTCCTCGTTCGGGTCGAGTTAAAGTGAGGTTTGAACTAGATTTAAAAAAAAAAAATAAGAAAAATGGGCTTATCAAGGATTGAACCCATGACCTCTTGGTGGAAAGGAGGGAGATTTACCACTACACCAACTTTCTTTTTATTTCTATGGTGTCCACCTAATTGTATTTATTGAGGTCCATATACAATTTAATATACCGAATCTACTATTTTTTTTTTTAAAGATTGGGGTCCGGGGACCCCGGTGGCACCAATGTGGGTCCGCCCCTGATTGCGGATATAGTTCTTGAAAAGAAGATACAATGGTTAAGCACGGCATTTAAGAAGCAAATCAGTAGCCATTTGAGTGATAAAATTTGTTACCAATTCTGATAATAAGATAAAATCGATATTGTAACTTTTTTACATAATGAAAATAAATTACAAATAATATATTATACAGAGTTTGGTTTTTGTGATAGATAATCTGGTTTATTTAAAAATTTCTTAAATCAACAATTTAAATTTGAGGATAATATTTTATTAGAAAAAATAGAAAGATTCTTAATTAATCTATCTTATATAATATATAAAAAATAAAAATTCATGCAATTAAATTAAAATAATATACAGATGTCATTGGTTATCTCTAAAATTTATGTAACTTTGATTTGAATCTTGTTAACAAATTACTTATATGAATCCCGTCTTTTGCTTTATAATAGGGATAAAAAGATAAAATTCATGTGATTAAAATAATATATAGTTGGTCATTCGTTATCTCTAAAATTTATGTTACTTTGATTTGAATCTTATTAACAAATTACTTATATGAAAATTACGTTTTCAACTAACATATAAATGACTTTAAATTAGTTAATAGTCATATTATCTAGAGTAAATTGACATTTTAGTCCCTAAGGTTTGGTCTAAATTACCACTTTAGTCCAAATAGTGTTTTTTTCTCCTCTGCGATCCCTGACTTTTCCTATTTTTTGCCACTTGCAGTCTAAAAACATGGTTATAATTAGGGGTAAATTTTGCATTAACAAAAAATGTTTCTAAATTGCCATTTTAGTCCAAAACTATTTTTATATATTTTTTCTTTTAATCATTTATATATATTTATGTTAATGTTGTAAAAAAAAATAAAACACACATATATTAAGATATATATGGGATGGTTATCTTGAGAACGCTAAATATTACGAGAACGTGAGAACGAATGAAAAAACCAATCAAAACCATTTTTAATACAAACCTCATTTCCATATTATAAATTATCAACAAATTGTTTCTTATTGGTGTTGTACCCCATGCATGAGGAGTTTTTCAAAAAAAAATGATTTTTCACTTTTAACCCAAAGGTTTTCACCTTTTGCATTTTAACCCTTTTGTTTTTTTAACTTTTAACCTAAAGCTTTCATCTTTTGCAATTTAACCCCAACACTTTTTATTTTCAACTTCAGTCCCCCAGAGTTTTCATCTTTCGCAAGTTTTTCGTTTTACATTTCATTCTAAATTTTGCGCGAGTTAACACGCCACAACGTGCGTATGCGGTTCAATGTATTTTCGTCAATTTTTTCTGTTTGACCAAGCGCATCGCAACGCGTCTATTTTCCCCGTTTGATGGATTCGTCGTAACGCGCGTGTCCTAGATCAACTTATTTATTCTTTTCTCTATGTTTTACGTTTCATTCTAATTTCTTCGCATTAACACACCGCAACGGGCATGTGTGGTTCAACGATTTTATGTCTGCTTTTTGTCCAGTGTTATTTTTTCCTTTTTTTATTTATCTTAGTTTTACGAGTTTTTCCGATGTTGGTGTTGGGTGTCGAATCCAGCAAATAAAATAAGAAGAAAACTACCGGTATGAGTGGAAGTAGAGTTCGTGTCCACAGGGATACAGGTTAACTAATTATGCCAAAATGTTTTAAACACAGATACAATTATTTTGAAAGGGGGGGGGGGGGGGGGAGGGAGTTTAAGTTTAAACTAGAATGTAAAAAAACAATTATTAATTTTTAGATTAAAAAGAAAAGCTAATGAAAGTGGTTGGAAAATTCAGATGTTAAAAACTAATTTCAATACCAGGGCAATTTCTTGATTCGGTTCGACTTACAATCATTAACGGTCACGGTGCAATGATCCTTTTTAAATAATAGTTTTGTATCGACACTAGACGTCACGCAGTATCGAACCTCCACTCTATTTAACGTCTAACCAAACACCGTTCATTGATTAGAGCCAACCCGCTACTCTAAACTCACGCCGTCGGGATTTTAGCGTGCGGGTTACGGGATAGAAGTATCAATTACAATCAAACACTCACGCCGTTCGGAGAAGTGTTTAATTATATTATATAATTCTATAACAATTTGGGTTCATAGACAAACTCAAATTATTATTTTGTTCCTAGTATCGAAAATTAAAACCTTATTAAGGTTCTAAAAATTGATTGAACTTTATTAGAAAAATTAATAAGTTGATCAGGTTTATTAACAATCTAATATTTTCGGATCGAATCCGTATAAAAACAAGAATCATATAAACAAACCACTAAAATAATTGAATCAAACGTGATCGTTTCACATAAGTTTATGAACCAAATCAAAGAAAATAAACCCCGATGTCGAAACTATATGGTACTAGCCGAACATGGTGGCTAATTCAATCAATACAAATAGGAAACAAAGCATCCAAAAAAATCACCAAAGAGAAAATGCCACTCTTTTCCTTTTTGATTTCGAATGCCAGCCCCACCCCCCCCCCCCCCCTCCCTCTCCGTCCAGGTTGCTGTTGGTGTTGATGTTATTGCAGCTGGCCCCAAGCCTAGTTTCACTTGTCCAATTTCATTCTATGTAGCTTTTGTAAGTTTACTTCCTGAAGCCCACACTAATAAATTTATGAAGCCCACTTTCTTAATTAATCCAAATAGACAAAGATGAATGAACTTGAAGGCCTAACGTGCCATATCTTGGTATTCTCATAAATCTCCAATTAATCATATTCACAATTTTTATGCGAACAAATTAGAATAACTTTTGACCATCGACCAATTACGTTCTTTTTCAACATTCGTCTAATATTATCACTTCAACTTGCTTCTTCCAAAACCAACAAAACTCTCGTTCCAACCTTGAAACATTATTCCATGTATAAATAAGCAAGGTTTTTTGTGGATAACATTTGTACTTTGTGCTTTGAGACTTTAAAAAAAAAAAAATACTTGATTTTTCACTTTTAACCTAAAGGTTTTTACCTTTTGCAATTTTGACCCTACATAATTTGTTTTTTTAATTTTAATCCATTTTTTTACCTTTGTCCTAGGTCGAGTTAGTGTTGGTGGTCGATGACGGTTGTGTGACATTAGTACTATTTGACACCGTTTTACGCCCCGCCGCAACGCGGGGTGTGCTTTGGGGGTTTTCCAAAGAAAAAATGGTTATGCATATGGTTGTCGTAAGTTTGGCTTTGGGGGTTTTCCAAAAAAAATTGATTTTTTTTACTTTTCACCAAAAAGTATTTCATAAATTACTTTTAACCAAAAACTATTTGTTTTTTTACATTTAACCCAAAACTTTTTATCTTTTGCAATCTATCCTCACAAATTTTTTTACTTTCAACTTTCGTCCTTTATAGTTTTCGTTTTCCGTAAATGTTTCGCTTTATGCTTGGTTCTAAATTTTGTGACTTGCGTCTTTGTTTAACGTTTTTACGTTTCATTCTAAATTTTGCGAGTTAACATGACGCAACGTGCGTGTGTGGGTGAACGTTTTTACATCGTCTATTTTTTCCCGTTTGACAGTCTTAACATAACGTGCGGGTTGTAGATCGACTTAGTTATAACTAAAGAATCCCCGCCGCATTGCGGCGGGTCTCAATTCTAGTTTGCCTTAAAAAAAAACTTTCCAACTCTTATGTCTTCCTTTGCAAGCGCTCCGCACCTACAATATCAACCAAAAACCAACCAAAGTAGATTCCATTCCACATAAACACGTATTTTCCAAAATAATGCAATATCTATGATCTAAATGCCTAATATGCAATGGAAATGTATGCAACTAACAGTTGGTGGTCGCTAGCTATGATGTGACATTGGTGCTACTTGGCACGATTACATGCATATTTTTATATACGTGTCGGTATAAATTCGATTGCTCTATTTTTGACATAAACGTTTTCTAGAAACGAGTCAGATCAAATAAAATACGTTTTCGATTAAAAAAACTGTTTTGCGTGCATATTTTTATGTGTCTTTTGCTATACATTCGAGTTGGTATACGTTTCAACGTAAACTATTTTGGAAAACGAGTTAGGTCAAATACAATTTGTTTTCGTGCTTTTTTATGTATGTTCCATAAATTTTGTTTCGAACCGAGTGGAGTCATATTTTACTTTTCCCTTTTTTCAAAAGCTCTAATTAATCCCTTTTGATTACATGTGTCGGTTTTTCCTTTATACCCGCTAATGTTTTCTATGTATGAGTCGGATCACATGTAATATGTTATGATTGTATGATATAAACTCGATTTACTTTATGTTTTGATCCAATCGCAATACTTATATAGATCACACTAAGCACAATCAGATACGTCGAAACGTACTTTTTCATATGATTAACGCATAAAATAACATTTGGACTAATCTATTCTATATTTACGGTGTACCCGCACCGCAACGCGCGCGTGTGTTATTGCTAGTTGTAATTAAAATACAACTTTGAAAAAAAAAATTACAACATCAAATAATTCATTTCTCCTCTTAAAATCACTATTATTAGATTTTTTGACACATATGTAAATATAACAAATTTACACACGTGTAAATGGCAAACTTACACATGTGTAAATTTTCTTTATTTACGAATTCATGTAAATGAAATTTCTAATATTGTATTCGAATAACAATGATAAGTGTAAAAAAATTTTGAATTTGAATTGTTTTTGACCAATTTCTCGTGTTTTTCATTCATTCTCACGGTCAACCCGAAAATATTTGTCATCTTCTTGTTCACATGTGTAACATGATTTTTTAGTCTTTACCCAAAAAAAACATGATTTTTTAGTTTGAAACTTCGTGTCATGTTCTGGTTCATGTCAACTTTTTGCATCCGTAGCGAATTCGATCCACCAAGCCACTCATTCAACACCATACACAAAGGTAAAATACACAAAATCGGTTCAATATGATGAAATCATTAAAAGGCCAACACCTATTTAAGGAATACAAGGGCATAGCATTAATCTCACACTACAGTCTACATTTCATCCGGGTTCCTCGGGCCTTAAAAGATGGGTCGATCGAGAACGATGGATGACAATAATTAATTTGATAGTTATTCAGCTAATCTAAAAAAGACAAGGTCAGTGTTTGATGAATCCTTAACTAGATGGTGGTCCTGCTATGTAAAAACACATATTTTCTTGTTTGCTAATCGTCGTTAGATTATACTCTCGAGACAGCCAGAGAGCTTCATTGATGACCCTGCACAAGTTATATCTGCCCGCCCTGATGATCTTCGTTGCCCGCTTGTTCATTCGCACCAGATGTCGTTTCTTCTCGCCCAGGGATTTCACCTAGTCGTTCCTTCAAAAAAAGGTTTTCAGAATGCAGGTTGTTCAATGGGTCAAAACGGGTTGGGTTAATATTTTCGGTACGGGTCAGGATGGGTTGATCGAACCAAACTTTTGCAAAACAATTTTTGTGAATAATTGTTAAATATGATTACGAAAACTATATTAATACCATACTAATCTAAATTTTTAAATGTGGAAGATTTATAGCTATTTTTTTTATTTTACCATTTGACCCAGTGGAGATGAAACATAACCCAAATCGACTTATTCATATGTAAATGGGTTGAAATATGTCATTTTTGGTGCTAACGTATCTCTAAAGTAACCATATGAGTAAATATGATACTCCATTGGTCCTTCAATGAAACCAAAATGATCTCTTAACGTATTACTGTATTAATACTTATCAACTGCAATAGGGGTGCAAAATTAGCAGAGCTGCTAGCTCGTGAGATACTCAAATCGAGCCGAATGAGCCCGAGCCCGTGCTTTATATACCAACCTCATTTAAACTCGCAAGGCAAAATGAGCCTATTTTCTATACAAATAAAATAGTTTTTATTTAATATTATAGTCTATATTACATAAAATATATTTTTATTTATATAATATGATAAAAATAACTAGATAATATATATGTCATATAAATAGTAAAATTGTAATCATAAATATATAAAAAAATAATTATACATTTATATAAGAAAAATAATTAAATAAACTAATAAAAATGAACGAGTTGAGCTCGAGCTTGAAACCTTTATCACAAGCCGACTCAACTCGTTTACACCCCTAACTGCAAATAATGCAAGCATTATATTGGTCTACAAGAACCTTTCCTTTGTCACATTAGAAGGTTTTTTTTTTTTTTTGCATATTTGACTAATAGCAAAACACTTGAATCAGATTATGCACAACGTATTAGTACAGAGAAAGAAATATATTATAGAGAACAAACCGAAGAAAACAAGCAAAGACTTGGGTGTTACCTTGAGGGATGCATTTTGAGCAAGAAGCTGATCATACTCACTCCTAAGGCGGCCCACTTCTGGTCTGAGAGAAGAATTTTCTTCCCTCAAAGCTTCAGCCCGTTGGGCCAGCTCATCGCATTCTGCCTGAACCCAGATAAAACATAAAAGGATGTAATAAATTTTTTAATTGAGTAGAAACTATAGAATCCAATCACTCGTCCCAACTCATAAATGGACCGATTCAGGTTACGTTTTATAATTACATCTAACATGTTAAACGCGTAAATAAAAAAAGTTTACTTAGAAGGAAACGTGTCAAATAAGTTGAAAGTAGCCCGAATTGTATTTTTAATGCATAAAATCCCCAGAATTATTTTATTAAAAAAAGCTAGACCATCATTGAAATAAAGTAACTTTTGCAATCGTACTCGACACACTTTATTTATAAAGATTTATAGATTTTGGAGAAAAAGTGTTTCAAGTTAACTTGACCCGGCATTTTGACCCAATTGACACGCCCAATTTGCCACCTCAAGCAAACCGTTTCGCTTTGACTGAATGAAAACTTGTTTACCTGCTTGCGCAGTCTGGACCTACGAGCAGATTCCCTATTCGATTGCTTCCTTCTCTGCCTTTTTAGCTCCCTTTCATCCTAAATTAAAGCATCAACAAATGGAATTAAACCACAGGGACTAAAAATGTATTTAACTCAAAATATTATTGTGGTAACCAAGGTTTATAGTAATTTTGGTAAATCATTATTCATTAGTTCTCTAGTTCCAAGCTATGTTGTCAAAAGCGCAAAAAGCGCGCGCCTAGGCGCACCAATAGCGCCTGGTGGCAGCCTAGGCGCAAAAATGGGCTTTTTTGTAAAAAAGCGTCCTGAGGCGCAAGAAAGGCGCACAAAAACGCCCTGAGGCGCAGCAGAAAAAAAATAAAAAAAAAAAAGCGAAACTGAACTGAGTATGAATAAAAACTGCCTCACGCGGGCCCGGTCTTTTCGGAGCTGCATTCGTGTCCGCATGAGTTCAACCAAATTCCAGCTTAGAAACTCATTTTTGCACCCCCCCCCCCCTGCGCGCGGGTAGGACTTGTGGTAAAACATGTCATAAAGCTACAATAGAGTAGTGAAGACTTTACCTTATAAACAACCACTCACTTTGTCCCCACACCGATGTGGGACAAAGTATTTACCACCTTTTGAGACTTTTATTCACACACCCAAAACTTACAACATACAAGTCCTAAACTTTTGCTACTAACTATTAGCTCCATTAATAGTTTTTTTAATTATATTTGTGGAATCTTATTTATTTTCAAAGCATAACATATTTTTTATATTTTTTTTCTCTATGTGCGCTTTTCTTAAAAAAGCCCACGCTTTTTTTGCACCTTGCGCCTAGGCTCCGGGCGAGGCCGATGCGCCTCGCCTGCGCCTTGCGTCTTTGACAACATAGGTTCCAAGCAATATTTGGATTTCTAATGATTGCTCCGGAGTTATAATCCCTACCAATTTTAATGAACATTGAATTACCACAAAAGCACATGTTTTATCTTGTAATTTAGAGTAAAGTACACGGATAGCCCCTGTGGTTTTCCCAAATTTTGGATTTGGTCCCTAGCTTTCTAAAAGTACCCAGACGGTCCCCGTGGTTTGCACTTTGTAACACATTTAGTCCCCAGCCAACAAATCTAAAGGTTTAAAGAGGTCCAAGTTAGGGACTAAATGCGTTACAAACTGCAAACCACGGGGACCATCCATGTACGTTTGGCAAAAGTTGGGAATTAAATGCGTTACAAAGTGCAAACCACCGGGACCATCCGTGTACTTTACCCTGTTATTTATGATGCCCCATTTGTCAAATTAAATAACTTATTGAGTAAAGCACACGGATGGTCCATGTTGTTTACTAAAATTTTGGATTTTGTCCCTAGCTTTTCAAAAGTACATAGATGGTCCCTGTGGTTTGCACTTTATAACGCATTTAGTCCCCAACATTTCTCAAATATACATGGATGGTCCTTGTGGTTTGCACTTTATAACGCATTTAGTCCCCAAATTTTCTCAAAAATACATGGATGGTCCTTGTGTTTTGCATGTAACGCATTTAGTCCCCAACTTGGACCTGGTGAAACCTTTAGATTTGTTGGCTGGGGACTAAATGCGTTACAAAGTGCAGACTGCAGACCATAGGGACCATCCGTGTACCTTTGGAAAGCTAGGGACCAAAAATTTTTTTTTGGTAAACTACAGGGACCATCCGTGTATTTAGTCTTTAACTTATTCAAAAATGAGGATTAAAAAGTTGCACCTGTAGCCAGAGTTGCGGCTGCATGTTGTCCCTTGACACAGTGGGGACCACTCCCCCTACAACCGGAGCAGAAGTTAGCTTCCCACACATTGCAGACGGATTCGTACCGTTCCAGTAGTCCATACCAATATTTAAGTTGGTGGGACCAGGCACTGTTTGGTTGACCACAGGAAGAGGCCCATTTGCAGAGTTTCCGTTTTCACCTGTGGCTAGTATCATTGTAATAGCAGTTGCTTGAATAACACGTAGCAAAACAGAAATAAAAACTACACGTGAGTTATAGAACCAACCTTCAATAGAATCTTGCCTGGATTCCGATTTCATTTGTGAATCCTGAGATATATTAACGTACAAAAAAAATTGAACACAAAAGCAATAGTTATCTGAAAGAACAGATCAAGTGTACATGCTACATAGGATATGTAAAATTAATGAACCTAGTACCAAAAATTAATGCTACTAAAGATTAATGCAACTGAATGGTGCACATCCCACATCTACTTTCTTTAACATAAACATGTTACGGTATGGAGAAAGACAAACTTGAACATATAATAATAAACAATGAATGTTTTTTCCATCAACAATAAATTATAAACATAATTATATAAATAATCTCAACATTTTTATTGAACTGATTATCCACGTCCTATGGCTTTATTTCAAACCACAGGGACTATCCGTGCATTGTACTCTTTTCCTTATTAGTTCAAATAAATCTATCCATTGTCGACCTTAAAAATGAGGTGAGCGAAACACTCACATTTGAAGTGTCCTACGGACTGAAATTGGTCATAGTACTTGTAAAGATTTTTTTTTCACAAATTAGAAATCTTGAATAATATGAATAAACAAATTACAATAAGTGCTCATGCTAAATTAGGATAATTAGCTTTGGAATCTTTTTCCAAGAATGACGATGTGGTTGTTAGACAAGCTCAGTTACATATTCAAGGCTACGTAATCTTCTTAATTATTAGATTATAGTAAAATCACTTCTCTATCACCGGTTTCCATATAAACAACTTCATTGCAGATTTGCTGCAGTACTTACATTTTCAGAATTCCCTTCACTACCGTCACTTGAACCTTCACTTCCACTCTCGGCACTGTAAATCCAATTACAATTTCAAACATCAAGAGAAAGTAATACAAAGTACCTTCCAATTATAAACACACGTAACTAAACTTAAACTGTTTACTAATCACACCTTTTGGGATGAACTCCATTAGCAGCTTTGTTTGGTTCATTATTTTTGCCAGTAATCATGTTTAAACTGCCCAAGCTTCCTTTCGACCTTTTAATAGGAAGTTTTTCCTTTCCATCTGGTGACTTGCGATCAGCTTCCGTATCGCCAGGCGTATTCACCTATACAAAATAGAAATTTCGTCATCACATACTTAAATTAGGTTATAACTTTAGAAATGCCATATATCATATCAACTCACAGAAGCTTCAGCAACACCGTTTGGAGAAGGCATTGCGTATGGACTGAAAGGATACGACCCCTGGGTAAATACGACCCAAATTTTATAATAATTGTCTTCTAGGGAGTAAAGAAGCTAGCAAGTAATAAGTTATGATAGAGAAGAAGAAGATACCGGAGGCATGGATGGATGAGCATAAATGCCACCAGGGGGATACATGGCAACGTATGGATGAGGTGGAGTACCGTAAGGCGGCATAATATGCTGCAAGTGCACATAAATATCAGAAAAACGGGAAATAAATCCAAGGGGAAATGACGATGAACGATATTTTTCAGATATAAAGTATGTAATGCTATAATTAACTTCAAGCTACATGAACCGTAATAACATCATCTTTGGAACATCAAGGAAAAATGTGACATTCATGAAGTGACAATTATGCAATGTAACTTTCCAACCCTTCAACCAAACTGACAATTACGTATTCCAACCCTTCAACCATAGTTACCAATATTTTTATGATTTTTATATCAATTGTTTGCTGAAGGCAGTAATTAACATGTAAAAAGTTACATTGCATAATTGTCAGTTTGGTTGAAGGGTTGGATTATGTAACTATGGTTTTATGGAAAGGGGAAAGATTGTTTTATCAAATAGCCATCATCATTACCAACGGCAACTTCCATTAGCTATATCATTAACCAAGCTTGCCATCTAGTTTAAAGATACAAATTACAAACGGAAAATTTATACAGAATAGTACCTGAACCCCCCACATGTAGGGGTGAGCTTGAGGGCTTGATGCCATGAACCTAGGTGGAGGCATATGAGGATAAGGCTGTTCAAGGTTTACATACCACCTATGCTTAGTAAAAATATGTAAAATAACTTAAATCTTAAGATGAACAATTTGTGAAAATCTTGGTTTAAAAAAGCGCGAAGCGCTCCGAAGCGTTTTGGTTCCAAAAGCTTTAAGCGAAGCTTCAAGCGCGAAGCGAGAGCTTCACGTATAAGAAGCGCTCAAAATTAAAAAAAAAAATATTGTACACATCAATATGACCTATTCTACTTGTTAATCAATAACAAACACAAAAACATGATTAAAAAACACACTTAACACATAAAAAACATAGTTAAAACATAAATTAAAGTCGAAACACACTTAGGGTAAAGAAACAGGCCTCATTTAACCCTATTTAAAGACTGTTGGGCTTAAAAAATGGCCCAAATGTGACCGGATTGGGCTGAAGCGTCGCTTCAAACCATCATCGCTTCGCGCTTAAAGCTCGCTTCATAGCGCTTCACGTAATGTAACGCTTCAGATCAAAAAAAGCGATGTTTCCCGCGCTTCACGCTTAAAGCTCGCTTTAAGGGCGCTTTTTTAAACACAGGTGAAAATTCATTTTTTTTAAATGGAACCTGAAACGCAGTCCAATCTGGATTGACTGTACCCTTGGCAGTTACTGAAGTCTGCTCCTGAAGAAAAACCATGAATACATGTTATCAAAGTACATGCTACCCACACACACACACACACAAGTAAACGCTTGAAGTGCAATGTTTATTCACCTATATGCTACGTAGTGACAGCGATGAAATAGTGCCCGCTATTTCGTGTTTAGCGATAGGGTAGTTAAAAATTTAATAAATAAAAATAGCGATATATAATTTTTTTTATATATATAATGTTAATTTTATACCTTTTATGTATAAATTTATAATAAGGACCAAATGTTAGTAGTGAAAATAGTGGGGTTAAATGGTAAAATACAAAAACTAATTTTACACATTTTATGTAAATTTTTACAAGTTTTAGGGACTAAATGTAAACTAGTGAAAGATAGAGGGATTAAACGTTAAAAAATCCATAAACTTATTTAACCCTAAAAAGGCTCAAACGCAACAAAACGCAGCCGCTCTTCTTCTTCCTGGTTTCCGGCAGAAATTGCAGGTTTCCAGCCGGATTTCGTCGTCGGAATCCGCTATAATCACGCTATGGAGTCGTTACTTAACAGATTGCGAGACATGGGCGCTTCGCTACGAAGCGCGCGATAGTGAACGCTATCTTCGCTATCGATAACTATGCTCTTGAAAACTTCCTATATATATGAACGGAATTCGTTTATATGCATATGCACACATACGGAGAACATGTATATAACAATGCCGTTATGAATCTAGAAACGAACAAAGAGAGAGAAACGCACTTGAGAATTTGTTGTCTTTGACTCCTTTGTTGCGTCTTTCGCCTCCTTGGCGGAATCATCCATCTCACTGCTTCCCATTCCTCAAACGAATATCACTATAAGTATCCCACAACCATCCTATTAATAGATTTGAAAACAAATACATTATTAGAGACTAGAGAATAACAAAAATCATAATAAAATAAGACATTAAAACTTCCTAAATCACAAAATTAGGAGAATTTTCCCAAATTCACATATCCGAAACATGGGGCATAACAAATTGACACTAACATTCATCAAACTTAAAGAAGACACAAAACACACAACCATAATTATTTCACTTTTTTTCCTATTTAAGCTTTATTTTGAACATTTGAATTAGCGTTCTCAAAGCATACTGTAAACACTCCTATATACATTAATACATTAAAACTTCCAAAACCACAAAATTTGGGACTTTCCCCAAATTCACATATCCAAAACATAGCATAACAAATTAGCACTACCATTCATCAAATTCAAAGACAACAACAAAACACACAAACACAATTATTTCACCTTTTTCAAATTATTTAAAAAAAAAAAAAAACACTTCTACCAAAATTTAACAATATAAACATAAGCAGTAAAAAAATTCAAGTACTTTTGACCATCTACCTCTACACCGTAGGAATAGAGAGGCTGCTTCCAGCGGCTCAATAGTAGTTTTGCATCAAGCCTTGGACATAAGGCACATAACACTCGGCAATTGGGACAAAAGCCGATTAGTGCATGTACCTCCTTGTCTTTCGGCTATCAACGCCACCACATGATGCATGATTAACCATCCATCGCTTTTTAATGTTATTTTCACGAAATTAACAAATCAAAAGTTCCCAAATCACATAATTTGGATATTTTCCCTAATTCACATATCCAAACCATGTCATAACAAACTAACACAAACAAGACATCTTTATTTCAAAATTTTAAATAAACAAAACAACTTCTACCATAATTTAACAATTTAATCATAAGCCATAAAATTAAAAAAAAAAATTATAACCAGCTTATTATTATTATTAATCAATCAACAAGCCAAATTAAACTCCACTGAGATTCAACATTAACACAGATATATTTAATCTCCGTATAAAACAAAACACACAAACATAATTATTTCAATCTTTTTAAACTAACTTTCACCGAAACAAACAGGAAAAAAAATCAATTTATTAATGAACAATAAACAAAATTACCGAAAAATCACGCGAACGGATCAATCAAGCAGGTGGGGCTCTTGGGATTGCAATAATGAAGGGATCAAACTCAAGAACCCTAAAAATAATATTTTTTTGAAAAGGGGGGGGGGGGGGGTGACAATTGGGGGTTTGCAATTGGGGGTTTGTAGAGAGATCGAATTCAAATTTGTTGAGGTGAATTTGTTTCACGAGAGAGCTTCGAAGTGATTAAATTTGAAGGTGATTGTGACTGACTGTAAAAGTGTTTGATTAAAAGGGCAGAGGTTGTTGTTTCAACGGTAGATGTGTACGGGCGCATGTGGTTTCCGTGGGGTGGGGTGTAGGGTAACGCCTGCCTGCCCACTGTTTATTTATTTATTTTTTCTAAAGTTTATATTAAAAGTTTTTCTAAAGTTTTTCTAAAGTTTTGAGAAAAGTTGGAGAAATCTAACAATAACACGTATTTTTCTAAATTTATTTTTTAAGTTTATATTAAAAGTTTTTCTAAAGTTTTGAGAAAATTTGGAGAAATCCTCTTAAACTTTGCTGATAACAATAACACGTATTTTTCTAAAGTGTAAATAACATAAACAAAAACTAATATATTTTTCTTACAAAAATCTATTAATAACTTTTTGTATGTAAAAAATCAACATACTTTATGTTGTAAAAGTTACTCAACAATTTTTTTTAACATTAAATTCCCTTTATATGTTAAATTTGAACAAAATTATGAAAAATCCTTTTTTAAAACTTGTTACATAAAGTTATGTTTCAACTTAAGATATATTTGAAAATTCATAAGTTGGCTAAAGAACTGAAAACAGTTAAAAACAAAAAATGGTTAAACCCAAATCGAATAAAATGAATTTGGTTTATCGGTAGCCTCATGGACTCTTTAGGTGTGCGGGGAGGACTTCCGCAGAAGGCCCCTTTTTTCGAGGGGCACGAGATTTTAAAAAAAAATCGATATATATATATATGTTATTTTTTTAAAAAAAATTGTACACACATAATAAATCCAATATAGAGGCCCATTATCAAAAGATTTGTATTTTTTATAATTTACCCAACTTAACAATAGGTTTATTGGGCCCAATCCAATACTAAATTTTTGTCATTTTCGTAATTATGTTGTTTATCGTTAAAGCATATGGGCCCATTTTCCGAGCTCGAACAGGGTACGTGAATTCTCAGAGACGCCACTGTGTAGCCTAATAAACCGAGTAATCAAGGAATGCTTTGTGCCTTTCCACCTCCCTCTTCTTGTGCTTGTGCCTGTTTTTCCTCGTTGTGCTCGTTTTTTCCTTTCTTACCCTTCGTGGTTTGTGGTTGTGTTTCGGGTATAACATAATCGCCTACGCCTAAAGAAACGTAATCGTGCTTGGGTTTGGTTTGATGCAACTGTTAGGCCCTATAGGTTTATGGATTGGTGGGATAATTGGTATTAGTTATGGGCTTTTGGGGCCTAGGGTTTAGGGGGAATGCTCCCTAATCCCTTACTATAAATAGTAAATGATAAAAGGAGCATGGTGTTGGTTGTTTGTTTTAGAAACTTGTATTAGACAAATCTTTGTATGCAAGTTTAAGCATTCCAATCAACAAATCTTTCTTCTTGTTCTTGTTATTTCTTGAAGATCATCAAGTTTGGATTCCGCCCATCCTTGGTGATTGTTTGATATTGTTGTTTGATCCGTTTTTCAGGACTTACAATTGGTATCAGAGCAATTAGAACCTGTTTCTAGGCTCGATTTGATATCAAACATTCAAGAAATTCTATAATTTTGTTGGATATCTTCATCGTGTTCTTCATCCATCATCATCAAATCTTTCTTACCTCATTCGAGATACATCCGAGATATAGCAAACATCTTCAAAAGACATTTTCTTTAATCCGAAATATATTTTTCAAGAAACATCACATCATTTTGTCATCTCTCATTATCATCTTCTTATTCGAAATATTATTTTTTATTCAAAATCATCATCATCTTTTGTTGTCTTACTCAGAGAAACAACCTTAGCGGCTGGGTTGTAAAATTAGGGTTTGGGGTTTGGTTTAACGAAGAAGAAGACTGTCTCTCGTACGATTCTTTTGAATTGATTTTAGTTTTTTAATATATATTAATAATAATAATAATAAGACTAAATTGCAGAAAACAACCTTTATGTTTGCCCAAAACTGCACTTTATACCTTTCACTATGAAATCGGCAAAAACCAACCTTTATGTTTATGTTTTGCTACAAGTTCAACCTTTAACACAAACGACGTTTAATTTCTTGGTTAAGTTACCTCACATGCAAAGCATGTGAGGGCATTAACGTCTTTTTCCCTAGTCCTTTATTTTCTTTTTATTTGTAGGTGTTATATATATATATATATATATATATATATATAAACTCCTTTCACATTAAATGTTGTGGGACCCAAGAAAAAAGAAGCCTCCACCTTTCTTCATCATCGTCATCCTGTCTTCATTCATCATCAACTTTATAAATTATAATCCAGCAGAGTTTATTCAAAAAAAATTGAGATGAAACTCTGATATTATTCATCAAGCTCTCTTTCTCTAAACCCACTGTACCACCAGTCTTCAAACTAACAGATGTGAAATTTAAACTTCAATTTCAATACAATCATCACATCCTAAAACTACAATTCAACAAATAAACATGAATCTTAAACTAACAGAACTGTAATTTGAAAATCAAACGCAAAAATCACATAATAGTAACACTAGTCGTATCATTTCCGATGTGAAACATCATGAAGACGATGTAGATGCTATCGGACGCCATCGCAGGAATACCACCGGTTGACATCGCCGGTGATGTCAAAGACGATGTTGACGCTATTGTTTCTCGCACCGCATCTATGAGAATAGAAACGACTCATCGGTGCGGCAAGATTGGATATAGTTACCGGGATGCCGGAGGCTCTGTAAATTTGATAAAAAAGGCTCTGTACTTCAAATCTTCTTCAACCGCACACTCCACTTCATCTTTCTCTTTCAACAATTTTGGTGAAAATTCAAGTTTCACACAATCACACTTCACGGTGATGCAAAAGTTGTTAACAACGGTTCGTCCGTACAACTCACTGCTCCATTACAGTCCAGTGCTGGAATAATAACATACAAAAACCCCATCAATTTTTTATTCGGGAATTCCTAACAAAACGGTGTCGTTTTCAACATACCTCTCGTTTTCGGTTTATTCGGGTTCGGGTAATGGAGATGGGTTGGCTTTTGTTATGTTTGCAGATGGGTCTCATTTGTTTGATGGTGATATCGTATCGGGTGAAAAGAATGAAGCCATGACAGAAAATACAGAGCAGAGTTCAATCGGAGAAGAAAGGTTTTCGCCGGAGAATAAAGGTCTTCGCCAGAACAGAGTTCGATCCAATGTTCAGTTGAATTGAATTAAATTTTTAGAGAGAGATAGAAAGAGATGCCAGTGAGAGTGGGTTTGAATTGAATTTTGAGAGAGAGAGAGAGATGAGAGAGAGAGGGGGTAAGTGATAATATTTTTTAATATATATTAAAAGGTTAACTGAAATGACATTAATACCCTCACATGCATTGCATGTGATGGCAGTTAACCAAGAAAAATAAACGCCGTTTGTGTCAAAGGTTATACTCGTAGCAAAACATGAACATAAATGTTGGTTTTTGCCGATTTCATAGTGAAAGGTATAAAGTGCAGTTTGAGACAAACATAAAGGTTGTTTTCTGCAATTTTGTCTAATAATAATTAGGTAATCATTACTTAATTATAAATATTAATTAAAATAGTTTTTATTAATATATATATATATATATATATATATATATATAAATTTGTTTTAAGATTTAAAAAATTTTGAGGTGCGGTACAGGAAGCGGATTGATACGTTTGCGACGTGCTTGAGTTAGCGAGTTCACGGGTTATTGCTTGGGTAAACGATGAATTCTCCAAGTATTGATTCTCAACGTTAGTTGCTCTGGCAACAACTCGATAATTTCGGTTACATTGAAGGTGAAACCGTAGAAGACATGATCAGTAGGTTTACCCAGCTGCTCTCTGAAATCGAGAAGATCGAATTAAATGTGACACGTGGTAGGATTAACAATACTTTTCTATATGGTTTGCCACGTAACAAGACATGGGATTATCGTGTTGCAGTTATCATGACGACATACAATTATTGTGAAACGAAACCAAGAGATGTGATCTCCTTAGTCAATGAATATGACCAGGATGACAAGCAGAGGAGTCAGTATCACGCAAACACATCGTCGTTTATGTCTAACTGTCAGAAGGCCGTTGCTACTTCACCACTTGCTACTGATCCCAACGCTGCTCAGATTCCCTCACCTTCACTTGTGGCTGCTGCATCATCTGATGTGAATGCCCCATAATCAACAGAATATCATTCTGATGAAGTGCCCAAACCAACACCCCAGGCCCAAACTAAAAGAACCGAAATCACTTTCTGAAACATTAAACTCTCTTTTATGTTCTGAACATTGTAGAAACAAAATTGCATTGATGAGAGCACAAAATTTTGCTTTAATCCCTGATTACAATAATGCCATGGCAAAGTGCATCAGCTCCACCTAGACGTAAATAATTAGAAATGTTGGGTTTATGACTATAAACACAGACTTATTGTAAAAACTCTTGAATGCGACTCAGTGAGAGCTGAGCTGGAACTTCTTCTGGGGAAGTATAAACAAAACGAGTTGAACATAAAGAAGTTTGATACTTCCAGTGACACTATTCGTAACTTGTGCATTGTGGAGTTGGTATTCAAAGAAAACAACGGTAAGGGTTTGGGCTACAAACAGGTTCCACCGCCATATAATCATAACTACTCAAGAATGCCTACTACTGAGCAGGAACTAGAAAATTATGATAAAATGATTTATGGTAAACCAAGTGATTATGTTCCATGGGAGCCTTTCAAACCAAAGGACACCAGACCCACTGATTTTCAAAAGCCCATGAGTTTTCTTAAGAACATGGATTCAGATAAAAAATGTTCAACAAATCAGTTGGCGAACCTGAACAAGAAAATGAAACAAAATCAGTGAAAACATCCACAAAGGAGCCACAAGAAAACTTATCCAATTCTGATTCTGTAGATAATACTAACTGTTATAGTTCATGTACAGAATCAGTAACAATAGAATAGAAGTCTAAAGTGGATGATGAACCACATTTAAGTGTTGCTGATTATGTTTCTTTACATGATAAACATGATCTTTACGTTTGGAACTATGTTTTTTCTTGGTTTGCTGAGATTCAAGGTTTTCCCGAAAATATTTCTGATGATGTTGCTAAAACTGAAATTTAAATGTTGTGGTTTTAAATTCTGATTGTGAAGATAGTGATTTAACAAAGAAATCTGATGCATTGACTGATGAACTTGAAACACCTGTTTCAAGTGACTCAGAAATTTGTTCTGGTGATTCAGACAACTATTCTAGTGTGCCCGAAACATCAACCGATGCATCAGAAACCTATGAATAGGTTAAAGTTGAAAAAGTTGATATGTTTGATTGTGTAAGTGAAGAAGTTGATGAACAGGGGTCATCTGATGAACCTGACAATCAAGTTGCAGATTCTAGTACATCAGATAATGAGCATAGCGCTTCTGAAGATTCTGAATGTGCTAAACAATCAGAATCAAGCAGTGTAATTACCGAAGAGAGCCAAACAGGTTCAAACATAGACCGCTCATCATCTGACAAACCAAAATCAGTTGATGTCAGAAACTCAGAAGCTGATGAAACTGAAGAAAAGATATCTGTGGAAACCAATTCTGCAGAAACTCTCGAGAACATGGATTCTGAAGAAAATGGATCCATGGAAATCAATTCAAAAGTCGATTCAACTATCGATCCCAACGGCTCTGATTCTGAAGAAAGTGTTTGTAATAAAGAAAAATCTACAGAATCTGCTCCTTTTAAGATAAGGCGGTCACGTAAAAACCGAAAACCACGCAAAAAGAGAGCTCAAAAAGGGAATTCTTCACATGATGGTAAAGAAAAGCAAAAGGAAAACCCACCTCTCAAGCAAACTGAACCTAAGTTGAAGGGTAAAGTTGTCGATACTTACTCTTGTGTTGATGACTGTGAGCAGGTTTCATCCAAGATTAAAGATGCACACAGGCAATCAACATCAAGTGGAAAGAAGAGACCTTATCAGTTCCCTAGAATAACACAAGCTGAACTAAATGTCTTTTTCTTGAAAAGACAGACGTGTTTTAATTGTGGAATTATGGGGCACATTGCTATAAACTGTGTTCATCGTCCCTACTACTCTAGTAACACGTGTCATTAGAGGGCTATGCATCATCAATCAGACGAAAATCGACTTTCTAAACCCAAGCCTTCTGCTGGAGACTGGAATCCAGCGAAAAAGAACAATAAAAAGTTTTCAAATACAAATGGGTTCCAAAGTCATCAAATGAAGTCAAAAGTTACATCTGTAAAGATGAATATTTCAAACAATTATGACACTAAAATTTGGAAACCCAAGATTCATGCTAGATCCCAGTCTCAGTGCTCACAACCGTCAACGTCTACATCTTCACCTCAAATTCTACTAAAATTCATATGATCTTTTGTGAGATCTCATACACATATAGCGATGGTCAACTCAGGACATATGTGCTTGTTTAATCATTGTACAACTCCGAACAATTTAAATATCAATAAAATAATGAGTTTGATCCCAATGTTTGTTTATTTATGTTTGACATTTTGCATGTTTTGATTTTTATTCGATTTTAAACTCTTAAACGCTTTCTTGAAAGTTATACGCAAACTAATGCGTAAACGTAATCAGTTTAATGCGACAAACACTCCGGGATAGCAACATAAGCTTAACATACCTTAAGTAACCTTTACATAACTTAGAAATAAGTTTTGAAGGGTTTGGTATGGCAAAAACAAGTTTATACGATCGCAGGGACTAATTCCATCAAACTGCAAAAGTCTGCCGTTTCGAATAGC
This sequence comes from Helianthus tuberosus, assembly GCA_030545235.1. Taxonomy (NCBI): domain Eukaryota; kingdom Viridiplantae; phylum Streptophyta; class Magnoliopsida; order Asterales; family Asteraceae; genus Helianthus; species Helianthus tuberosus. The sequence goes on from CM060426.1 coordinate 95,514,377, forward strand.
AACTTACACTCTGGAACATGATCATAATCCAAACATACCATAAATAACCTTAACATAGCTTAGAAATAAGCTTTGAGGGGTTCGGTGTGTGAAAACGCGCTTATTTGATCACAGGGACTAAAAGCGTCAAAAACTGCGTAAGTTTGCATTTACGCGCATATCTTACATTCTGACCACATCCGGACATCCAAAAATTTTTGTAGTCACTAAAATACTTTATTTTAGTGATAGGAATGCAAAAATACCATTCGTCACTTAATTTGGATCGTTTTCGCGTCCGTTTGAGTTTCGTCGTAATTAACCGAATAACGCGACCGTACGACCAAACGAACCGACATCCGTGATATTTCCAAGCATATTTCATGTCCCCTATACTTTGACGTCTTTGTAGAGCCTTGAAAATGGCTTAACGGAGGTTAAATACGCCAAATATGCATGTATGTGTGTGTAGGGACTGAATATGTAATTTTTGAAACCGATATGCTGTCCTCGCGCGGCGCGACGGCAAAGTGGGCCATCTGTGTCACGGCCCCCGACCCGGTTTGACCCGTTTCAGGAGCCGCGAGACAGAAAATTCCCGTGGTATTTATTTAACAGCGGAAGTCTTTAACAGGATCTTTTGAAAACTGCAATTTTCCCGATTATTTTATTTCACAATTCGGGCTAAAACCCGTAATTTACAATCATATGATTTCACGGAGAAATCTTTATTTTACAAAACATGTTTCTTTATTTTATACTGAGCCACTTCCTTAAGCTTGATAGTGCTACGCGGCACTTTTTCTGGATCACAACAGATCACCTGAAACATGTTTGAAAAAGGTTTTGTCAGCGGGAAATACTGAGTGAATCATTCTATTTATTAAAACGACTCATTTGTTATAATTTACAGTATTAAGAGAAATTACAATGTTTCTGATATCAAACCAACTACCCACAGTATTTTATCACTCGACCCATTGGCCCTCCTGTTGTCCAATGGTGTCTGTGATTATGGTCATATCACCCCTTGGCTGCCCCAATGGTGAAGATTATCAAGTAATGTATACAAAACCCCACATACCGGCTGTAATTTGGTGATTACATAAACTTAATCACTGTAATTATAACCTTTGAAAATAAACATGATTTCAAAAGTAATTTGATAAAAAGAGAATGACTCACATTGCAGATTTAATTGAGCAGAGTCTAGCCTACTGATTAGCCTTTTAACCTAAATTAATAACAGGCACACAATTTGGTTAGTAACTTAATACAGCATTTACGATAACTCACGAGATTAAACCTTCACAACGAATGACAAAGTGCGATACTTAAACATCCATCGATTTAACGACGAATGACAAAGCATAAACCCTAATGTGGGCAGCACTTAAACATCCATTGGATAGTTTAATCGATCGGACATTGAATCGTATCAGCGATCGAGTTATTACCCTGATTGCGGCAGCACTTCGTGATTCGTGTGTGTTTTGATAGTAATTCTACGATAACTCAGTGTATACTTTGAGTTTTAACGTCGTTCAAGCGCCATAATTCAAGTCCCAGACACCCCTATTTATACATGCAATTTGACCCAGTCGCGTAGCGCGACTGGTCACCCCTATAGCCGTCGCGCTACGTGACGGCTTACCTATTTTCATAGGGTAGCCCCGTGTGTGAGTAGGCTCGCTGAGTTGACGGTTTTATGAAATTCAATTTCGACAGATAGTTATGTGGATAATCGTAACTAGGGTTTTACCCCCCTTGAGTTTTAGGGGCCCTAATCCTGATTCTGAAAATTCTGAAAATTTTAGGGTTTGTGCAGAATCACTTGGGTGTCTCAATTAGGGTTTCCTTTTGGATAAACTAATAAAATAATTATGACATTTGATGAGAGTTGTTACATCCTCCTCACCTTAATAAAAATCTCGTCCTCGAGATTTACTGGAATAATTGAGGATACTTTCGCTTCATTTCTGATTCCAGCTCCCAAGTATATTCGGGTCCTCGTTTCGAATCCCACTTGACTTTAACTAGCACTAATCGTTTGTGCTTGAGAAACTTTACTTTTCTGTCTTCTATCTGAAGAGGTTTCTCAACGAATTTTAACTTTTCGTTTACCTCTATATCTTGGAGAGGTACTACCAAAGCTTCATCTGCTAGGCATTTCTTGAGGTTGGATACATGAAATACATCATGTACTCTAGCTAACTCTTCTGGTAGTTGTAAACGATAAGCTACTGGTCCTATACATTGGATCACTGGAAATGGTCCTACGTATCTTGGACTTAGCTTTCCTTTCTTACCGAATCGAACTACTCCTTTCCAAGGAGAAACTTTCAACAGTACTCTATCTCCAACTTGGAATTCCAACGGCTTCCGTCTATTATCTGCATAACTCTTTTGACGATCTCGAGCCGTCTTTAATCTTCCCTTGATCTGATTAATCTTGTCAGTCGTCTCTTGTACTATCTCAGGACCTGATAATTGATTTTCTCCTATTTCTGCCCAACAAACTGGAGTTCTGCACTTTCTTCCATATAGTGCCTCAAATGGGGCAGTTTCAATACTTGAATGATAACTATTATTGTAGGAGAATTCAATTAATGGTAAGTGATCATCCCAATTCCCACCAAAATCTATTACACATGCTCTAAGCATGTCTTCTAGAGTTTGGATCGTTCTTTCACTTTGCCCGTCTGTTTGGGGATGATATGCAGTGCTTAAGTTTAGTCGAGTCCCCATTGCTTGCTGGAAACTTGTCCAAAAGTGAGAAGTGAAACGACTATCTCTATCTGATACAATGGAGAGTGGAACTCCATGTAGAGATACCACTTCGTCTACATACAATTTGGCTAACCTTTCCATGCTAAAGGTTTCTTTCATAGGTAGAAAGTGAGCTGATTTGGTTAATCGATCCACAATTACCCAAATCGCATCATTACCTTTTCTGGTTTTGGGTAACTTAGTAACAAAATCCATTGTTATAAGTTCCCATTTCCATACAGGCATTTCTAATTGTTGTAGTAGACCTGAAGGTTTCTGATGTTCTGCCTTAACTTGTGAACAAGTAAGACACTTAGAAACATATCGGGCTATATCCTTCTTCATGCCTATCCACCAGAAATTATTTCTTAAATCTTGGTACATCTTATTGTTTCCTGGGTGCATGGTATACCTAGATTTATGAGCTTCCTCTAAGATCTTATTTCTTAATTCTCCCTGCTTCGGTACCCAAGTCCTTTTTTCTTATGGAATCTCCAAATTCCATCAGATCCTTGTTCTAACTCTTTTATTCTTCCTTTCATTCCTTCAGCATCTTCCTTAATTGCTGTTTCCTGAACATTCTTTATTTGTTTCATTAAATCTAATTGTAGATTTAACCTAAGAGCACGAACTCGTCGTTGTTTTTCATGATATTTACGACTTAAGGCATCTGCAACTACATTTGCCTTTCCTTCGTGATACTGAATATCACAGTCGTAATCACTTAGGATTTCCATCCATCTTCTTTGTCTCATGTTTAACTCTTTTTGCCCAAAAATATATTTTAAACTTTTGTGGTCTATATAAACAGTAAATTTACTTCCGTAAAGATAATGTCTCCAAATCTTAAGGGCAAAAATTACAGCTCCTAATTCTAAGTCATGAGTCGTATAATTTTCTTCATGCTTTTTCAATTGCCTTGAAGCATACGCAATTACTTTCTTGTGTTGCATTAGCACACATCCTAATCCTAGTTTTGAAGCATCACAGTAAACTTCAAAATCTTCAGTCCCTTCCGGTAAAGCTAGGATTGGAGCATTTGTTAATTTCTGCTTCAATATTCTAAAAGCTTCTTCTTGTTTTGGTCCCCATTCAAACTTAACTGCTTTACAGGTTAACTTAGTTAATGGTACAACTATCTTGGAAAAATCCTTAATAAACCGTCTATAATATCCAGCTAAACCTATAAAACTTCTAATTTCCATTGCGGTTTGCGGAACCTTCCAATTGGTAATTGCCTCTATCTTAGCAGGATCTACATGAATACCTGCATGATTCACCATGTGTCCTAAAAATTGCACTTCCTTTAGCCAAAATTCACACTTCGAGAATTTGGCATAAAGCTTTTCTTTTCTTAACAAAGTTAAGAGTGCATGCAAATGCTCACAATGTTCTGTCTGATTTTTGGAATAAATAAGTATATCGTCTATGAAGACAATTACAAATTTATCCAAATACGGTTTACATATCCTATTCATCATGTCCATGAATGCTGCAGGTGCATTCGTTAACCCAAAGGGCATGACTGTAAACTCGTAATGACCATACCTAGTTCTGAAAGCAGTCTTAGGTATGTCTTCTTCTTGTACCTTCAATTGATGATATCCGGAGCGTAAATCTATCTTAGAAAAATATCTAGCCCCCTGAAGTTGATCGAATAGATCATCAATTCTAGGTAATGGGTATCGATTCTTAATTGTAACCTTATTAAGTTCTCTATAATCAATACACATTCTCATTGAACCATCCTTCTTCTTTACAAACAACACTGGAGCTCCCCAAGGGGATGAGCTAGGTTGTATGAATCCTTTGCTTAGTAATTCATCTAATTGCTTTTTCAGTTCTAACATTTCAGTAGGAGCTAACCGATAAGGTGCCTTAGCTATCGGTGTAATTCCAGGAATTAGATGAATCCTAAATTCTACTTCCCTATCAGGTGGTAATCCAGGGAGTTCTTCTGGAAATACATCTGGGTATTCTGAGACTACAGGAATCTCCTTAAGTTCTTTACCCTTAGTACTAATGATTACTGAAATCATATATACTATTCCTTGTTTTCGTTCATAACTAGCAACTTTCATCACTGATATGAACTTCATGGGTTTACGTGGTTTATCTCCTGTAATCATGATTACTTCTCCGGTAGGTGCACGAATTTCTATGGAATTCTGATCACAAAGAATTTGAGCATGGTTGGCTATTAACCAATCCATTCCTAACACAACATCGAATTCAGCTAATTTCATAGGCAATAGGGTTACAGAAAATTTATGACTTAAAAGTTCTATTTCTATATTTTGCAGAACTTTATCTATTTTAACTGAATTCCCATCAGCCGTTTCGACTGTAAAAATTTGCCTAATGTTGGTTAGTGGTAAATTAAGAGCTTGGCAGAATGAAGTATTGATAAAACTTTGGTTTGTACCAGAGTCAAATAATACTTTTGCATACACGTTGTAGACTAGGAACGTACCAGCTATCACATCAGGGATAAGTTCTGCTTCTTGAGTAGTCAGCTAGAATGCTCTGACATTCTTTTTAGTAGCTCCGTCGGCTGTCTTTGCTTTGTTGTCTGTTGGTTTGACCAATTTAGGACATTCTGTTTTGAAATGTCCTGCTTCACCGCAGTTAAAACAAACTATGGTTTTCTTTCTACAGTTTTCTTCATGATGTCCTACAGCTTTACAAAGTTGCAGGTCACATTGCATCTTCCAAAATGCTTCCTTTTACAATTTCTGCAAAAAGGCAAATTTGAAGATTGCCCTGTTCCTCTTTTCTTGGAGTTGCTATTACTACCCACCCGAAATCCTTGGGTAATTTTCTGAGCCAGTTCCTTTTTCCTATTTTCATCTCTTGTGCGTACTAGTTCATCAGTTAGGGTGTTAGCTAATTCCACCGCATCGTCAATAGTACGAGGTCTCGCAGCTTTAACGATATTGCGGATTTCACTAATTAGTCCCCAAATATAGCGAGAAATGAGTACCGGTTCTGGCGAAGCCAGTGTTGGTACCACTCTAGCATATTCGAAGAATGTCGAAGTATAACCACGACAATCTACACCCGTCATTCGATGATTTAGAAACTTATTCGCCATTTGATCTTTTTCATATTCAGGACAGAATTTTCTATCTACTAGACTCTTAAATTCTTCCCAGTTCATGGCATAAGCCACAGTTCTTCCTTTGGATTGAAGCACAGTGTTCCACCATTCCAACGCTCCTTCTTTGAAAAGATTTGAAGCGTACATGACTTGATCATCCTGAGCACATTTACTTATCGTAATCACTGCCTCGGTTTTTTCTAACCAACGCAGTGTCGCAGTCGCTCCTTCATTGCCTGCAAACTCAGCAGGTTTACAAGCAAGAAATTCTTTGTAAGTGCAACCAGGCGTTGCAGCTTTCATTTTCTTAGGGAGCGGAGCTTGCCGTGGATTATCATTGTGATTATTACCGCCTCCATTTACGCTATTACTGAAGTTATCTTCAGAAATGCGTTTGCTAGGAATGATTTGTTGCGGTTCAGCAGGTTTCTGGACAGCAGCAACTATTGCTGGAATAGCATTGGCTATCCCTTGAGCAACGATATTTTCTATATCCTGTCTAGTCATATATTGATCCCCCGGTTGTTGTTCAGATTGATTAACCTCATTTACTGGTTCATTACCCACGTTTGCCATCTGATAATTAATAATTAGTATAAAAGAAATAATCCAATGTCACAATTAATTGCACATAATCACGAAAACGAATATACAAACAAAATTATAAATTTTCTAAAATTTCATTTGTTTTATAGATTATATCATGCTTCTATATACAACCGTTTTATTATTTATTTTACACATACTGATTTTACTATTACTATTACACAACCACACTTTAATAAACCTACTATCTTTCGTCATTTGTCTTCCTAAAAACGAAGCTCCCTTTCATCATATTTCCAGGCAATTTGTCCCCCTATCTCCCGGATTCTATTTCCCGCATCCATTAACTCTTCGCCAAAATGGCGAAGTTCGGCTAAATTTTCGTTACTCATGGGTGGATTTGGTAATGGTTCCGGGTCAAATTGAGAAAGAAAGGAATAAGGACTGTTGATAATGTTTTGGAATTGCCAGTCATTTGTCCACCATTCGTCCATTCCCAGGGGTTGAGTATGGATTATTGGCTCTGGGATTGCTGGTTCAAGATTTATAGGGAGTTGAGTTTCAATAGGACGAGTAAAACATTTGTATTGACAGGCTGAATAGTATCACAGCTTGCCAATATAAAATCTAGCTCTTCCTGAGATGGTAACCCCTCAATTTGCCTAGAGTTTTCCCCAATTTCCATTTTCTTAGACTTGGGTTTCTCGAGAGGTGAAGCGTTGAATTCTATAGGTTCTTTTATGTCTGGTATATACCTATTGAAATCTCTGGAAACCTCTATTCTTACCGGATAGAGATTTAAATTCTGAAGGGCGTCAGACAAGTCACTCATGCTGTTATGCAAAATACACACAACTACTAAGTTAAAAATCATAACAAAATTTTATAGAAAAGCTTTTAAATATTATTTCATACTGGGTTACAAAACAACTGAAAATTAAAACACACTAAGGTTTACTTATTTATTTACTGGGTAAGGTTTCTAGATTTATAGCTGATAACTAAACTTTAGGTCAAAATATTTAAGGATTTGCATTAACTGCTACGGTGGCTAACATATAAAGGTCTGCCCATTTCTCATCTAACTTGTCCTCCCAAGGTGTTTTACTGGTTAATTCCTGGGTTTCCTGTTTAATCTTCTTTTCTCGGAGTTTCTTTATTTTCTCCTGGCTTTTCTTAATAATCAAATTTCTTTTACTAGGAGATAGTGGTTCTTCATATTGTGCCTTTCGTACAAATATTCCTTCTTCAGAAATTACAGACTGATTTGAGGATTTGGTTTGGGATGAACTTCCCTTCTCGTTGGATGACCTATCTAATTTAAGATAGATGTTTGACAACTTTTGCTTACCCATACTGTACACAAATATTCAAATAAGAAAACACATAATCATATAATCAGTAAAATTAAGTATTTCTAAATACTTAATTGGCTTAAATCAGTGGCTCTGATACCACCTTTTTCTGTCACGGCCCCCGACCCGGTTTGACCCGTTTCAGGAGCCGCGAGACAGAAAATTCCTGTGGTATTTATTTAACAGCGGAAGTCTTTAACAGGATCTTTTGAAAACTGCAATTTTCCCGATTATTTTATTTCACAATTCGGGCTAAAACCCGTAATTTACAATCATATGATTTCACGGAGAAATCTTTATTTTACAAAACATGTTTCTTTATTTTATACTGAGCCACTTCCTTAAGCTTGATAGTGCTACGCGACACTTTTTCTGGATCACAACAAATCACCTGAAACATGTTTGAAAAAGGTTTTGTCAGCGGGAAATACTGAGTGAATCATTCTATTTATTAAAACGACTCATTTTTTATAATTTACAGTATTAAGAGAAATTACAATGTTTCTGATATCAAACCAACTACCCACAGTATTTTATCACTCGACCCATTGGCCCTCCTGTTGTCCAATGGTGTCTGTGATTATGGTCATATCACCCCTTGGCTGCCCCAATGGTGAAGATTATCAAGTAATGTATACAAAACCCCACATACCGGCTGTAATTTGGTGATTACATAAACTTAATCACTGTAATTATAACCTTTGAAAATAAACATGATTTCAAAAGTAATTTGATAAAAAGAGAATGACTCACATTGCAGATTTAATTGAGCAGAGTCTAGCCTACTGATTAGCCTTTTAACCTAAATTAATAACAGGCACACAATTTGGTTAGTAACTTAATACAGCATTTACGATAACTCACGAGATTAAACCTTCACAACGAATGACAAAGTGCGATACTTAAACATCCATCGATTTAACGACGAATGACAAAGCATAAACCCTAATGTGGGCAGCACTTAAACATCCATTGGATAGTTTAATCGATCGGACATTGAATCGTATCAGCGATCGAGTTATTACCCTGATTGCGGCAGCACTTCGTGATTCGTGTGTGTTTTGATAGTAATTCTACGATAACTTAGTGTATACTTTGAGTTTTAACGTCGTTCAAGCGCCATAATTCAAGTCCCAGACACCCCTATTTATACATGCAATTTGACCCAGTCGCGTAGCGCGACTGGTCACCCCTATAGCCGTCGCGCTACGCGACGGCTTACCTATTTTCATAGGGTAGCCCCGTATGTGAGTAGGCTCGCTGAGTTGACGGTTTTATGAAATTCAATTTCGACAGATAGTTATGTGGCTAATCGTAACTAGGGTTTTACCCCCTTGAGTTTTAGGGGCCCTAATCCTGATTCTGAAAATTCTGAAAATTTTAGGGTTTGTGCAGAATCACTTGGGTGTCTCAATTAGGGTTTCCTTTTGGATAAACTAATAAAATAATTATGACATTTGATGAGAGTTGTTACAATCTGTCGTGCCACGCGACCGCCCACTGTCGACAGAAACTTCATATTCAGCTGCCAGCTTGTTTCTTGGTGGTTTCCATGCTAATTTCCTTTGTTTTGGCACCAAGTTAACACCTCTCCAAGGCTTCTAACCACAACTAAACATTTGTAGGGTCAAGATAATTCCTTGGAGGCTACACAATACACATGTCTTGATCCTACAACATTCCAACAAGTATAAATAGCCTTGAATTCTCATTCACTCATTGCTCATTGCTCATTCTCATCTTTCTTCTCAATAAAACTCTAAGTGGAGGCTACCATCTATTGGAGGCCACCTACCTGAGTTTTCTAGTGCATCTTTCCAGCCTTAGAACATTTTGTAAGTGTTCTTTCATGGCTATTTGTTATTTTCAGCAATTTAAAGGCTGAAAGTCAAACAGTTTGACTACCGTTTGACTTTCGGTCTTGACCATCAATTGATCAAATCAAAGTTCAATTGAACTTTGCAACGTGATCGTAATCACGATGGTTATAATCCTTAGCGATTATACCTACTGATTACCACGTTCACTAGTCGTAGTGACGAGTCAAAGTTTCGGTCAAAATGCGCATTCACGTGCATTTTACGACGGAACTATTTTTAGGTATCAAAACACTTTGTTTTGATACCAAATCAGTTTTCTAACTTAGTTAAACATGTTTTAAGATGTTTAACTCGTCACTACTAGTTTAGTGCTTGTTTAGGGTCGTAAGTCAAGCGGTCTCGACAACCGCTTAGACTTTCGAACCCGACCCATTTGGTCGATCATTAGGATCCGACCAAACATATTTTGTGACCATAGTTATATAGGGAATAACCTACTGAGGTTATACCTTATGGTCACCATGTTTGGTTAGTTATTCATTAAGTCGTTTATATGCCCATTAAAAATAACCAAAATGCCCGTTTTGCGCATAACTTCATTTTTAACATGTGTAATCAAACCTTTGATATCTAAACTGATTTAATAACATTTTTAAACGTGTTTGGGCATGTAAGACTGACATAAATAACCATCCGACCTTAGATTTCCTCAAACGACACGTTAAAGTGGCTTAAACTACCTTAACGGGTCAAAAGCACTTAGGATAACTCTCTAATCAGAATGTTAGGTCTATTAAATCATACCGTATAAATTCCAATACTCATTTGATTTATAGAACTTCATTCTATCCTATCCTCCGGTTAAGGATCCGATTATTAACATAGTTATCTATATTAGGTGCTGTTTGATTCCGTGATTTCTCAAGCTTTAATTTGTCTTTATTTCAAGACTATTAAGCAATCCTAAGTGAGTACATAGTCCCCTCTTTTACCGCTTTCAAATATTTTGGGGTGATACACATGTGCCTACATTGTTACTTTCATGTTTTCCATGCTTTTATGACATATACTTGCTATGTTCAACTAGTACACATATAGTATATGATTTCAATTATATTTTGCTATGTATGTTGACTGAGCATGCTAGCACATTGATTTCATAAGTCACTTTTGTTGCATATGTTTACTCAGCATATGGACACATTGATTTACAATACATTTCTACTGCATATGTTTACTCAGCATATGGGCACATTGATTTCATGGACATTTCTACTTCGTATGTTTACTTAGCATACTTAGTACATGTTTTTCACATGACATGCTTACATTGGTTATGACATTTGGTATGTTTAAAAGGACAATAATACATTCATTAACATTGATCACGCCGCTCGGTAGTATGTAATGGTACCATAGGACTTGACAAATCCCGTTCCCCGCTTCCTAGGTTTGTTTGGAAGTAGGGAATGACAGAATCCGAAAACATTTTTGATAAACCTTTAACTTGTTAAGGGTTTATCCGACAGTCTCAAGGCTTGAATGTATGCGATGAACATTTCCACATAAATGTTTGTATCCATAAAGCATTGGTTTTTGCAAAACATAACTTTTGATTTAAACTTAGGTTTATTCAAAGACATTGTTTTGTACATTATACATATGACTCTTTATTCACCATACATGACATTTGATTATACATTGACATTATACATATGGTTTGAGTAAATACTATTTACTTGCCATACAAGACATTTGATTATACAAGACATGGTTACACTTGACATTGGACATTGTTTACACATAACATTTTGACATTGGTTTAAACAAGACATTTTTGGTGGTTATTGATAAGTGATTTAAATAACGAGGCATGTGTAATATGATAAAAGCATGGTGGACACGCCGCTGGTACTTCCTATATATAAGTGCTTTTATGATATCGCATATCGTAGCGTTATCTAAACCACTTCGACAAAGACATGATACATTTTATACAAATGACATATTTTCACAGGACATTGTTTTGCAAATGACATATTTTATACAAACTCATTTTACTTGGTTATTTATTTAACCATGCATTATTCTTTTATTATCATCTGATTTTCATATCGATTTTCAAATGATTCTATAAAAGAAAACACTTTTTAAAGGTTCATGACTACTTTTTGTTAAACATTTTCTTTTAACTACAAGTCATGAATCCTTCATCATCAAAACCTATGTATCTCACAGGTATTTTTATGCTTTCACATGTGTTTTAAGAGCTAATGTATGAGGATGATTGTGACACACTTAGGCGGACTTGGGCCTTAGTGACTTAAAACCAAGCAAGACAAGTTTAATTTATGTTATGTTCAGTTTAAACTAAGACAATGTAAACATTAAATTCTAATAAAACCAAACTTTAAATACCATGTGTTGTGAAACAATAATTTTGTCGCTCCACTCCCCGACGTTTCCGCCGTGGTTTGTTGTTTTACGCGGTCGGGGTGTGACAAACAATGGCCTGGGTTCCAGTTTCTAAGTAATTTCGCTAAATATGCAGGAACGACTATGGAGGGCTATCTTTAGACTTTGGTTTATCGATAGTGGTTGTTCCAGACACACGACATGAGACATATCCCAGTTGAATGACATAAAAATATTCAACGGTGGACGTGTCAACTTTGCGAGAGGGGAAACTGGAAGAATAACAATGAAGGGCACGGTTAAAAATGGAGTTCTCACTTTCTCAGATGTCAATTATGTCCCTGAACTGAAGCACAACCTTTTGAGTGTGTCTCAGATGTGCGACAAAGGGATGGAGGTTCTCTTTACCAAGAGTGGCTGCGCTATTCTGAAACCAGGAATTATCATACCTGAAGACTGGTTTTTTATTGAAGCCGAACGTCGGGGAAATGCTTACATGATTGATATGAACAATGCTCCCACTAATCTTGTTCTCATAAATAGCCAAACACGATGCTATGTTGTGGCATCGTCGACTGGATCATCTGAACATGAATAATCTCAATCGCCTAGCAAAGGGAGGATTAGTCAGGAACTTGCCAATCAATGATTTCATGCAGATAGAAAAATGTGAAGCATGTGCTCATGGAAAACAATATCGTAGACCTCATAAGTCTAAGATTGTGCACACGACCTCAAAAGTTCTGGAACTGTTACATATGGATCTTTTTGGTCCCGTTAATATGCTTAGTATTGGAGGAAAAGCTTACTGTTTGGTCATCACTAATGATTTATCTCATTTCACTTGGGTGTTTTTCTTGGAGCAAAAGAGTGAAACGACTGGATTAATCAAGAAATTTGTCGCTCTTATGGAAAAATCAAGCAAATGAACGAGTGAAGATTATCCGATGTGACAATGGGATAGAAATTAAGAATGCTGAGCTGAATGAATTTTGTGCCTTAAAGGGAATCGACCGCCAGTACAGTGCAACTCGAACTCCTCAGCAAAATGGAGTAGCGGAAAGACGTAATCGAACTCTCATTGAAGTTGCACGCACGATGCTGATAGATTCTGGTCTTCAACTAATATTTTGGGCAGAAGCAGTGAATACAACCTGCTATGTTCAGAATCATGCCTTGAATCAATAAACGTCACATGAAGACTCCTTATGAAATAATTGAAGGTCAGAAGCCCTCGATGCAACATTTTCGCACTTTTGGTTGTCCATGTGTGCTTCTTCTCATGGATGCCGAAGGAAAATATGAAGCACGAGGAGGTCCATGCTATTTCATTGGTTATGCTAAGAATACCTCATATCGTGTGTACAACAAGGTCAAGAAGCAGATCGTGGAAGCATATAATGTGGATTGGCTAGAAGAAAATCCAAAAGATGCTCAAGTCGGACCTAATTGGTTATATGATTATTCCTCCTTATTTAAATCGTTTCCTATTTTATCTGATGCAGGAGTTTCCAGTTCAGCGCTACCTATTCCCATTGAAATTAAAGATGAAGTTGTGCCTTTGTAAAACGTATTCAAGAAACTCACTGTGGATCCATTGGGATTTCACGAGGATACTCCAGCGCCACTTCATACTTCGACAGTTCAGGAGGCGATTTCTGAACCTGTTGCAACAACTACCCCTGATGGTGCAGTCCACAACACTGAAGCTTCCATAAGACCATCAAATGTGGGACCCTCAAATGTTCAAGGAACTTTCTTGTTTCCGGAATCGATTCCATCTGATTGCACTGTAGATCCACCGGTGATCAACACTGCTACTGTACCAAATGAGGGAGAGCATTCTGGAATAGTGTCAAGAAGTTTCTCTAACCTGCGGACAAACTTGCAAGCCCCTGCTACAGCAATTACACAGCGTGTTCAGAGAAGTCATCCAATTACGAACATTATTGGCCCTATCACTGCTGGTGTCCAAACCGCAGCAAATCAGGAGACATCAACACATGTTTGTACTCATGCTTCATTTCATGGATTGAGCCTAAAAACATTAATATTGCCTTGCAGGAACCTGGATAGGTTGGTGCTATGCATGAAGAGCTCAATCAATTCGAAAGATTAGGAGTTTGGAAGCTAGAAAAGCTACCTGAAGGAAAACGTGCTCTTGGAATGTGATGGGTATTTAGAAACAAACAAGATGATACTGGAGTAATCATTAGAAACAAAGCTCGATTGGTGGTCCAAGGGTTCAGTCAAGTTGAAGGTTTGGATTATGATGAAGTGTATGCACCAGTAGCGCGTCTGAAAGTCATTCGCATTTTCTTGGCATATGCATCTTTCATGGGATTTACAGTATACCAGATGGATGTCAAGACAACATTTCTGTATGGAAAGGTCAAGGAGGAAATTTATGTCGCTCAACCCCTTGGGTTTGTTGATTCAGAGAAACCAGACTATACCTACAAGCTAGATAAAGCTCTGTATGGGTTACACCAAGCACCTCGTGCGTGGTATGCTACTTTAACATAGTATCTGCTTGCCCATGGATATACTCGGGGACAATAGATCAAACGTTGTTCATCAAACGCGTTGACAAGGACCTTTTTCTTGTTCAGATCTACGTTGACGACATCATTTTTGGGTCAACAAATGATGTTCTTTGTAAAGAATTTGAAGAGGTGATGAAAAAGAAGTTCGAGATGAGCTCGTTGGGTGAGATGACAATGTTTTTGGGCTTGCAAGTACGTCCGAATAATCAAGGAATCTTGATTCATCAAAGCAAATATGTTCATGATGTTCTTGCAAAATTCAACTTGACAGACTCAAAGACTATGGACTCCCCCATTGCAGAATGGGTGTTGCTGAATGAGGATCTTGAAGGAAGCCCAGTTAATCAAACTCTGTATCGATCTATGATCGGTTCATTGATGTACTTAACTGCAAGTCGGCTGGACATTATGTTTGTCGTTTGTCAATGTGCTCGTTATCAAGCTAATCCTAAACTCTCTCATCTCACTGCTGTTAAAAGAATTTTTAGATATCTGAAGGGGGCTCCTAAACTCGGACTCTGGTATCCCAGAGATTCGAACTTTGATGTGTTTACTTTTTCAGACAGCAACTTTGGAGGGACGGACAGGGATAGAAAATCTACATCCGCTGGATGTCAATTTTTAGAGATAGACTTATCTCATGGCAGTGCAAGAAGCGGCAGACTGTATCTCTTTCCACAACGGAAGCAGAGCACGTTGCAACATCTGCCTGCTGCCCCCAGGTTCTTTGGATGCAACATCAGCTGGAGGATTACAGTTTGACTTATCTAGACACTAGTATTTACTGTGATAATGATGCCGCTATCCAGATTAGTAAAAACCCCATCTTTCACTCTAAAACCAAGCACATTGATATCAAGGTGCATTTTATTCGAGATTGCTATGAAAGAGGATTGATTAAACTTGAGCTGATCCACACTGCTGCTAATACAGCAGATCTTTTTACAAAACCTGTCAGCATCTCGAGATACAATATGCTTGTGGATATTTTACAAAAGATGCGTTTCACCGACTGAGCAAAAAAAAGAAGAGGGTTTTTAGAATAAGGTGTATAAACTAATAAATTTGGGCATAAAGTATTCTACGTTTGCACAAATTTAGGGGGAGAAATTGTTGCTGGGAAGTGAAATAAATTTTCATGCTAAAGAATCCGATTAACACATGTAAGGTATCGAAGCTGAAAATACTAGGATCTACTGCGATGTGTTGATAGGTCTAACGCTCAAAAAGTAAAGAGATACCAAGTGATATAAATATAACGGACTGGACATCACGTGGGTAACAGACCAACGGCGTATGATTTCATGGTCTTAAATCATGCGTTGATAGATAGCCAACATTTGAGGTTTCGGGTCTTTATACTGATGAGTCATCCGGGATATCAGGACTGTCCTTCTGTTGCATCCAGATTATATGCAGATCTAGGCACAGTCAGGATATCTTTAAAAGAGCCGCAAGAAGGGCCATGTGACAACCCGAACTTTCAAGGTATTTTCGGGACACGTTACTTGTTTCGCAAAATGCTTTCATAATTCGCCTGCGATATAACCTTATGCATGCTTGTTATATATTTGGTGTTTGAGTTGTAAACTTAACACATGGGACTTTCGCCAACACCCTCGGGTGATGAAACACTGGTGTTTCGTCACATGCATCACGACGAAAGTATGTGGGCTTGAGGAAAGTTATGTTTCGCCGAACATGGGCTTCGGCCCAGTTACACGCGGCCCAAATGTCACAATTAGATTGTGAATATAACTATTGCAATTAGAGGACGTACACACAGAAACCCTAAGCGCCCCCTCTTACTCTCACGACGATCGACGACAGGAACCCCCCCCCCCCTTGTCGTTCTTGGAAGTCGACGACAGGCCCCACTCTTTCTCGAAATCCTCCTCAGCTTCATCTTGTGTCGGTTAGTACATGAATGTTATTATTTGATTTAACACCTTATCGTACTTGGTGATATGTGCTATAATGAGTTGTGTGATGAAGTATTGTTATCTGATGGTTGGTAAATATGATACGCACAATAGTAGAAGATTCATGAACACCTTATGATAACTAACCGATAGACCTAGTCAAGAAGTAGTATGACGATTTACTACTAGTGAATAACTAGGGTTTGTTATGTAATGAAAACTGTGATGATGATGACTGTACGACGTAACAGCCATTGACCTATGTGTTAACTGAATGATTAGGTAAATGATTAGGCTTACGATTAAATATGTGTTATAGTGTTTCAATGATAGGAATCATGTGAACTATTCAGGGCCACGGTGAAACTCCATGGCCGACGAAACTCCATGTCGACGAAACACCAGGTCGATGAAACTCCTGGGTGTTTCGTCACACACCTGTTGACTGATGATCTGGATGTTTCGTCATATGCAGCAGCCGACGAAAGTTAATGTTTGAATATAGTTGTCTGCCACTGATTCCTTGTGCATGTGTTTGTGAAGTTCAAAAAGTTGTCAGCTCATCATTCATATTTGCAGTCCACCAATTTGATAAATTGCATGTGAAACTGTTTGACCATTAATTGCTTGTTTCAGGATTTCGTGATTCATTGTCGTCCACTATATACTCTCAACCCAATACATCATTATTACTTTTTTTCCACTAAATGAATCGGTCCAGTAAGATAATAGTTGAATATAGATGTCTGCGATGATTTTAAGAAATCATCAGATTGCATTATTGTCAAGCGATTTGTTCCATATCATGTCAATTCATGACATCAAGTGTCAGACTCATATGTGAATATATCTAGTATGTCGGCCATTGCATGAGAAGTCATTATTGTTTGTGTATGGTATATATAATGAAACGGCATAATGTGTAGGAAACTATGTGAAATTAAGAGTTAATTAGGAATATGTTGATGACCGATTAGCATACTAATAATTGGTGTTGTTACATATGATAGTGATGATGACTGGTACAATATGAATCGATGATCTAGGGTTTAGGTAACATGTCAACGAGGTGTATTGTTTTTATAATGATGATAGCCTTAAGCTTTATAAATAATCTGATTGCTTGAATTGATTGCAAAATTACAATGAGTAACTATTAGATGACAACTAGAGATTTGTGAATTAATATTGTTTGAAGTTGATTTGGGGCCACACATGTTTAATAGTTGGGCTTGAGGTGTATGCGAGTAAATTATGTATGTATATATGTAGTGTGTTTGAGCTATTACATGTTAAGCGATTATTCGATGGCACTAGGTGAATGAACTAACTGTCATGACTGGAATTACATGTGTGCGTCGCATGTACATTAAATATGCTTTATGTGAATAATGAGTGCGTAAATTATTTGTACGTGAAAGATGTGGTTCATGTGCACGTAGAACTGACTATTATCGGTAAAGTTGTTGATGATAGAACCAGTGATGAGATCCTGGTGTAAGAGTCAAAGTGTGAAGCTGATAAAGAGAAGTGATGGATGCTTACAATGTTACAATCTGAGTGAGGATGCAGAATGATCAAGACTGAAGAAGGTGTCATAACAGAGAATAGTCACTGAAGACTTCGTCAATATCCGAGGGGGAGTCTGTTAGTGCATTACGTCTATTGACTTCGTCTTGTATCGAGTCTAGGACTAAAAATGTTGGATATGTTATACATTTTAGAATGTGTTTAAGGTAATTTAGCTTGAACGTGGTGATTTCCCTTGAAAGTGTCTCTTGACAGTTTCAAGCTAAATCAACATGTTGATTTCCCTTGAAAGTGGCATGTGTCATTTCAAGCTAAATCAACACAACTATAAATAGCCTTCAAGCTAAATCATTTGTAACTTTCGGATCTGAGTAGCGAAACTCTGCCGAATCGTCTCCAGGTTGTAAATCAGTATCATATCAATATAAGAGACATTATAATTACATCGAGTGTCCGTTTCATTGATTCCGCCTCTGATTCGGATAAAAGACTCTTCTGATCGACTCAGTCAGGTCGTACAGCGATCCAACAGACGTGCTTGATCAACTGTTAAACAAGAAACTTAACAAATCGAGTAAACCAAGGTGAGTTCACACTTTCTATAAGGCATGGGATTCCTGGTGGTTTGGGAATGGGTTAAGAAGCTAAAATGAAACCTACATATTCACCTCTAACAGAATATGTACCCCCGTCCTCTGTTGGGAAGGACGACTACATTTAACCTACGTATTCTCGGTTGGGTAGAGTACGTACCTCCGTCCTCGGTTGGGAAGGATGACAACATATAACTTACTAGACAAAACTCTATCATGAAGTCCCTCATTTTTGTATCGACTTAATCACCGGGCCAATGGCGAGCGGGTCATTAGTTAATAGCGCTATTAGGGTTGACAAGCCTCACACCGTGCCGGTAGGACGGGAGTGTACTAATGGAGCTGGGCACTTAGTCAATGATGATAGACATTGACGTAGGGCACAACTTCCTCAGTCAGTTGTCGATATGGTAACGGTCTAGTGGTTTACAACATGGGGTAGCCCCCACTGATTATGGTTTGGGAAACAAGGAATTGGTTAACTCATGGATTACAAATGAACTTATGGTTTTTGGAACAACTTTAAAATGGACAACCAACTGTGAACTCGCTCAACTTTGTTGTTGATTCGTTGTTACATGCCTTGCAGACCTTTAGGTGCATATCGTTGGAACTTGCTGTCTGGGAGGCTAGAGTGGTCATGGGTCGAGATACATGGAATCGCAAGACAAGACTAATGGTTTTTACAAGTGGTTTATAAACTCGTAACGAATGAATTATGCTTCCGCTGTATACTGTGAATTAATTGTAACGTGTAACACTTATTGTTAATAAATGAAAGTTTTATTTAAATATACCTATGAGTTCAATGTGATTGGTGGCTAGATCTTGGTACGTCACACACCTCGCGGGGGTTTCCACATGTGGTATTTTAGGGGTGTGACAGGCCAAAACCTTAAACGGAAGAAAATCTCATAAAAAGGAGAATTCCATGTGCTATTAAAGCCAAATTCATACCGTTAAAGGTATTCGCCAAGCCCTCGTCAGACTTTACTGGTCACTCTGTTGTACGAAAGTGCTGACCTGTTCACCAGAAAGTCTGGCGTAGTAAAAACAAAAGGATGGACTCAGTATACTCACCTGCTACGATGAACTATTGTGCTTACCTTGATCGCAGGGGTATGTCTTGGTATGGGACACACGGATGTCACAGTTTAATTCTACCCTAAGCGTATCACAAGGTTGAAAGTTAGAGGTTGAGCATTAGATTTAAGAGGATAAATATATGAACAATCGCGTGGACCCGTCCAAGTAAGCATGAGCTGAAAAATGTTCCTTAATCAGTGTAACAACCCGCACGTTCGTGCGTTGCTACTCGCTACACTCGTTATGCCTAGCACCCGAGATTCGGATCATAATGTACCTATATCGCATATATCGCTAAATCGCAGTATTTTCGCATATTACGCATACTTTATCGCTATCACATCACCTTGCACTTGCTGACAACCACGAAGATGTCGAGTAAGGACCAATTCTACCTTCCTTGATAGCCGTGATGTGTCGCAGTGCAACTCATAACTCAAAACACACAATAACGTTCACGATGACATAGAGAGAGGACCTATTCTACCCTCCTCGATGACCGTGAAGCGTCGCAAAGTAATCGCATATTCGAAACAAAACCCGGTTATTGTATCGCAACTTTGAAATATGGATATGTATATACGACCCAACGTGACTAATTATAATAAATAAATGACAATGTGGATGAGAATGTGCAACAAAAATCATCGCAACGCTTAACAATCGAAACGGAACACCTAAACGCAGCTCGCCGAGGGACATCCGAACGGATCGGTCATACGGACGGATGGGCCAGCCGAACGGCTAGGCCAGCCGATCGGATGGGCCAGCCGATCGGATGGGCCAGCTGAACGGATGGCCTCCACTCACCATCCTCTCCTTCTCCTTGCCTATAAATATCCCTCAGTCACACCAAGAACCCTTGATGTGACTGCTTTCATTCGGCCAGACGCTGCTTCGCCATTTTCGCTCGTTTTCTCGCAATTCTTGTAAGTTTTCAACCTAAACTTTGTACTTTTATGATCTACACTCGATTCTACACCTTTCTATCTATTAAAAATCAACTTTTAACCGTGAAATCTACTGATTTGAGGTGTTCAAAGATGATATCATCAAGAGTTCATATGAACTTCAAAGCATCACCTCATTTTACCATGAACAACTCAGATCTTAGTGATTTCCACATGTTTTTATAACAATCTCACCTAGAATATTATGTATCTGATCAAAGTATTGCGTGATTTCGAATTTAACATGGAGAAACCGTCAAGAACGGCCAAAACTGATGGAACGGGGTGGTTCCCGGCCGTTAGAACGGGTCGGAACTGGTGGAATTAAATTTGTTTAACACGACGTCACGCCGTCTCAGTAAAAACTACCGGTATCCTTTCCAAAGACAATTGAGATTGACTTAATCAGAAAATCTGAACGAATTACCGTCCGACCGGACTGATGTCCGATCGAACGGCGAATCAACTCCAAACCAACCGATCGAACAATATGTTAACCGATCGGACAACATGTCAGTCGATCGGACAACATGTCAACCGATCAGACAACATGTTAACCGATCGGACAACATGTTAACCGACCGGACAACATATCAGTCGATAGGACAACATGTCAGTTGATCGGACAACATGTCAACCGACCGGACAACGTGCCAACCGATCGGACAACATGTTAACCGATCGGATAGCATGTCAACCGACCAAACAACATGTCAGCCGATCGGATAGCATGTCAACCGACCGAATAACATGTCAACCGACCGGACGAGCCCCAAAGTGTCGATGTTCGATCGGATTACCACTAGCCCTATTATTCAACTTTTCACCGCACCTCGCTTACGCTACCACTCCGTGTTCATACTAAATCAGGCGCACTCTAAATTAATCCAACCAAATTGAGTTCTTGCTGAATACGCATTGTGAGTATACTTGAACCCTTTTTGCTTTTGCACTTTTGGGTGTAACATACGTTGTTATCAAATCGAATTATATCAAATGCTTAAACTACTTATCACTTGCGAATGACTTACGTGCATAGTTATACGTGATGCTAGTTACATATGTGCTAGGACTTATACTCGCGACGTCCCACCATGACTAGTATAGTACTATTGCGCCCGACGGGGTCTAGTTTGCCATCGCGTATTCGAGCATCGAGGACTTAGCTGGTAGTATCGGTTTTGTGAGTATGTATATCGTGTATCTCATTTATGTATGTAGGAGATTCGCAGCACTTTTAAATCTATTATGCTATTACATACCAAACCTGTATACTCGCCAATACTTTTGTATTGACATTATTTTAACGTATGTTGCAGGTTAGAACTCAAGCTATCTCAAATCAAGCTAGGAAGTCTAGAAACTCGCCTAAAATCTAGGTTGTCAGATTTGTATTGTTCGAAAGGACAAGAAATCTGTGATGACTTATGTGATTGTATTATTTGTTAGTATGGGATAACGAATGTAATAAATATTATCGCAATATAGTTGTTATGGATTCTCTTGAGCAATCTGAATCGCCTAGTGCCACGCCCCGATGATTCCGCCATCGGTTGGGGGTGTGACAGATTGGTATCAGAGCCATAACTATAGGGAATTAGGCAAGACTCGACGTAGTCCGGGTTGACGTCTTGGAAATTGACCTAGTCTATAGTCTAAGTACCAACAGGCCGACTCGTACAAACCCAGTAGGGTTCGTATTGGGCTACTTGATACTCTCGATCGAAATTGCTAAAAACTACAACTTTGTGTGAACACCACGTACTACAGCTTCGTGCGAAGACGCCTTTCCTAAGGCTGAAATACTACTTAGTCTTTCCTAAAGCTGACACAATGCACATGTTTTCAAAAAAAAAACACTCGCGTATCACAACCGAGTGATCCAGTCGAGACCAGTTGTGAAAGCCAAGAACTCTCGATAGGATTACTCACTCAGCGCATTTTCTAGCACGAGAACCTTTCATCGAGTTAGGAGTGACATCCACATCTCGACGAAAGTCTCCATTTCAAACTCTAGTGGAACTCACGAATTTATTCGAAGAGCATAACCACAAGTAGGAACGAAGTTGTTAAGACAAGGGTGAAACTCGTACCTTAATGAACCGTTCCACTCTTTAAAATGGTTTTCAAAAAGCTCTCACCAAGGACTCGACCATGACAATGACTCAAGCCACGCTATGACTAGGAAGACAAATGCCATGAGCTGCATCCCAGTGGAAGCATGAAGTCTTCTTGGTCAACGCGCGTGCACAAACTTGTTGAATATAGTTGGGTTACCTTGGGTAGTCAACGCCTAAACACCCAAGGCACTCTGATTATTTTACTAAGACTACGAATCGACGGTTTTACGTTCGATAAACTTGGTTACGATTTATGTGTTATTTTACAATCTATCAATTTCCGCTCCCTGTTTTACAAAACGCACAACCCGCACAACCATCGCAATCTAAAACAAAGACCGAATGTTCGCAACAAAGCTAATCCCTAAATTTCTCGCTTACGCTCTCGCTCACTACCTCTCATCGCGTCCTCGCGTATTCTACATCGATATGTATGTGTATGAGTGTAAACTACAACTATCTATATCTAATACAAACAAATCATTGTGTGAGAACCTAGGAATGTCGTGTCTCCTATGTGGCTCCTATGTGAAATCTATTTATATTGCACGATACAAGTTTTGATCGCGCTCAATCGCATCGCAAACTCAAAAAAAAAAAAACCATTATGATCGAATCTCATTTCAAATCACTCTCTGTCTAGATGCCTTCCAACGACTCTACCTCGAGACGAACAGCTAGGAGAAGAGCCAAACGAAGCGCCAATAAGAGGATTGCCTCACTTGTGACCAAGGAAGTAGTCAAGCTCATTCCTCAAATTGCCGCTCAAGTGCACTCTCTTAGCAACTCTCGAGCCTCGGAAGACTCTAAGACGGAAGCGCCGCAATCTGCTTTTCTCTACAAACACTTCAAAGCCTGTGACCCGATGGAATTCACGGGTGAAGGAGGTGTGACTCAATTACTCTAGTGGTTCGATTCTATTGAAGTTACCATTCGTCAAAGTGGGTGTCCCGATAGTTTCCGTACTACTTGCGCTACCGGAGTATTTCAATCACGAGCACTCGACTGGTGGACTGCAGAACGTAACAAACGTGGGATCTCCGCAGCTTACGCTCTCTCTTGGGATGAGCTGAAAGAGCTCATGAAGAAAGAGTACTGCCCTCCCCACGAAGTTTAGAAGCTAGAAAATGAATTTTGGGAAATCAAGCAAGACGGAACTGACAATGCTGGCTACACCGCAAGGCTCAAACAGCTTAGCGTAATCTGCCCAAGTCAAGTCAACACTTCAGAAAAAGCCATTCCTAAGTACATTCGCGGCTTGCCTGAGTGTGTGGGTGATTTTGTCGAAGCTGCAAGACCTGCTACCATCGAAGAGACCTACCGTTTAGCCGCCGAGATCAACAAAAAATGACTCATGGAAGGATTTTTCTCCAAGAATCCTGTCAAGCAAACTTATCAAGCAATCGTCATTAATTCTTCAGACGATTCTACCGACGATTCTTCTGACGAATCTGCTGACGATTCTTCGGATGAATCTGCCGACGATTCTTCTGACGAAGCTGCTGAAGGTTCTTCCGACGACTCGGCCAAAGATTCTACAAGTGAGTCCTCAGACAAATCATCCAACGACGACACCTCATCGCAAGACATCGACAAACCCAACCGCAAACGAAAGATTTCAAACCCGAACTCATCAACAACCGAACTGCTGCAACCGAAGCCTCTTCAAGCAATTCTGGTGTTTCCAAAACGAGCTTACACTGGAGCACATCCCCAGTGTTACTCATGTACCTACCATCACCAGGTCGGAGCTGACTGTCGCTATTGCAATAACTGCAACCGTTACGGTCACTTCACCCGCAACTGCCGCACCGGGTCAAGAACTTGAGTACAACAACCGCAGCTCCAGCAAAAGTTTTCGACATCAGACAGACGTAGGATAGTGTTGTAATGAAACAAATTTTCGGCGTAATTTCATGTGTAGAACTGTCCGTACGAATTGATGTTGTCACTATGCACAAACATTGATTCGCATTCTCTCTCGTGTTTCGCACCTAGACTAGATTCACACACATACTATATACTATATCATGAGATAATGTGTTTTACCCTCACTGCACTCTTAAGAATAAGGTACGATAAACGTGCAAGGAACGACTAATCACGGGTGCACACGGGATTATTTTGGTCAGTGCTCGGAGATCGTAGTGAATTCTAAAGGTGCCAGAAGCGTCTCGACAAAATGTGACACCAAATCACAGGATGTAAGTAGTAGGGGTCAAGCAAGGTGTGCTTTATCATACTACCGAAGTTTCGTAAGGAAAGTGCCACGTGGAGTTGAACGTCATTAGACCTACTATACTATTGTGGTTATTTTCAACACACTACACTCAATTGCAAGGCGTAACAACCGAACCGCATCACTGCGAGACTTTTTGTAAGTCTGCCAACGCAATGCAATGGCCTCATCGATGGACTTTGGTAAGTCTACCCCCGTAGGGCAATTGCAGCGACGCAAGACTGGTCGTAAGTCCACCTCGCCACTCAATCGCAGTTTTGTTGGAATCTATCGCATTATCGCTATCTCGCAATCGATATTGGTTATTATGTGTATCTCGCAATCTCTATCGCTTATCATGTGAATCTCTATCGCTTATTATGTGGATCGCCATCGCTTATTGTATGTATCGCTATATCGATTGCTGTGTGGCACTCTATCGCTATCACCATCGCTATCGCCTACCGTTATCTGTGATATTTGTGTTAAGTTAGCACACATGACCTCGCTTCACGAGATGAAGCTCATATGATTAAAGCAAGGTGTTTAAGTCATATCAGCAGGCTTTCGTGGAAAAAGGCCATGTGGGGTCTAATGTTAGTTAAACCCTGTGGTGTTAATCAATTGAATCGAATCGCATAAATCGCGCATATCCCCATCGCTTGCAACGCAACAACCGTTGTTTATCGCTCGTCGGTTGTTGCTATCGCGTATCGCTTATCGCAATTCGTTTATCGCCGCCGTCATCGCTTATGTTATGTTTGTGTACTTTGCTTGATCACCTATTCGCTTATCGTTTATCGCTACCTGTATTACGCGAGCACACCTGACATCGATTCACGAAACGGATCTAGTATGGTTGGAACATGGTAAATACATCGCTAGGTACTTCCTATATGTATAAGTGATTCAGCCATACCAGCAAACTTTCGTGGGCAGATGCCATATGGGGCTTAACGTTAGTTAAATTGTAAAGCTATGAAGACTAAATCGAATCGCATTACTCGCTTATCATGTATCGTCTATCGCTTATTCGCTTGTCGCGTACCGCTTATCTCTCGTCACTCATCGCTTGATGTTCATCACAGTCTGTGTGGTATTAGTATGCATGACATCGCTTCACGGGACAAAACTAACCTGGTCGAACGTGGTGTTTCACCATGTTAGCAAACTTTCGTGGAAACGTGCCATGTGGGTTTAATGTGAAATCTAATCACGCTATTCGCTTATCACTTATCGCTCGACGCCTATCTAGACACGACACATCAATGTTTCGTGTCACCAAGCTACTCGCGCACGCTGTTATATCTACGTTCGCAATTCAACCCGCCTGTTTAACCTATTTGATTCTATCTTTAACTCGGTCCGACTCCCTATCGATTGGACCAAGGTAGCGCAATTCTATGTGTGTCATATCGGCACATATGACACCGCCTCACGAAACGGAAGTAATGTGGGAGAAACATGGTGGATACGCCGCTGGTACTTCCTATATATAAGTGTTTTAACCATATTAACAACCTTTCGTGAGAAAGTGCCAAGTGGGGCTCGATGTTAATTAACTTTTTAAACTGTTAAAAAATGATTTTTATAAAATTTTTATTAAAACCATTGGACAAGTGAAATTTCCTCACAAGGTGGAGGTAACTACTGGCATCCTTTCCAAAGACAATTGAGATTGACTTAAACAGAAAATCTGAACAAATTACCGTCCGACCGGACTGATGTCCGATCGAACGGCAAATCAACTCCAAACCAACCGATCGGACAACATGTTAACCGATCGGACAACATGTCAACCGATCGGACAACATGTTAACCGATCGGACAACATATCAGTCGATAGGACAACATGTCAGTCGATCGGACAACATGTCAACCGACCGGACAACGTGCCAACCGATCGGACAACATGTTAACCGATCGGATAGCATGTCAACCGACCGAACAACATGTCAGCCGATCGGATAGCATGTCAACCGACCGAATAACATGTCAACCGACCGGACGAGCCCCAAAGTGTCGATGTTCGATCGGATTACCACTAGCCCTATTATTCAACTTTTCACCGCACCTCGCTTACGCTACCACTCCGTGTTCATACTAAATCAGGCGCACTCAAAATTAATCCAACCAAGTTGAGTTCTTGCTGAATACGCACTGTGAGTATACTTGAACCCTTTTTGTTTTTGCACTTTTGGGTGTAACATACGTTGTTATCAAATCGAATTATATCAAATGCTTAAACTACTTATCACTTACGAATGACTTACGTGCATAGTTATACGTGATGCTAGTTACATATGTGCTAGGACTTATACTCGCGACGTCCCACCATGACTAGTATAGTATTATTACGCCCGACGGGGTCTAGTTTACCATCGCGTATTCGAGCATCGAGGACTTAGCTGGTAGTATCGGTTTTGTGAGTATGTATGTCGTGTATCTCGTTTATGTATGTAGGAGATTCGCAGAACTTTTAAATCTATTATGCTATTACATACCAAACCTGTATACTCGCCAATACTTTTGTATTGACATTATTTTAACGTATGTTGCAGGTTAGAACTCAAGCTATCTCAAATCAAGCTAGGAAGTCTAGAAACTCGCCTAAAATCTAGGTTGTCGGATTTGTATTGTTCGAGAGGACAAGAAATCTGTGATGACTTATGTGATTGTATTATTTGTTAGTATGGGATAACGAATGTAATAAATATTATCGCAATATAGTTGTTATGGATTCTCTTGAGCAATCTGATTCGCCTAGTGCCACGCCCCGATGATTCCGCCATCGGTTGGGGTGTGACAATCAGTTTGAGAACGATTTGATCCCATGGCAGTTTCCCAATTTTACCCCTTTGCTATTATTTTATTATTATTATTATTCTTCTCGACAAACAGTTGCTCGGTTGGTTGGTTCGTTGACTTTTGAGAAAGATGTTTTCTGCCTTGAAAAAGGATATCATTAAAATAATGATCTGGCCCGCTGTCTCAGATGGGGCCCACTGGGTTGAACAAGCTTGTCGGATAGGCCCACTCATCTCGGATTACTATTCCGAGATGGGCCTGGCCCATAGGCCTAATGTGAGATGGATATTAAAGGCATCAGTGATAGTTCGAGACATATATCTCGGACCAAAACTGATACTTGGCATCTCGGATCGTCTAAGCATTTGCTCTCTCGGACACCGTCTCGGACACCATCTCGGACAAAGGTCTATACATCTCGGACATCTCGGACAGAGCTTGGATGAATCTCACAAAATGTGATGTATCTCGGATCAATCTCACAGAATCTCAGATGCATCTCGGATCATGAGATGCAAAACATGTATCTCGGATAAGCATCCGAGATGCCAAAGGTTCATCCGAGAGTCATTAAACCCTAACTTTGTTTTGGATCTTTGACCCCTTTAATTTGACCTGCTATTTGACCCCCTTGATTTGACCTGTTAACCTTGTTTGAACTATTGACCTTCGTTGACTTGACAACCTTTCAAACAAAGGTTAACCTTTGTCAATGTGCTTAACGTGTTAAATACTTGTGCAAAATATGGCGCAAGCTATGATGGCTAATCAATGTCAGCTGGAAGTAGAACTATTTCATAATCAAGCCGGATATCTTTCAGAACCTCCTGCGGAATATTCTGAGCTTTTCAATTCGTTGATTGTCGGTCTAAATAATTGTCCAATCACACACGCGCTAAGGACAAATCCACTCATTTGTAATGACTGTGTGAATACATTCTTGAACTCATCAAAAGTAAATAGAAGAGGCGCTAATGGTGAAGGAGCCATCGAAGCTAAAGTGCAGAATAAGGAGATAGTCATCACAGAAGCCGTAGTCCGTGAAGTGTTAAAATTCGAAGATCAGCCACATTATCCAACTTCTTTTGAGCAAGATAGAGTTCTTCCAGCACTACAAAGAGTGAGTTATGAAGGAAGTTATCCAACTGTTTTGAAAAAGTTATTCCCGCCATACTAGAGATTGGTTGTACATATTTTCCTCCAGTGCATTGCAGAAAACAATGGCAGTTTTGATCAGATGAATAAAAATCAAGCTTCTGCTTTAGTGGCACTAGTCAACAGTTGGGATTACAATTTCTCAGCTTTCATTTTCGACAATATGAAGAAAATGTTAGAAGATCCGAAGAAAAAGGTCTTCATGTTGTATCCCAGATTCATCCAGATGATTCTCGATGCTAAATACCCAGAGTTGGTCAAGAGTTGCAAGCCACTTGAATTTGAAGCCAATGGGGCTCGGATGTTTTGAAAATGCATGTAAAGAGAGGAAAGCAAAACATCATAATTTCATTGGAAGAATTCCGTTGGAAAAACATGGAAGATTTGGTCCAGCAGTGCGAGTTCCTCGACCTTTGAATGCCATAGTTGCTGAGGAACATGACGTGCAACAGACACTTACTGGTGAGAAAGCTGAGATAAAAACAGAAATTCTAGATTCAGACGAAGAAGAATCTGACGACGACAATGATGGGGAAGTAATTGCGTCTGAGGAAACTAAGGAAACCGTCAGAAAACCAACTCTTATGACTACAGAAAACTTACAAGTCCTGATTGAGTCTTTATTGGGTAGTGTCGGAAACCCTCCTTCTGTACCTACTTCTGAAACACAAGTTCATGATAGAGATGCAATAGATGATGTTGAACAGGCATCAAATAAAATACATAGAACTGAAACAGCTCCTGATTCTCATCCTACAGGCCCAAGTTCAGAACCAAAGACTACTATGCCCACCGATCCAAAAATCAATGTTGCTATGCAGGAAACCAACACACAAGATCTTGATATTGATTTCAATTTCGACTTTGAAACGACTCACTCGAAACCAGAAAGCTCAAGTGGCGTCAGGTTCGAGGTAGGAAGTTCCAGTGGTGCTGGATTCACTAACCATGATGAAGCTGCTATGCGCTTTGCAACAGACAAAAGGAGATTCATTAAGCAAAGTGATAGTGATGAAGATATGGATATTGATGTAGCAAAGTTGCAGCGAATGTAGGATCGAGATTCGACCTAAACGAGTCGATCAGAAGAGTTCTAATCCAAACCAAAGGCGGAATTCAGTGATTCGGACTTGATTACAGCTTGATTCACACTAGGATTCACTTTAATTGTCTTGTATATAGATTTGAAAGCTTTACAGACCAATTGACACTTCGACAGCACCTCTGCTCCGGAATCAGCAATATTACAAATGAAATGACAAGAGCTCCTATTTATAGATGATCCAGTCCCCATGAAACTGACATTGCCCACTTCATAGGAAGTGGCCACTTCGCATGAACTGGCTCTGCCAGTTCGTGTGAACTGGTCCAACTACACTAAAAACCTGTTTTCTAGGCTATCAAACTCTGGTTTATCCTATCTAGATACAAGACTCGATACAAGACGAAGTCGACAGACATATGCACCAACAGACTCCCCTTGGATGTTGACGAAGTCTTCAGTGTCGAGTCTTCAGTATGACAAGTCTTCAGTCTTGATCAGTCTTCTCGCTCTCTCCAAAGTGTCTGACACTGTAAGCATCTGTCACGGCCCCCGTCCTGGTGTGACCCGGTCCAGGAGCCGCGGGACAGAAACCCGTGGTATTTTATTATTTGAGTTGACAGCGGAAGTTTAACAGGATCTTTTAAAACTTGAAAATGCCCAATTATTTTATTTCATGAATTGGGACAAACCCCATAATTTATAATAGAGGAATTTCGCAAGGAAATTCCCTGTTTTACAAAACATGTTTATTCATTTTATTGAGCCACCTCTTCAAGCTTGTCAGTGCTCCGTAGCACTTTTCCTTGATTCACAGTAGGTCGCCTGAAACATGTTTAAAAATATTTTATCAGCGGGGAAATACTGGCGAGTCATTCAGGTTAAATAAAATGACACATTAGTTATAAATTACAACATAAGAGCGATTACAATGGCTACTATCTTATTTATATCTGGCACCGTGTCACATCCTGGTGACGATGGTCATACCACTATTGGGTCCTTTCACCCAAGTAGCGATGATTATCACTGTTAGGTTGATGAACCTAACTGTGAGAAATTAGTAATGTGCACAATACCCCACTAGCCAGTGATTCAAGATAACCACGACTTAATCCCTGTAATTATAACTTTGAAAATAGTTGGAGTATTGGAAAACACTTTTTAATAAAAAGAGAATGACTCACATTGCAGATTTAAACGGGCAGAGTTTAGCCTACTGATTTAGCCTTGTAACCTAATTTAAATAACAATGCACACGAACTAGGTCAGTAACTTAATACAACATTTACGATAACTCACGAGATCGAAACCCTCACGACGAATGACAAAGTGCAACACTTAAACATCCATCGAATTTACGAAGAATGACAAAGTATAGCCCTAATGTGGGCAGCACTTAAACATCCATCGGATTAGTTTCAGTCGATCGGACATTGAATCGTAGCAGCGATCGAGTTAATACCCTGTATCGTAGCAGCGTTTCTTTACGTGAAAATGTGAATTTGAGCAGTAGAACTTTGTTTTTGACCAAAATTTTCGACGCAGATGAACAGGCCATGAACCAAGCAATTTATAGCTGAAATTAGGGATTTACGCGGCCAGCGTAAACCCTCTCTTCATCTTACGCGGCCCGCGAGGGCCACCTAGTCTACGACTAGGGCTATGGTGTCATCAGTAGACCTGCCACGTGTGCGACACGTGGCCCGGAACGCTTATCCGGTCAAACTTGAGTTGACGCGGCCCGCGTAAACTCTTATTTATGGTTTACGCGGCCCGCCAAAAAACCAAAAACCTTGTTTTCTTGGTTTTTCATGCACGTTAGGGTTTCAGGGGTCCGGGTTTTCACTTACGGGTCGTTTCTGGGGCATTTTTGCAGGTCCTTACATTCTCCCTACCTTATTTAGAATCTCCTCCTCGATATTTATTGAAATAAGTGAGGATATTTTCGCTTCATTTCCGATTCCAGCTCCCAGGTGTATTCGGGTCCTCTTTTCGAATCCCACTTGACTTTGACAAGTACCAATCTTTTGTGTTTGAGAAACTTGATCTTTCTGTCTTCTATTTGAAGGGGTTTCTCTATAAACTTTAACTTTTCATTTACCTTTATGTCTTGAAGAGGTACTACCAGGGATTCGTCAGATAAACACTTCTTGAGGTTGGATACATGAAATACGTCATGTACCCCGGCTAGCTCTTCCGGTAGTTGCAAGCGATAGGCAACCGGTCCTATTCTCTGGATTACTGAGAATGGTCCTACGTATCTTGGGCTCAGTTTTCCTTTCTTACCGAACCGAACCACTCCTTTCCAAGGAGAAACTTTCAAGAGTACCCTATCTCCAACTTGAAATTCTAGTGGCTTGCGTCGATTGTCTGCATAACTCTTCTGGCGATCTCAAGCCGTTTTCAGTCTTTCCTTGATTTGAGTGATTTTATTGGTGGTTTCTTGCACGATTTCAGGACCTGATAATTGACTTTCTCCTATTTCTGCCCAACAAACTGGAGTTCTACACTTTCGTCCATATAGTGCTTCGAACGGGGCAGCTTCGTTACTTGAATGATAACTATTGTTATAGGAGAATTCAATTAAAGGTAAATGGTTGTCCCAGTTTCCTCCAAAATCTATAACACATGCTCTAAGCATGTCTTCCAGGGTTTGAATCGTCCTTTCACTTTGTCCATCTGTTTGGGGATGATATGCAGTACTTAAATTCAGACGGGTCCCCATTACTTCTTGGAAACTTGTCCAGAAGTGTGAAGTGAAACGACTATCCCTATCCGATACAATGGAGAGTGGAACTCCATGTAATGATACTACTTCGTCTACATACAACTTGGCTAACCTTTCCATGCTAAAGGTTTCCTTTATGGGTAGAAAATGAGCTGATTTGGTTAATCGATCCACAATTACCCAGATTGCGTCGTTACCTTTTCTGGTCTTGGGTAACTTAGTAACAAAGTCCATGGTTATGAGTTCCCATTTCCATACCGGCATTTCTAATTGTTGGAGTAACCCTGAAGGTTTCTGGTGTTCTGCCTTAACTTGCGAACAGGTCAGACATTTAGAAACATACCTAGCTATGTCCTTTTTCATTCCTATCCACCAGAAGTTATTCCTTAAATCTTGGTACATTTTATTGTTACCATGATGCATGGTATACCTAGATTTATGGGTTTCTTCTAAAATCTTATTTCTTAACTCTCTTTGTTGATGCACGAATGTCTAAAGCCTACGTCTTAGTCTTAGTTGATCAACGTATAGGGTCCAGATGTGTTAAATATGTATTGTATAGGGGGTTGAAGTGTAAAAGTTAGGTTTTCATGTTTAGATTTCGCTTATATGGACATAGTGTCACATAAGCGAAACCTCAAGCTTGTGATTTCGCTTATATGGACATGCCATATAAGCGAAACCTCACCCCTATATATAGTAGTTGTGTTTTCTCATTTGGTAACGTTCATGTCCAGTGTGTAGCCGAACTGCTGCCCGTGTATTTTGTGAAGATTGAATGAGAAAACTGTGTTAAAGTGAATTTCTTCTGTTTCTACTCATTTCTGCTTTGATTCATGCCGATTTTGTATTTCCGCTGCATTTTCGGTAGTTGCTAGCTCGAATTGACTCACACGACTGTCAAATACGGTCCTACAATTGGTATCAGAGCAAGTTGTGAGCTAGTTGACCCGAATCAAAGCTTTTTTCTAGCACTTTTTGAGTTTCAGACCTTTCCGACGGACAAAATGGACTGAGATTTGAACATATAGTGTAAAACTGGTTAATAACAAACCCTTGAGATTTTCAGAACTAAAATCGGCTTAAAAGTGACCTAAAATGGCTCGTGAATAGGTTCCGCTTTTGTGTCATTTTGTGTGATTTCGCTTATACGACATTAGCATATCAGGGATTTCGCTCGTATGTTTCGCTCATAGTGACATTTCAGGGATTTCGCTCATAGGGTTTCGCTTATAAGGTCTTTTGGGAGTTTTGGCTCATAGGGTTTCGCTTATAAGGTCCTTTGAGAGGTTTCGCTCATAGATTTCGCTCCAAGTGTCTGTTTATGGTTTCGCTTATTAGTCATGTTACAGGTTTCGCTCTTAAGGACACTTTGATTTCGCTCATATGATCATTACTTGATTTCGCTCTTTTGGTCTTTGTCTGGTTTCGCTTATAAGGACTTATACAGGTTTCGCTCATTGTTACACATAAAGTCTAATTTCGCTTATTTGACCTGTGTTTGAGTAAAAGTCATGGTTTGAGCGTTTAGTCCATTTCATACGTGATCGAGTGTTGGAAACTCAGTTTGTGTTAAAAGTTTTTCGATAAATACAACCTGTTAATCAAAAAGTTAAACATTTTTGGAAATTTGTCACTAAAAATGGAACATCAAGATTTTTATAACTTGTTTGCGGGCAGTGGTATGGCAGCAGGACAAACCTCGGGTAGTCTTATGCAAAATGTCAATATGGAAAACGAATTGGGAACGATGCAAAAGCCCCCTAAACTCATGAACATCGACGAATATTCGAGTTGGGCAGGAAGATTTAAAACGTGGGTTCAAGCAAACCACTTTGAGAGCTGGTTGAAGATTGATACGAAATATGTACCTCCTTTAGATGGTATGGGTCATGCGAAAGTGATTGGGAGTTTGACCCAAACTGAACAAGCAGATTTCAAAGCTGAAAAGAAGATGATATCAACAAGCAATTAAGGAGGATATCTTGGTATTGTTACAACATGAAGATAATTCTCAATCCATTTGGGATAAACTGAAGTTAAAGTTTGAAGGAAGTGGAGAGATGATGAAAAGCAAGAAGGCTTTGATAAATAAGCAGTTTGATATCTTCACGGGCATGAAAGGTGAAACCACAAAACAATTGATTGAACGATACTGCCATTTAGTTTTGGAGATGGGAAGATTGAAGATAACCAAGACTAATGAAGAGTGGATCGATAAATTGGCAGACGCATTGCCTTATGATGAGTGGGGAATGTATCTGATGGTGTTAAAGAACAATACAAGTTTTGCTAATATGAATCTGAGTGGTTTCATCGAGAAAATCGAAGCACATGAATTAGAGCTAACAAAGATTAAACAAATGAATTCAGCAAATGTGCAGCAAGATATATCTCTTTATTACAAAGGAAGTATTCCTGTAGCAACAAATCAAAGTCTAAAGATACAGACGGGTTTTAGTGCTGATACAAATTCGAGTGGTTCTACAAACACTCCACAATCGAACAAGCCCTCACCATTTGTGAACTATGATCCAAACTTCAAAGCTCAAGAGCAATCTTCACCTCAAAGCTCGACCAGCTCAAACAATCAGGCGTATGTTTCTGGGGTGCAGTGCAACATTGCGGTGAATATTAAGAATGGAAATGAAATTACTGAAACTGCCGCGAAACAACACATTGCGGTACTTGCTTCCGTTCTTGAGGCTTATGAAGGTTTAGTGGCGGGTAGGATTGGTAATCCCGATATGACAAAAGAGGATTACGACCAGATCGACCCGGAAGAGCTTGAGTTGATCGATATAAAATGGGGCATGGCAAGTTTGGTTAGAAGAGCACAATGTTTCATGGAGATCACAGGCAGAAACAGTCTCTCAGGTCCTGATCAGAAGTTAGGGTTCGACAAATCGAAAGTTACATGTTTCAAGTGTAAAGAACGTGGTCATTTCAAGAGAGAATACCCGAACCGTGAAGTGAACAACCATCAGAACCCTTTCACAAATGATTATTACAAGCAGGCAATCTATCATCGACCTAACCAACAACCTGTTGTTCAAAGGCCACAAATTGAGAATAAACCGGAAAAAGCGCTGATCGTGAATCAAGACGATGAGAAGGTAGCTGCAGGTTTCAGCTGGGATAAGTATATCCCCGGTAGCAATGGACATGCCATGATGGCTGAAGTTGTTGAAATTTCTGAGACGGTGTCTGAGCCAGAAATAGTGGCTGAAGAGGTTTCTGTGGTTGTTGAAGAGGTTTCTGCTGATAATGCGATAGATATTGAAGAAATAGCTGCTGAAGTGTATTATTATAAGTCTGAGCAGGAGGTTTTGGGAAGTTTAATGAAATCTGTATTGCCTCCTAACATTTCTGAATCTTTTGCAGGTTATTTTGAAGAACCGACGACTGGATCGTGTCCAAGATACGAAGAAAAGAAAGAAATTGTCGAAGAAATAATAGACGTGACAAAAGATTTAACTAGAGAGACATTGAAGGATATAGCTGACAAAGCTCTCATGGCGAAGCTAAGAGAGGTAGACTCAGAACTCAAGAAGTCAGAGTCTGTCAGTACCGTGTCAGTCAAACAGGAGTCTGATCAGAAATCTAAAGTTCAGGAGGTCAAAGTGTCTGAGTCTGAATTGGAAAATGTTGGTAAACTAGATGTAAAAACTGTTTGTGATGAACAGGTTGATGAGAAAGTCGTTTCAATTCCTGAAACACCATGCCAGAAGTGTTTACAACCGTGCATGGAGTGTCTTGAGAAAGACACTAAGTATCAGGAAATGAAACATCATGCAGACATGCTGAAATTTGATCTGAGCGAAGTAAAAGAAGCATATGACAAATTGGCTAAATCTATCAAAATGATTCAAAATGAAAGTCTTGAAAATGACAAAGCCACGAAATTGCTAAAATCAACTGTTTTGGATAAACAAAAAGAAATCAATTTTCATCTGGACACCATTGCTTCATTAAAAAGGGAATTGGAGTTAACAAAAATTAAAAATTAAAGAATTGATAAGAAGTTGATGAGTTATATTGTATCTTCATATGTGATTGAACAGATTGTCCCGAAACAGCCTGATGAAACACCAGTCTTTAAGAGCGTTCCACCCCCAATGTGGAATCATTATACACAGAAATATCCAGATGGGGTGGAAACTGCTTTGAATCTCAAATTGAGATCAATTGAGGATGATTTGCCTGAAAGCATCGATGTTACATTCTCTGCATCCGATACCGACAACGAATCACAGATCATCAAGACTGTTGTCGATCAGGTGTTAGATGAAGAGAGTGATAACTCTGATGTTGAAGTTATGAAATCTCATTCTTAGAAGTCTGTTACTGATTCTGAAGATGAGGGTAACTTTTTAGATTGTTTCATACCGAAATCAGACAAGAGTACGAATGATGATCCGATTATGGTGGTTTACACTATGATTGGAACGGACAAGCTTTATTCTGATTTTGAGTATCCTCTTCAGAATGTTAAGATTGAAAATGTTGAGAAAGTTTTCAAATTGGTTGAAATG
Source organism: Helianthus tuberosus (assembly GCA_030545235.1). NCBI lineage: Eukaryota > Viridiplantae > Streptophyta > Magnoliopsida > Asterales > Asteraceae > Helianthus > Helianthus tuberosus. The sequence goes on from CM060426.1 coordinate 95,551,597, forward strand.
GACATTAATGTGGTAAACAACAAAGAATTTTTTTCGAAACCTAAAAAGTCATTTGTTACAACACGTGTCAACAACTCGGGGAAAAAGGAATGGGAAGGTAATGGTAACAAGAAAAATGGTAACAACTTTAAAAACAAAGGAATTGGTTTTGAGAAAAAGATGGCTAAGAAGGTTGTCAAGCCAAAAGATAAAATGAATGATGTTTTTGTTGTTGGACCAAGTGTGGATGATGAGAAGGAATACATTTTTAGTCAAAAAGCAGTTGACGATTTCAATGCGGCTAAGAAACTGAAAGTAGAGTCATTCAAGTAAACTTTTGTCGAATATGACAAAAGAGTTTGTTATCGCTGCAATGAAATCGGGCACATGGCAAAACAATGCAAGAAAGTTTTCAAAAAACCTGTCATTAAACCTGTTGTTCAAAAACCTCGACCTAAGTCACCAGTTGACAAAAAGGGTAAAAAACAAATGGTTTCACCAATCCGCATCTTGAAAAGAGGTGAATCATTGAAGTCGGAAGATAATCCGAAATCGACATTCGAAATTGGCGAATCTTCAAAGTCACAAAAGACTTCAAAGATTTATCCGAAAACAAAATTTTTTGAAACTCAATCATGGGTAGTTAAACCAAAACAATCAGTTGAGGTGAAGAAAATGGAGAATGAGTTAAAGTTTGATTCAAAAGTCTTTAATCCCAATGTTCTAAATATTTTTGGAAAAATGGTTGACAGAAAAGTCAAAGGGGTAAAGGAATTTTATGAATCAAAAGTGGTTGCTAATGATAATCATGAATTTGAATTTGAGCTTGATAAGTTTCTTGCAGAATTTCCCCCGATCACAAATGAAGTAAAACAAAAAGCTAAAACTGATGTTTTGAATGTCACGTTTAACTTTCCTAAGACTGATGAGAAGTGTGATGTAGTGTTTGGGAGTGTTTCAGCAGTTAAGAAGTCATGGAGTTCATTATTTGAATAATTTGATATGATATTTGCAGGGGCTGCCCAGGTCGATACTGTCAAAGTGGATTATGGATAGTGGAGCTTCAAGGCATATGACTGGGACGCTTGCTTTGCTATATGATGTCAAATCCATAAACGGAAGCTATGTTGGATTTGCCGGGAACCAAGGTGGAAGGATTGTTGGTCAAGGAACGCTGTCAAATGGCGTGATTTCATTCGACGAAGTGAACTACATAGTAGAGTTAACAAACAATTTACTCAGTATTTCACAAATCTGTGATAAAGAGTTTAGTGTACATTTTACAAAAACTGAATGTGTGGTTTTGAAACCAGGATTTAAAATCCCTGATGAGATGGTGCTGTTGCGGGCTCCGCGGGAGAATGATCTTTATTATCTAGATATGAGAGTCGCAACGCCAACATCCCATCAGAAACAGTGTTTTGTGTCAAAAACTAAAGCGCCAGAAAAGGATTCGATTATGTGGCATCGAAAGATGGGCCACATTCATGTTCGCAAAATGAACTTTTTGGTACACAATGATTTGGTTGATGGTGTTAATCTGAAGAATTTTCACTTAAATGATGATTGTGTAGCGTGTAAGAAAGGAAAGCAGACTCGGAAGTCACACCCATTGAAGATGATGAATACAATCAGGTTACCTCTTGAGAGATTGCACATGGATCTCTTCGGGCCTGTCAACGTAAAGAGCATTAGCGGAGACTTATATTGCTTGGTGGTGACTGATGACTTTACGAGATTTTCTTGGGTAGTGTGCTTGGAACGAAAAGATCAAACTTTTGAGTCTTTGATGGTGCTTTTCATGAAAATGGAAACGGTGTATAAATTGCCAATCCGGAGGATTCGGAGCGACAACGGAACGGAATTCAAGAACAACAAGATGTACGAGTTCTGCAACGAGAAGGGAATTCTTCATGAATTCAGTGCGCCGTACACTCCACAGCAAAACGGCGTAGCTGAACGAAAGAATCGGACCCTGATTGAGACAACACGTACAATGTTAGCCGATTCCAAGCTACCAATCTTTTTCTGGAGTGAAGCAGTATCAGCAGCCTGTTACACATTGAATAGAGTTCTCACTGTCAAGAAGTATAAAAAGACTTGCTTTGAGCTGTTGCATCGTTATAAGCCGAATCTTGAGTTTTTGGAGCCATTTGGGTCTCCTTGTACTTTTATTGATGAAAACGGTAAATTTGGCGCTAAATCTAATGAGGGTTTCTTTGTAGGTTACGCTAGCCCACTCAAGAGGGTGTTCGTACCATGCCTGGGTAAGGTGATTCAAGTCCAACACATGGATTATCAGAAGCACACTGCATCACCACAACTTCCCGGACAAAGATTCCTGTTCGACTACGATAAGCTCTGGGAGTCGTTTAATCTGCCGGTCGAGCCGAGTGAGGAGGAACTAGCTCTCATGTACCTCTATCAGCAAAATGTGTCACAGGAGCAAGTATCTAGACCACTAGAAGTTTCTCAACCCACCGTGGGTACTCACGATGATGAAGCAGGACCAAGTGGAACAGCTCACGAACCACCAGAGGAACCAGTTTCATCGTTTGACGAATCTGACGACTCAGAAGCGGAACCCGCTCAGACTTTTGACGAGGATCCAACGAAAGCTGAGGATCAAACCGTTGATCTTGACATATCGAGTTTGGAATCGGAAGTAAATGTGCCTGACAATGCTATGCCACGGACGTTGTCTTATCATCCCTCAGAACAGATTATTGGCGACCTACAAAGTGGTGTCAAAACCCGACATCAAATAGACCGAGCTCTTACATGTTTCTATTCATCTATTGCTGATATGCAGAAAGAAGTCTCATTAAAATGTTTTATTTCGCAGATAGAGCCCAGAACCTACAAAGAGGCATTGACCGAGGATAGGTGGGTGAATGCAATGCAGGAGGAGCTGCAACAGTTCGAAAAGCTAGGCGTCTGGAGACTTGTTGATCTGCCTAAGAATCAAAAGCTAATCAAAACGAAATGGGTTTTTAAGTGTAAGCGTGATGACAGAGGTGTTGTGGTGAGAAACAAAGCGCGACTTGTGGTTCAAGGTTTCAGCCAATAGGAAGGAATAGATTATGATGAAGTTTACGCGCCGGTTGCCAGACTTGAGGCAATTCGGATTTTTCTAGCCTTCGCGTCATGGAAAGATTTTAAAGTATATCAACTTGACGTCAAATCTGCCTTTCTTTACGGAACTATCAGAGAAGAAGTGTATGTGGGGCAACCGCCGGGGTTCACAGATCCACTACACAAAAACAAGGTGTATCTACTGGACAAAGCGTTGTACGGACTTCACCAGGCCCCGAGAGCCTGGTACGAGACGCTTTCGACATACTAGCTGGACAACGGGTTCACAAGAGGGACAGTAGATAGCACTTTGTTCACCAAGGAAGAAGCAGGCCACTTGTTGATCGTGCAGATATATGTTGACGATATCATTTTTGGATTCACCAATGACAACATGTGTAAAGAATTTGAAAAGGTGATGAAGAAAACGTTTGAGATGAGCTCAATGGGGGAGATGAAGTTCTTCCTCGGGCTGCAGGTAGAGCAAATGCCCGATGGAATCTTCATTCACCAAACGAAATATGTGAAGGACGTGCTTGACAAGTTTGACATGACAGATTGCAGTCCTGCATCCACCCCCCTCGCGCAGAATCATGGAATTTGTCTAGACGAGAATGGTGTGAAGATGGACGAGACATTGTACCGATCTATCATTGGCTCGCTGATGTATCTCACGGCTTCCCGTCCAGACATCATGTACCCGACGTGCCTATGCGCCAGATATCAGTCAAATCCAAAGCAGTCACACCTGACCATAGTGAAACGTATCTTACGGTATTTGAAAGGCTGCCCAAGCATCGGCTTGTGGTATCCTCGATCGGGTGACTTTACTTTATCTGGTTTTGCTGATTCTGACTTTGGAAGCTGCAAGCAAAACGCAAAGTCCACCACTGCTGGGTGTCAGTTCTTCGGAACTCGACTCGTTACCTGGCAGTGTAAGAAACAAACCGCAGTAGCGCTCTCTACATGCGAGGCTGAATACGTTTCAGCCTCCAGCTGTTGTTCTCAGATCCTTTGGATTCAACAGCAGATGCGAGACTTCGGTTTGCAGTTCTTAGACACTCCAATCTACGTGGACAATGAAGCAGCTATTAACATTACTAAAAATCCGGTTCACCATTCAAAAAAAAAAACACATTGAGATCCGTCACCACTTTATCCGTGATTGTCATGAGAAAAAGTTAATTCGGATTGAACACTTGCACACCGATGATCAGAAAGCGGATTTCTATACTAAACCATTTGACAAAAAGAGATTTTATTATCTTTTAAAATTGAACGGGATGAAAAATCTGCAATCTGGGAGGGTTATTGAATGTGAAGCCGAGTTGGGTGGCGATCTGACGTGAACTTTTGTCGTGTTGTCAATTTTGTTTGTACAGTTTGTTTTTTGCTTTTTGATAAAAACAAAAACACAAAAATATGTTTTTCTTTTTAGGGGGAGAAAGTTTGCAGAAAAATACAAAAACATGATAAAACTACAAAAACCAAAAACATTTGAAAAAGTAAAAATGAGTTTGTGTAAAAAGGGGAAATGATAGTACATCAGCTAGACAGGTGCAGTACGCTAAAGAAATGTAATGATAAATATGTTAAGCAGTCTTGTAGATGATATGCCGATAGGTTTTTACACATTTAGTAAATTTGTTCGGGATATAAACATAAATTTTACTTGCTTTTGTGTGGGGAACATCTCTCGGATATATGGGTAACCCCCGAAATCTTGTTTGAAAGATTCCTTTTTTTGATATACTAGGTTTATTTACTCAGTGATATCTGGGGTATTATTCCGGGACTTCTGCTGAACGGTGGTTCTGACCTAGTCCTCGAATAATACTTTCCGCAAATGCTTGAAACATAGCATCACCCTCAGCATATATGATAAGACAATAAAATTGCTTAGCAATGCTGTTGTAAAAAGGATCCTCTAAAGGGAACACACCCAAAAGTCGAGTCATGATCTCTCTGCTGAACGGTAGTTCTGACCTGAGCTCTCATGATTCTTCATAATTTATTAAACCCTTACAGATATCATTTGTGTTAAAACTCACCTGTAAGACTGAATATTGGGATCTGGATACGGGAGTATATTCTGAGGTGGGACACATATGAAAGTTAAGTCTTAAAATATTAAATCCGTATCCTGAACAGATTGAACTTTGTGTGAGAATTTAAAGTGGACCAGTATATCGACAATCAATGTAAACTGTTTAATGCTTAAAATGTCACTTAAAGCTTAATGGTACTTGTATCTCGTCGGCAGCTGATATGATCCCTTAACACACTCGAAAAAAGATTGTGTGTACAGTTTTAGTTTATCCAGTTAAAAATCCAAAAAGATTTTAGTTTCTCATTTTATTTTCGACAACTGACATTGGGAATCGGACGATCAAAGCTTAGTGCAGATCATGTCTGTATTTGATGAGGGCTGGGTAAGCTGGTGATGCAGAACAATGATTGGTACAGTGTTTGATGGTTAAAAAGTGTTTGAAAGTTCAAAACGTTCAAAAGTACATTCACTTGAACTATTTTCAGAATGAAATAAATGTGTACTTCATAATTCGGTCATCCAAGGTCATTAACTTGGACTTGGTAGGTCAAGCAGTTGACCAAGGTCATTGATTTGGACTTGGTTAATTGGGTGTGACGGTGTTTAATCAGAAAAGTGTTAAAAAATCAAAGTTTTGAAAACAACACCCTGATTTTGCTCATATGTCACTGAACAATATTTTTGAAAATTAAAAGGTTTAAAATTTGATTGTAAAGTTTTAAGTTTGGTTGTTTGGATTCTTTATATAGTCAAATCTATATAAGATTGTGAAAGAACCAGATCATAAATTCTGGACATTTAAAATGTTTATTCTTATAAATGTTTGAGGTTTGCAGGTGAAAGATCCAGATTAAGATCCCGATAGCAGAGTCTTAGGGGGAGTCTGAAGATGAGCTTGATGCAAAAGGAAGTTTGTTGCTGGTAATCTAGGTGTTGATTTCATAAGCATGGTAGATTGATGAAAAGGGGGAGCCTGCGAAAGAGAAAGAGAAGCTTAGGAAGTTGCTAAAGAAGTCTAAGCCTAGTGAAGGAAAATTCAAGTCCCTGTCAAGTTTGAAGATCAAGACTAAAGACTGCGGCTTTATCCAAGGGGGAGTTTGTTGATGCACGAATGTCTAAAGCCTGCGTCTTAGTCTTAGTTGATCAATGTATAGGGTCTAGATGTGTTAAAAATGTATTGTATAGGGGGTTGAAGTGTAAAAGTTAGGTTTTCATGTTTAGATTTCGCTTATATGGACATAGTGTCACATAAGCGAAACCTCAAGCTTGTGATTTCGCTTATATGGACATGCCATATAAGCGAAACCTCACCCCTATATATAGTAGTTGTGTTTTCTCATTTGGTAACGTTCATGTCCAGTGTGTAGCCGAACTGCTGCCCGTGTATTTTGTGAAGATTGAATGAGAAAACTGTGTTAAAGTGAATTTCTTCTGTTTCTACTCATTTCTGCTTTGATTCATGCCGATTTTGTATTTTCGCTGCATTTTCGGTAGTTGCTAGCTCGAATTGACTCACACGACTGTCAAATACGGTCCTACACTCCTTGCTTAGGTACCTAAATCCTTTTCTTGTGGAATCTCCAAATTCCATCAGCCCCTTGTTCCAAGTCTTTTATTCTTCCTTCATTCCTTCTGCATCATTCTTGATTGCTGTTTCCTGAATATTCTTCAGTTGTTCCATTAAGTCTAATTGTAGACTTAATCTAAGAGCACGAACTCGTTTTTGCTTTTCATGATATTTACGATTTAAGGCATCTGCAACTACGTTTGCTTTTCCTTCATGATATTGAATATCACAGTCGTAGTCACTTAGGATTTCCATCCATCTCCTTTGCCTCATATTCAATTCTTTTTGCCCAAATATATATCTTAAGCTTTTATGGTCTGTATAGACAGTAAACTTACTTCCGTACAGGTAATGTCTCCAAATTTTAAGGGCAAAAATTATGGCTCCTAGATCTAAGTCATGCGTCGTATAATTTTCTTCGTGCTTCTTCAATTGTCTTGAGGCATACGCAATTACCTTTTTGCGTTGCATTAGCACACACCCTAATCCTAGCTTAGAAGCATCACAGTAAATCTCAAAATCTTCTGTTCCTTCTGGTAAGGCAAGAATTGGGGTGTTCGTTAATCTTTGCTTTAAAATCTTAAAAGCCTCTTCTTGCCTCGATCCCCATTCAAACTTCACTGCTTTGCAGGTTAGCTTAGTTAATGGTACAACTATTTTGGAAAAATCCTTGATAAATCGCCTATAGTATCCAGCTAACCCTAGAAAACTTCTCACTTCCATAGCTGATTGTGGGACCTTCCATTTGGTGATTGCTTCTATTTTGGAGGGATCTACGTGAATACCTTCGTGATTCACCATGTGTCCTAAAAATTGTACCTCCTATAGCCAAAATTCACATTTCAAGAATTTGGCATAAAGCTTTTCTTTTCTTAGCAAAGTTAAGAGTGTATGCAAGTGTTCACAATGCTCGTCCTGACTTTTGGAATAAATGAGTATGTCGTCAATGAAGACAATTACAAATTTATCCAAATACGGTTTACATATTCTACTCATCATGTCCATGAATGTTGCAGGAGCATTTGTTAGTCCAAAGGGCATGACTGTAAACTCGTAATGACCATACCTAGTTCTGAAAGCGGTTTTAGGTATGTCTTCTTCTTGCACTTTTAACTGATGGTATCCGGAGCGTAAATCTATCTTAGAAAAATATATAGCTCCCTGAAGTTGATCGAAAAGATCATCGATCCTAGGTAATGGGTATCGATTCTTAATTGTAACCTTATTCAATTCCCTATAATCGATACACATTCGTATCGAACCATCTTTCTTTTTCACAAACAACACGGGCGCTCCCCACGGAGATGAACTGGGTTGTATAAATCCTTTGCTTAATAATTCATCTAACTGCTTTTTCAATTCTAGCATTTCGGTGGGTGCTAACCGATAAGGTGCCTTGGCTATCGGTGTAGTTCCAGGAATCAGATGAATTCTAAATTCTACTTCCCTATTGGGTGGTAATCCAGGTAGTTCTTCTGGGAATACATCTGAGTATTCTGATACTACTGGAATTTCCTTAAGTTCCTTACCTTTAGTGTTAATGATTACCGAAATCATATACACTATTCCTTGTTTTCTTGAATAATTAGCAACTTTCATTACTGAAATGAATTTCATTGGCTTACGTGGCTTATCTCCTGTAATCACCACTAACTCTCATGTGGGTGTATGAATTTCTATAGAATTTTTATCACAGAGAATTCGAGCATGGTTGGCTACTAACCAATCCATTCCTAACACAATATCGAATCCGGCTAAATTCATAGGTAACAGGTTTGCAGAAAATTTATGACCTAAGAGTTCTATCTTTCCTTCTCGCAAAAATTTATCTATGTGAACAAAATTACCGTCTGCCGTTTCTACCGTAAAAATTTGTCTAAGGTTGGTTAAGGGTAGATTAAGTGCTTGGTAGAATGAAGTATTTATAAAACTTTGGTTTGCACCAGAGTCAAATAATACTTTTGCATAAACATCGTGAACTAAGAACGTACCAGCTATCACGTCAGGGATTAGTTCTGCTTCCTGAGTAGTCAACTGGAATGCTCTTGCATTCTTCTTGGTAGCTCCGTCTACAGGTTTGGCTTTGTTGTCAGCTGGTTTGACCAGTTTCGGGCAGCCTGGCCTAAAATGTCCAGCTTTTCTACAGTTGTAGCAGATGGTTGATTTCTTCCTCCTGCAATCTTCCTCTTGATGCCCCGGAATTTTGCAGAAATTGCAATACCCTTTGCATCTTCCAAAATGCTTTCTTTTACAGGTACCGTAGAATGGAGCAGTGGAAGATTGCCCAGTTCCCTTTTTCTTGAAATTACTACTGTTACCCACACGGAATCCTTGGGTAATCTTTTGGGCCACTTCCTTTTTCCGGTTTTCTTCTCTTGTGCGTACCAGCCCGTCAGTTAGGGTGTTAGCTAATTCCACAGCATCGTCAATAGTGCGGGGTCTCGCAGCTTTGACGATATCACGGATTTTGCCAATTAAACCCCAAATATAGCGAGAAATAAGTACCGGTTCTGGCGAAGCCAGGGTTGGTACCACTCTAGCATATTCGAAGAATGTCGAAGTATACCCTCGACAGTCTACATCCACCATCCGGTGGTTCAAGAATTTATTCGCCATTTGCTCTTTCTCATATTCGGGATAGAATTTTCTTTCCACCAGCCTTTTAAATTCTTCCCAATTCATGGCATAGGCCACATCGCTTCCTTTGGCTTGTAGTACCGTATTCCACCATTCTAGTGCCTCCTCTTTAAAAAGATGCGACGCATACATGACCTTGTCTTCCTCTTCACATTTACTTATTTTAATTACTGCTTCAGTTTTCTCTAACCAACGCAGTGCAGCAGTCGCCCCCTCGTTGCCTGCAAATTCAACTGGTTTACAGGCAAGAAATTCCTTATAAGTGCAACCAGGTGTTGCAGCTTTCATTCTTTTAAGAATTGGGGCCTGCGTTACATCATCGTTATTGTTAATGTTGCCGCATCCATTTACGCTATTACTGAAGTTGTCCTCATGAGTACGTTTGCTAGGAATAATTGGTTGAGGTTCAACTGGATTTCGGGCAGCAGCAAGAATTGCTGGAATAGCATTGGCTATTCCCTGAGCAACAATATTCTCTATATCTTGTCTATTCAGAAATTGATCTTCATGATTTTGCTCAGATTGGTTAACTTCGTTAACTGGTTCATTACCAGCGTGTTCCATCTGGTAATTAATATATATAAGTGATTAGCACAAATTAAATAACAACTAAACACACTAAAACAATCGCACATAACCATGTCAACACATATAGCCAAAATTGTCGATTTTTCGACTTCCATATTTTTATATATTCTAATATGCGTCTGTACACACCAGTTATGTTACACAAGTTTTATTTATAGTTATTTTACATGATTATATTTTTATTATTATATTATTATTATTATACACGCATTCCCACAACCACATACGATCCCGTCAGCTGGCACTTCAGAAACGACGTTCTCTCTCGTCGTACTTCCAGGATATCCTCTCCCCTACTTCCCGGATTCTGTTTCCTGCGTCCACCAACTCCTCTCCATAGTGGCAGAGTTCAGCCAGGTTTTCTATGCTCATAGGTGGGTGTAGTGGAGGCTCAGGATCAAATTTGGGGAAAAAGGTATTAGGGTTATTTAAAAGATTCTGAAATTGCCAGTCGGTGGTCCACCATTCTTCCAACTCTCCTAAAGGTCGAGAGTTAACAAGAGGATCTGGGATAGCAGGTTCCAGATTGACTGGAAGTTGTGCTTCCGCTGGGTAATTGAAGAGATTCCCATCGGCAGGTCCGATGAGGTCGCTATTTGCCAGTTGGCGGTCCAATTCCTCCCAGGGTGGCATCTTTTGGGCTTGCCTTGAACTTTCTCCGATCTCTATTCCTTTGCCTTTATCTTTGGGATCCTCAGTCTTTATAACTTTTTTGTGTTGCTGGCCTCTTCCTACGCACACGCCTCCAGCCTACAAGTCTTCTTCTTTTCTTCGGTTTAGGTTTTTCCTGAGGTTGGGCTTGGAATACCATTGGCTCTTCAGTGTCAGCCTGGTAGCCAGTGAAGGTACTGGTGGTATCCATATCTGTGGTATGGATAGTAAAGTTTTGAAGTGTTTCTGATAGTTCATTCATGCTGTGAGCATACATGAAGAAACACAAAAAAATTTAAGTTAAAATTAATTTCACAGAATGGCAATCAGAAAATTAAGTATTTCTAAATACTTAATTGGCTTAAACCAGTGGCTCTGATACCACCTTTTTCTGTCACGGCCCCCGTCCTGGTGTGACCTGGTCCAGGAGCCGCGGGACAGAAACCCGTGGTATTTTATTATTTGAGTTGACAGCGGAAGTCTAACAGGATCTTTTAAAATTTGAAAATGCCCAATTATTTTATTTCATGAATTGGGACAAACCCCATAATTTACAATAGAGGAATTTTGCGAGGAAATTCCCTGTTTTACAAAACATGTTTATTTATTTTATTGAGCCACCTCTTCAAGCTTGTTAGTGCTCCGTATCACTTTTCCTTGATTCACAGTAGGTCGCCTGAAACATGTTTAAAAATATTTTATCAGCGGGGAATACTGGCGAGTCATTCAAGTTAAATAAAATGACACATTAGTTATAAATTACAGCATAAGAGCGATTACAATGGCTACTATCTTATTTTTATCTGGCGCCGTGTCACCTCCTGGTGATGATGGTCATACCACTATTGGGTCCTTTCACCCAAGTAGTGATGATTATCACTGTTAGGTTGATGAACCTAACCGTGAGAAATTAGTAATGTGCACAATACCCCACTAGCCAGTGATTCAAGATAACCATGACTTAATCCCTGTAATTATAACTTTGAAAATAGTTGGAGTATTGGAAAACACTTTTTAATAAAAAGAGAATGGCTCACATTGCATATTTAAACGGGCAGAGTTTAGCCTACTGATTTAGCCTTGTAACCTAATTTAAATAACAATGCACACGAACTAGGTCAGTAACTTAATACAACATTTACGATAACTCACGAGATCGAAACCCTCACGACGAATGACAAAGTGCAACACTTAAACATCCATCGAATTTACGACGAATGATAAAGTATAGCCCTAATGTGGGCAACACTTAAACATCCATCGGATTGGTTTCAGTCGATCGGACATTGAATCGTAGCAGCGATCGAGTTAATACCCTGTATCGTAGCAGCGTTTCTTTACGTGAAAATGTGAATTTGAGCAGTAGAACTTCGTTTTTGACTAAAATTTTCGACACAGATGAATAGGCCATGAACCAAGCAATTTATAGCTGAAATTAGGGTTTTACGCAGCCCGCGTAAACCCTCTCTTCATCTTACGTGGCCCGCGAGGGCCACCTAGTCTACTACTAGGGCTACGGTGTCATCGGTAGACCTGCCACGTGTGCGACACGTGGCCCGGAACGCTTATCCGGTCAAACTTGAGTTGACGCGGCCCGCGTAAACTCTTATTTATGGTTTACGCGGCCCCCCAGAAAACCAAAAACCTTGTTTTCTTGGTTTTTCATGCACGTTAGGGTTTCAGGGGTCCGGGTTTTCACTTACGGGTCGTTTCTGGGGCATTTTTGCAGGTCCTTACAGCATCCTTCAATCTTTCTCTTCTTTCATCAGCTTCTGTCTTTAACAAAATTCCAGGATCCGAAACTGGCTCTTACATCTTCAGACTCCCCTTTGCTAACAGACTCCCCCTTAAATTGTTCTGGGATCGCAATCTGACATAGCACTCTTTCTAAGATTGAAACCTGGCTCAACCTCTGCTCAGGCTTAGACACGGGGACCTGCACAAATCTCTACCCAACAATAAATTCCACAATTTTAAAATTTAACAATTTTAGAAACTCTGCTTACCACTTGGATTCGAAACATTCAAATTTGGTTTCAAATTAATGAACCATTTAATCTTTTCAAAATCAATTCTCATTTCAAACAAACTCTCCCAACCCAGTTGTCCATCATGTTTAGCACTCGGAATTTTGAAAATCAGCTTTCCAACATCATTTGTCAAAAATAAGAAGAATAAAAAATCTTTTTGAATTTTCAAAATTTTATGCTAAAACACATTCTTTTTGGATTTTGTCTTTAATGAAAAGCAGTAAAGAAATATGTACAGACAATATTTTTGTGAGTTTGTGTAAGAGGATTATATCAGTTTATGAGACTAATCACTAGCACCGTTGAGCTTTAAACACTTTAAGTTCTAAACGATTCACTTAGATTGTTAGTATACTGATCCACTTAAATTTTCACACAAAGTTCAACTGTTTCGAGATACGAGATTAGTGTTTTAAGCACTTAAACTTATTCGCGTGTCCCACCTCAGAATATACTCCCGTATCCAGACTCCTATATTCAGTCTTACAGGTGAATGTACACTAATGATATCTGTAAAGGGTTAAATGCGAGACCATGAGAGCTCACGCTATTGCTTCCGCAAAATCAGATAGATGATGGTTCGTCTTTAGGTGTGTCCCCCTTGGGGATCTTCTTTTCAACAGCACATGATTAGCATTTTTCAATGTTTCATCATTTTTTATGCTGAGGGTGGGCTTTATGAATAAAGCAATGCAAAGTATTATACGAGGACTAGGCTATTGCTCCCGCAAAATCAGAAGTCCTGGTATAATACCCCAGATATCATCACGTACAAGACCTAGTATGTCAGAAATAGAAAGCCCTTCAAACAAGATTTCGGGGGTTACCCATATATCCGAGAGATGTTCCCCACGAGATAAGTATGTATTGATATTTAGGTTTATATCTCGAAAACAATCTACTGAATGTGTAAAAACCTACTGGCATATCATCAGTGAGATCGTTTATCACATTTTGACTTTCCAATTCTTTAGCGTACTGTGATTGTCTACTAATGTACTATCATTTCCCCTTTTTCACAACAAAACTCATTTTGAATTTTTATCATGTTTTTGACTTTTTCAAAATTTCTAATGTTTTTGGATTTTCTAAAATTTCTTACTTCCCCTAAAATTCAAAACCATTTAAAGAAAATTTGACAGACCGATGTGAATTGCTTCAATTCGCCATCCACTTGGCATAAACAATCAGAACTCCCCCTGACAACAAACTATTTTCCCATTAAGATTTCAAAACACTTAAGTTTATTTTAATCAAAATGGTTTTTCCGGAAAATAAATTTTGTTGATTTCACCACTTGTAAGGATCGGGGTTTCATCACATTGTTTTCCAACCACTTGTAAAAACACATTTCCTTTTCAACATCCACTTGTATGAAAGTTAACTCAAGGTCAACTTAATGACCTTGATTAACCACTTGTAGGTTCTCATCAATACTACCACTTGTAAGATGAAATATAACAATTTTGACATATCACTTGAGAAAGATGCCGATTCATGCTCCACGATTACCAACTTGGGAGCTCCGGCAAGTCAGGTTTTTTAAGTAGAGAACGCTGTCACCCAAGCCTGACCAGCTTTGGGTGCATCCAAGTTATTTTCACTCGGTGGTTAACTCCATCTCTTTGATTCATAAAAATCTTTTACCCCTTTGGCCTTACCCTCGACCATTTTTTCAAAAATATTTTTCACTTTACCATTAAACGCTTTTTCGACATCAAATTCTTTCTTTTCAGCATATAATTGATTCGAAATTTCAACTTTTCCAACTTTTGATTTTAAATTTTTAGCCCGCAATGGTGGAAAATTGACGTCATCCATTGGCGGTACTGAATTTTCTCTTTTGAGATCAACTTATGACTCCTCTGACTTTGACGAGTCAGATTCATCGCCAGAACTATCATCTGATTTAACAACCCATTTTTGTTTGTTCAAATTGGCTCTTCTTTTGTAAAAATGTTTCGAACTTTCACCAACCTCGAAAGTCAAATTTTTGAACTCTTTAAACTTTTCTAATGGTTGTTTCTTATTGTCAACACATTTTTCTTTCAATTTTGAGTTAGAAGAAACTCCCTGTTTTGTGTTGGTTGGCTTTGATCAATTCCAAGAAATGTGTCCAACCTCTTGACATTTGAAACAGGTTCTTCTTTCAACTCTTCATTCAGATTCTTTCAACATATTCTTTTTCCTTTCAGCGAGAAACTCCTTGTTTGACTGTCTCCAGAATGATTTCTCATTCTCTTCTTCCGAACTTCCTCCTGAAACAAATGTAGTTTTTGGTTTATAATTTTTCTCATTTTTATGATTTTCTGGTGGAATAAAACCTAAACCTTTCTTTTTGAAATTACTGTTATGGTTTGGTTTCTTTTGAAAACCAGAACCAGAATTGTAACCCTTTTTCTTGTTCAATCTTTGTTGAACTCTTGAAGTGTACTTTTTAGGTTTTTCAGTAAGATTTACATCTTTTATTTCAGAAATATTAATTTCTGTTAATTTGAAAACCTTATTGATCATTTCAGTTTTGACACTTCTTATTGCAAATTCTTCATCAGAAAATAATTTGTCGGAATCATTCAAAGTATATGCAACTTTGAATGTTTCGTCATTCAAATTATTCTTTGACATTAGAAAATCTTTATTATAAACCCTTTTAACCGGTGAACTCGGACTGTTGTCTGACGAACTCGACGTTTCAGATTTAGACTCCGACTTTGACTCTTCATCTTTATCCAACACCTGATCGACCACTTTCTTAATTAACTCGGACTCATGATCAGTGTCAGACGCTGAAAATGTGATGTCAATGTTGTCAGGTAATTCATCAGTTGTTTCAGACTTTAACTTTATATTGACTGCCCTTTTGAATTGTTCTGAATCTTGTGTTCTGGGAGAATAACCTTCCCAGATCGGAGGCGGACAGTTGTTATACTTGACACTTTGTTTCTTACCAGTATCCGTATCTTCCGACTTCTTATCCTGAAATGCTTCAAGACCTGCAACAGTAGGATAAACTCTATCAATCAAATAATCAGAACTTGAATAACTCAGCAGCAATCGTCTGATTCTTTCATTCTCAATCTTTTCGGTCTCTAATTCTTGCTTCATCTTTGCATACTCATCAATATAATGATTGATGGCTTTCTGCTTAGTCATTAATGTTGAACTCATCATCATCGAAGCAGCTTCTACTTCTAAGTTTGTCTTATTCAAACTATTAACCGTTCTGTTCAGCACATCATACGATTCTTTTACGTACTTAACATCGAACAACAGTTTTTCCTTCAACTTGTCTAGTTCACTATACTTCTTGTCTTTTTCTTCACAATGTTTGCATGGTTCCAAACATTTCAGACAAGGTTTCGTGACCTCTACAATCTTTTCAACTTCAATAATCTTTTCAACTTCGATAATCTTTTCAACTTCGACTATCTTTTCAACTTCGACTATCTTTTCAACTTCGACGATTTTTTCAACTTCGACGATTTTTTCAACTATCTTTTCAGTCACCATCGGTACTTCATCAAATACTATCTTTACTTCATTCTCTTCAACCTCAATCTTGTCTGTCAATTTTTCTTCAACTTTTTCTTTTTCAGCTTCCATTTTTGCCTTTTCTTCAGCAACCCTTCTTGCTTCAATTTCCTCTTCTACAATCCTTCTTGATTCCAATTCTTTCTTCAGTCTAGCAGCCTTTTTCTCATTCAACATCTCGATCTTATCTGCAAAAAACAAATTAAAACTATAAGGATCCAATTCTAATCTAGCGTTATTAATATACTCTTCCTCATCATCAGTGTCTTCATCACTTTTGGATGACTTGAAAATCTTCTTTCTTTTTGGCTTAGATTTGACTAATTCTTCTTCCAAGATTCGAGCAACAAAGGCTTTATTCTTTAAGTAATTTTTATCCGGAATGTATTTATCCCAGCTAAATCCCTCTGGTAATCTTTCATCTTCTTGGTCTATCAATCCACAATTCGGAGGCCTTTCATTCTTTTGTTCTAACAGACCATAACAAGCTCTCTCCTTTGATTTTTCAGCAACCTGATGATAAATTGCTTTTCTATGATAATCGTTGTTTCCGAATGGATCTTGTCTTCCGGTGTCTTCTCTGTTTGTACACTCTCGTTTAAAATGCCCTTTTTCTCGGCAACGAAAACAAGTAACCTTTGATTTGTCAAAACCTAGTCGAGATGTAGCAGCATCACGAAGATCATTTCTTCCGGTGATTTGTTCGAATTTTTTTGCTCTTCTCAAAACACTAGCTAAACACCACTTGATGTCCATCAACTCAAGTTCTTCATAATCAATTTGGTCATAATCCTCTTTGGTGAGCATCGGATTTCCGATTCGTCCAGCAACCAAACTTTCGTACGACTCTAACACAGTAGCAAGTGATGCCATGTGTTGTTTTGCAATTTCTGGAGACAAATTTTGACCATTTTGAATGTTCAATGTAACATTGCATTGCAAAATTTGACCATTAAAGTTTGTTGAAGTTTTTGTTTGAGAACTTGGTGAAAAAAATGGTTCAAAACTTGAATAAGTTGAAGAATATCCACCACTCTGAGTTGTAGTGCTAGCATTTGTTCCAGAAGTACCATCAGCACTGAAAGCAGTCTGAATCTTCGGACTTGGTGTAGTCTCAACTTTGCTTTCTCTATAGTATAAACTAATATCTTGTTGAGCACTTGGATTATTCATAATAGCAGTTTTCTGAACATCCAATTCATGTTCTTCAAGCTTCTGAATGAATTTACTCAAATTCACATCTTCATGTTTTCGGGCATGCTTTAAAATCAACAAAAATGTTCCCCATTTATCTTGTGGTAAAGCATCAGCTAGCTTATCAACCCATTCATCATCTTCTTTTTTTATGTCCAATCTTTTCATTTCCTGGACAAGATGACAATATCTATCGATAGTCTTCTTAGTCGTCTCACCTTTACAAGCTGTAAACATATCAAAAGATTTCTTTAGTAATGCACGTTTATTTTTTAACATATCAGCACTTCCCTTAAACTTGTTATGCAACGCTAACCAAATTGATCTAGCAGTTTCTTCATGTTGAAGCAAAACAAAAATATCTTCTTTTACCGCTTGTTGGAGAATGCTAATCATCATTTTTTCACTGGTGTATTTTAATTTCTCATTCGCTGAATATTCACTTAAAGGTTTTTCATTTCCACGTTCATCTTTCGGTTTAATGTAATCTTTATCTAACGAAACCCATGCATCAAACTTATAAGCTTGTACCCAATTTTCAAAAAGGTTTTGCCATCCTTTAAAATACTCAATGTACATAAGCTTCGGCGGTTTTTGGAAAGTTCCTGTTTCATTCTCACTATTAACAGTTTCAGCAACGGTAACTGGAATGACCTGTTCAGTAGCAAAAGCATTGTAAAACTCTTCTTCCATGTTTCGGTGTAGAAAATTCACAAATACTGATTATTCAAACGGACTGATGTTTCAAACAAACTGATGTGATATCCAAACGATCTGAATTTGATGCGAAGTGACCTTGGTGCGAAGTGACCTTGATGCGAATTGACTTTGATGCGAACTGAACCAACTTAGGGTTCAATTCATGTGAACTGGTAACACGTCACTTCGTGTGACCTGAATCTCAAACTTCAAATGAATTGATTTGATGCGAAATGGTGAGTTCAAACGAAGTGGAACCTTTTCAAATTAAATGACAAGGTTCAAACGAACTGGCTGTAAGTTTCACGCGAATTGGGTTCACTTCGTACGAAGTGGACCTTCTTGGTATGACCTGACAACACTTTGATGCGAACTGATGGACTTTACAAACGAACTAGGACCATTTCATGTGAAGTGTAGGTCCATTTCATGCGAACTGATTCAGTCCATGCGAACTGGGAGCTTCTCGTACGAATTGGACCTTTTTCACGCAAACTGATGAGCAATACGTGCGAAATGATGCTGATGTCACACTATCGGATATGTTTTTGACAACATTGATCACGTTTTAGGTTGATTTTAGGTCTAATTCTTTCAAGGATTGATTAAAACTATGTTTCGCGTATTATATGTGAAAATCAAGTCATTTTAACCGTGAAATCTTTCTGATTTGATGAAAACGTGTAAAAGAATGAGTAGAAGTTAGAAATTTCGGTGAAAACAAGCTGAAATGGTAAGAACTCTTCCTCCTGAGCTCTGATACCACTTGTAGGATCGAGATTCGACCTAAACGAGTCGATCAAAAGAGTTCTAATCCAAACCAAAGGCGAAATTCAGTGATTCGGACTTGATTACAGCTTGATTCACACTAGGATTCACTTTAATTGTCTTGTATATTGATTTGAAAGCTTTACATACCAATTGACACTTCGGCAGCACCTCTGCTCCGGAATCAGCAATATTACAAATGAAATGACAAGAGCTCCTATTTATAGATGATCCAGTCCCTATGAAACCGACATTGCCCACTTCATAGGAAGTGGCCACTTCGCATGAACTGGCTCTGCCAGTTCGTGTGAACTGGTCCAACTACACTAAAAACCTGTTTTCTAGGCTATCAAACTCTGGTTTATCCTATCTAGATACAAGACTCGATACAAGACGAAGTCGACAGACATATGCACCAACAGCGAAGAGTGATTGTATTGGAACAAGATGCTGCCTTGAAAGAAGCTTAGATCTCATCTTTGCAAGCACAAATCTCAAGCAAGGATCAAATGATAGAACAACTGCAAGGCGATTTGGGTATGCTGATGTCTGTCGTGTATGATTTGAAATCTAAGCTGGAAAGGAAGTTCGGGAATGAATTTATTGACAAAGAGGATGAACAATTCAATGTCGGTTGACCTGAGAAAACAACTGAAGAAAGAGCGGCAGCCAATGCTGAACATGAGGCCGGCCTAAACGCTTATCTTGCAGCCAAGCCGAAGAAGAAAAGAAAGAAGCCAATAAAGAAACATAGCAACAAACAGATGCCTGTGATGAAAAACCAATATATGAATCCTCTCGATAAAAACTTTCAGCTGAAAGATCCAACGAAAAGGCTTGATAGATATGTCATGGAGTTGGGATCCAACCACTACGACACAGTGGGAAACAAATCAAAGGTAGCAAACTGGAGATATGATCACAGCAAAAATATATGGTTGATCACACGTGAAAGTGGGCACAAGGAATACTATGCTAAAGAGTCTCAATTTGAAACATGGACGAAGATCGACTTACAAAGCCTGCTACGTGCTGTATTACGACTCAGATCCAAATCAAAGAGGTAGAGGATGGGCATTTCATGCTGAGCTTGAAAGGGAGGTAAAGAACAACTTTCCAAACCTGAAGACAGCTGAGTCTACTGTGAGGAGGAATCCTGGTGTTCGTGACCCCCATACCAAGCGAACAATCAAGTCTGTTATATGGCCACCAACCGATAAAGAGAAGATTATTCCTATTGCTTGCAAGTTTGCGAAGGGAATCCTCAGGAACTTCAAGTTCTAAGCATATGATCCCAAAATGGCCGAAGCTGTGATTGTGACTGAAGAGCAGTCTATTCGAATACCAGACACGTTGGATCTGAT
Organism: Helianthus tuberosus; assembly: GCA_030545235.1. Lineage (NCBI taxonomy): Eukaryota > Viridiplantae > Streptophyta > Magnoliopsida > Asterales > Asteraceae > Helianthus > Helianthus tuberosus. The sequence continues at coordinate 95,571,730 of CM060426.1, forward strand.
GAGTTTTCACGAGGAAGATGTCATGGTTTTAAGTCAAAGCTAAATTCGCACAAATGATCAATATGAAGAATGTGCAAAGTCCTGGACAAGTGCAGTTGGCAACATAATCAGGAATCATTTATTTGCTGATCCAGATCCGTTGTAAGGTGGAACTCCAAACTGATGCAACAACTAATCCAATAAACCTAGGGGAGATTGCTAGGTCCTATAGGTTTATGGATTAGTGGGATAATGGGTATTAGTTGTGGGCTTTTGGGTTTTTGGGCCTAGGGTTTAGGGGGAATGCTCCCTAATCCCTTACTATAAATAGTAAATGACAATTAGGAGCATGGTGTTGGTTGTTTGTTTTAGAAACTTGTATTAGACATATCTTTGTATGCAAGTTTAAGCATTCCAATCAACAAGTCTTTCTTCTTGTTCTTGTTATTTCTTGAATATCATCA